>CM041002.1:13849528-13892028 GCA_022985145.1 Pangasius djambal | reverse complement strand
ACAGACAAGATTACGAATGCTACGGTATGAAACAGTGCGAGACAAAGTAAATATTTCACGGTTAAGTACACACACAGCTGAATGTGCAGTAAATTCAGCTAGATAATGTTATTTATCCCACTGCGCTGCTGAGTTCTGGATTGTGTTGGTCAGAAGGTGTTGATTAGTTGTCTAGTAACATCTCATTCTTTACACACACACTGCTAGATAACTAGCTAGATTAGTATTTCCTGAAAAACAGAATGACTGCAAGGGGCTAAAAGTGATGAAGGGATGAAAGGGAAGAAAACTAAGAAAGAATTAAATTGACCCAATAACCGAAATCGTCCAATTAGAGCATCGATCAGCTGGAAATAACCTCCTGTAGTGACTCCATTTTCCATTCACAAGCTTTGTGTGTGTGTGTGTGTGTGTGTAGAGAGAGAGACTAATGGAGATTTCCATTATGCTTGGTTTTTTATATTTAGTTAGTGATCTGTGCTTTAATGAATCATGTGATCAGAAAAATTGATTAGTGCCCTAGATTCAGAACACACACACTCACACACACACACTCACACACACACTCACACACACACACACACTGTACTTTGTCATCATCGTGATCAGCATCACACAGACTCATCGCTGACACGCTATAAAACACACTCACACACACACACTCTCCGGAGAGACATCCCACAGCTGCGAGTGTGTGCTTACCTGCACAGGTGTGTGTGTGTGTGTGTGTTTATCCTCTCTCACACACACTCAGTGTTCTGCTCTTTCAGATGAGTGACGGTCTCGCCGTACACACACATGAAGGTGAGTCCTCAAACACACACCAGTGAGGGTTAAACACACCCGGCTGAGACTTCATCAGGAACACGGTTAAATATAAATTTTTAAAATATAAAAACAGTTTGAATTTATTTATTTTAATTTATTCAACACTTTTATTAGCGATGATTTAATTCAATGTGTATAATTCAGATATAATTATTAATCTGTAATGTAGGTGTTCTGTGAGCAGGGGTGCACATACTTTCGCATGCAGTTCTGATGGAAGCAGTGTGTCGTGTTTCATCACGCTGAAGATCTGATAATGCTCTTTAACAGATGTTTCTCTGATCTAATCACGCCGACCTGACATACACAACTGATTACAGTGTGTGTGTGTGTGTGTGTGTGTGTGTGTGTGTGTCTGTGTGTGTGTGTGTGTGTGTGTGTGTGTGTGTGTGTTCAGATGGTGGCACCTTTTCAAGACTTCAAGGAAACTCCACTCGAGGAGCTATCAGATGGACTTCCCGGTAGGGTGTGTGTGTGTGTGTGTGTGTGTGTGTGTGTGTGTGTGTTTCTCTCTCTTCTTCTTCTGTTTACAAGTCTACTCTTCCATCCATCCATCCACACACTTATTCATTCATCCATCTATCTATCCATCCACTCATCCACTCAACATTTATAGATTGCATTTTTATGTTGGATTCTCTCTCTCTCTCTCTCTCTCTCTCTCTCTCTCAGTTATGAAGGACAGCTCGGTGTGTATCCCTCCTGCCGTCTCCACCGTTGCTCTGATCTGTGATGATGTGAGGATGGATGAAGACGTCTGGGACGTGGTTGATTTAAAGGACACGGGGGTCACATGGGCAGGTGTGAAGTTTAAACATCCTGATATCAGAGAATAAAAACACCTCCTCATGACGCTCTTCACCTGCACTGCTGAAGTCTGTGACGTCGTGAAGTTGATTAATTGTCTAGAACAGCAGCTCTGACCGTAGCGCAGGTTTATATTAATGCGCTCGTTCTAATACGTTATGGTTTCTATAGTAACAGCTCATTCACAGGGACGTGTACGGCGAACGCTCCACTGATAATAAACAGGTTAAAAACGTGTGTAATCGTTGATAAGGTGAAGTTTTCTGTAAGGAGAGAATGTGTTTATGTAACATTGATGGAAGGAGTCTCCAGTGTCAGCGCTTTGTAACAGTCAGGAGTAAAGCTGTAACTGTAAGTTTTCAGGACATCTTCTGGACAGAGGAATTTATTTATTTCTCTCTCTCTCTCTCTCTCTCTCTCTCTCTCTTTTGCTCTCTCTTCCTCTCTCTCTGTCTCTCCTTCTCATTCTCTCTCTTCCTGTCTCTCTCTCTGGTCCTCACTCTCTGTCTCTCTTCCTCTCTCTCCCTTTTTCCATCTCTCTTCTTCTCTCTCTGTGTCAGATCTGGACAGTAAAGGGAAAGTGTTTCGGGTGTTTGTGTCGGTGGGGAAGTTGGTGCTGCTCTTGGGTTTGCTCTACACATTCGTCTGCTCTCTGGACGTCCTCAGCTCGGCATTTCAGCTCGTTGGAGGTACGCAGTGGCTGTAGCGCTAAACTTCAGTCTCTCATACACACATTTAAATATTTAATATTAAATTATGTGTGTGTGTGTGTTAGGTAAAGCCGCTGGAGATATCTTCCAGGAGAACCAGGTGTTGTCAAACCCGCTGGCCGGCCTGGTGATCGGCGTCCTCGTCACTCTGCTCGTCCAGAGCTCCAGCACCTCGTCGTCCATCGTGGTCAGCATGGTGTCCTCTGGACGTGAGTCACATGATGATGATGATGATGATGGTAAAAGTGATGAAGAAGATAATGAAACCCTACTCTTCCTACAGTGCTGCAGGTCTCCACGGCCGTCCCGATCATCATGGGCACCAACATCGGGACGTCGGTGACGAACACGGTGGTGGCCATGACGCAGGCTGGAGACAGAAACAAGTTCCGCAGGTGAGACGCTTCTCCATACGAGAACTTCTCACGGTCTAAAACTAGCTAAATCATGGCTAATCATCTGGAATCAGAGCTTCTACGACCCAGATTTGATGCCTGAAAAATAGAAATTAGAAAGTAAAAATGAATAAGCTGATGTAATTAAAGCTGCTAGTGTTAACCACGCCCCTTTATGTGTAACTTTAACCAATCAGAACTGAGCTGAAAAAACAATTTGCAGTTTCAGTCTATTCAAAGTCTGCAGTAACGCTGCTAATACTACAACTGCAAAAAATCCTGAATTTGCTAAGTTTAAAGTGTCCCAGGGTTAAAAAGGGAGGAGCCTAAATCAATATCAGCTAATCAGTTCATCACAAACTCTATTAAATCATTGCATCTCATTCTTAGCATAAAATATTGCCCTTAATTACAGTGTCATCTGAGGATGTCGCACCTATACGCTAAATTTCTCGCCTAGCTAATGCTATTGTTACCTCTACAGTAGTTCTATCTTATGTTAATTAGCTAGCTATGATATAGCTAGATATGATCAAGTTTGCAATTGGCAAATCAAATTTGACTTGTTGGCAGATTAAAAAAAGGCAGTAAAGTTTATTATCAAACGTGTAGATGTCATATTTTATGCCATATTTTCATAAAGATGGGATTTTTGTGACATTTCTGAGAGTGTTTTGTTCGCAGGGCGTTTGCCGGTGCGACGGTGCACGATTTCTTTAACTGGCTGTCGGTGTTGGTGCTGCTGCCGCTTGAGGTGGCCACTGGTTACCTGTACCGCCTCACCGAGCTCATCGTCTCGTCCTTCCACATCGAGAGCGGAGAGAACGCCCCCGCCCTGCTGAACGTCATCACCGACCCGCTCACACACTCCATCATCGAGGTACGAGTGCGTCTGCTGTGAGTGTGTATATCGATGGGGTGACGGTATACAGCGATATCCACTAACAAATACCGTATACATTTCTAATCGTTTATGGTAAAAGTTATAAAAATGAGGAACTCCATCATACGAAGTTTAGAAGTCAATTAAAAACTTAGCGAAGTTTGACGAGCAGTGCAAAACATATCCAGTAGGGGGCGATAATAAATTAGCTTCGATTAGCACAAATGAACTGAAATGAGCCGGGCATAAAAAAACGAATGTGCAAAAATATGAATGCTTTTAAAATTTTTATTAAAACACAAACAGAAAGTTAATAACATACTACTTTTAACATGTAGCAAATATTGTGCGAGATGGTGCGATATATATGCTGTGGTTAAACAAACCAATACTCGAGTTTGCAAATTATTCAGACTGGGCCTCGTTATTACATTGTTATTATATAAATATTGAGACTAAAACCAGTTCATACTCAAGTCGAAAACATAAACATGTATCTGTCTCGCTGTTCCTGTTGCAGTTGGACGAGTCGGTCATCAGCGGAATTGCCACCGGAGACCCAGACGCCAGGAATAAGAGTCTCATCAAGACATGGTGTCGAACATCTACAAACACGGTATGTCTTTTTAAAACCTCAACATTGAAAAAATACAAGAAAATTTCCTAACTATGTAACGTTTACGTTAATCTAGTTATTCATTTCAGATATTAATAAAGGCATTTATACATACTTAGCATTTATATTATTTCCGCAGCCTTACCGTAATTGTTAGAGTCACAGGCCTGCCGTAAAAACACTAAGAAACGGGTACAATACAAATTCATATAAAATCGTAACATATACGCCGTTTTTCTACGTGCGCTTCAGCACCTGCTCGAGGCTAAATCTACAGACTGGATGGTGTGAAAGATGTCAGTTGTCTGTTTTTCACTTGCAGTCTCTGCAGAATGTGACTATAGTGAACTGCACCAGCGCCCCCTGCTGGGAGTGGAGGAACATCTCCGAAACCATCAACATTCAGAAATGTGAGTGCCAAACTTATCCTACGCTGAGAACGCCTCTGAAACGAAATATAAACATCTGTGCTAGAATGTGAGATGACGGACAGACAAACACCTGAATGTTCTAGAGCGCAATCCCAAATTAAATTAAAAAAAAAAAAAAAACTTACCTCTTTGGCTTTAAACACTTTAGTTTTTTTAAACTAGTTTTTTAAACTAGTCTCGTTTTTGCCTCATACAAAAGTCTTAAACTGTGGAAATTTTGTATGTCAAAAATATTGATCTATTTATTTCCGGTGTAATTTTTTTTTACTCATGGTATTCCTACACATGGAGCAATTCGAAGTAATATAAAACATCTAAAGAATCTGCATATCTTTGTATTTATGTTATGATAGTTATGATCATTTTTTTTACAGTGTAGAGTGTACAGTGTTTCTCTTTCAGCATCTGATGTCAGAATTTAGGGTGAGTCTGTGCTTGACCACGATGCTCCTTTGTCAGTACCTGTCTCGCTGTTCGTCTGTCTGCGGCTGTAGGTGGTCATATTTTTGTGAACACGACGCTGCCGGACCTGGCGGTGGGACTGATCCTGCTCGCTGCGTCTCTCCTGGTGCTCTGTATCTGCCTCATCCTCATTGTCAAACTGCTCAACTCCATGCTGAGGGGTCAGGTGGCCATCGTCATCAAGAAGATCATCAACACAGGTCTCAGGCCAACAATCTGTCTATTATTCCTTCTACATTTTCTTTATACATGTTTGAAATCTGTCTTCTATTTGTACCCTCTGTGAGTTTCCAGAGATTTAATAATAATTGATATTATACTGTATACACACTGTTGCTAGGCAACTGAGAAACATATAACGTCAATGTCAAAAGACTAATCTGAGGTATTTCGTGGTATGCTAGCACATAGCCATTCTTTTATATTGGCAATTTAAAGACACAATGACGGTAGGAATGAGAGAGAACCATCAGGAATGTCAACATTTCCCTCAGAAGTTTTGTAAATTACTTTATAAAAGACTTTATGTGACTAAAATGACGCTGTAGCATCAAACTGCTAACTACCACAGTTTTCACAATATTGAAAAATGCTTACTGTTCAAGTGGTTAAATTAAACAATGTGACTACCATTGTTAAGACTCCTTTGTGTTGTTTTACGCTAGCTCGTAGCTGGTAAATCTAATACGGACAATGTAAAGACACAGAAACGTCAACATTTACCTCAGATGTATCATTAAATTACTAAGAAATGATACAGAATTTTTGGAAATGTCAACATTTACCTCAGACGTGTCATTAAATTACTAAGAAATAAGACGGAATTGTTGGAAACGTCAACATTTACCTCAGACGTGTCGTTAAATTACTAAGAAATGAGACGGAATTGTTGGAAACGTCAACATTTACCTCAGAGATTTTGATAAATTACTAAGAAAGAAGTCAAATTTACACTTAGCTTTGACGGCTAACTGAATTCACACAAGCAGCTTCCACCATTTTGAAAAACAGCAACATTTGGGTGTGTACACCTGAGCCTTTTTTTTTTTTTTTTTTAAATATCTATATTTTTAGTTTATCTGTCATATTGTGTTTTGTTGTGAGCAGATTTTCCATTTCCGTTCGGTTGGGTGACCGGTTACCTCGCCATCATGGTGGGAGCAGGAATGACCTTCATCGTACAGAGCAGCTCGGTTTTCACCTCCGCCATCACGCCTCTCGTAGGTCAGTCTCTCCATCCAGCCATCTGTATGACAGTTATATGTTGGAGTCCAAAATGTCTTTCTTATTTACGTTTGAGATCGAGGCAGAGTTTATCTGGGTAATTTTCCTTTTTTGTATATTTTCTATATTTCATTCAGGTGCTAACACACGATTAATTTTCTCTTCCTATAGTTAAATCTACAATGTCCTTCCTGTGTCATTAATCCTGGCACAAACAGCGTATTTATGGTTGTTGTTTTAAAACATTATCATATCAGTAACAGATGGAGATAGCATTTGTACAGAGCACTCAGAGTACAGTTTCATCATTCATTACTCAAGCTAAGGTTCATCTGTCTTTGTCAGGAAGTTTATACAGGTGAAAGTGAAGAGCTTTCTGCTAGCTACTATATTAATTAGCATATGAGATAAATAACATTATACATAAACCAGCTAATTAGCATGCTAACCTCAACTCTAGAGGTTCAGGGATGCTAAACACTTCTGAGTTTTGGCTAAATGCGACTAAAATGTAGCTAACTTTATTTCTATTTGGTGCGTGTGTGTGTGTGTGTGTGTGTGTGTGTGTGTGTGTAGGTCTCGGGGTGATTAGCATTGAGAGAGCGTACCCGTTGTCTCTGGGTTCCAACATCGGCACCACGTCTACAGCCGTACTAGCAGCTCTGGCCAGTCCGGGAGAAACGATAACTAACTCACTACAGGTTGTTGCAGTTCCCAATGAAATGATTATTTTTTAAATTTTTGAATCTTTGATATTGTTCCTGCTTGATTTTCATCAATAACCTTTAAATCCCCTTGAACTGATCACGCTATTTTAACAGAAATCACATGTTGGAGTCACTCAAGCTGTTGTCATGGTGACAAAACGTCCTGGTTCCAATAAGGAACCCGGTGGGAAAGCACAGAATTGTTCTGGTCTCGAAACCAGCCTCGGTAACTTATTAGTGGAAAATGGATAAAGAAATAATCGCTCCATGTACATAGCATTGAGTGCAAAAGTTTTTGCCCCCACCCATCAGTAGAAATAAAGTTACCAGCATTTTACAATTATTTACAACAAAAAAGGAGGACACTAAAACATTGAAATATATAGGAGGTGGGGAAAATATTAAAGGATCCCAAAGATAAATTACATTTCTTCATGCAAATTTTGCACTCAGATGTACTAATGTGTAATAAAATACGTTGTAAGACGTGAAAATAGATTTTTTTTCCCCAGCCATCCCAATGTTAGATAGCTACACATCCAAATTACTGCTAAAGGTTTTTGTTCCTGTTCTCACTGCTTCAGATCGCTTTGGTTCATCTGTTCTTCAACATCTCTGGCATCATGCTGTGGTACGTACTACCATTCATGCGCATTCCCATCATCATGGCGAAGTCTCTGGGTCATGTGACTGCGCAGTATCGCTGGTTCGCAGTGTTCTACGTGCTGCTTTGCTTCTTCTTCATCCCTCTGCTGGTGTTCGGTCTGTCTCTGGCTGGTCTTCCCGCTCTCCTCGGCGTCCTCGTCCCCGTGGTCCTCATCATCGTCTCCGTCCTCGCCATCAACTTCCTGCAGTCGCACTTTCCAGAGAGACTTCCTTCCTGTCTGCGCTCGTGGGACTTCCTGCCTCTGTGGGCTCGATCTCTCGAACCCTGGGACCGAAAAATCACGGCAATGACTGCACACTGCTGCTGCTGCTGCAAATGCTGCCAGGTTGCCGGGGGCGACAGGGAGGCGGAGCCAATAGGGAGGAAGAATTTCGGGATGGAGATACACGATAACCCAACTCTGGCCAATGAGAGAGAAGAAAATGTCAAAGGCCCGCCCACTACAGTTATTCTTAATGTGACAGCTTTATAGAATCAGTTATTAATGTACTATTACTCATTTATAACACATGTATTAAATAGTTATTACACCCTGATTATAGTATTATAGAATATTATAACATATCGAGCTTGACTGGATCAAGAGTAAAAATGAAATTTCTGAATGCTATTTATATTTTATATGCCTTATATACACACACACACACACACACACTCACACACACTTATATATATATATATAAAATTTACCAACTCTCCAGAAAAATGCTATTTTGGAAATGGAAAGTATGTTTTATAAATGTTTTATTATATAAAATGATGATATAATTATTTTATAATTTATAATTAGGAAGGTTTATGTTGAAATCTGATGTTTAATAATAACTTCAGTCCTGAGTTGTAGAAATCTCTGAATAAATTGGCCAAGTGTTTAACCATTCTATTATTAAAATATTAAACCTCCTGAATATCTGCATTGTTGTTTATTAGTTTTATTTTTTTACATGGACAATAAATGTGGATAAACATGGCTATAGTTGATGTTGATGTCGATGTTGATGTGGTAGGTTTTGCCTACTGGCTAGTTTCCGGCTGCGTGCCAGATGAAGACGCGTGTGAGGAAATATTAATGAAACTGTTTTATTTCATGGCTTCAATAGTACACGTGTTGTGTAACGTTAACCACAGAATCATTCGCTAACTCTTCAGTACTATGACTGTGTCACACACACACACACACACACACACACACACACACACACACACACACACACATTGTAAATCTGGGGTGTTTTAGGTCACTGTTATTGATTAACACATCAGTCGACTGCCTCATGTTCAACTGTTCACCAAACCATGTGATTAATATGGAATTGATTTTTTTTTTTGCATTTATTTTTTCACAAATTTCACTTACAGAAAAATCTTAAATGTGTAGCCAAAAAAGGGGACATTTTTAAGGGGACTGACAATAAACATGCAGCTGACAAAATGATCGGCATCGGGACCTTTTAAGGGGGTTTCAGACTGACATCACAATAATGTCTAAGTTTCAAATGGGGCTAAGATATGATCCTCACAGTCATTTATGGAGAATTGTACATCCTGTCATCAGTAGACCTCCGTTTTATATAATTCCCTTTTTAATTCCTGTATCATTCCCACATAAAGGAGGCTTTTGAATGCAATACTAAGCGATAGGGCGAGGCGAGACGATGCCAATCAATTTATAATAGATTTATTTATATAGTGTATGTTTCATACGCAAGACAATTCAAAGTGCTTTACAAATAAAATGAACAAATATAAAAACAAGTGAAAAGACAGAAAATAAAAGAGAGACTTAAGAGAGTCTTTAAGTGCAGTCAGGAGAAATAAACGAATGAAAGAGGGGGCCAAGCACTTTTAAACATGGCTGTTGCTCCCTCTCCGCATATGTATAATTATATAATACATAAAACATATACCTGTTTGGTAGAGTTTGAATAACTGGCTTAGAAACAGATATTAATGTTAAAATAGTTGAGCTCATTTGAAGTGCAATAAATAAATAAATAAATAAATAAACAAACAAACAAACAAACAAGCCCAATGCTATACGAGACTCGTCCGTGTGCCTCTGTGAGCTACATTTACCCATAATCCCTTTCCCCTCCACAGCTTATAACACACATACGTGCAACTACGTATAAGAATGTTCAAACATGCTATAAAGCAGCACGAGATGGACCTAACCAGCGAATAAAATCAGTTAAATCAGGCTCAACTGGCTCAAATGACCTGAGTCAATAATTCATAATTCTTTACTACTGCTGTTTATCCTACACATACACTCACACACACACACACACACACACACTCACACTCACACGCACACACTTATATCTTTATCAGCAGACACAGGGAAGAGTAGAAATAAAGGGCAGAGTGTGTCGGCGAGCTGATTGATATCAGATACGGCTGAAGATAAACGGCTCGCTGTGTGGTGTAACATTATGAGTTCACTGATTATCACATCGAACTCAGCAGATATTTCAGCGTGTGGGAGGAGGTGTGTGTGTGTGTGTGTGTGACTCACATCTATAATCTAGCATATATAAAGCTATTACATTACTGTTACAAACAGGAAGAACTCAAGGTCGTGTTCGATTGTGGTCTAATTATTTATTTAATTATGATGCAGATATTCATCAGTTACTACTGCTAGATAAAAACTAATAATAGTGATCATAACAGTGAATGCTTTCAGACCATATTGCAATTAATATTCAAATGCATTACAGTAATTCATATTTAAATATATTTATAACAATGCGAATTATCATTCAAGTGTGTGTTTAAACGCTGCTGTTTAATATTCAGATTAGTCTGGAACAACAACCACCATTTAGAAATAGCCAAATAATAAATAGTAATAAAAAATAATAAAATTGCATGCCATTGTGAAACAGCTTTCAGAAACATTTTGATATTTATTTTTTTTAAAGAATTCCACAACAAAAGATTTTTATGAATAACCAACTGCCATGCTGTTGTTAAAAATTATTTTCTAAATAGTATATATCAAAATTAAAAAAATTAATTAACACTAATATAAACTCACCCATGTGCCTTATATGGCACTGTTATATAATTTATTTTCTTTTATCTTAACTTTGTTATAATCTTATTTTATTAATTATTTATCGTCTCTAAATATTAACTATTGTCCTAAACAGCATTGACTATTAATTATTTGTCATCTTCTATATGTAATAATTAGCACTGTTACAAATTACACTCATTTAAATATCAATTAGCAGTTGTGTAGCTATTAATTGGTTTTAAAATGTTAATTCGTGTTGTTTATAACACCTTAATAGTCGACTCAGTTTATAATAAAGGAACTCTGCCATCTGGTGTTGGTACTAAATTCTGTATTTCTGTATTCAGTCTTTTAAAATTATATTTTCTATATATATATATATATATATATATATATATATATATATATATATATATATATATATATATATATTTTTTTTTTTTTTTTTCGCCAGGTATAATGTTTAACTGTTTTACTCTTAATATTACTACACGTGGATTGTCCATTTAATTTTAAATATAACTGAGTTTATAAAAAGTTTAAATTCATATGACATTTTTTAAAAATAATTTATGCGTAAAAGATTTATCAATTAGACAAATCCAGAATACCCTTTTACCCTGCAGATTTTCCCTCATGTTAGTGATTTGGTGTTTTTATTAATTGGCAGGCATTCCAGGATCAACAATAAACAGCCACAGAAATTATACATGTGCATCTTTTTTTTCCCACAACATTCGTGTCAAGCCTTAATTAAGAATTAAGAAGTGTGAAATATGAGTTTAGGAGGCGTGCGTGTACACAGAACCTGTCCTCCACACTGTGAGAATTTTCACACGGTACTTGCTGGTTATTTGCCTTCACTAACAAATCTCGCGATAACACTTTAACTCATTCTATAGTAGGTTACAGTGTTATCGCGAGATTTTAGGAACTTTCCCACGCCTGTGTAACAACCCCTCCTCCCCCTCCTCCTCCCTCCTCCTCCTCCTCCACCTTCTCACGCTTTGCTCTGCGGTCTGTCGGAGAAAAAGAACTCTCGCGATAACACGTGACCGGCTTCAATGCTGTTCTATTGTGAGAATATCTGAGCTATCGCGAGACTTCAGCTACTTTCCCACGCCTGGGTTGTTCCGTCTGGAAGGAAGGCTGGCGGAAATCTCGCGATACTTAGACTTTATTAGAGAGTTGATGGAAGATGGCGCCTGTTGTGACGGGGTAAGCGATGAAATTAACAACAAGAGGGGGGCATGGAGAAGTAAAAGTTGACATTAAACATTCAGGTTTTGTCGGGAGAGTTTAATTTATTCGCGTTCTGTCTCAGCTTCCGTGTGTAGTCCTGTCAGCTGTTGTTATTTACATACTTTTTGGTCTCGTGCCTTGTTTTAGCTCTGTTCTTTTATGCAGTTAGCTCAGCTAGCCATCATGCTAACCAGGCAAGTTTCGCCCACATTTCTAAAGCGCAGATGTTCCTCGAAAATGATATTTAATGCCCACAAGATAGGCGTTTTACATATGTGTATATTTGCCAGTACTTTACCGGAGTGAGCAGTAAACTGTAAAAGATTGTGCGGTTTCTTTACGCCGCTCGGTGTGAACAGAAAAAAAGCTGTTTAACGAGTTAGCCAACTCTTAGCTCGCTAGCTGCCCCAGACTTTTCCTTTGATAACGGTTTCCTTCAAATATTATGACACATCAGCGTGTCTTTCACGCAGAGCTCTTTTACCTCGAATAAGAGGAGCGGATAAACATTTTAAGCTTGTTTACGTTTTATTTTTGTGTTTATTAGTCATCCAAACTGTCAACCAGCTGTACACAAACTGCGCATGCGCAGATCTCATCGCTAAACATTATGCCTCATTCTGTAATCCTGACATTTCTTTTGCTTTGTTTATGCAGGAAATTTGGGGAGCTTCCTCAGCCAAAGCGCCTTACCAGGTACAAATGTTTTCTTTTTTTTTTTATTTTATCCTAATATTGTCCTAATTGAGTTTGTTTATAAAATTGAGTGTTGTTTATTATTTTTTCCCCAGAGAGGCGATGCGTAATTACTTGAAGGAGAGAGGAGATCAGACGGTGCTGATTCTACACGCAAAAGTTGCACAGAAATCGTACGGCAACGAAAAGAGGTAAGTGTGTGTTCTGCTGATGTTCCAGAGAATTTGCGATGTCCCAGATATAATATGGGAAACTGCGGTCTGATTGGTTACATTAGCGTTAGGAGGCGGAGACTGTGGTCTGATTGGTTACAGTGGCGTTAGGAGGCGGAGGCTGTGCTCTGATTGGTTACGGTGGGGTTCTCCTGAGAGAGAACGTGGCGTAGGAACATGGCATGGACATTTCAGGCAAAATTCCTATTCTGTTTAAAATGCGTGATTGTGCCATCTCTTCCCGGTTTCACAATGACTCTGAATATCATGTGTGTAAATTGCACGCATTAGCTGTGAGAGTTGTGTCGTTGCGGTTCGTAACATGTCGTGGTGTGTGTGTGTGTTGAGGTTTTTCTGCCCGCCGCCGTGTGTGTACCTGATGGGCTGCGGCTGGAAGAAGAAGAAGGAGCAGATGGAGAGAGAGGGCTGCTCTGAGCAGGAGGCACAACCCTGCGCTTTTATCGGCATCGGAAACAGCGAGCAAGAAATGCAGCAGCTCAACTTGGAGGGCAAGGTGGTGCAGCGCGCGCACACACACACACACACACACTCAACACGGGAAGAGACACAATGCAAATATAAACAAATTGTTGAACTTTCCCTTTGTCCTGATTGGTTCCCCTCACCTTCTCTCCTCCCTTCTCACTCTCCCTGTCTTTCTTTCCTGTTCCTTCTCCCTCTCCACCTCTCTCCCTCTCTCCCTCCTTTTCCCTCTCCTCTTCTCACACTCCCTGTCTTCCTCTCCCTCTCGTCCTGTCCTCCTCTCTCTCTCTCTCCCCCTCCCCCTGCAGAACTTCTGCACAGCCAAAACGTTGTACATATCCGACTCAGACAAGAGGAAGCACTTCATGCTGTCGGTGAAGATGTTCTACGGGAACAGCGCAGAAATCGGTGTCTTCCTCAGCAAACGCATCAAAGTCATTTCCAAGCCTTCCAAGAAGAAACAGTCTCTGAAGAACGCAGACCGTGAGTCCCTTTTTTTTCTGTTCGTTCAGAGCCAGTGTGTGTTAGTACATTAAAGGTTTGCTGCTTCTCGCCTTTATCGAGTTCAGTTTCAATTTGGTGTGGAGAAAATTTAACTTTAAAATATTCTCTCTCTCTCTCTCTCTCTCTCTCTCTCTCAGTGTGTATAGCGTCGGGCACTAAAGTGGCTCTGTTTAATCGGTTACGCTCTCAGACAGTCAGCACTCGATACCTCCATGTTGAGGGAGGAAACTTCCACGCCAGTTCTCAGCAGTGGGGGGCCTTTTACATCCACCTGTGTGAGTCACACACACACACACACACACACACACACACACACACACACGTCTCAAACACTTACTTATTTGTTGCTGTTTGTTATTGTCCAGTATTTGATTTTTCTCTTTCTGTTTTTTTCCTCTCACTCTGCAGTGGATGATGATGAGTCGGAGGGGGAGGAGTTTACAGTGAGAGACGGGTACATCCACTACGGTCAGACCGTTAAACTGGTGTGTTCCGTCACTGGCATGGCTTTACCGCGTCTGGTGAGACACACACACACACACACACATTACTAAAAATCATTATTTTTTTGGAACATTGATCATGGCAATTAAATGTTGGTATTATTTATCAAATTGTGTGTGTGTGTGTGTGTGTGTGTAGATAATCCGTAAGGTGGATAAGCAGACGGCGCTGATGGATGCAGATGATCCTGTATCTCAGCTTCACAAGTGTGCGTTTTACCTGAAGGACACGGAGCGCATGTACCTGTGTCTCTCTCAGGAACGCATCATCCAGTTCCAGGTGAGTCTCTCACACACACACACACACACTCTTGTATTACCGTAGCTGTGTGCTAATTACTGAGACTGACTGGTACACAGTCCACGCCTCCTTTACTGACACTGACTGTACACAGGCCACGCCCCCTTCACTGAGACTGACTGGTACAGAGGCCACGCCCCCTTCACGGAAACTGACTGTACACAGGCCACGCCCCCTTCATTGAGACTGACTGTACACAGGCCACGCCCCTTTCACTGTAATTTGAATGATTCCAGGCGACGCCGTGCCCCAAAGAGACGAACAAAGAGATGATTAACGACGGCGCGTCGTGGACGATCATCAGCACAGATAAAGCCGAGTACACGTTCTACGAGGGCATGGGCCCTGTCACACACCCCGTCACACCTGTACCTGTGGTTGAGAGTTTACAGGTAACTAACACAAACACAAACACACACACACACACACACACACTAATTCAGATATAATAAAAATAACTCAGTATCTCATCAGTCCATCGTTCTCATTAAACGGAAACAGCTGATCAGTGTATTATCCTGTTTTGAAAAAAAAGGGCTACATTTGAGGTTTTTAATAGTTCTTATGAAGAAGCAGGAGATAAAGCGCATCATTAAAAGTGTGCGAGACCATAAATAAATCACCTCCGTTTATTTTGTCTGTATAAGTGTGTATCAGAGTTGGATTAAAATGTACTGCTGTGCATGAGAGATTTTAGAGTTTTTAACGTGTGTGTGTCAATGTGTGTGTGTGTGTGTAGCTAAACGGAGGGGGTGATGTGGCCATGCTGGAGCTGACTGGACAGAACTTTACTCCAAACCTCAGAGTGTGGTTCGGTGACGTGGAGGCGGACACCATGTACAGGTGAGCCGATCACACAGAGTTGTACGCTGTGTAGTGAGCATATGTAGTGAACACTGTTTGTGTGTGTTGGAGGTTTAAATGTCAAATTTTTGTGTGAGGACGAGTTTAAGATGGTGGATGTTTGTGTGTGTGTGTGTGTGTGTGTGTAGGTGCGGCGAGAGCGTTCTCTGCGTGGTTCCCGATATCTCGGCGTTCCGTGAGGGATGGCGCTGGGTCCGGCAACCCGTCCAGGTTCCCGTCACTCTGGTGCGCAACGACGGCATCATCTACTCCACGGCACTCACCTTCACCTACACACCTGAGCCAGGGCCACGCCCACACTGCAGTGCCGCAGGGGCCATCCTGCGCTCAGGCTCCGCCTCCTCGCCCTCATCATCCTCCTCATCCTCCTCTTTGTCTTCATCATCTTCATCGAGCCTTATGCTGCAGTCGAGGATCGACAGTCAGGCTGGATTCGCAACAACCGGCGGCGTTTCTTCATCATCCTCTTCCTCCTCAGCCATGTCCGTGTCCTAACCTGTGTGTGTGTGTGAGAAAGAGTGAGAGAGAGTGTGAGTGTGTGTGTGTGGTGCTGAAGGGTAAAGTTAAAACGCCAACTTTCAGATTCTCCAAAAAAAAAGGACAACGATGTTGCGGAATGGATGAAACCCTGAGAGAAAAATCAAAACTCAAGACCGGCTCTTTCCTCCATTTTTAAATTTTTTTTTTATTTTTAATTTTTTTTCTTTCACGGAAATAAAACGAAACTAATCATGGCTTTGCCAAACCGTGAAAACACAGGTGAAGAAAATTCTCCGTCAGAAGGGCTCCGATGCGTTGACGTGGAAGAAAAAAAGTTATCACATAGTAATATAGTTTTCAAGGACCAAGGAATATTATTATTATTTTTTATTGATGTATAATTTTATAAGCTTTAGCTAAGGTACATTTTTCACCTTTTTTTTTTTTTCTCGGTTTTATAACATTTAGTAACCTTTTGTTACCAAATAGTTTTGTATATTTCTCATGAGCATTTGTGCTCGGAAGTAAAAAAAAAAAAAAAAAAAAAGCAAAAAAAGAAAAGGTTCACGCGGTTTTAATCGCCTGAGCTCTTTGTCATAGCTGCCTTTTAATCCTCTTTGGCGACTGCCTTAAATTTTCTGGACTTGTACCAGCGTTTTTACATTTTTTCCTTTTGTAATACTGTTTTTACATCATGTATATTTGCCCTGTTTTTGTTTCCTAAACTGAAGTGTAATATTGTGCGTGTGATTTGGGAGAAGGTGGCTTTACACTCGTGTTTTTTTTTTTTTTAAACACACAAAAGCTTTAACTGACTCATCCTGCCATTGAGTGAACGTCTGAGCAATTACAAACTGCCCCAGTCGTTTTTGCCCCTGCTTATTGGCAAAAAAAATTCACCTTCCCACTCACAATAGCTTGAGTAATGCACTTAGGCCTCTTGATCTCAAGAGCACGAAGTAGAGATCATCGCTTCAGAGGCTTACGCTAGCGATCCTGATCATCACCGTGATGCTTTTAGTAAACCCGGCTCCGATTAAATTATTAAAAACGAGTGCGTGATAGTATCAGAGCTTCCATGACGCAGTATGGAGACTTTACCCTGATATGTTTAACACCAAGGAGGGGTGAAATTTTACTTCCAATAAGTTGTAAAAGTACCGATTCAGTGCTTTTACTTTCTCTCTCTCTCTCTCTCTCTCTCTCTCTCTCTCTCTCTCTCTCTGTTTATTCTCGGAAAATGGGGGTTTGACTCCGGTTTGTACGCGCCGTTTCCACGGTCATCTCGCACGCTAATTATCTGGAACTCATGAAAGCAAAACTGCTCGAGTCCAGAACTCGGAAATGCAACACAAGTTAAGTCTGGATTTTGGATTAGGTTCAAATATTTCAAGCCCAAAAACTTGTTAACACCAAACAGGTCGAGTCCAGGATTGGGGGAAAGTGCAAAATAGATTTGGTCCGTCCATGCGAAACAGGTTGAGTCCAGAACACAGCGAATGCAAAAAGGTTGAGACCAGAACACATGAACACAAAACAGGACGCATCCACGACACGACACGTCACGACGCTGCAAAACAAGTTGAGTCTGGCTTTTGGAATTGACAAATGGATTAGGTTCAAACCCAAGTTATAATTAAAGAAAGGGGCGAAACAGGCGCAGTTCAGATTTTGTAAAACAGATTCGGTCCGGAACTCAGCAGTGCAAAGCAGGTTGAGTCCAGAACATAGAAAACACAAAGCAGGTTGAGTCCAGAACCCTGTAACCCAAAACAAAGACATTAATTTCAAAACTCAGAAAGGCGAAACAGGTACAGTTCAGATTACTGTAACTGTAAAACAGTTTGTGGTTCAGAATCCAGAAACACAACGCAGGTTAGAAGTCTGTGACTCTGAATACACAAAACAGACTGAAAACAGGAAACCTGGAGATGTAAAACTGGGTTTTGGAGCTGATTTATGTTCAGACTTTTATAACTGTAAAACAGATTTGTTCCAGAACTCAGTAACGTAAAATAGTTCGGTTGCAGGATAGAATAACACAATCCAGTGGAATCCAGTCTCGTGAAATATGTCGAGTCCGGAAGCTGGAACATGGTCCAAAATTCAGACACGGAAACGCTTTGAGTTTAGAGCTCAGAACTTGGAAAATAGTTCAGAACTCAGGAAAATGCTTGTTTGGTCCAGAACCAGGAACTGAAAAAACAGCTGTAGATTGAACTTGGAAACTCCGAAACAGGAACAGAACTTACAGAAAATATAGACGTCCATGCGCCACATTTCCAGCTCAGAGCTCTGAAGTGTGAAGCAAACTTTAATCCAGTCGTTTTTAGGATAACAGGAGCAGAAACAAACAAAGTGTCGTGTGTCCGAGTGAAGCGTTAGTACTTTAGGGCTTTGAAACTTGGGGGGAAAGATGAGCATAATTTCATCTGTCGTTCGTGTACAGTTGCGGAATTTATCCAACCTTGAAGTAGAGTTCAGGTGAATCTCTGCCTGTATGAACAGGTTTGTGTGAACACGACTGGAAAACTGAGGTAAAGACTCGGTTCAAATCGAGTGTTAATGTGCCTACTGCTCTTTCTTTGTTTGGTTTGTACCCCTTAGTCTTTGTGCTTCTTTTTGTTTGTCTGTTTTCAGCCCAGCTACACATGCCTTGCTTTTTGTAAGAAAGGGTGCTCTTGTGTGCTCTTCATGTTTTGTTTTTGTTTCCAGGACAATTCGATTTGGTGTGTGTGGTCATGTGTAGGAAGGTAACACCCTGTGATTGAGGGATCTTATCACCTACGAACTGAAAAATGTGTCCAGAATCTGTGCACTTTGTTGATATATTTTGCTCTGGTCCTGTTTTTTTTTCTCCTCCGTCATGAAAGATCATTTTTGTGGCAGCTCTAACGAACCCTTTGTGCCTATGAGAAATCTAACCCCCATCTCATCACCGCTCTCGAACTCGTTTCAAACCTAGAGGTCAACGTTTTTGAAGGTCACGACATTTTCAGTGTTATTTTCTCCAGTTGCTTTATTAGGCTGTGCTCCAGTAGCGTTCTTGACATGCCCTTGTCCCCTAGCCACTTCTCCAGATGGGCTCCTGGGGAATTATCCACAAATATGGTGGCATGGTTCCATATTTTTCTTCTTTGAATTCTTTCTTTGAGATCATCTGCTATGGCTGGTGCTTGGTTCGAATGAGAGCCTCCAGCCATGATGGGTCTTTATAGATGAAATTTAAGAACTTTAGAAGCAGCTTGGCCAAAAGTTCTCATGATGGAACCTAATGAAGTTTAAACGGGCAACAAAACATTCCAAAACTAACATTTTATTCCTCCAGCTCCTCTTGTACAACTTTACTCAGCTAGCTAATTATCAATTTAGCTAATCCACTCACCAGGGGTGTGTTTAAAACTGTACTGGAATGCAGCGATAGTCTTCCGAAGATATTCTCTCAAACCCTTTTTTATGAAAGAAAATAACATGGCAAAGGATCAAACAGTCGATTAGCAACAAAGTTTGTGTTTTAGTTTTGCTAGCAAGTAAAGCAACTCCGTCTCACGCGAAGTCTTTCCGTCCACAAACAAATGTTCCAGTAGTCATTTCAAGTGTCGTCATTAAGCTCCATGATGTTTTTTTTTTTTTTTTTTTCCCCCAAAAACAAATTTCTGAATATCATCCTTTTGTACACATTTAAGTTCAAATGATCTACAGTTACATCATCAAATTCTAGGAGGCGGATCCTAAGCGGCATCTTGAAGTGCGTTCAGAATGAAAGCCTCTGTAACTTTCCAGCTTCCTGTGAAGTTCAGACCGTGTTTATAGATGACAGAAATTCCCACTGCATCCTAAACCGTATCAGCACACCAGTCTAAAGAACTGGGCGTGGTCAGAGGCGGGGATTTACCTGTTATTTTGTTAGCTAGTTTATCCACGTAGCTCCAGGAAGCAAACACACCGAACATGTCTCGGCTGATCGACTACATTTAGGTTAAAGCAGACTGATGAACTTTTTCAAGGTCATGCTGATTTGTGTCGTTTTCTTATTTAATGAGCTAATTATTTTTCACTTGTGCTACTGTACTTGCCTTAACGATCAAAAGATAAGCGAAACAGTTCTCTGATGAAATGCTGTTAAACGTCCTTTGCCAAAACCTTGCCACTTAGATTTGAGCTCACACGTGTCAAACATCTCGAATCACTCGTAAACGGTAATTTTTATTTTATTTTTTTGGGTGTGTGCTATAAGCCGAGAGTGCGGATTGTTTGTGCTCTTTCCACTCGGGACGTTATGAGTGCTATCGCTCTGAAGGGCCAGTGCATCTGTAGCCTCACTGAAATACTGTAATGGAAGCAATACACGTCATTATCAGCATAAACCCAGGCTGTGTTCCATTTCTCAAATCCATGCTGCCACTTTAGGGGCGGTTCTATCGCTTTATCCTCTCGAGTGAAGTTCACTAGATGACCATTAGACGAGGGATCGAGTCGACGTCAGTGGAGCAATAAAATACTTAACAGATGATTGTGTTTGAGTTTCATTTCTCTGACTGTTACTGTATTTAGATGGATAATAAGCATGCTAGTTAGCTAGAAATAAATCAGTAAACATCACTTTAACTTTTTTGGGAATGTTCTGGATTTCAGTTCAGTGCATTCTGACCTGATGTTACCGTTGTGTAGTTAGTGTTCTCACTACAACAACAGCCGTTTTAAGGTTCTGCCCTAAATTCTAGCAGTCTAGCATGCGGGTTCCCAACCCTGATCCTGGAGAACTTATGTCCTTCACACTGCTGTAACACACTCACCTCATTTCTGTTAGAGCAGGAAAACACTAAAAAATGTTCAGAACAGGGGGTTCTCAAGGACCAGGATCTGGGAACCCGTGCCCTAGAACATGCACTTGTAGAAAATTTAGAACCTCTAATGCTGCATTGACGTCATATGGTGAAAAACTCTAAGTTTTGGGAGAAACCTCTCATGTCATTTTCTGAAATTACAAGTCTGTTTGAAAGGAAGGCTTTGAAAGTTCTAGGTGAATCTCCACACCAGTGCGTTTCCTTATCAGTGAGAGTTCTAAGTGGAACCTTTCATTATTCAGAGAACCGCTGAGGAAAATGTAACACTCGTTCTGTGTTTGTATTTGGGACACAGCCTTAAAATGGCCGCCGTTCTAATAAGAACACTAGGGAATAATTCTAGCATATTTCGAAAGGGCAATGATTTTTTTTTAAATCAGAACTGGCCATCTACAGCACCAGGAGGCGGAGCAAACAGGTAAGTGGGCGGGGCAAGCAGAGTTTAATTTTATGCCAATGAGAAGCAACAGAGAGAGAGAGACTAATGCAGTTCTTTTCCCCGGTTGCTGATACTCACTGATTTATTTTATTTTAACAAACAAAATACTGGAGTCAACTGGAATAGCTCACTTCTGGCTGGATTTGTAGAGTAAATGGAAACCATGGAAACCAGCAATTACTCAGTATAGGATACATCCACTAAACTGCCACCCATGTGAACGCAGAGTTCTTCATGTTGATCTGTTGCTGAGGTGGGCGGAGCTTCAGTGTCAGCTGGTGCTGATGTCACATCAAGTGTCGTTCACTTGCACACACTGAGTGCACTTCGAGCAGCTCACTCGGCGCTCGGCTAAACATGAAAGAGATTTCGAAATGTGACACTGATGACAGACACCTGTCAGTTGTGCATGCTCATAGGGTCAAAGGTTAATGACCGCGCTCTACACACACACACACACGCACACACACCTGTTGTGTTTTCAGGCCAGACGGAGTTGTCAAGGCGTAACCCGAACCAGTGTATCTGCTCCTCTACAAACATGAATCTTGGACGTGGTTAATACGATAGGGTTCTAAATTTAATCCTGGGTCTAGGAAGAAAGGGTGTGTGTGTGTGTGTGTGTGTGTGTGTGTCTAGGAGTATAAGGCTTCCAAAAAACACAGCAAGTGTATATTTGAAAGTTTTACATACAGAGAAAGGTGTGTGTCTGAGAGCTAATGCAAGCAGTTCATTAGAAACACTAACTGTGTGTGTGTTTACCATGAAATACTTGTATTTCTGTACCGGTGGGGATTGGAATTGTTTATAAGGACAGTACAATGTCTGGAAAGTGTGTGTATAAAGTTTTGAACAGACTCTAAATTAAAAAAAAAAAAAAGTTTATTTTTAAAACCATGTGTTACAAATATAGTTTTAAGTTAGGCCAATCGGGTCCGAGTCATGTGATGCCTCAAGGGTTCTTTAAGGGTTCAGTGGATAATTAAGTGTTCTTAGTTTCCTTAAAAGGGTTCTTATGAGTTCTTATGAGTATTATACAAAGTGCTCTTTTCTAAATTCTCATAAAAGGGTTGTAATTAGGAACACTTTAAGATAAACACTCTGTTGTACAGGGTTCTCCATCATATCTTTAGGTGTTCCTCCACAGACGCAACGGTAGAACTTTTTAGAGTGCACACACTTGGAGAAAAAAAAAGGGTGTTTTCTAAGCTTTCTTTAGGGGTTCGGTTGAAAACGAAAGGTTCTTAGGTTCCTAAAACGGTTCTACTTTTATAGCCTTTATAAACCTTTAATAAACTGATGGAGAAACACTCTAAAGTTTAGAAATGTTCCACTAGAGGGACAACCAAAGAACCTTTAGGGAGTGTAGGGTTACGGTTGTGTTTCTGTGTTCAGTATGTTCCAGCAAGTGTGTGTGTGTGTGTGTGTAAGTGTGTGTGTGTTTGGTTCTTAAAGGAAGACTTCCGCTGTTCATCACAGTAGTGTGAAATAAACTTCTCTTCGATTAACAAAAATGAACAAAAGCAGAATTTCCTGTCTTTATAGAATTATTGTGCGGAATCGACTCGTGGAATCGACTCTATTGATTCCCAACACCTGGAATCTGAATCAGAGTCGGTGATCAGAGCGCGTCCCCGAGCACCAGAGCGCGTCCCCGGTAATCAGAGAAGCTGAGGAGACGCGTGTGCTGGATTTACAGCCGCATTTACAGCAAACACACCGAGAAAGCAGCTCCTGTCTGTCACACGGGCAACTTTTACTCTGAACATCTTTCACCGGACGCGCGCGCGGAGTGAAGCAATAACAGACTTCTACACGGAAATGATTTAATCCCGAGCTGTGAGCTGCATGTGAACTTTCTGCCTGTGTGAGGATCAGTGCCGAAATCCAGACATTTCTTATAAATCTGCTCTTGGAGTCGCTTTTTTTCCCTTCCTTCCTTCCTTTATTATTCTTTCTGTTGTTCTTTACGCTCGCGCCTTTCCACTGAAACTTTCTAACAGTTATTCAAACTAAAACAACAACAACATAAAGTTATCTTTAGATACAGCGATATAAATATATATATATATATATACACACACAATTTTATAGAAAAGTCATATGTCATGTGACGTGATTTATGCTCGCGCCCTGTGAGAACCGCTCGAGACCTTCTATTTTTACTGAATATTACACAACAGCTGCTGCAGAAAAGTGTGCGGCTTCTAATGAGTCGTTCAGCATAACGTTCTGTCTGTTACTGTAAGGTGACAATAAATAAATAAATAAATAAATAAATAAAATAAATAAAGACGCGTCTCGCGGACTGGAGTAGATTATAAAAAGCAACTATAAAGTTAAATTTGGTTTCATGGTTGTTGAACTTCTCAGGAGCTTGCAGATATAAAAAGAAAGAAAGAAACCTCTGGAGCAGCTCTGGAGGCTGTGTGCTGGACTGAGAGCTGATCTGTTGATCCGTTGATCCGTGATCTATTGATCTGCGATCTGTTGATCCGTTGATCTGTGACTGAAGAATTGATGATGATGCTCGGACTTCCTGTTGCAGTGCTGCTAATCAGCTGTGGTTTGAACTTTAGCTTTAGCACTCCTGAACCTGCACAGAAGGAGACTCAAACCATTACAGGTGAGTACTGCTAGTTTTAAAGAAATGGTGAAAATAAAAAAAAAAAAAAAAAAAAAAAATAAAAAATCAATAACATTTCATTTTATAGCTTACTGATTCTGTCTATCTGCAGAATGATTAGAACGATGGATTGGTTGATTAGAAATCGTAAATTAGGGCGTAGTGATTTAAGACGCAGGCTGAACGTGGCTGCTGTAGAGCTCAGGATTCAGAGGATGGTGATTTTTGGGCGTGTCTTAAATTCACCTGGTTTAGGGAATAAACTTCTCAGGTGATACGGTGGTGAAGCATTGCCCTGCGATGTATTCCCGCCTCACGCCCAGCGTTCCCGGGATAGACTCCGGATCCACCGAAACCCTGCCCAGGATAAAGTGTTCATCACTTATGCTAATATGCTAATGACCGTTGCTGCTTATTGACCCTCATCTGTAACCTCTGACCCCAGATGTGTGTCAGCAGGTGAGTCCTCCGTGTGTGACAGAGGCGGATCGTTACAGCCTGGAGGCGCTGCGTCACATCCACCAGGAGATGGACGATGATCAGGATGGAGGGATCGAAGTGGAGGAGAGTGTGGAGGTAAACACCAGAGAGAGAGAGAGAGAGAGAGAGAGAGAGAGATGGTTATACTGAAAAAAAGTTATACAGCGGCTATGTGTAATTCTTAATTTGCTAAAAATTACAATTACAAAATGACGCATTATTTTTAAAAATTAATTTATAGTTACATTTAATGTTGGAAACAAGTTAGTTCCTATTGTCACTTACGTTATAGCAGCTATAAACAATCGTTTGCTCACCAGCCTCTCTTTAAAGTTAATAAGACAAAAAAACAAAAACAAAAAAAAAACACCGCAGCCTGTCATGTTACCGAGAAACCCTGTGAATGAGCTGTTGCTATAGAAACGATAACGTATTAGAACGAGCGCATTAATATAAACCTGCGCTACTGTCAGAGCTGCTGTTCTAGACAATTAATCAACACCTTCTGACCAATCAGAGTCCAGAACTCAACAAGCACAGTGGTGTAATGTTAATAACATAGCTAAATAAGTAAACTATTTTTTTTTATCTATTATAGTTTCTTAAAGAACTCTCTTGTTCTGAGAGTGTGTGTGTGTTAACTGGGTAAGTGTGCAGTACAAACTGCCAATTATTGCTCATTATTTTAATAACTAGAACCTGTCAGGATTTAACGTTTAGCTAAATGGTCCTGTTCCACGCTATGAAGAAAGGGTTCTTTAGGGCTTCTGTGGCTTCTAAGAAGGGTTCTACTTGTAACAACCATTAGGAGGTAGTGGATTTAGGGAGCTGGTTAAGATTGTAGATGTAGGTCAGTGTGATGGTGGACACTGTGTGTGTGTGTGTGTGTGTGTGTGTGTGTGTGGATCAGGTGTCCAGGGCAGATGAAGGACGTGCCTAAGATGGAGTCTCATGGAGTCTCCAGTTACAACACAGAACACATTCCAAGACTGTATACACACACAGTGACGCTATCCACAAAGGGGCCCTTGGACTAAAAAAAGTTTGAGAACCATGGATGAGCATGTAGCAAACATTTTAAATACCCTGTGTTTGCCTCTGTGGCTATGTGTGTTTTTATGTGCAGACGATACGCTATATCTAACCTGAGATGTTGACGTTATATCTAACGACGTGGTGGTGGTGGTGTGTGTGTGTGTGTGTGTGTGTGTGTGTGTGTGTGTGTGTGTGTGTCATATGCCTGTAGTTCATTATTGAAGACATGCAGCAGCAGCAGCAGACGAATAAACACAGTAAACTGCACAGAGAGGACCAGCACATCACCGTGGAGGAGCTCTGGAGAGGCTGGAAGTCCTCAGAAGGTGTGTGTGTGTGTGTGTGTGTGTGTGTGTGTTTGCAGCAATCCATGATATTTAAGCTAGTGGACAGTGAATATTGTGTGTGTTTTTCCTCACTCTCACAGTTCATAACTGGACGCAGGAGGATGTGCTGAGCTGGCTGCGAGAGTTTGTGGAGTTGCCGCAATACGAGAAGAGCTTTAAAGAGTTACGCGTCAACGGAAACACACTGCCTAGGTGAGAGCACCCAATCAGAGGCCTGCTTTACGCCTGTAATTATCATACAATTGTAGAAAAAAGGGGGTTCCTTGAGGGTTCCTCGGAGAGCTTCAGTGCAACACTAATGTAGCAACATGGCTGATGATTTAAATAATTGATAAATTCACATATTTACAATATATTTTTTGTGAATCCATTTATTTCTGTAAAGCTGCTTTGTGACAATGTCCATTGTTAAAAGCGCTATACAAATAAAACTGAATTGAACTGATGGATTGTATTATTAAGTGGATAATTGTATGACTTTTGGTTGTGGAAATTGTGATTTTTCTCTAGGATTGCGTCCAATGAGCCATCATTCATGAGCACCTACCTGAAGATCCAGGACCAGCAGCACAAACACAAGCTGAAGCTCAAGGCACTAGATGTCGTGCTGTTTGGACCACCTACACGTGTGTACTTTTGTGTGTGTACTTAGTAATTAGAGATCAAGGCTGTAACTGTCCCAGTGAATTTTTTCAAAGGTGCAAAATCACAAAATAATTTTAGGGGAGGGTCCCTCAACTGAAAACGACAAAAACACAGTAGGCCATTACAAAGTGTTTATA
Organism: Pangasius djambal; assembly: GCA_022985145.1. NCBI lineage: Eukaryota > Metazoa > Chordata > Actinopteri > Siluriformes > Pangasiidae > Pangasius > Pangasius djambal. Next base: position 13,865,432 of record CM041002.1, on the reverse strand, counting down.
TAAATAAAGGCAATCCACAGATCGCGTTGCGTTTATCATTTATCAAAATAAAAGACAAAAAAAACTTATCTGGTTGAATGAATATTCGTCTCTAAGCCGAAGTATGCGCTGAATCCGAATACTGAAGTCCTTGATGATGATGATGATGATGATGATGATGATGATAGAAGGTGAGGGAAAAAATCCAATAGTCTGAGAGCAAGAGTATCACAAACAATCAGCAATCTGAGTTTCTTTAAAACATAGCGTGCGTTGCAGTTCTTTTTTGCTGATTTGTCCCACGATAAACACAGAGTTTTGATTCAAGTTATTTCCTAGTCCATTGGTGAGAATTCAGGGTAAAGAAGAAAAACAGAGAGACAGAAACAAAAAGAGTTCTTCTAAATAACTAACAAACAAACAAACAACTAGTATTATCATTTAACAACAGCCTATAACTTCACCACTAGTTAAACTATTTACAAAGTAAGTGCAAAGTTACACAGCACAAAATAAACTGATACACTTACATGATTGAGCTGAAAACCTTAGTTTCTCAATCTGAACTCCATTTGCAGTGAGGTTATGTAAGTGAAAGCCATGCTTTCTCTTAACCAAACAAGTATCTCTTACTCTACTGCCTCCATCCATTTTATCCCTTAACATAGAAAATTCTATAGGGCCCCCTGGAGCACAGTAGAGGAACTTCACAAAAAAACAACAACATAGTAACCGCACTATGGTCAGTTACAAGGCATAAGGCTCATATTTCTATCAGCCACACATCCAGAGTTCCAGGAGCATGGTGTTTATTCATTACAATATAGCATGTCTTTGATACGTGATAAAACACCTAAGCAGCTGTAGATGATTACAACTTGAGGCAACTTGCATGTGTTGGTGAAATGAAAACAAGATCAACCTCACAGAAACTCTAAGATTGACCTCATAGACACATAAAACTTGTTCATGTTCAACATAAACTCATAGAAAAACCAAGATCAACTTCAACCTCTGAGAAACACCAAGTTGAAACTTAGAAAAATACCAAGATTAGTCAACTTTATAGAAATCCCAAGATTGACCACCTAGAAGCACCAAGATCAACCTCAACCTAATAAAAACGCCAAGATCAACCTCACAGAAACACCAGTATGAACCTCATAGTGGTCCCAGATTTACTTGTGGATGAGATTTCTAGTAATATAAACCCAATTTACTCATATCTGAAACTCAACATCTCAACTCCTGGGTGATGGCCAGAGGTATGGGGTAATGTGGAGTAGGGGCTATGGGAGTTGGTCGGTCATTGGTATCATATCTTTCTTCATTAAACATGGCTTGAGGTGTGAGTAGCAGGTTTGGCCATTAACACCATCAGCTATTTTAATGTCATTTACAAATATAGCTCTGATCATATTTAAGTGCATTGAGCACCTTCTAACTTTAGCAAGTGACGCACTTCATCCGTCATACCTAGTGAATACTGTCTTGGAATTTCAGTCCTTGTCCTCATTTTCCTCTAGTAGTTATCAGGTATCTTGAAGGTCAAATCAGATATGCTAGAGCAAAAAATAGAAATTTTGTATGACCAAAGTACTGCATTAGAATTGAGAAACTAGTGAGCTGTGAGAAGATCCAATTGGCTGGACTTGTATTATGTTCTATCCATCCCTTTTTTTTCTCCAGGTCCACCACACAACTGGATGAAGGACCTGCTGCTCATCGTGTCGGTAGTGATGGGGTTGGGCGGCTGCTGGTTCGCTCAGGTGCAGAACAAAGCATCAAAGGAGCACATTTCCAAAATGATGAAGGATCTGGAGAGTTTACAGAGAGCTGAGAAGAGTCTCCGAGACCTACAGGAGCAGTGAGTCATCACCGTCTACGCTAGTGTTTCACTATCACCTAACCTTGGAAATAATTAGCAATAGATGTCCTACTGATCCAGAACTTAACAGTTAATAATGTCATTTTCTTTTGCCCAGGCTGGAACGGGCCCAGGAGGAGAAGCGTACGGTAGCAGTGGAGAAGCAGTTTTTAGAGGAGAAGATGAGGGATGAGATTCAGGGAGCTCAAGAGGAGGCCAACCGGCTCCATGAGCTTCGCAAGGGTGCTGTTAGTGAACTAAGCCGCCTGAGATATGCTGAGGAAGAACTTGAACAGGTGAGTGCTTTTCTCAGCATAATTTACATGCAACCTGACTAAGCAAAGACTGGCATGGAAGGAGATCAGGGCCATTTCTAGCTATAAGTGGCCACTTAGGGCCCCCGAGACTCCCAGGAGTCTAGGAATGCAGGATTTTTTTTTTTTAATAATAGTATACTTTAGTGATAAGGGACACTGAGCCCGTAGTTGTTACCATGTTTCAAGCTTTCACAGAGACCCCCTTGTGCAATTTGAGAGGTGGTGGTGAGCCAGTAGGATGTCGCTTAGGGTCCCCAAAGGTTCTTAAACAGCATTGAAGGAGTGTGTGATCTGTGCATGTTGCGCTTAGATTCGAGGGGCGCTGAAGAAGGCGGAGCAGGACATGCAGGCTAGCTGGTCAGTGCCGGAGTCTTTGCAGCTGTGGCTGCAACTCACACATGAGGTGGAGATGCAGTACTACAACATCAAAAAGCAGAGTGCAGAACAGCAGCTGGCCACTGCCAAGGATGAGGTACCAACACTATCGACATTGTAATTTAGCATTTGGACACTATCTAGATTACAAGTTAATAAGGGCTATGGTGCTTGGTTTGGTAGATCTTATGTTCATGCTACTTTCTTGCTAAGTTCTCATCTTATGCCCAGTGTGTGCATGTATTTGTTATTGTGTTCTTGTTTGGTGGTCTCTCAAGGCAGAGAGAATTAAGAAGAAGAGAAGTTCTGTTCTTGGTACCCTCCATGTGGCACACAGTTCCTCTTTAGATCAAGTGGACCACAAGATATTACAGGCCAAGTAAGAATATAAGAGAGGGAACTTTTGTGTCTGTATATTTATGGCAGGAATAAAATGGGGAAATTGTGTTGGCAAGTTTTATTGAAAACCTTGCATGATGGTATCATACTACGGTACAAAAGTGTGGTATTTTGGTTAAACTTTATTGCTGTGTATGGACAATAGTGAGGGACCATGGTACTGACAGGAATACAGAGGGAATTATTGAACAACAGAAATCTTAGGCGATAACATTAATAATGATTAATATCGAGTCTGTTGATGTTTTTGGAAACAGAAACGCCCTAGCAGAGGTGACGGCATGTTTGCAAGAACGTCTGCACAGGTGGCAGCAGATCGAGTTGTTGTGTGGATTTGCCGTAATGAACAATGCTGGACTGCCCAGCCTCACAGCCACCTTGTACCCTGACCCCAACTGGATGGTCTTGCCAAGAGCCGCTATGTCCTCCTTCCAAATTCCTGTAGGCATTGATGACATGGAGGATGGCATAGCTTCCATGATGCCACAAAAGATTCCTGGTGAGTATGGTCAACATTGGCTACTGATTGGAGGGCTGGGAGTTCAAATCCCAGCACCACCAAGCTGCCCCTACTGGGCCCTTGAGCAAGGCCCTTAACTCTAAACTGCTCAGTTGTATATACAAGATAAATGTCAAATGTAATGTCCTGTCAATTCTGTAAGTCGCTCTGGATAAGGGCATCTGCCAAATGATATTAATGTAATTGTAAATTAGAGGGAAATCTCCAGAGTATCTCACCTCATCTACCACTTCTTGCATTTGTCTTATCTACAGTCACAGTTACTCCAATCAAGCTTTCTCCTCGAGCGCTTGTCCGTTCTCGTCGAAGCGGTCATATCATCCAGCCACCTGTGATTCTGTCACCTGATCCTGATCTTCTAATCCCGATTCGGCCTCCGCTCCCTCGGTATGGCGAGGAGGAAGGGGAAGGAGTAATTTTCCCTGCTATTGTGAAACAGTAAGTTTTTATTGTAGAGGATGGTTGACTGATTTTGATTGGTAAATTTAAGTTGGTTGGTTAATTGATCTTAACTGTAGCATCTGTAGTTTGTAGGTTTAGCTGTGGTGATATTACTAGAGAATACATTTTGCATGGTCTGCATTTTTATGGTTTGTTTTTCTCATTTGTAAATGAAGAATATTGCAGAACATCAATATATTCTAAATTCCTTTACTTGTATTATAGAGAGTGTCTTGAGACAGCCTCTGATCCTGATCCCATTGGACCCACTGTTGGAATAAAGTACACCAGCCCTGGATTGGATACTTCACCTCGAAAACTATACCGTGACAACTTGGACCTTTTCTCTGATAGTGTCACAAGTAAGATTCCACTTGATGGACAAGAGAACAGTCCCTTGCGCAAGATATCACGAGAGGAACTTGGGTATCCTCTAAGGGGTGATTCTAGAAAAGTTTTACATGAAGAACTTCAAGTCGACACCCAAGCCAGAAAGATATCCAGAGAGGAAACTGAGGTGTCTGCAGAAGCTTTGGTGAGTTCTTTGTCTACAAAGGAACCTGAGGTTCCTGTTGATTTCAAGAAGATTCCAAGGAGTTTACCAATAGATACTAGTTATGCTTCTATTAGACTGTCCACCCAGGAGAAATTGGATTCCCCCATGGAACCTTACCTTGGAATAAGATACATGGATGATGCTGAGTTAAATGTGGGCGGTCTGCCTCGAAAGATGTTTCTGTCGAAAATGATACCAAAAGATGAAGGTGTGACAGATATCCAAAGTGGAGATGCAGGTCAAGATTTTGATGTAGAGATGGACATTGCTCCAAGATTAATGCTTAAAGAGGAAACTCAGAAGGGACATACCCTGTTAAAGGACAAACCCTTAGACTCTGCTTCCACAAGCCCTTTAAGAGATGAGCATGAAGACTCAGTCTCAGTGGATGGACAAAGAGTAAAGGTAAGAGACAATAAAGAGTTGCCCAAAGAACTATTTTACAGAAACGTGCCCAGAGATGATCTAAGGCTGTCCATGGACAAGGGAAAGATGTTTAGAGCTGTTTCCATAGATAGCACTTTTAGGAAAAAGGCACGGGATGACTTGGATGCTTCAACGGAAACCCAGCGAGGAATGTCTTTAAGAGACAGAAGGGACAATGCTGTATCCATGAAGGTCTCTAGAGAAAGAGATGTTGTCACAGAGAGACAAGGTCTGTTCCGGGATGTCAGGCCAGACAATACTTTGGACACACCCATAGATAAAATCCAGAAAGATGTGTTAGATGTGCCTGTGGAGACTGTCAGGCCAAAGATATCCAGAGATGAGTTTGTAGTTCCAGACCCAGGTCTCTTCAGCCAACCTGATCTTACAATCGACTCCCTAATGCTCTGGACTCAACCTTCAGACCCCCTTAGCCATCTAGTGTATGATGGTATTTTAGAGAAGTCTTATCAGAACCCTCTAAATGTGACCAGTCCTGGAGATCTCAGCCATCCTGCCTCGCTGCCCTCAATGTCCACCTCCTCCCAAAGCCTTGTGAGCAGTGATGGTGCTGGCAGCAGTTCTACTCAATCTGGAAATCTCTCACCAGCAGAATCCCGTAGTGGAGACAAAGGCAAGAAATCCTTAAAGCTCAAGAATCTGTTCAAGAAAAAGAAAAATAAGGAGAAAGATAAAGACTCAAAAAGAGAACATCCACAAGGGGGTTTACAGAAGCTGTGAGTTTGAATCATTAGAATAAGAATTCGTAGACTTAATAGTGTTCAAGGGATTAGTGTAAGTTTAGACTTAAACCCTGCTTTAAATGCATTAGGAAATACCTTCACTGTCTCTAGGTGATATTGAAACTAATTGTTGGTATCCTTATTGCAAACTTTGAAAAATGAGCACCATATCATTGGTGGTGGTGTTAATAATCAGGGACATTTAATAGGCTTAGTAATTTGGGTTCTTTTCCCAAACATGCTTCAGCGCTTGGCAAATTGGTAGAGTATGTTTTTTGCTATAAACAAAAAGCCCCACCAGATGCCACCTGGTCATTTGATCTTTGGCAGGATTTGATCATGCCCTTGATGTATATGAATTGTAATTGTATGGTGAGTTATTATTAAAAGCTAGTCTAGCTAATCAGTAAAGAACCTACTGTGACACACTCCCATTGGTGGTCACCTGTGCTTTTTATACAGTAGGTAAACAGGTATTATCAGAAGATGGGTGTGTATTACTGTTCCTCACTCCCATTGGTGGTCACCTGTGCTTTTTATTTGCTCAAAGTGAAACTCAAGTTTTTTCTGTTGAAGGTTAACTTCACCTCCTATGCTGTTGTTTGCCAGCGACCATAAAAAAAAACCTCCAACTACTTTGTTGTTTTGCATTGCTGCAGGTGTTAATGAGTAAAAAAGGGTTATGGCAGACTTTTATCATTTACATCATTCTGTGATGGTCACTAGTGGGCGTGTCATTTCTTGAGTGAGCACCGGTTGCCATGGTAACACCTGGATGTGGTGATTTGGCCATTATAACTACATAGCTAGCTACAGGATGTATCTAATGTCACCAATCTGACAAGACATCAGTCATCTTCCTGTTAAAAATTAAATTTCTGGAGGGTAATGGATCATGCATAAATTGCTGTGCAGTTTATTACTGTCGAAAAATAATGTTTACCCATCACAATTATTGTCCTCCATTTTTGGTGAAAATATTAGCTGATTTATTTGGGTTCATAAAACACTACAAGCCCATAGACGACACCACGAGCTGTGCAGGAGCGAGGCAAAGAGTGTATCATCGTCCCTCACTCCCATTTTCAGTCATCGCATGGCTTTGCATTTTATTTGCATAATGTTAAACTCAGTAACTGGTCAGCTTTTTGTGTCACTTGCCCCACCCACTCTGGGGTTCCTATGGTTACTTCACCTCTTGTTTCTACAATTTAAATTTCAAAACAGAGTCTTTATATTTACAAGCAATGACGTACAATTAGGGTTTGTGTTTTATATTCATAGATTGATAGTTAAAAGTACAAAGCTGTCAGAATTTTTCATCATTTTAATCTACATACAGTGGCTTATAGATGAATTAATAAGTAATGGCTGTAAGAGGAAGTCTTTATTTTAGTGACTACTTTATTGCACTATTTTAGTTGAGTTTCACCATCAAAGATGCAAAGATATTGTTATAAGGTTCAGGACAGGAAGTTATTTACTTAAATACAGTATGAATTATGAAATGTAATAAAGTCTTAAACATTTCAAAAGTATTGGTACATAAAATGGCCTGTGGTTTTACATGAACAGGGAGAATTTAGGGATGTGAACAGGAATTAACAGGACTATTAAAGGGCCTTTAGAACCCTTAACGGTTCCTTGTGTGTCCCTCTGGTGGAAACTTTAAAGGTTCTATATATAGAACCCTACCACAGAATTGGTTATTCTCCTGACAGGTTCTAGGTATTAAGAAGAAAATAATGAGCAGTAATTTGAAGTTTGTACAACACACTTACCACAATAAAACACACACTCTTAGAAAAAAATGGTTCTGTAAAGGTTCTTTAAGGGTTCAGTGGAAAAGTAAGAGTTGTTAGCCTCCAAAAATGGGTTCTATTTGGAAACGTTTCTGTTGTAGGGTTCTACATAGAACGTCTAATGATCCCCCCAGAGGAACCACCCTTAAGTGTTTAAGAGTGTTCATGTAAGCTTTTATTTCTACTGCAACAGTTTATTAAACTGAAATTTCAGGTAACTAATGTGTCTGCACTGCGCAGTGTGTTTACAACTGGACAAACGTTTATTTGCGTGGTTTTTAAAGATTTATTTATTTGTTTGTTCTTTCTGTTTGTCTCTTTGACAAGTTACATTTTGATTTTGTTTGGGGAGTTATAAATCACAGTTCACACAAATTTTATTGAGCTAAAAGGACGTTTGTTGGATTTCCCAAAAACAATGCACAAATTTTAATTGTTTGAAACTTGCTAAATGATTCATACAAAATCGGTGAAATTTGCAATCGTGAGTTCAATGTTGTTCCTTCTATTAATACATTTAATTTACCTTTTGATTGTTATAAGTGTACTAAATGTTTTGAATATTTGCATATTTAATTATAATAAAAAAAAACTCTAAAACTTGGAGATTCTTTTATTCAGCTTAGGACACACACACACACACACACACACACACACACACACACACACACACACACACACACACACACACACACACACACAAACACACACACACGCACACACCGAAACACACACACACACACCGAAACACACACACACACACACCGAAACAGGAAATCTGCTGAGAAGCCCTGCGGTCTCAGATACAGGAGTAAGTCGGCTCTGTCATGAATAAAGGTTATATGACCGTCACATGTCACTTATGTCAGATTTAATGAAAATAAAACATCAGAGTTTAACTTTAAGACAAAAAAAATTAATATTTGGTCCTTTATATTACAAATCTGATTGAACCTTGTTACATACATGAGTTTAAAGTTTTTTATCCCCCGTATGAATAGGCACTGCAAAAACTAATGTTTGAAAAGTATTTGTTTTGAATGGAAAAAGTGTTTGTTAGCCACAAACTGGCAGTCACGAGGTCATATGTCCCACCCCTAAGATATTAATGTTCCACTGGCTTTGACCAAGCACGAATAAGACGCATCTACATCAAAGGCTCATCATAAAAAAAAGTTTGTCCATCTCTGACGCGTGTCTAAACATCACAGTTTAACCGCAACCAATGAGCTGCTAGAGAGCGAGAGAGCATTTTTCCACTGACGTGGACCAATCAGATTAAAGAACACACAACCGCATGAAAGAGCTTCAGCAGCACGAGCCGCTCAGCACCAGGGTCTGAGATGGAGACATCAAGAGTCGCTCTCATCGCTCTCGTGTGTAAGTCTCATTTAACTTTCACACACTTTCTACTTTTCCAAAGTGTGTTTTGAGACTGAACTAGGGTTGTGTAGAAGTTTGTACACCCTCCTTAGTGTAATGTAAAGTGTGTTGTGTTGCAGGTGTTGTGTTCTCCAGTCAGAAGAGGATCTCTGGAGCAGAAGTGGAGATGAGAGTCAGACGAGGAGACGACGTCACTCTCTACTGCGACTGTGTTTGGAAAAGTGGATTGTATCCAGTGTGGTTTAGAAACTGCTCAGAAAAGGATCATCCTCGTTTCATGATTTCGACTAATGATTTGATGCTTGGTGCTCTTACACGTTACTGGTTTGTGTTTAATGACTCCACCAACACACACAATCTGCTGATTAAGAACGTCACAGAATCAGATCTGGGCCTGTACTACTGCGCTCTACATGAGAAAACCATTTCAAAGGATAACAACGGCATCATCATCAGGGACGTGTATCATTATGGAAACAGATCCACTCGACTCTCTCTACTCGGTAAGATTGTATAATTATGTAAAAATTAATTTTGTAAAAGTTTGACAAAGGTTTTTGCATCAACGGTAGTGTGTGTGTTCATCAGCAGAACCCTGTCGTAGTGTGTGTGAGCCGTGTGTATCAGAGTGGAGTGTGAGCTGGAAGCTCTTGTTCAGTGTGTGTGCTGTGTGTGTTCTCCTCTCCTCACTCCTCTCCTCCATCTGTGTGTACTGCCTCTGCAAACACACCACTAAAGGTACTCACACACTCGCTCTAATCAAAATCAACTTTTTTACCATTAATATGATCATTTGAAAGTTTTTGTACTGTCAGTTGAAAGTAGAGTTAGAGATTGTTCAGTAAGAATGCTTTTTGTAATATTTGGTGAAGTTTCTTCATATGTTCTAGCAGCTTCAGGAGCTGTCTCTACTCACCTGTCAATCATTTTGTGTGTCAGTTCAGAAAACTCCACCTTTTAGGCATTTTAGTTTATGTGGTAATGGTGTGGCTTTAGAGAGCAGATGCATTTGTTCAAAATTTGTAAGTTTTGAAACTTCAAATTAACTTTGACCAAATTCTCTGATTACACCTTTAAGATGACATTATTTCATTCACATCAGAAGTCGAAGCAGGAAGCAGCAAAAGGACAACTCGGAGACATGATGAGGTAATACACTTTTATAAATGTTACAGAGCCCCAGCTGAACTTTTGACATTTGGGACAAAAATATCAAACAACTGTATGAACTGTAACATGAGATATTGTAGCTTTTAGAAACTTTTACAAACACTGAAATCCAGATGTGTTTTTATCTTCTGCAGGTTGGAGAAGATGAGGTTTGTTACGCCTCATTGGACATCCAGAAGCTCAAGAATAAGACGAAGAGGAAGAAGAGAGTTCAGCACTCTGATTTCAGCACATATTCAGAGGTCAGAACTGAGAGAACTGAGAGATGCTGAGGAGGCGTTAATGAATTCGGAAATTTACTTTGCATCACAGTGTATTATTTGATAAACTGTTCTGATATACTGTCTTTTATGTCCTTAATAACAATCAATTAAAAAATATTGATATACAGGTTTTACATGTTTTTATAAGTTTTTGAAATTTTGTTTGCTGATAATGAAACAATAAAAACAAATATATAAACATACAACTGCTTACTAATTTTTTAATTTATTTTTGTCCCCTGGTCACCTGTCACTTCCCACCCTCTAGCTAACTCTACCCTATCACATGACAGCTAGCTAACTGTGAAGGCTAACACATGCTTCTTCTGAGACACATGAACCAACCTCTGGGTATTTTCAATCTGCTGCTCATGCTGCGTCACAGGACATCGTAACACACTCGGAGAAAAGAGCTATCTACCCTCTTCCACATACAAGAGCTCACAAATACCCATGTTTGTCTAGTGATTGACAGGGATGATTGAAAGAATATGCCCCTCCCATTCACTCCCAAACTTTGCTCTCATGACTCCCAGCCATGGATGGATGTGGCATCATTGGGAATCAAACTCATGATCTCCAGGTGACAGGGTGAATGCTTTTCTGCTATGCCACTCAAGAACGTTTATGCTTTTACATGCATTTTTTTGTCCAATCAAGTTTGCAGATGAAGACGTGCAGGTGTATCGTAATGGTAGCAGGAATAGAATAATCTTTTAAGGCCTGAACATGAACACAGTTCATGTGCCCCTGAGTGATTTTTAAAGTATTTAAGGCTGGTCCTCACAGAGGATGGAGGGTGGAGTGTCACCTTAAACGCGTTGTTCAGCTGTCTGACGTCGTTACAGAGACAGAGAGTTCCATCCACCATTGCGTACCATGACTCAGTTACTCTCAGCTAATGCATTTTCAGCTGCAAGTTGACTCAACAGGTATCGAGTACCTCCAACTTCTCCGGTTCGATCCAGAGCTCAAGTTACTGTCTTTGTGAAGGTTCTACACCTGCTGTCCCTGAGTGCACATGGGTTTCCTCCAGGTTCTCTGGTTTCCTCCTGACTCTCAAAAACATGCCATCACATACAAACATAACAGTACATGCACACTCACACACACGCACATACACACACACACACACACACACACACACAAAGCAGGGCATTTTTCCCCCTCTCTTAAACACTGAGAGTGTGTGAGCAGCAAGACAGGAAAACCACAGTGAGGCCCTGCAGCTCAGGACAAACAAACACACACAAAAACACACACAGAAACCTTTGCTGTTAGTGATGGTCACTTCATGGATGCAAGGAGACAAAGCACCTTTCACTTTCTAAGACCAACCAAAACAAGCACTCACACTCACACACACACACACACACATACACACACCCCTCTGTACATGCACACAGGAAATCTATGCTCTGTTCTCTCAGGCCCTGGCAGCTAAAGCCACTTCCTGTGCATCTTTAGTTACTGATCTACCATCAGCTTTACATGGAAGAAGTCAAATGATCAAAGCCATTAATAACACAGACACTGATCTTAGATCAGCTGAAACACACACTGGATAGAGGCACTTAAATGTTCTGTAATGACTTAAATAACTGTATTAAAAACTTTCATTTAATGAAATTTAATCACATTATAAGAACATAAATCTTTATTTTCTTACCCAAGAATTTACACAAGATCACTTTGTCTAACAAACAACATATGTTTTTTTGTTTTTTGGTACGATCTGAAGTCATCAGACAAAACACCTGACCTGCTGAACTTAGGACTAATCTGGTGTCCTATTTTCTCACACAACAAAGCAACAGACTGGAAACACAGGTGAGGTTTGTTCATCTCTCGATTGTCTAAACATCACAGCTTAACCGCAACCAATGAGCAGCTAGAGAGCGAGAGAGAAACGTTCCACTGACGTGGACCAATCAGATTAAAGAACACACAACCGCATGAAAGAGCTTCAGCAGCACGAGCCGCTCAGCACCAGTGTCTGAGATGGAGACATCAAGAGTCGCTCTCATCGCTCTCGTGTGTAAGTCTCATTTAACTTTTACACACTTTCTACATTTCCTAAGCGTGTTTTGAGACTGAACTAGGGTTGTGTAGAAGTTTGTACACCCTCCTTAGTGTAATGTAAAGTGTGATGTTGTGCTGCAGGTGTTGTGTTCTCCAGTCAGAAGAGGATCTCTGGAGCAGAAGTGGAGATGAGAGTCAGACGAGGAGACGACGTCACTCTCTACTGCGACTGTGTTTGGAAAGTTGGATTTAATCCAGTGTGGTTTAGAAACTGCTCAGAAAAGGATCATCCTCGTTTCATGATTTCGACTAATGATTTGATGCTTGGTGCTCTTACGCGTTACTCGTTTGTGTTTAATGACTCCACCAACACACACAATCTGCTGATTAAGAGCGTCACAGAATCAGATCTGGGCCTGTACTACTGCGCTCTACATGAGAAAACCATTTCAAAGGATAACAACGGCATCATCATCAGGGACGTGTATCATTATGGAAACAGATCCACTCGACTCTCTCTACTCGGTAAGATTGTATAATTATGTAAAAATTCATTTTGTAAAAGTTTGACAAAGGTTTTTGCATCAACTGTAGTGTGTGTGTTCATCAGCAGAACCCTGTCCCAGTGTTTTTTATATATATGTGTGTGTGTGCGTGTGTGTGTTCATCAGCAGAACCCTGTCGTAGTGTGTGTGAGCCGTGTGTATCAGAGTGGAGTGTGAGCTGGAAGCTCTTGTTCAGTGTGTGTGCTGTGTGTGTTCTCCTCTCCTCACTCCTCTCCTCCATCTGTGTGTACTGCCTCTGCACACACACCACTAAAGGTACTCACACACTCGCTCTAATCACTAACACTGTTTCAGCATTAAATATAACAGGAATTAAATCTGATATGAATCTTGTACATCACTAGAAATGTGCACTCAGAAGACAGTCTTTATTTAAAGTAGTATTTTATCTCACGATAGAACAGAAATATATTTGTAACGTAATAATATTCGAGGCTCTAACAGTATTTAAGGCGCCTTCTCATGTGCTGAGGCCTAAAAGCAGCGTTTCTCATTCTCAGTGTTAAATCTAAAGATGCAGGTGAAGGTGACCTTCATCACTGTAGTGAGAACCAAAGATCAGAGTTTACACACATGCACTGGGTCTCAATGCTGTATGATCGACTGATTCTTCTCTCATCAGCGACTTTGTAAACGAGATGAAATGATGTTGTTTTTTCTCCTCAGGCTCCGAAAAGAGGGGAGAGCCACTCACTGAAAATGACTTTCAGGTATTTTATACACAGACACTCATCTTCATTTTCTTTACCCTGCTGTCATAATACCTACCTCCCTCCCTCTCTCTCTCTCTCTGTCTCTCTCTGTCTCTCTCTGTCTCTCAGGTGCATCAGTGTGAGAGGAGTGTAAACGGGGAGTTCTGTTGCCACACTGAAGTCTTTTACACACTTCAGAAACCAGCAATCAAATCAATTTAAACACACACACACACACACACACACACACACACTTTCACTTGTTTTCTTTGTGTTATAGTTTGCACTTATTTGTAGATGATCAGTGTGTGTTTGTCTCTTTAAATTACTCAAATGTTCTGTTTATAATAAAACTTTACAAATCAATAATCAATAAAGACAAATCTATTCTTATCTCATTTTAATATCACTGTCATCAGTAAATCACTCAGGTGTGTGTGTGTGTGTGTGTGTGTGTGTGTGTGTGTGTGGTAAACACAAGTATACGGTTGTGTAGCGGTAAGAAGAGCTTGGCTTCCTGCAGCTTCCTGGATTCTGATAGTGAGGGAGTGAATGAAGGGGTCCGTGGCCACCCCGTAAGTAACTGGCACAGCCGTGATGTAAGTTGAGCCATGCAAGTGCTTCTCAGTTGCTGAAATGGAGAAATTGTACAGTTGTTTATGGGACTGGGTGCTTGCTACTGGTGTTGTTTCAGCCTCATTGCCACTGGTTTTATGGGGCTTTAGCCTTCGTACTCCAGCTTTGCCTCAACAGTGAGATAGAGCGCTATGACATGAGTCCAGCTGTCAAGAAAACACCCCGATGTGCTTTGTAGGAATACATCCGTGCCGTCATTACCTTAGTTACCAACATGCAGGACAAACAGTGCAGCTTGGCTACAACTTCTAGCCAAACACCTTTCAGGAAACAGACACCACTTTAAACACTTTAAACCCTCATAATAAATCAGTTACAGCCAAGTGTCCAATCAGTGATTGATGGCATAGGCTTAATTTTCTACAGTGCTGGAAAAGAGCGAAATGTAGCTCAGCTAACGGTGCAGTAGTGAACACTACAGTACACAGACAACACATTTAAAATGAACTGAACAGACGTACATGGACGAGTTAACAACTTCAGTCTGGCTGGAACAGGAAACCCACAGTGAGGCCCTGCACCTCAGGCTGCACGCTCGCCTCTTTCACTCACTGATCTCATGAAGGTTAAATCCTCAGTCACTTAGGACACAGTTGGTTACAATAATGACTTTGTAGTTATACACCATATGAGTGTACATATTACTGATCTGTCACGTGACTCTGAAGTTTCAGTGACGGTAGATTTGATCGAAGATAAGTAACATTTTTCAGGCCCACTTAAAGTGAAACTAAATCTAACCTGGTGTAAAAGTTTACAAATCTGAGCTGAGTTTAAAATTCAGCACACTTCTATTTCCTCACACAATAAAGCTTTGTGATGAACTTGAGTGAGTTGTATTTTTTCTTCTAAATGAATATTGCACTGCAGGCAGTTTTAAACGACTGTAGTGGCTTACTGTTTTGAACGGAAAAAGTGTTTGTTAGCCACAAACCTGTATTCACGACCCCCAAGCTGATAAAAAATGTTCCACTGGCTTCGACCAATCGTGTTAAAGATTCTGTCTACATCAAAGGCCTGGTCTAAATAAGGTCATTGTTTGGGTTTGTGAATTTCTGAGTAAACATCACAGTTTAACCGCAACCAATGAGCTGCTAGAGAGCGAGAGAGCATTTTTCCACTGACGTGGACCAATCAGATTAAAGAACACACAACCGCATGAAAGAGCTTCAGCAGCACGAGCCGCTCAGCACCAGGGTCTGAGATGCAGACATCAAGAGTCGCTCTCATCGCTCTCGTGTGTAAGTCTCATTTAACTTTCACACACTTTCTACATTTCCAAAGTGTGTTTTGAGACTGAACTAGGGTTGTGTAGAAGTTTGTACACCCTCCTTAGTGTAATGTAAAGTGTGATGTGTTGCAGGTGTTGTGTTCTCCAGTCAGAAGAGGATCTCTGGAGCAGAAGTGGAGATGAGAGTCAGACGAGGAGACGACGTCACTCTCTACTGCGACTGTGTTTGGAAAAGTGGATTGTATCCAGTGTGGTTTAGAAACTGCTCACATCAAAATCAACCTCCTTTCACGTTCTCGAATAAAGATTTGGGCCTTACTGAGATACCCGGTGGTGCTCTTATACGTTACTCATTTGTGTTTAATGGCTCCAGCAACACACACAATCTGCTGATTAAGAACGTCACAGAATCAGATCTGGGCCTGTACTACTGCGCTCTACATGAGAAAAAAGTTTTAAAGGATAACAACGGCATCATCATCAGCAGGGACGTGTATCATTATGGAAACAGATCCA
>CM041002.1:13835731-13847940 GCA_022985145.1 Pangasius djambal | reverse complement strand
AAACTGATCCAGGATCTGATTTAAACATTAGTTAGTGCTGGTGAGTGAACAGTGTGTGAACAGTTTTGCTGCTGCTACAGAAACACTGAGACAGAACTGATGCTTTTAACTGAGGTCAAAGGTCAGCTACAATACCTGAACTTAATATAATAAATGATGGAATGATGAACTTTAACACTTAGTGTGGTCCTTGTTCTTCTGCATCACAGGCACCTCAAAACACCTTTCAGTTTCAGAGGAACACACACACACACACACACACACACACAGACAATGGAAAGTTTTTGTGTTTAGAGACGGTCACTTCATAAACACAAAGAACCAAAACACCTTTCAGTTTCTGAGAAACACACAACCACAAGACACACACACACACACACACACGCACGCACACACACACACACACACACACACACACACCCCTCTGTACATGCACACAGGAAATCTATGCTCTGTTCTCTCAGGCCCTGGCAGCTAAAGCCACTTCCTGTGCATCTTTAGTTATTGATCTAACATCAGCTTTACATGGAAGAAGTCAAATGATCAAAGCCATTAATTACAGAGACGCTGATCTTGGATCAGCTGAAACACACACTGGATAGATGTGCATAAATTACTTGCTTACGTTACCCACTTTGATTTTGTCTAACAAACAAACTATACTAATTATGTTACACTTATAATCACAAGACAATAAGACCTGACCTGCTGCACAATGAGGTATAAGAAACATGAGTGAAGAAAAAACACAGGTGAGGTTTGTTCATCTCGCGCTTGTCTAAACATCACAGTTTAACCGCAACCAATGAGCAGCTAGAGAGCGAGAGAGAAACGTTCCACTGACGTGGACCAATCAGATTAAAGAACACACAACCGCATGAAAGAGCTTCAGCAGCACGAGCCGCTCAGCACCAGGGTCTGAGATGGAGACATCAAGAGTCGCTCTCATCGCTCTCGTGTGTAAGTCTCATTTAACTTTCACACACTTTCTACTTTTCCAAAGTGTGTTTTGAGACTGAACTAGGGTTGTGTAGAAGTTTGTACACCCTCCTTAGTGTAATGTAAAGTGTGAGGTTGTGTAGAAGTTTGTACACCCTCCTTAGTGTAATGTAAAGTGTGAGGTTGTGTAGAAGTTTGTACACCCTCCTTAGTGTAATGTAAAGTGTGAGGTTGTGTAGAAGTTTGTACACCCTCCTTAGTGTAATGTAAAGTGTGATGTTGTGTTGCAGGTGTTGTGTTCTCCAGTCAGAAGAGGATCTCTGGAGCAGAAGTGGAGATGAGAGTCAGACAAGGAGACGACGTCACTCTCTACTGCGACCGTGTTTGGAAAAGTGGATTTAAAACAGTGTGGTTTAGAAACTGCTCAGAAAAGGATCATCCTCGTTTCATGATCTCACTTGCTGACTTGGTAGATAGTGATGTATTGGGTGGTGATTTGACACGTTACTTTTTTCTGGTAAATGATTCCACCAACACACACGATCTACTGATTAAGAACGTCACAGAATCAGATCAGGGCCTGTACTACTGCGCTATGAGTGGGAAAATCATTTCAAAGGATAAAGACAATGTCATAATCAACAGTGGTGTGTATTATGGAAACAGATCCACTCGACTCTCTCTACTTGGTAAGATTATCTGATCATTTATCTTTAACTGTCTAACACAGCTTTATTTTCTTCATTCTTCTAAACCTTCTAAAAGAATTTTGTGGAGACATTTTGAATCCCAAATAATAAAATATATCAACTGCAGTTTGAAATGTTATGTTTGTGTGTGTGTGTTCCTCAGCAGAACCCTGTCGCAGTGTGTGTGAGCCGTGTGTATCAGAGTGGAGTGTGAGCTGGAAGCTCTTGTTCAGTGTGTGTGCTGTGTGTGTTCTCCTCTCCTCACTCCTCTCCTCCATCTGTGTGTACTGCCTCTGCACAAACATCACTAAAGGTACTCACACACTCGCTCTAATCACTAACACTGTTTCAGCATTAAATATAACAGGAATTAAGTCTTCTCTTCGCCACCAAGGAGGCGTCTCTTCTCACCTGTCAATCATTTTGTCAGCCAATTCAGAAAATTCTGTCTCTCATCATCATTTAGGCATTTTGTCTTAAGTATCAGGCCGTGGCTCAGACGGACAGATTTAAACAATCTTTAACAAATTTCTTTTGTTTCAATACTTTAAGAAGACTTCATTTCATTCACAGCAAAAGCCAAAGCTGATCTGGCAGGAAGTGACAAAAGGACGACTCAGAGCCTTGATGAGGTAATACACTCGTATAAATTTTACAAAAGACAAGTTGCACTGTGAACATTTGAAATGTCTAACTACCATCTTCACTGTGACTCTAGATATTGTCCTCATCTAGAAACTTTTATAAAAATGTCTTATAAAAAAGTTTTCATACTCTGTAGGTTGGAGAAGATGAGGTTTGTTACGCCTCATTGGACATCCAGAACCTCAAGAAAAAGACGAAGAGGAAGAAGAGAGTTCAGCACTCTGATTTCAGCACATATTCAGAGGTCTGAACTGAGAGAACTGAGAGATGCTGAGGAGGCGTTAAGGAGCTGTGTAATTTTAAATGCTTGCCTCTTGAACTTCATTGCTTTTACTGCTAATCTTTATTAATTTTTTCATTATTTTAATAATTGTAATAATTTTTAGATTAACTATAACACTGGAATTGTTTAAAATTATAAAACTTGCTTTGTGTAATAATGTTATTGTCATATTCAAATGTATTGTGTGAAAAAATAATAAACACATTAATAAATAAGTATATTACATTCAAGGATGAAGTTCTCAGATGAAGACAAACTGTTAACCTGTTGTAGGTAAAGGGCAATATGAGGTGGTGTTCAGGGGTCACGTGAAGCGACCAATAGCCTTATCTTAGTTTTAACTTTAGGATGAACAGAAACCTCCCCAGCTACTCACTGAGCCTGTCCACTTATGGAGAGGGTGTCGCCTCAAACAGTATTTGTAGCTGTTGGTAGTCGATACAGAAACAGAGAGTTCCATCTAGCTTGCGTACAAGACACTGACCAAAGTACCAAAGCACCCTGTCCTGGAAGTGATCCTTCAAAAGAAGGTTTTGGAGCAGTGTAAGGGTTGTAAGTAGGAGGCATTCAGGGTGAGGACCAGTACTCACTAAACCAGATGAAACACTTGAAGTTGGACTCACCTCCTCCAACCTGGACCTCCTGCAAGCTGGTCTGCATGATTTTTTTATCAACATTCTCAATGTGTTGTTTCATCCTTTGCATGTGCTAGATCATTGACAGAAAAGGGAAGGGCTGATGTATCCAGGCCTCCCTTGCCACATCCAGCAGTTCCTGGGGTCTTTGACTGTAAAGGCAAATGCATCATGTCACTACCACACTAGAGGCCTAGGGTAAGCTCGTCATGATCATACAGTGGTTAGTACTCTGCATTGATGACACAGCAAGGTTCTGGGTTACTGATCTGAAGAGTGGGAGTTCAAGCCCCAGCACTGCCAAGCTGTTATTGTGGGGTCCTTGAGCAAGGCCCTTAACCCTCTGTACTCCAGGGGAGCTGTATCATGGTTGACCTTTTGCTCTGTCCCCAGCTTCCTAACTAGGATATGCAAAGAAAAGAATTTCACAGTGCTCTAATGTGTGACAAATAATTTCAATTAAATTTTATTTGTATAGAGCTTTTAACAGTGGACATTCTCACACAGCAGCTTTACAGAAAATAAATATATTCAGGATCTAAATTTTAAATGTATGAATTTATCCCTAATGAGCAAGCCAGAGGCAATGGTGGTGAGAAAAAGCTCCCTGAGATGATATGAGAAAGAAACCTTGAGAGGAACCAGACTCAAAAGGGAACCCATCCTCATCTGGGTGACACTGGATAGTGCAAATGTAAAGAAATCCCTTCGATAACTGTGTACTACATGAACAAATAGTAAAATTGTGTAACCAGGTAATTCATTACAGTTTTCAGATAAAGTCTGTTTTGTTGTACCTATCCAGTGTCCACTGATGGAGACCCGAGTGCAACACCGCTCGTGACAATCGTAGCCCCAAAGCCGCCACACTGGTATCTAAGGAGTAGCATGTGTAGCTCGACAGAGAGAGAGAGACAGGGGGAGAGAGAGAGAGAGGGAGAGATTGTTAGCTATGCTTTTTGTCCTGTAATGTTAAGGACAATGTACTTTGCATGCAGAGTGCAAGCAGGGACTCTGGCAAGACTAGCTATGACAGCATAACTAAAAGGGAGAGCCAGAAGCTAACACAGACATGAGGGCACCCTGGGACATAAAGCTCCAGCCACTCCACCATTAACAAACCTGAGTGAACGTGTGAGAGTTGGGGGACGAAAGACCTGCTCCAGACCTGCTTCTTTACCTAAGAAAAAACTATTCACAAAAGACTTGACTAAACAAACATGTTTTCAGCCTAGACTTAAACACTGAGACTGTGTCTGAGCCCCGAACACTAAGTAGAAGGCTGTTCCATAACTGTGGGGCTTTGTAAGAGAAAGCTCTATCCCCTGATGTAGCACGCACTATTCAAGGTACCAACAAATAGCCTGCACCTTTTGATCAAAGCAGGCGTGGCGGATCATAAAAGACCAAAATTTTGCTCAGGTACTGCAGCACGAGACCATTCAATAGTAGTATTTTATAATCAATACAAAATTTGATTGGGAGCCAATGCAGTGTGGATAAGATAGGGGTGATGTGGTCATATCTTCTGGTTCTAGTAAGGACTCTTGCTGCTGCATTCTGGACTGACTGGAGTTTGTTTATGCTCCTACTGGAACATCCAGACAGTAAGGCATTACAATAATCCAACCTAGAGGTAACAAAAACATGAACAAATATTTCTGCACCATGTAGTGACATTATATTTCTTATCTTAGCAATATTTCTGTGATAAAAGAAGGCTATGCTAGTTATATTATCTACATGAGCTTCAAATGAAAGACTGGAATCAATAATCACACCAAGGTCTTTTACTGCTGCAGATGATGAAACAGAAAGGCCATCCAGAGTTATTATGTAATCAGAAAGCTTACTTCTAGCTGCATGTGGTCCTAGTATAAGTACTTCTGTCCTGTCAGAATTAAGTAAGAGAAAGTTAATAAACATCCAGTTTCTAATGTCTTTTACACATTCCTCAACTTTATTAAGCTGGTGTCTGTCATGGGGCTTTGCTGAAACATACAACTTTCACACAAAACTGTGTGTCATCAGCGTAACAGTGGAAGCTAATACCATGTTTATGAATAATTTTGCCCAGAGGTAGCATATATAGAGAAAAGAGCAGCAGGCCTAAAACAGAGCCTTACGGGACACCAAACTTTTCCTTAGTATGCGAAGAGAAGTCACCATTTACATCTACATACTGATAACGATCAGTCAGATAAGACCTGAGCCAGGAGAGGGCCGTCCCCTTAATGCCTACTACATTTTCTAGTCTATCGAGGAGAATAGCATGATCAATGGTATCAAAAGCTGCACTGAGGTCAAGCAGCACAAGCAAGGAGACACAACCCTGATCAGAGGCCAGTAGTAGGTCATTTACCACTTTAACCAGAGCTGCCTCTGTGCTATGATGAGGCCTAAATCCTGACTGATACATTTCAAGTATGTAAGTATGAGCATAGCTGCTGTGCTACAACCTTTTCTAGGACCTTGGAGATAAAGGGAAGGTTTGATATTGGCCTATAGTTAGACAATTGACAGGGGTTGAGGTCAGTTTTTTAATAACTGGTTTTATAACTGCTAGTTTAAAAGATTTAGGAACATAGCCAATGCTAATGGAAGAATTGATTATTTTTAGAAGAGGTTCAGTTGTTTCTGGAATTATCTGTTTGAAGAAACAAGTAGGTAAAGGATCTAGTAAACAGGTTGATGATTTTGATGAGACAATTAGTGAAATTATTTCGGTCTCTCAAAAGAGAGTAAAACATTCTAATCACTGATCTGATATTATTATATTATTATCTACAGATCTAGTTATAAAACTGTCCGGTTTTAAATTAATAGTCTGAATTTTTTGCCTGATATTTTCAATTTTGCCATTGAAAAAATCCATGAAGTCATTGCTGCTCTATAATGATCGTGTGCATGTTTCTATGGTGGTCTTATTCCTAGTTAATTGTGCTACCAATTTAGATTGGCACCATTTACTTTCTAGTTTTCGAGTGGTCTGTTTTAAGGTGTGTGTGTCATCATTATATCTAGCTTTTTCTATCTAATTTTTTTTAAGTGGAGCTACCTTATCTAGCGTGCAGCGGAACGTTGACTCTAAGCATTCAGTTGCCTGATCAAGTTCTTTGGGATCAGACGGTGATCCAATCATGGTTGATAAAGGTTTCTTGTAACTAGAAACAGCACCCAAGGTAGCAAGAGGTCCAGGTCATGTATGTCCTCATCCTCCACCTTCTGCTTCAGGGTTTGTTTGAACGATGGTTATGGTGTCCTCAGTTTGCTTTGCTAGCTTTTTAAAGCTTAGGGTTGGAGGAGTTTTCTTCCTACAGCTCCCTGAATTCTTACAAGGATCGAGATAATGAAGTGGTCCATGGCCATCCTGTCCATAACTGGCACTACTGTGATTTAATTTTAGCCATAAGCCACTGACATGGAGAAACTGTAAGTTCATTCATGGGACAGACTGGTCCCTGCGTGGGTTTGACAAGTTAGCAACTGCAGTCTCACTGAAACAGGAAACCCACAGTGAAGCTCTGCACCTCAGGCTGCACACTCGTCTCCTTCACTCACTGATCTCAGATCTCCTGTTTGCCCTGTAAGTGAAATCCTGTCATGTGATTCTGACATGTCAGTAATGTTTAATATGATTGACAACAAGCAGCATGTCCAGAGGCCCACTTCAAGGGAAACAAAATATTTGGTCCTTAATTTAACAAATCTGAAGCTTACACAAGAGGTTAAAAGCTCAATTATATTTGGTGAGACAATAAATCTTTGTGTTAAACCTGATTAAGTTGCAGAAGTAAAATGTATTTTTGCCCCTAAATGAATACTAGGAACAAAAATACGTTTTACTTCTACAACTTAATCACAGTTAACACAGAGCTTTATTGTTTCTGCTGTAGTGGCTTTTTGTTTTGAATGGAAAAAGTGTTTGTTAGCCACAAAGCTGTATTCACGACCCCCAAGGTGATAAAAAAAAAAGTTCCACTGGCTTTGACCAATCGTGTGTATGCTACATCAAAGGCCTGGTATGAAATGTCATCGTTTGGGGTTGTGCATCTCTGACGTGTATCAACAACACAGTTTAACCGCAACCAATGAGCTGCTAGAGAGAGCGAGAGAGCATTTTTCCACTGACGTGGACCAATCAGATTAAAGAACACACAACCGCATGAAAAAGCTTCAGCAGCACGAGCCGCTCAGCACCAGTGTCTGAGATGGAGACATCAAGAGTCGCTCTCATCGCTCTCGTGTGTAAGTCTCATTTAACTTTCACACACTTTCTACTTTTCATGTAAAGTGAGATGTTGTGTAGAAGTTTGTACACCCTCCTTAGTGTAATGTAAAGTGTGATGTTGTGTAGAAGTTTGTACACCCTCCTTAGTGTAATGTAAAGTGTGATGTTGTGTAGAAGTCTGTATGCCCTCCTTAGTGTAATGTAAAGTGTGATGTTGTGCTGCAGGTGTTGTGTTCTCCAGTCAGAAGAGGATCTCTGGAGCAGAAGTGGAGATGAGAGTCAGACGAGGAGACGACGTCACTCTCTACTGCGACTGTGTTTGGAAAAGTGGATTGAAAACAGTGTGGTTTAGAAACTGCTCAGAAAAGGATCATCCTCGTTTCATGATCTCACTTGATGATTTGATAGCTAGTGAGGTGTTGGGTGGTGATTTGACACGTTACTCGTTTCTTGTAAATGATTCCACCAACACACACGATCTACTGATTAAGAACCTCACAGAATCAGATCAGGGCCTGTACTACTGCGCTATGAGTGAGAAAAAATTCATGGATAATAACAAAAGTGTCACGTACCCCCTCGATGTGTATCATTATGGAAACAGATCCAATCGACTCTCTGTACTTGGTAAGATTGTCTCCTCTTCTCCTACCGAGTTGGATTTTCAGTCATTTGTAATTCTTGCTGTTTGAAATGTGTGAGTTTTTCTCAGCAGAACCCTGTCGGAGTGTGTGTGAGCCGTGTGTATCAGAGTGGAGTGTGAGCTGGAAGCTCTTGTTCAGTGTGTGTGCTGTGTGTGTTCTCCTCTCCTCACTCCTCTCCTCCATCTGTGTGTACTGCCTCTGCACACACACCACTAAAGGTACTCACACACTCGCTCTAATCACTAACACTGTTTCAGCATTAAATACAACAGGAATTAAGTCTGCTGTTGGCCATCAAAATGTTTAGATCATTAAATATAACTATAAAATTAGCTTTATTCATTAATAGTCTCATTTAAAAATGTCCTTAGCCCTTACACTTTACTTCATATCTCAGAATGATAAGCTGACCTTGCAATCATTTTGTCTGTCAGTTCAGAAAACATCCTCTCTTACTCTCTTTAGCTTATATATTTAGGGTGTGGCCTTAGAGGATGGTTGCATTTGTTTTGAACCATCTAGCTTCAAATAACCTTCACCAAATGACATCATTCCCTTCACAGCAGAGACTAAAGCTGAACTGGCAGGAAGTGACAAAAGGACAGCTTGGAGACATGATGAGGTATGATACAAATATAGATATTAAAAATGACCGACTGAACTGTTGACGTTTGCATCAAAAATATCTAACAACTGTATGCATTTTCACACAAGATACAATCTGTTTTAGAAACTTTTAGAAACCTGCTAACATCCATTTCTGGTTTTTTTCCCACTGTAGGTTGGAAAAGATGAGGTTTGTTACACATCGTTGGACATCCAGAGTCTCAATAAGAAGCAGAAGAAGAAGAAGAGGGTTCAGCACTCTGATTTCAGCACGTATACAGAGGTCAGAGCTGAGAGGACCGAACGCTGCTGAGGAGGCGTCTATGACTTTGCTGCATATGCATTTTTTATTTCCAATCTTTGATTAGGTGATTCTTTTTTTTAAAAATTATTATTATTATTAAATATGACACTGAAATTGAATAAACTGATAAAACTACCTTTTTAATGAAATGCCTTATTTTCATGTTCTTGCTGATGTGAAGAAATACATTACATTTATAGCAATTGTGTGTCTGGCTAGTTTGCTTGATTTCATCCTTTTTTAACGGCCCTCAACGGATCGTTCCTGGCTCAGCTCTTACTTGAATGATTGTTATCAGTTTGAAGATGTAAATGGTGATATGCTACCTCTGGGTACGATTATTCATAATCATGGTATTAGCTTCCACTGTTATGCTGATGACACACAGCTGTATGTTTCAGCAAAGCCAGACAAGAGACACCAGCTTAATAAAGCTGAGGAAAGTGTAAAGCACATTAGACACTGAATGTTCAGGAACCTCCTCCTACTTAATTCTGACAAGACAGAAGTACTTGTACTGATAAGGTGCTGGACCTCTGGTCCTGCCTGCTCCATCTCATGGTTAGCCTGAAGTTTGCAGTGAGGCTGCTGTGGATGGAACCACTCAGATACCCTAAAGAAGATCTCACTATCCTGTGTGACCCAGAAGATGATGGGTTCCCTTTTGTGTCTGGTTCCTCTGCAGGTTTCTCCCTCACGTCACCTCTGGCTTTTATATCTGTATCTGAATATTTACAAAGCTGCTTTGTGACAACGTCCATTATTAAAAGTGCTATATAAGTAAAATAGACCTGTTTGTCATCTTCTTTTGCTTTACATGTTTCTTTAAGCTTACTGCAATGGAAAGCTGTTAGCTGTGCAGCTGTGCATGTTTGCAGAAATCCTGCATGTTGTTCTTGCCAAGAACCGCATGGTGCCGTTTGATGAAGGCAGCTACGATCTGATAATCCGAGACGAGACTGAAGGCCCTCCATCCTCCAGCTATGTGCCACGAAACAGTGCAGATAGAGAACATACAGTAGCCGATAAATAAAGCAGTGCATCTCTTCTCCTCTCTTAAACCCAGAGAGTGTGTGTGTTACAAGACAGGAAAACCACAGTGAGGCCCTGCAGCACACAACACACACACACACACACACACACACACACACACACACACACACACTGCACAGTGGTCTTCAATTAGACCTCAGATCTGTTTTACACTGTGCACACTGAATATTTAGAGTTCTCGAAAGTGATAAACCTGATCTGATTTAGAAGTGCAAAAAAAAAAAAAGCTATTCGATTCATTTTTATTTGTATACCGCTTTGAACGCTGGACATTGTCACAAAGCAGCTTTACAGAAATAAATACATTCACATTAAAATTAAATGTAAATGTGTGAATTTATCCCTCATGAGCGAGCCAGAGGTGATGGTGGTGAGGGAAAACTCCCTGAGAAGATATGAGGAAGAAACCTTGAGAGGAACCAGGCTCAAAGGGAACCCATCCTCATCTTGATGACTACACACATCTTTCCTCAGTCAGGTCATGAATGGGGTCCAACAAACCCTGCCCAGTGAATACAACATGGATTTATTGTGCTATTGGCTATCACCACCACCACTGAGTAGCTAAGCATCAGAAGGTATTCATGCTCCCTGAGCTCTCCTCATTTACTGTCACCTGTTTTCACCACCTTTCAGTCATCAGCTTTGTGTATCCATAAAAAACGCTCTTCTGGGCTGAGTAAGCTAAAGTACATCATATGCTCTCCTGCTCTGACAGGAGATCCAGACATGATCTAGATATAGATGATAATAAGTAAAAAATAATATAAATGGAGCAGACGTACATGGACAAGCAAGTGAGCAACTTCAGTCTCGCTGAAACAGGAAACCCACAGCAAGGCCCTGCGCCTCAGTCATTCTGAGTAATTCAGTCTTCTACATCACTCCCTTTCTTCAGTCACTGATCTCAGATCTGTTTTACACCCTGAAGGTTGTAATTGTACATCATATGAGTGGATATATTTCTGATCTGTCATTTGGCTCTGATATTTAAGTGATGATGGATTTGATCAAGCATTAGTAACATTTCTAAATATTCAAACTAAATATCTGGTCCTAAATGTTACAAATCTGAAGCTTGCAAGAATTCAAAAGTCAGCTCACTTCTATTTCCTGAGACGATAAAGCTCTGTGCTGAACGTGATCAAGTTATAGAAGGAAGATCTTTTTTGCACTGCAGGCAGTTTTAAACGACTGTAGTGGCTTTTTGTTTTGAACGGAAAAAGTGTTTGTTAGCCACAAACCTGTATTCACGACCCCCAAGGTGATAAAAAATGTTCCACTGGCTTCAACCAATCGTGTTAAAGATTCTGTCTATATCACAGTCTTCATTTTAAAACCCTAAACGTCACAGTTTAACCGCAAGCAAGAAGTCAACAGAGAGCAGAGGATATTTTCCACTGACGTGGACCAATCAGATTAAAGAACACACAACCGCATGAAAGAGCTTCAGCAGCACGAGCCGCTCAGCACCAGTGTCTGAGATGGAGACATCAAGAGTCGCTCTCATCGCTCTCGTGTGTAAGTCTCATTTAACTTTTACACACTTTCTACTTTTCCTAAGTGTGTTTTGAGACTGAACTAGGGTTGTGTAGAAGTTTGTACACCCTCCTTTGTGTAATGTAAAGTGTGTTGTGTTGCAGGTGTTGTGTTCTCCAGTCAGAAGAGGATCTCTGGAGCAGAAGTGGAGATGAGAGTCAGACGAGGAGACGACGTCACTCTCTACTGCGACTGTGTTTGGAAAAGTGGATTGTATCCAGTGTGGTTTAGAAACTGCTCACATCAATATCAACCTCCTTTCACGTTCTCGAATAAAGATTTGGGCCTGACTGAGATACCCGGTGGTGCTCTTACACGTTACTCATTTGTGTTTAATGACTCCAGCAACACACACAATCTGCTGATTAAGAACGTCACAGAATCAGATCTGGGCCTGTACTACTGCGCTCTGCATGAGACAAAAGTTTTAAAGGATAACAATGGCATCATCATCAGCAGGGACGTGTATCATTATGGAAACAGATCCACTCGACTCTCTCTACTCGGTAAGATCGTCTGATAATTCCTTCACTCATTTATTGCTCAAGTTTTATTGTCTTTGCTGATATTTTGAAATATTATGTGTTTTCATCAGAGAAGGTCTCTCCATGCTTAACTCTCTCTCCAAGCACCCCGACCCC
>CM041002.1:13821811-13833382 GCA_022985145.1 Pangasius djambal | reverse complement strand
GGAAACAGATCCACTCGACTCTCTCTACTCGGTAAGATCGTCTGATAATTCCTTCACTCATTTATTGCTCAAGTTTTATTGTCTTTGCTGATATTTTGAAATATTATGTGTTTTCATCAGAGAAGGTCTCTCCATGCTTAACTCTCTCTCCAAGCACCCCGACCCCGTGTGTATCAGAGCGGAGTGTGAGCTGGAAGCTGGTATTCAGTGTGTGTGTGTGTGTGTGTGTGTGTGTGTGTGTTCCTCAGCAGAACCCTGTCCCAGTGTGTGTGAGCCGTGTGTATCAGAGCGGAGTGTGAGCTGGAAGCTCTTGTTCAGTGTGTGTGCTGTGTGTGTTCTCCTCTCCTCACTCCTCTCCTCCATCTGTGTGTACTGCCTCTGCACACACACCACTAAAGGTACTCACACACTCGCTCTAATCACTAACACTGTTTCAGCATTAAATATAACAGGAATTAAATCTGCTGTTGGAAAATCCTTTGTTGGTCAGCAACATTTACACACAACAGAAATATCTGAATATCTGAATATCTTCACACCGCAGCACTGTTGAATTCTGGATTGTGATTGGTCAGAAGGTGTTGATGAACACTAGCTCTGACAGCTCTACACCGCCCCATCACTAGTATTTTCTGTACAGTATGACACACGCACACAGTCTTTGTTCTTATACAGAATAAAGGCTCAGACTGTACTCATGAGATGTTTTAATGTCTCAGTGTTCCTCATTCCCAGTGTGGAGACGCTTCTCTTTGTTTTTTCTCCTCAGGCTCTGAAAAGAGGGGAGAGCCACTCACTGAAAATGACTTTCAGGTATTTTATACACAGACACTCATCTTCATTTAGTCTTTAACCTGCTGTCATAATACCTCCCTCTCTCCCTCTCTCCCTCTCCCTCTCTCTCTCTCTCTCTCTCTCTCAGGTGCATCAGTGTGAGAGGAGTGTAAACGGGGAGTTCTGTTGTCACACTGAAGTCTTTTACACACTTCAGAAACCAGCAATCAAATCAGTCTAAACACACACACACACACACACACACACACACGACTTGCTCCACTTGTTTGCTTTATAATGTGCACTTGTTAGTAGATGATTAGTGTATCTTTGTGATTGCATTTGCAAGAAATACTAAAGACAAATCCGTTTTTATTTCATTTTAATTTCACTTTCACTGTCAGGTCTTATGTTCGGTTTTATTCTGCAGCAGTGTCCGTGTGTGTGTGTGTGTGTGTGTGTGTGTGTGTGTGTGTGTGGAGGTTATTATCTGATTCACGATCAGTTTCATTGTTGATACTGAGCCTAATGATTCAACCACTAAACTGATCTGAAATCAGCAAGCACAGGAAATGACCTGAACTGCTCTTACTGAGCTTCCTGTGTCTTTGAGTCAGAGTGAGAGAAGAGATAGCAAGAGAGAGACAGAGAGAGAAAGAGAGAGAGACAGAGAGAGAGAGAGAGAGAGAGAGAAAGAGATAGAGACAGAGAGAGAAAGAGACAGAGAGAGAGAATGAGGGAGGATGGGAGGGAGACTTATCATGTTACATCATGATCCATTATCATGTGTGTGTGTGTGTGTGTGTGTGTGTGTGTGTGTGTGTGTGTGTGTGTGTGAGTGTGTGTGAGTGTGTGTGAGTGTGTGTGTGTGAGTGTGTGTGAGTGTGTGTGTGAGAGTGAGTGTGAGAGAGAGAGAGAGAGTTTGGTAATAATGACACATCATGAATGCAGAAAATCAAATCTAGAATTTACAAACAAAAAACAGGCAAAAGATTAAAAACAGGAAGAAAATGAGGTTGTTTTCATACTTGTTTTTTCAGACTCTGTGTCGTTTGCTCGAGAGTTCAGTGTGACTGGTGAAGTGTGAACGCTGCTGCAGAGACCGGGTGCACTCCAGAGAACTGATCTCTGATGCTCTTAAAATGCTGGTTTCTGGGTCTCGCTTTAACCGAACTGTGGAAGCTATCTGTGCTCGGAGCGGCATGCTGAGACATCTGAGTGCTTCAGGCTGTTACACTACTTCCTGTTTCAGATTTTGGGGCTCGGGTTGTCATGGTCAGCAGAAGAGACAGAACGAGATGTAATGATCTCACTTTTGTCATGTGAGTGTTTAAACTGAGAACATTGTGGAAAGCACACGCTAAACTAATGACATGAAACTAATGACATTTTGCAAATGCACAAAAATGACACCCTGAATTGTGCAATCGATCCGAAAGCAAACCTGCGATTATGAGCTCCGCCCCCAAACGAGCCCTGAGTCGGTCCTGTGTTTGGACTCAAGTATTCGGGCCAAGTGTTAAAACATTCTTAGGTTCCCAACAAAGACAGCAGTCAAATCCCAAATCCCAAAACTGAGATACAAACATGAGTCAAGAAGGTGAATAAATGTTTTAGTATTGCATGGCTTAGAAACTTTGTGACATGGAGGTGTGTGCCTCGGTCACTAGGTGCTGGTCAGGGTAAAAATCATGGCACACGTTATCTTCTCCAAGAACCCAGGATTTTACTCAGCACTACAATGCACCGGTCCACTGTTACAACCTGCTCTAAGGTCAGGGGTCAGGGGTCTAAAAAAAAAATAAAATAGTTTACTATAAAAAATGGGGGTTGTCCATATTTTCAGGAAGAGGGTTCAGATGGCGTATGGTGGTCCATCTGACTTGCACAGAAGATAATACAGGAGTGAAAAAAGACACAGTCAATTCAAGTGACAATGATGATGCACTCATTCGCAACCTTTAAGAGACTCTATGAGTTATTTACCATTGAATTTTATTCAGTGTCAATCTTCAGCCCAAGAGAAATAGTAGCTCCAAGTGTTGTGAGAAATATGACAGTAAGAATCGTGTCTAATATCTAACAATTTCCAACAACAGAATAAGACTGTAAAAGAAATAAGCCCAAGGATGTAGATGAGGAGGCTCATTATGCTGTTCGGTTAATAAATTTCACATTTCTTTATGTTAATAAATGTAATGAAGCACGCGAGCTCCGGTGCTCAGATTACAACAAGAAGCAGTCGCTGTCCGTGGTGCTGATTCCCGGCTCGGTTTGCGTCTGATTTGTGCTTCCTGTCAAGCAGACCACAGGCGCTACAGAGACGGCAGAGCTCAGCACACTGGAAAAGGTGCTTTCTGAAACTGAGTAGTACAAACTTTGCATCCATTTCCACATGAACAATGAACAATGGGTGGAAACTGGCAAAAGCTCAGACTGTCTCAGTTAGCGCTAAGACTTTTTCAGAATAAATGAGTGTGTATGTGTGAGGGTGGGAGTGGGAGTGGGGGGAGGGGGGTCCCATGGACATGTGAAATAGACATTTGATTTACGTTGATCTTGTCCTGGGTCAAGCATCGCACATGACGGACCTGTGTAGTCCTTTCCAAGTTGGCCAGAAGTTTAAGATTGACCAGTTCCTCAGGTTTAGGATTCAGGGCTAGTAGATTACAGTTTTGGATTGACAGTACAGTTTAGTTTCTCACTTGCTCAATCACAGAAATACATGAAAACGAGACTCATGCAATGGACTACTAATGAAAATGCAAAGAATTAATCTGGATATAAAAGTAAAAAAAATAATTAAGTAAATAATAAGGGCAGAGGTATGTGTACAGTGTCATGGACTGTACCAAAAAACTGCCACTGCTTCACTAAAGTCTAAATCAGCTGTTCCATTCATACTATGAAGACAATTAATAAAATACAGATTGATTACAATTAAAATACAATTAACAAAATAAACAAAAAGTCATGACTTCAGCATGTTGTATTTAATAACTGATCTAGGTTAGACGTTAAAGTTATTTCACCTACAAT
This sequence comes from Pangasius djambal, assembly GCA_022985145.1. Taxonomy (NCBI): domain Eukaryota; kingdom Metazoa; phylum Chordata; class Actinopteri; order Siluriformes; family Pangasiidae; genus Pangasius; species Pangasius djambal. The sequence goes on along the minus strand of CM041002.1, from coordinate 13,829,569 downwards.
CGCAGCGCAGTTATAAAAAACTTTTAATGAAGCATTAAACAGTTTAGTTTGTTTAATAATGATGGTTAATATGAATATTTCATTAAACACAGCACTTTATTGATAAACAATTATAAATGTCAAGCTGGAATTAAATGGAAAAATGAAATCCGTCCAGTTTTTGGATGGATCAAATCAGTTAAGTCTACATTCTCTCAGTTCTGACCTCTGAATATGTGCTGAAATCAGAGTGCTGAACTTTCTTCTGCTTCTTCTTCTTCTTCTTCTTGAGGTTCTTGATGTCCAACGAGGCATAACAGACCTCATCTTCTCCGAGCTGCAGTGGCATTCCACACGAGTGTATTTCAGAGAAACGTTACATTTAAAAATACAAGTTGTTCAACTCTTTTACATAAGTTATTTAGTTCAGCTTGTGTGTGTGTGTGTGTGTGTGTGTGTGTGTGTGTGTTGTAGTACCTCATCACGTTGCTGAGTGTTTCTGTCACTTCCTCCCTGATCAGCCTTCACTTCCGCTGTGAATGAAATGAAACAGAACGGCTGTAAAGCGACAGGACTGTTAGCGAGTCAACGCTGCAGCCGTGAGCGAAGCAAGACCCTTTAACCCACGACGCCTCAGCTCAAGTGAAGATAAAAGTTTCTGACAAAATCTACAAACTTTATTGTAAAAAAAGTTTGGACAACATGTCTGCAGGAGTGGTTGATTTTAGTTCAGGAGATAGTACCATTACCTTTAGTGGTGTGTGTGCAGAGGCAGTACACACAGATGGAGGAGAGGAGTGAGGAGAGGAGAACACACACAGCACACACACTGAACAAGAGCTTCCAGCTCACACTCCACTCTGATACACACGGGGTCAGGGTGCTTGGAGAGAGAGTAGAATATGGAGGATCCGTCTCTGATGAACACACACACACACACAATACATTTTAAATGGAATTTGATTTTCTATAGGCATTAAAATGTCACCAGAGTGTCTTTGTCTTATGACACAGCACCAAACACATTACGAGAATTAGAAGATCTTACCTTCGAGAGAAAGCCATGTCGTTTGCGTTCCATAATGATACACATCGCTGTAGTATATGACATTATTATAATTTTTAAGCTTTCTCTCATGTAGAGCACAGTAGTACAGGCCCTGATCTGATTCCGTCACCTTCTTAATGCGCAGAAAGTTAGAATTGCTAGAGTTATTCAACATAAACGAGTAACGCGGAAGAGCACCATGCACCATATACGGAGGTGCGTTAACGGGAGGAAGTTGATTCTCATGTGAGCAGTTTCTAAACCACACCACATCTAATCCACTTTTCCAAACACGGTCGCAGTAGAGAGTGACGTCGTCTCCTCGTCTGACTCTCATCTCCACTTCTGCTCCAGAGATCCTCTTCTGACTGGAGAACACAACACCTGCAACACAACACACTTTACATTACACTAAGGAGGGTGTACAAACTTCTACACATCATCACACTTTACATTACACTAAGGAGGGTGTACAAACCTCTACACAACCTCACACACCTACACAACATCTCACTTTACATTACACTAAGGAGGCAGGAATTAGTTCGGTCTCAAAACACACTTAGGAAATGTAGAAAGTGTGTGAAAGTTAAATGAGACTTACACACGAGAGCGATGAGAGCGACTCTTGATGTCTCCATCTCAGACCCTGGTGCTGAGCGGCTCGTGCTGCTGAAGCTCTTTCATGCGGTTGTGTGTTCTTTAATCTGATTGGTCCACGTCAGTGGAACGTTTCTCTCTCGCTCTCTACCTGCTCATTGGTTGCGGTTAAACTGTGACAAATAGGAGACACACAAACACCTTCAATACCCAGTTGGTTAGTGACAGTGGGGTTTGTTTGTTAACATCATGCTTTAACTGACAGCTTTTATCGTTTTTATGCTATTTGTCTGTAACTGTGTAAAAGATGTGAACTGTCCAAATAGAAGAGAATAGAAACATAGGTTTAAACTCTACAGTATAAAGCTAGTCTTAGATCAGTGAATAAACACTGACAGGAAGTGGCCTGAACTGCACTGTGTATACGTGGGTGTGTGTGTGATGATGATGATGATGATGATGATGATGAAAGGGCCCAAAAAGGATAGGAACATCTGTCTGTTTTGACCTTATGGGGACATTTGTCTGGTCCAAAAACTGCAGCTTTTATGTAAAAAAAATTAATTAGCTGAAATGTTTCCTTTTGGTGACTGAGGTTAAGGTTATAGTTAGACGTAGCTGTAGCACAGCAGTAACTGACTGCATTAATGTTTATGTCAACGGAAGCCCTAACAAGTACAGTAAGACATAGTGTGTGTGTGTGTGTTTGTGTGTGTGTGTGTGTTTCTCTGAAACCGAAAGTTGCGTTGGCTGTCTGTGTCTGTGAGATGACCATCTCTAACCACAAAGGTTTCCATGACTTTGTGTATGGGTGTGTGTGTGTGTGTGTGTGTGTGTGTGTGTGAAGCAGAAGCCAAAGTGATCACTTTATGATCTGTTATCTCAGACTCACCAGTCTGTAGAGGTGTTACACCTGCACATGCTGACCTTTAACCTCAACTAAAAGCCACACTGCTGTCTCATTTACGTAGTGAAAGAAAGTAACCACAACTCAACCACCAACTGATCTCAGATCTGTTTCACCACTTTAACCAGCTTTACATGTTCAGTGTGCAGAGTTCAGAACAGATCTGAGATCAGTGATAAACAAAGTCAATGTGTGTGTGTGTGTGTGTGTGTGCGCTTGTGTGTGCATGGGAGGGGTGTTGTGGGTTTCCTGTTTTGTTGCTCACCCACACTCAGGGTTTGGGGTGTGTGTGTGTGTGTGTGTGTGTGTGTGTGTGTTTCTCTGAAACTGAAAGTTGCGTTGGCTGTCTTTATCTGTGAGATGACCATCTCTAACCACAAAGGTTTCCATGACTTTGTGTATGTGTGTGTGTGTGTGTTCTGGGGAGGCTGCATTGCTTTATTTACTTAATATTATAATATGAATATTAATTCATTTATTTCTTCAATAAATTTCAGAATTTTGGTGTGTGTTTATATTCTATGCATATGCCTGTAACTGCTGTGTGTGTCTGCATTTTCACGGGTTGCAATTTTTTACGTAGCTCCTGAAGCTTGGAATGAGGAATGTATGTAGGAATGAGGTACTTGTGGATTTGGGACAGATCGGAATCACGGTTGCCACGTAGCAGCGCTCCAGTGTGTGTTTTTTTCCCTTAGAAAGACACCTGGAAGGTCTAACTGATCACGCCTTCACACGTGCCCTTCTTAATTCAGATATACTGAGACAAGTAAAGCTGAACTGCTCCTCCCACGAACACCTGAGGAATACGATAACAACTCACTAAAACACTAGCAACCGACTGAGATTCCATAGCAACCACCTATCTACAACCTAGAAACCACCTCGAGTGGAGGCTGTTCTGCACGGCTTTACAATCTGATCTTTACACACACACACACACACACACACACACACACACACAGTGTAGCTGCTGCATCGGTCACAGTCGGGAGGCAGATCTTTATTATTCAGGTTTTTATCTCTTTCCCATCAGTAACAGCGAGAAGAAGCCATTTTCACCCGGAATGCATTTAAGGAAAGATTAGCAATCAAATCATTACACTAGATAAGCTTAGTAATAAACTCAGAATAAAGCAAAAAGTATGTAAAGTAATCATGTTAAAGGTATAACAGTGTTTGAGTCACAGGTTCATGATGTGATGTAATACATAATGATGTAATAATACAGTCATTTAAAGCCACTAAAAAGTAGAAAAATTCACTTTTATTCTGCAGTTAAATCACCGAATGACTGCAGCAGCCAGAACTCCTTTTGCGTGTGTGTGAGTGTGTGTGCGCATGGGTGTCTGTGCCTGTGTGTGTGTGCCTGTGTGTGTTTGTACGTATGTATGTGAGTGTGTGAGTGTGTGTGTGTGTGTGTGTGTATATGTGTGAGTGTGCGTGTGTATGTACGTATGTATGTGAGTGAGTGTGTGTGTGTGTGTGTGTGTGTGTGTGTATGTACGTATGTATGTATGTATGTGTGTGAGTGTGTGTGTGTGTGTATGTACGTATGTATGTATGTATGTGTGTGAGTGTGTGCGTGTATGCATGTGTGTGTGTGAGTGTATGCGTGTGTGTGATGTGTGTGTGTGTGTGTGTGTGTGTGTGTGTGTGTTCACTCCTCCTCAGCTGCTTTCTTTCTCTCAGTTCTGACCTCTGAATACGTGCTGAAATCAGAGTGCTGAACCCTCTTCTTATTTTCCGTCTTCAGCTTCTTGGCGTCCAGTGACGCGTAACAAACCTCTTCTCCTTCATCCTGCAGCGGATAAAAAGATAAAACCACATCCGGACGTCAGAGTCTCTGGATGTCTGGCTCGAAAAATGTACAGTGTATATGTGCTGAAGCTGCTGTTCCATCATTTCAATACATTTTATACCAGCGCTAAGAGGAAAAAAAGAGTTCGATTTCTGTCAGATGTGCTGACTGCTGTATTTACATTTTTGTGTACATTCCTGCATGTGTGTGTGTGTGTGTGTGTGTATGTACCATGTCACTTCTTTGAATCAGTTTTTTGTCGTTTCTTCCCTGATCAGGTTGGACTCCTGCTGTGGATGAAATGACGTGCAGTGTGAGACCTGAACACATTTTAAACATCTTTAAAGTGCTATTAAAAGGACAATTCCATGATTGTGTTTACAGCGAGAGCATGAGCATTAGAAATGTGTATTTTACACAGAGCAGATTTAATTCCTGTTATATTTAATGCTGAAACAGTGTTAGTGATTAGAGCGAGTGTGTGAGTACCTTTAGTGGTGTGTGTGCAGAGGCAGTACACACAGATGGAGGAGAGGAGTGAGGAGAGGAGAACACACACAGCACACACACTGAACAAGAGCTTCCAGCTCACACTCCACTCTGATACACACGGCTCACACACACTGCAACAGGGTTCTGCTGAGGAACACACACACACACACACACACAGTGAAACTGATACACATATTTTATTATTTAGGCTTTAAAATGTTATCATGTTGCCCAAGACAAATTCCTCCTAAGCGACAATAAAGACTAATCTAACCACAACATTTTTCAGCTTCAGTAGATTTTTTTTTAAAACTCTTTGACTTTACAAGACAAAACTTTTGAGACATTTACAAAATTAATAAACAAATATAAGATTAATGAATAAGTGAAGGATAATCAGACAATCTTACCAAGTAGAGAAAGTTGAGTGGATCTGTTTCCATAACGAAACTCCTTGGTACTTGTAAGCTTTTTCTCAATTACAGCGCAGTAGTACAGGCCCATATCTGATTCTGTGACGTTCTTAATCTGCAGATTGTGTGTGTTTTTGGTCTTATTCTGCACAGACGAGTAACGTGGAAAAACATCACGCATCAAATCTGCAGCTGACATACTGAGAGGAAGATGATCTCTATATGAGCAGTGTTTGAACCATACAACATCTAATCCACTTTTCCAAAGACAGTCGGAGTAGAGAGTGACGTCGTCTCCTCGTCTGACTCTCATCTCCACTTCTGCTCCAGAGATCCTCTTCTGACTGGAGAACACAACACCTGCAACACAACACACTTTACATTACGGTGAAGGAGGGTGTACAAACTTATACACACACTTTACATTACTTTACCCTAAGGAGGGTGTACAAACTTATACACAACCTCACACTTTACATTACACTAAGGAGGGTGTACAAACTTCTACACAACCCTAGTTCAGTCTCAAAACACACTTAGGAAAAGTAGAAAGTGTGTGAAAGTTAAATGAGACTTACACACGAGAGCGATGAGAGCGACTCTTGATGTCTCCATCTCAGACACTGGTGCTGAGCGGCTCGTGCTGCTGAAGCTCTTTCATGCAGTTGTGAGTTCTTTAATCTGATTGGTCCACGTCAGTGGAAAAATACTCTCTCGCTCTCTCTAGCAGCTCATTGGTTGCGGTTAAACTGTGTGTATGTTTAGTCAGAAATGCACAAACCCAGACACCTTCTTTATGGCGACTCTTTGATGTCTAATGCCCAGTTGGTTAGTGACAGTGGCATTTTTACTGCTAACATCATGTTTTAACTGACAACCCTGTTTTTGTGTAACTGTGTTACAGTTATACAAACATACTTTAATTTAAAAAAAATGTTGTTATACAAACATACTTTAATTAAAAAAAAAAAAAACTCGAAATAAAATGATTAGCTATTAGTTGATTAGGTTCAGCAATGCAATGGTGTGTGTGCATGTGAGAGTTCAGGCCCTGTTTAGACTCGTCTCGTCTCTGAGGTGACCCTCTCCAACCACAGATGTTTCCATGACACTCTGAGTGTGTGTTTGTGTGTGTGTGTGTGTGAGTGTGAGCCCTAAGATGCAGGGTCTCATTGTGGGTTTCCTGTTTTTCTGCTCACACACTCACACTATGTGTGTGTGTGTGTGTGTGTGTGTGTGTATGTGTGTGTGTGAGAGAGAGAGAGAGAGAGAGAGAGAGAGAGAGAGAACAGTGTGAGAGATTAGATTAGTAAGATTTTAGTCTGAAGAGGGAGGATCCACTTCTTCTTCTTCTTCTTATTATTATTATTATTAATTTGTACCTAGGGTTACACTTAGGGTCATGGGTCACAAATTCTGATCTATAGATCTCTATATATGGTAACGGGGCGCTTGTGCCTTTGGGACAGATCAGAATTCCTGTTGCCGCATAGCAGCTCTGTGTTTTCGGGGAAATTTTGTTGGTTCTGCCTTCACATGATTTGAGGTCGTGTTAATTTATTTATAGCGAAGACAACTAAAATGGCATTGCTTCAAATTTCATAGCAACCACCTAGCTACAGCCGAACAACCACCTGGTGTAGCAACCACTTTATGGATCATGATCTGTTATCTCAGACTCACCAGTCAGTAGAGGTGTTACACCTGCACACATTGACCTTTGACCTCAACTAAAAGCCACACTGCTGTCTCATTTACATACTGAAAGAAAGTAACCACAACTCAACCACCAACTGATCTCAGATCTGTTTCACCACTTTAACCAACTTTACATGTTCCGTGTGCAGAGTTAAGAACAGATCTGAGATCAGTGATAAACAAAGTCAGTGCACAGTGTGTGTGTGTGTGTGTGTGTGTGTGTGTGTGTGTGTGTGTGTGTCCTGAGCTGCAGGGCCTCAATGTGGGTTTCCTGTTTTGCTGCTCACACAATCTCAGGGTTTGGAGTGTGTGTGTGTGTGTGTGTGTGTACATACAAAGAGACAGCGAGATACAGACAGGCCAACAGAGAGAGAGAGAGAGAGAGAGAGAGAGAGAGAGAGAGAGAGATACACATAGACAGACAGAGATTGAGAGATTGTTAGTTATGCTTTTTGTCCTCTAATGGTTAAGCACAATGTACTTTGCATGCAGAGTGAAAGCAGAGACTCCGGCAGGACTAGCTATGACAGCATAACTAAAAGGGAGAGCCAGAAGCTAACACAGACATGAGGGCTCCTGGGACATAAAGCAGCAGCCACTCCACCGCCGACAAACCTGAGCGAACGTGTGAGAGTGGGGGGGCGACAGCATCCAAACATCCCAGTTCACCACAACACTCTATGCCTGTGAACCCTCCAGACCTGCCCCTGTACCTGAGAAACAACTATTCACAAAAGGCTTGACTAAACAAATATGTTTTCAGCCGAGACTTAAACACTGAGACTGTGTCTGAGCCCCGAACACTAAGTGGAAGGCTGTT
>CM041002.1:13818929-13821711 GCA_022985145.1 Pangasius djambal | reverse complement strand
ACGGCATGATGTGTAATAACGGCATGATGTGTAATAACGGCATAATGTGTAATAACGGCATGATGTGTAATAACGGCGTGATGTGTAATAACGGCGTGATGTGTAATAACGGCATGATGTGTAATAACGGCATAATGTGTAATAACGGCGTGATGTGTAATAACGGCATAATGTGTAATAACGGCGTGATGTGTAATAACGGCGTGATGTGTAATTACGGCGTAATGTGTAATAACGGCGTGATGTGTAATAACGGCGTGATGTGTAATAACAGCATAATGTGTAATAACAGCATAATGTGTAATAGCATAATGTGTAATAATGGCGTGATGTGTAATAACGGCGTGATGTGTAATAACAGCGTGATGTGTAATAACTAGTAACACATCAGTTACATGTAATAAGGCAACAAACTGTGATTTAGAAAGTGATGGGAGGAGGAGGATGTGGCTGAGAGAGAAGTTTTGAGAGTCAGGAAAAAAGAGGAGAGAAAATCCAGCAGGAGAGTGGAGTTTATTACCGCTTTCTCATTACTTCCTCTTCATAACTGCAGTTCCTAGATCAGATATTTTACTTGAATACACGAATGTGTAATAAAAAAATCACATATCCTTTAAAAACAAGCCTGCTCTTAATGCACCAAAAACCATGCATGTGTAATAACGAGTTTATATCTTTGTAATAAGCTATTAATTACATGTAATAAGCCTCTATCATGGTATTTAAGTTGTAATTTTGCATAAATGCCACAGGATTAGTTTTAGAAGTTTTAGAATTGTCATAAAATAGATAAACTTTGTAAAAATGTTATCAAGGTCTGTTGAACTTAATCTAAAGCTGAATTTGTTTCTTTGACAATTCTGCTTTTCAGATTTTATAAATATCTATCCATCCATCCATTCATCCATCTCCGAACCTGGGCAGTTGAAGACTGTAAAAAGACGAGGCGACATTTTTCCAACCTTTCCCAAACTTCCCGATGTGGTCTTCTGCTGTTGCAGTCCATCCGCCTTCATGTTCAGCTGAGATGCTTTTCTGCTCACCACGGTTGTAAAGAGTGGTTATTCAAGTCACTGTAGCCTTCCTGCCAGCTCTGGATGCTCTGCTCTGACGTCGCTCATCAACAAGGCTTTTCCACACACAGAACTGACGCTCGCCGGATGTTTTTTGTTTTTCGCACCATTCTGTGTAAACTCTATTGTGAGACTGTTGTGAAAGTCACTGAGATCACAGATTATTTTTCCTCCGTTTTGCCGTTTATACGGCTGATTAGATATTGAAACGATTGAGTAATTGTACAGGTGCTCCTACTGAAGTGTTCGGTTAGTGTGTATGTCTTCTAGAGAGCACCACACTGTCGAAACAAACCACTTTACACTAAACAAACTGAGCAACAGCACAACAATCATTAGAAATTACTGCATTTTACTCATATTACACCAAATGATTTAACTGTATATTATTATTTTTATATTTCCTCAACACCACTTTGAAGATTTTAAATCTTTACATGCATTTGCCCTTTAATTTTAAAGTCAAGTGCAAAAGTTTGTGCACCCTCAGGTCAGAATTTAGACACAAATTTAATTTATGGCAAAAAGACATTGTTGGATTTCACAGCCGTTAATCACAAGTAATAATTTTCATATAGTGTACGTTAAGAAATAATGATTTATATTTACAAAACGAAATATATAGTAGAATAATGAAGCAAAGTTCACATCTCTCCTGAACACGTTATAAATATTCTGTAATAACTTGAATGAGTTGATTCAGGGCAAAATGTCTTCAGTAATATTTATTTTTCATGATTTTGGATTGTTGTAAAACACACATTTCAGTTTCTACATCAGTGAGCTTGAGAGCAAGCAGCGTTTTAAATCACTTTCTAATTATCACTACCATTAAAATGATTTATACCGTGTAAGATTTTACACTTTGATGTATTCCTAATGATCTGATCTGCTCATTATTGCTAACTACACACCGACAGATTTTATTTCAAACGAATCGATTCAAAACACACTCCGTTTACCGTAACAGAAAGTGAGGATGCTGCATCGGTCCATCTTTCAGGCAGTTGAATTGGGAAATGGGGGCGGGGCTTCCACGGGGCGAGTTAATATCCGAAACACCTACGCAACTGTCAATCATTCCGACAACTCATCTGCTGTTCTTATTGTGTAAGTGTTGAATGTTAACATCGAACATCGATGTTAAACGCGTAAATGTGGGCAGGTCTGTTGCTGTCGTGCCGCCATTTTGCTTCGTGTTTATTACAGATAAACCGTAAAACGGAGATTAATTTTCCCACCAACTTTAACAAAAGATGGTGGAATGCATTTTGCACATCACACTACACTACTATTTCTACATTTTATTAAATTATACACTGATTTTATTGCGTCTTTTAAGAGAATTCTCCCGTTTCTTTTGTTTTTTTTTCCCATACAGAAAAGCAGATCCCACTGACGGAGGTTTCGATCGTTTACACCAGCAAGTGACACGTTGCTCTTAATTTTAAACCTGTGTTTTAAACTTACGTTTAAAATTAATTCTAAAATTATAATAAACCCCAGGAGATGACGAGCGCGCACTCTCGAGTCACGGGTCAAAAGCAAATAAAGGCACCTGGAACAAGTTTTTGAGGGACAAAGTAAAAATTAACGTTTTATTTGTTACCTTAAAACCTTCACTAACATTTAAACCCGATGAAAACAGATTCAGAGTACCAAGAATTTAAACTGGGAAGAAAATAAAAGCTAAAATGAGGGGAAAAAAA
>CM041002.1:13806429-13811429 GCA_022985145.1 Pangasius djambal | reverse complement strand
TCTGTCTGTCCGGCTCAGTGAAGGAGGCGTGGCCTCTGTCTGTCCATCTCAGTGAAGGAGGCGTGGCCTCTGTCTGTCCGTCTCAGTGAAGGAGGTGTGGCCTTACACTCAAAACTTTCAAACTGTTTGCACAACACTGAATCACACCACGGTATTACACAGTATTAAGATGTGAACTGTGGTGTGTGGAAATGATGTTAAGTGCATGTCATGTGCCATACTGTGTTAAAAATGAGCTGACAGCAGAAAGCAGGGTTTAGTGCTTTACCTGGAGCTTCGGTGCATGCGATTTGGTTAGAGAGGAAGGGGGTTCTCCATGCATACGCTGCTGTGAGACAAATTAAAAACCAAACATGAAGCACACACACAAACACAATGGAACAAGGTGAAAAAAAAAAGGACTCTGGATGAATAACAAAACGACAGGACAGTGTGGTTATGTCAGCTCTGATTCTCTGGTGTGCACTATAACAGCTGAACAGAAAACCGTGGAGTGTGCAGACGGACCTGAGGAGACGTCATTGTGCTTTTTGGTCTTGCTGTCCAGCTTCTCCTGGGTAAGCTTGTCCAGGAGGCTCTGGTTCGGATCCCGGGCTCTCGGCTGAGCCGAGCGGTCTCGTTCTCTCTCTCTCCCCTTTTCGCGCTCATGATCGAGCTCTGTGGCACTCGAAACGCTGTCGCTGTCCAAACCTGCTAGGAGGAGAGACAACCTTCAGAGTCATTGAATTGGAAAAAAACAAGAAAAAATATATACAAACATTCCGTTGCGAGTGCAAAACATTTTTTAACATTTATATTTTGAGAAACAGAGTTTGAGTGTTTTATTTGCTCCCCTCACCAGTGTTGTTGTGGTTCTTGCCCCTCCTGCGCCGGTTCTTTGGTGTTTTGTCTCTGGAGGCGAGGCTGGCCTGAGCCGAGGCTTTGCGCCCAGGTCTGAAGGTCTTGGTGACGGTGGAGGGATCGACACGGTCAGGCATGCTGCTCAAGGAATCATGGGAGTCCAGCGGCCCTTGGTCACTGCCTCGCTGGTCACATGACCTGTTCAGGGAAGAGTTCAGCCAGCTGGAGTTTTTAGGATCATCCTGAGAGCTGAGAGAGAAGAGCGACACAGAGAGAAGGAAGCGTGTGGTTAGAGGAAATCTCAGCGAGTAAGACAGACATGTGAAAAGCACTCCAAGTACCGAGCGTGAGCGTTGTTGAGCGGGGTCCGCTGCAGCGGAGGCGGGAAGCTCATGTACTCGGTTTTAAGGGACATGTTGGGGTCGGGCTGCAGATCAGCGCTCGCCTGAGCTCCTGACGCCTGCTGGATCTCTGAACCCACTGACGGGAACATGGGAGAGAGATTAAAACCTAAAAAAAAAAAAAGAAAAAATAAAGACAGAGACATTGTCTTCTTCACTAATGCTTGTCTCGACAAAAATAGGCTAATTTATAGTAAAGGAAACTGTGTGTGTGTGTGTGTGTGTGTGTCACTGACCAGTGGCGAGAGGGGAAAAGTTGTTCATGCCAAGCGTGTTGATGGGAGGGAAGGGCAGGAATGGCGAAGGCGAGACGGAATCCCGCGCTACGTTCTGATGCTGCTGTTGCCCCGACAACGCCTGCTGTTGCTGTTGCTGTCGAAGGAGGTCATTCAGAGTTTGCTTCAACCTGCAAACACGAGATCATCAGCCATCAGTCACACTGATGTAGGCGTGGCCTTTGTGCCTTTCCGTGCCATTGAAGGAGGTGTGGCCTGTGTGTGCAAAGTGCCTCTAGGCTGTGGCTTGTGTGTGTGTGTGTGTGTGTGTGTGTGTGTGTGTGTACCTGTTGACGTTGTTCTGCTGCCAGGCGAGCTGTGTGTAACACTGGTTGAGCTGGTGCATGATGAGTGGCACCTGAGGTGAGCCCAGGTTATTCGGCAACACGTTATACGGTGCCGTCAACATTGACTGCAGCATGCACGAAAGAGTCTGCACACACACACACACACACACACACACACACACACACATACACACACATACACACACATACACATACACACACACACATACACATACACACACACACATACACACACACACACACACACAGGGAAAGAGAAAATCTTAAAGAGGGATAAACACCAAACCACAAAATCTTTCCAGCTGAATGCAAGTCGTGTGTGTGTGTGTGTGTGTGTGTGTGTGTGTGTATACCTGCTGGTCCTGCAGCAGCATCTGACACATGGCGGTGCTGAAGTCCAGCTGTCTCTGCAGCTGTGTGGTCTGCTCCTGCCAGTGTGTGTGAGTGTGTGTGGCGCTCTCGGAGGCCGACAGGTCGGCGGCCCAGCGCAGGTTTTCCTGCCTCTTCGTCCCTCTGGGATTAGGACGAGGACGAGATCTGGTGCAGCGTGGAGATGAACCCTTTACGCTATAGGTGAAGAGACAGACACTGATTAGGTATCAAACACACAAAACACAAACAAAAGACAATAGTTTCTAAAGTGCGTATATACGTATTACACACTTGTCCCTGTTCTTGCCGCCGCTGCAGGATTTCCTGTTCGAGTACGAGTGTGGCTCGTCAGTGGAGCTCGACTCTGCTCCCTCTTCCTCTTCCTCGTCCTCGTCTTCTTGAGCGCCAAGCTCAGATGGGTAATCTTCATCATCATCATCATCCTCACCCAGTGGGCACTGAGTGGAGCCGCCCCACGTTGCCATGGTCCTGACAAACATCCACAAATTACAGATCAATCAATGATAATAAATAAATAAATAAAAAGAAGTGTTACGTCACGACTGAAACCAAATATTAAATTCAGATCATACTGGGACAAAATCTAAACCTGATAACGGAAATACGGAGGAGAAAAAAAAAAAAGTTTTACATTTTAATAAAAATATAATCACAGTATTACATTCTGCACTTTTCTCCCTTTGGACTATAAACCAATAAAAAGTTATTTGTGACTACAGCATTTTTATTCAAAAGCCTTGGCTGAAATGATGGAACCATTATGTGGAGTAAGTGTGTACCTGTCTCTTTTTTCCCCCCTATATGGAGGGGTGTGTGTGTGTGTGTGTGTGTGCGCGCGCGTACCTGTCATCCCGGGTGAAGCTGTGTGTAGGGTGTGTGTCACTCCTCCTCTGCTGCTCGGCCATCAGACTTTCCAGATGTTTCCGTCTCTGCCTCAGTTCCTCACGCAGGACCTGGTGTCTGCGCATCTCTGACCACAGCTGAGAGACATACAGGAAAAAAAACCCACATCAGTGACTTTACACGTGTGTGTGTGTGTGTGTGTGTGTGTGTGTGTGCGTGCGCGTGTGAGAGAGAGAGAGAGAGAGAGAGAGAGAGAAATTCCTAGAAGAATTTCCAAAGAAAACACCCCCTCAACATCTTGGAATTCCTACTCGCAAACTTGGGACGGTCTCATCAGCTCCGAGTCCAGCAGGGGACATCAAATCAAAATGGCCGCTCACAGCATCAACAGTAGACGAAGTCTCTAAACAGACATATTTGCTTGTTAAGACAGAGACAGAAAGACACCTCGTTGTCGGTGATGGTGACGGGCGCAGGCTCGGTGGTGTGCTTGAGCACGGCGGTGTTGCTCTTCGCCGACGTGGACGGTGCAACGGCAGGAGTGGAAGCTGCAGCAGGAAGCTTCTTCATCATCATCACACCGCTCGCAGCACTCGACACCGACGACTGCACAGGAAGCAGAGTCCGATTTATGAACAGGAGATGATAGACAAGAGCGCATCATGGAGGCAACAGAACATGCTGTGAGTGAAGGAGGGAGAGAAGGAAGGAGAGAAGTACCTGTAGATCGGGACACGCCCACTGCAGGTCCTGGATTTTGCCCTGGATCTCCATCAGTCTCTGTCTCTCCTCATGAAGCTGCTTCAGCTCCTGCTGCTGCTGCCTCAGTTTCTCCTCATACAGCTTCTCCCTGATACACACACGCGCACACACACACACACACACACACACACACACACACGCACTTATCTATTAATCTATGTCTTCAGAGCCAAATTTTATTCTGATTTACATTTATAAATATATAATGTAACAGAAAAAATATGTTTTGTCAAATTAAGATAATAAAACTGTCTTGTTGATAAACTAATTATGAATTCAATATGTTACTGTGTAGGTAAATAATGCGGAGTATTGATGAAGATCAGTATTTGTCTCTATCGAGACCACTGTAAGGACCACACACACACACACACACACACACACACACACACACACACACACACCTGGCCTTGTCAGAGAGTGCGAGTTCTCTCTTGGCTTTAGGTGCAGTCGCTCTGGTGTTGTTGGGTTGCTGTTGCAATCCTTCGTCCTCATTGGCTGCCGTGGTGTCCGTGTCATCACTCTGCACAACACACACACACACACACTTTAAACAATATCCTTTTATCATTAATTTTAACTCCGGTCTCTACCCAAAGCCCATGACGGACCTGCACCATGGCGACGAGCTCACGCAGCTGCTGCAGTTTCTGCTTGGCCGTTTGGAGACGATGGACTTTCTGAGCGAACTCCGCGTCCTCTGCGATGCTGCTCCGGCGACTGGTCCCCGAACCCGAGCTCTCTCTTCTCCCTCGCCTCGCTCCATCTTCCTCCTCGCCGCCATCGTCATCATCGTCCTCGTCGTCTTCTTCGCCGTTCCCGCGCTTTGCGCCGCTGTAGGAGCCGTCTCGGTTATACTGGCACTCTGTGAACACAGCGGAGATGGTTTGGTTGGACATTAGTAACAGCTTCTCATTAAAATAAGGATTAACAACAACAACAACAACAACAACAATAATAATAATAATAATAATAATAATAACAACAAACACTAATTTACAAGGTTAGTTGAAGCAAATCAATATTTAAATTACCTAAAAAATTAAAGAAAACAAGAAATAAGTAGATGGATATAGATAGATAGAGACAGAGAAAGAGAGATATTGACAGACAGACAGATAGACGGACGGATGGATAGATGGATGGATAGATGGTGAAGGAGAAGCTGACCTATGGCT
>CM041002.1:13788929-13801429 GCA_022985145.1 Pangasius djambal | reverse complement strand
CTTGTTAGTGTTGACGTGCAGCGGGAGGAAGTTGAAGGGCTTCCTCGGCTCGGAGGAAAGCTGCCGCTGGTTGTTGGCCGCGGTGACGCGGCCCTGCGAGTCGCTCCCGATGCTCCTCTGTGGACGAGAACGAAGCGGCTTTTAAAACCCAAAGACAAGCCAGAACATCTCCACACCCGCAGCACAACACGTTTCTACACCGCAACATCTAAACAAAACCTTCGGACGCCATCTTACAGGGTTTCGTTTCATTCGGTAACCGATATCAGTGTAAGCGTTACGGTGTGTTTGGTTCTGCCTTGTTCTTTATTTTCCACAAAGCAGGCGTGAAAATCTTAATCTTGAGTCTATAACTTATTGACCAATCCTGCGTCCGTTACGTTTAGGAAGTAACCGTGCGTCTGTGCGTAGCTTTGCCATCATCTGATATTTAAACAAGCGATAAAAAGAAAAAAAAACGCTCTCTAATCAGCTGGATATGAACTAATGGATGTATTTACTGAGAAGAGTTCCTTAACCAATCAGATTTCGTCATTCTAGTCACCTGACCCTGCTGATGAAACAGATTTAGTACCTGTGCTTGCTCCGTTTTATTTGAATTAAATTATTTAATTTACTAGAGTTCCTTGTTTTGTTCTTTTTAAAGCTTACGGTTTGCATTTAAAACATTTCGTTCAGAGCGTTTACTTCTTTTCTTCATATTTATATAAAAATTTGATTTTTTTAAAATTCTGTTACATCTATACCGTATCTAAAATTTTATTAAGACGGTATAATACCGCAAAACTGAAAAATATCTACGGAAAAAACGTTCGGAAAGTAGAAAAATAAGTATTAAAAAAAATGAGTAAATAAAAGTTGCAACAGCAAAACAAACGCAGATCAAAAACTGTAAATATAATCGCGATAAAAAATCCTCACATTTATCCAAGAATGTATCTGAGCTTTAATCTGAAGCGGAAGAACATTTTAAAAATACTTTCTAACGTGTTTTATTGAATTTCTTTTCCGAAGCAGTTGGTTATGACGGTAAGTTTGAGTGCGCTAGTTGCCATGGTAACTGATGTTGATTCTGTCTCTTTTGTATCTCGAAAGTCTAAAAGTGAAACGGAAAGCGATTATTTCGCACGTCGCTGCACGTCGCCGGGTGTAAAACGCGCCGCTTCTCTTCTTCACCTCGTCCAGGTCGGTGAAGTTGATGCGCTGCCGCAGTCGCTCGAGCTCGGCCTGATCGGGAACGGACATCTGCGTAGTGTACTTGACGTGAGGGAACGAGTGCGGCGTCCTCGCTCGCCTACGCCCCGCCCCCGGCGTCGACTCCGGAGAGATGTCGTTGGTCAGACGGCTCTCGGACACCGCAGAGAGCTTCTTCCTGTTCTTCTCTGACGACCGGTTCGCCTTTTTCTGCTGAACGCCCCAGTCCTGAAACAAAATAAATAAACAAATAAAATAAAAATGAACAAACAGTCTCACAAACGTTTACTGATATTCATTATAACGCGAGACGAACAACACGGATGCTTCAAACCCTGTTTACGTCCGTCTGAGATAAAGACTGTCCCGTTTAGAAAATTAACCACATCATAAAATTATTTTATAACACGGGTCTCGTTAGTGTTTATTATTTACAAAAATATATATATATATATATCGCACTGCTTTGACTCTGATAAGAAATAAAGATTATTATTATTATTATTATTGTACCGTTATCATATAAGTTGCCAAAATTATAGATCACACGTACGTGTGTGTGTCTGTGTGAGAGTGTATGTGTGTAAGAGTGTGTGTGTGAGAGTGTGTGTGTGTGTGTGTGAGTGTGTGTGTGTGTGTGTGTGTGTGTGTGTGTGTGTGTGTGTGTGTGTGTGTGTGTGTGTGTGTGTGTGTGTGTGTGTGTGTGTGTGTGTGTGTGTGTGTGTGTGTGTGTGTGAGTGTGTGTGTGTGTGTGAGTGAGAGTGTGTGTGTGTGTGTGTTAGTGAGACCATATTATTGAGCCGGTCGTCCAGGCTGCCGTTGCTGATGGTCCAGTTGCGCAGCTCCTGTTCGTCTGCACAGTCATCAAACAGAGCTCCTCCTGTCGCCATTTTATCCCCTCAGCGCTTACTGCGACACACACACACACACACACACACACACACACACACACACACTCTCAGGGTTAAACACACCTCTCACGGTTTCCTTTCTCCTAACACACACTGTACAGAGCGTCTCTGCGACAGTGAAAGTGATCAAATAACACGGAGTAACTTAACACCTGAAGCTCGGGGTGTTTAACTGCCGGTTGTGCAACAACATAAAATCCCCCAACACACACACACACACACACACACACACACACACACACACACACACACACACACACACGTTAATCCAGTGTGTTCACCTGTCGTACGTTTTTAATTTTAATTCTTTTTAATCCCATCCAACAAACGACTCTAAAATTCTTGATCGAAGAAAGTCACGGTTTTCTTTCATGATCCTTTGACCAATTTTGCATATTTTATTTATTAGATATATATAAATATATATAAGAAAAAACCTGCTACAAGACTTTAATCACAAATACGCAAGTGTTTATTAATCCTAAATCACTGCGTGAGAAAATCTAATCCACTGACGTATCCGTGGTGCTCGGACGAGATTAGATTTCTAGACGTCTGATCAGCGATGAGATCGGAGGACGTGTGCAATAATTCTGATCGGTTCACCCGGGATAAGCGATCTATTGTATACATGACAGACGTGTGGGCGGAGCTTCATCATGTGGGCGGAGCTTCGCCATGTACCCCACACACCCCTCATCAGGGCTCTTCACGCTGCGCTTAACCGCGTGTTTTCGTCGTTCTAAACCCCGGGAAGAGGAACGCGTCACACTTGTAGCACTTAGAAGCAGGTTAGCGACACCTATTGCGGCGTTAAACTCGTACTGCGGCGCCAAATGTGTACAGCGTGAAACGATGCGGCGTTACAACGTAACGGCTGGATGCTCAGCGACAGACATCCAATCAGAAACTGAACTCTCGTGCCTCGTATCACGTGCCTTGTACAGTCACGCTGCTGTACACGTAACGTGCGAAACGTGGTTTTCTGGTTTCGGCAGGAAAGGATAGAAAAGGGGAAAAAGAAAAAAAAAAGAGAAGAGAGAAAGCGCTTCCTGGAGTGCAATCTTTACCAACACGTCTATAGATACTACCTCGAGTTATTTTTACTGGTTACTTTATATTAGTTAAAATACGGCGTAAATAATTACATTACACACCTCCACGTGTAAACTAATCCCGTCCGAACAGGGCTATAATCTGTTATTAAGTACGTAACGTATGGTTTTCGTTAATCGTTGTAGCCAAAGATTCTTGATTTTGTTGCGCCTTTTTTTCAAAATATTGCCGAGTTTGCTTGATTTTGTGTTAAAATCCTGGAGGAACTGCTAACGTTAGTATGATAAGCTATAAAAGTATAAAAGCGCAGTTTATATCATATATTTTAATATTCTTGTAAATGAATGAATTTCTGCAGTGCACTTACAGAAATTGTGGTGACATTTTTTTTTTTAAATATTAGAATTTTAATTTGATTAAAAGCATTTCTATGCACACAAGGAACATGTTGACTATAATAAATTAATACACAGATTATATTTTTAAGTCATAATTATAACAGCAAGACAGTAAATTTGATTTACCTTACACTTAGGTTTACAGTCCAGGCTGCTGGAAATGTGATTAATTTGATTAAAGTTGTGAAAATTAAAACTAAGCTGGCGATAAAAGTGAGATAATCCGTGATGAAGCTGACGGAGACTCTGAGGTAAAGTGAGAAGCGGCGGGGGAAAGTGAAGCATCACTGCCGCCTCACAGGCTCATTTTCCCGGGTTAGACTCTCACCACTCCCCCCCTCTCCCTCCATTTCTCCCTCTCTCTCTCTCTCTCTCTCTCTCTCTCTCTTTTTTTTTTTTTAAGCTTTTGTTTTGTTTTGGTTGTGTAACTATTTGACTTGTAAAACCAGAACCGTAATTTAAACCGCTGTTTCCTGGGACGTAACTAAAAACAAACTTAAAAAACAATCCCGCCCCATTTTATTTTCCTCTTCTCTTCTCTTCCCTCTTTTCTTTTCTCTCAGAACGATTAGCCTCTGATGCTAACCTTCTCACCGCAGGTTTATATAGCGTGCGTGCGCGCGCATCCAGGAAACAACAGATGGCGCGAGGCCCCGTCGCCATGGCAACCCCAGGCACCCCGCGAAAATATAGCTGTCGCACGTGCGACGAGACCTTCACCACTCACAGGTTTAATTAATGGGGAAATAAATGCACTGTTTTAATGTGTGTGTTTTTTTTTGTTTTTTTTTTACTTTAAACACACACACACGGTTCAAATGTAATGATGGAGGGATGACAGAGTGATAACAGAAAAAGATTTCACCTTATTCTTTTGTTGTTCCTTCAGTTTCAGAAAAAATTGAATTCATGATGCTAAATATCCACAAATATAAATAAACTCACACACTGAGGCTGATAAAAAATTGTTTGTTTTTGACCTCCTGCTTCTTTAAAAGAATAAATATTATTTAAAGGTTTCTGGGCACTAAAATGAACTAGTTAGCTAACATTTATAACAACACAAGGCCACATTTAACATTCCTTCAGTTAGGTGACAACAGCAACAAAGTTCTAGCTAGCAAGTTAGCATTCCTAGCTAACTAGCGACTCTAAATGTCAATTATCCAGGAATTTAAGTTTATTATTCATATAACTTATACACGCTTTGATATAATCATAAATAACAACAAGTTCAGAAAAACACAAAACATCCATAACAGTGAATAACCTGAATAGCAAAGTCAGTCACTGAGTCAAATCCCAATTCCTACACGCTCCCTATGCACGCGCACTACAACACGCCGTGAACTAGCAGGATTCCGCGCCCTACCTAGTGCACTTCATCGCCATTTAAGATACAGCCGTCGGTTCTAACCGAAAGGAGCACTATGACGCTTAACCTAAGCTCAGCTAACAAGGCAATTTGTAAAAATACTACATTACCTTCCGAGTTCCCTTGTATGCTCCTTTTGTAGTGTAGTGCATTCGCTACCGAATAAGACTTCCACAAGTTTACTGCAGTGAATAATATTACAGAAATCGTCTGAAGAAGCAGCTTCGTTTACTGAGCGGCCGCTTCTCAATGCGCCGCCATCTTTCTTTCTCCACACGGATCCGCGGAGTGATCCCGGATGCGCAATGTCCCCCAAAATACAGCACACTAGCATAAAAATATGATTTGTTATTTTTAATAATATTACACTAATGTGTTTTGTCTGGTAATGTGTTCGTATTCTGCAGTAAATAAGTTAGAATCGATCAAAATCAGTGGCGCTAGTTGTTTACGCGGATGCAGAAAAGACCAAGGTCAGTGTGTGAAGCGCTCTCATAGGAAACATGTAAAGTTGTGGAAGATGCAGATGCTGAGGTTGATCATGGTGATGAAAATCTAAATATGGTCACACTGTCATTCATGCAATCCCTAAATTATCGCCTCTACTACAAAATTAACACATTAACACTTTAACAATTTATATCAGTATGCAGCAAATGACCTTAAACGTTTCCCCAGTCTGGTTTTTAGGCCCAGAGTTTGGAGCTGTCTCTGCTCTAACACATCCATTTAACTTATCTAAAGTTTTATTAATTATATCAAATATGCATTAAATGTACAGGGAGGTAATGTGCAGTTTGGGGAAACACTGTTCTATATCCACACACAGCATCCTGTTATAGGAAAATAATCAGCGGCTCATTCCGTGTCACTTCGGATAGCGTTGTTGCTGCGTGTCTCAGATTTTGTTCATTATTTTTGTATTTGTTGCTTGTGACCTAACACCTAAAACTGAAGTATTTTGAATGAATTCAAACATCATCACAAGGACCTTGCAACTTTGAACATAATATGAACAAACTTTAAACGATGTTGACTACTAGTGAGACAACATCTCTGTCTGGGAACATCAAAATAGCGCAAATTCTTAAACTTAAGTTTTCTTGTTGATGTTTCTGTAGCCTATAGGGATTTTACACGGTGGGGGGGCTAGCCCCACGCCCAACCCTCCTCCTTTTGCATCCAGGCTTGGAACCGGCATAGGCTTCTCATAATCCTCCAGATCCATTGGCCAGACAAGATCAGCAACATCGACCTGTGGAAGAAGAAACAGCAATTACCAGCAGAAAGCGAAATCAGAAGAAGAAGGTGGAGATGGATCGGGCACACGCTAAGAAAACCACCAGATACCACCAGACAGGCCCTAACATGGAACCCCTAAGGGAAGAGAAAAAGAGGCCGTCTGAGAAACACCTGGCGATGGGACCTCCAGACAGTCATGAAGAAGATGGGCCTTACCTGGATCCAGCTAGAAGCAAGGGCACAGGATAGAGGACTCTGGAAGTCTCTTGGCGATGACCTGTACCCTAGGAGGGGTGATGGGACCAACTAACTTAAACTTATCTTGTAATTTTGTCTTGAATCTCGAATTCGATTAGTTGTTTAGACCTCAGATTTTAACACAAAGTCAATTAAATATCATAGTTTAAGCACAAACTGTAACTTTTAGCATCTGTGTCTATTAAATAGGGTCTATAATATTACAATATCCCTAATATCATTCATGTTTGGATTTTTTTTTTTCCCATTTTGGGAACGTCATATTAAAAAACTGACCTTCTGTGGTGACTTCTGAGCATTTGCACAAACAGAAAATAAGCTTGTCTTTATGTCTGCCAATTTTCATGTAGTTGGGAATTATATATCAGGAGATAATAAATCCTAAACATGGCTTCCTGTGTAAAACTTTTTTTAATTAGAAAATACTATATTTTTTCAGGGGAGTGAAAAACTGTGATGATGTTAGAATTCAGCCAAAAATACTTTTCAGATTTCAGTTTTAGGTCACAAGCAACAAATATATAAAGAATAAAAACAAATCCTGTTGATGATTTGCTGACTAAAAAAATATTTTGTAAAAAATATAAAAGACATAAACTGATAGAAAGCTTTTTTCCTCAGGAGTCAGAGCTCAGTTTGATGAGACAGAATGGAACTAAAAGTACAGAAACAAATAGGAATTGATTTATACAGCATGTCTTTGAAAGCAAGTCTCAGTCCGATTGTATTAAATCGCAGCAATAATGTTCATTAATGCTGTCACAACCGCTCAGAGCATCTACCCGTCTGCTTTTAATATCAATATCTTCATAATAAACACTCCCCAGATTCGCTATGCTTTTAAATAGACACAATTCAATACCCTTTTTTTGTTTTTGTTTTTATTGAAGCATCTGTACCCTGGGATGAAACTTCAGTTTTGTCGTTTTAACTCAAGTCATAAAAACACATTTTATGTGAATATGAAAATATTTCCATAAAAATACTTTATATAGTAAAGTAATAGTGTTTATTCTGGCTCACGGCCATAAAAAGAGAACTGCTTTCTTTGTATTATGGATTAAAATCTAAAATTAGATTTAGGATTTTTATGTAACAGCAGTTTAGATTATTGGTAGAAATCTAAGAAGCTTGCAGGAGGTGGAGTTTTGTTTGTTTTTGTGTTGTAGTTACAGCGTCTGACCAGCAGATGTCAGTGCTTCTCAAAAGATAGTTTTAATTAAAACTTAATTAAAAATTGATTTGATACAATCAGAGATGACATGAATAAAACAGAGCAGATTTGATAAACCGATAAACCGCTGCAAATGATAAACAAGGTTTACAAAAGCTTAAATGTTAACATAAAGCGGCGCAACAACAATAAGCCGATAAAACGATAAATGGTTATCAAATCACTGTTTAACGACTAATGTACTTTCACCTTTTTTCATCTCCTCCTTTTAAATCTAAGAATATATGTCACTTATGGGCAACCATAAAGATAGTTTCAAAATTATTGGCACCCCTACAATCATTGTTCAACATGAAGCCTCTCCTGGAGAGAATAACGGCTCTGAGGATCTTGCTGTAGAGGATCTCCGAGCACTTAAAGATATTAATTAAGATATTAATATTAAAAAATTTTCTTTCTATTGTCCTTTATATTACTTCTTCACCTCTACTGATCACTCACTAGGTTGGTGATTATTACATTGGTTCTGTTTTATTATTTATACACAATGTATTGGTATTTATTTATTTATTTATTAGGATTTATAAGGATTTATTTGATGTTTTTATTAATGAAACCTTTTATTAATGAAACCTTGACCACGTTTATTCTAGGAAAATTGCTGCCTCACAGGTCCGGGGTTTGATCCTGAGCTGGAGTTACCATCTGTGTGGAGTGTCACAAGCTCTTCCTGAGTCAGTGTGGGTATCTTCCATGTTCTCCGGTTTCCTCCTACATCCAAGAACATGCTAAGATAAAGTGCCTCTACATGTAAATGTGTATCCCATCCAGGATGTATTCCCGTCTCACGCCTTGCGTTCCCGGGATAGACTCTGGATCCACCACTACACTGACCAGGAGAAAGAGCTTCCTCAGTGGTAGTACACAGTTTTAACCACTAGATGTCAGGATTGCTCAGAAAAATCACCCAAAAAAGGAAACATCATGAATAACCCAGACATTTCAAACTCAGTGTTCAGATAATGTTTAATGCATTAATTGAAATAAAATGCAAAATGGGAAAAGTCATTGGGTTTGAGATGAAGGAGACATTCACTCGTAAAACTTTCCAGTTCAAGCCATTACGATAAAACCGTCTTAGGGAAGGGACAATACATTCAAGAGCTTTAGGAGAAGGCCGGATAGATATCTGGATTTCTGTGCATGCGATATTGTTTATAACATGGACCAGTACGTGGGATTGTAAAAAGCAAATAGCATTCAAGTTTATATAATTAATATTTGTATGTTTTTTTTTAATCTACCAGTTTATTTCTGAATTAATCTCAGACGGAGTATAGTGAAATATCTTCAGTGTTATGTGTTGGTTACATTTCAAGCATATTTAAGCTTCATCCTTTCGACTCGTGAATACAACGTCTTCCTACATTTTGGAAATAAAAGTGAAATGCAAACTCCACGGTGGAACAATGAGGAGAAAGAGTCTATATACAAACCCTGAGGTGTGTTTCCTCCTTTAAAAAAAAGAATGAAACAAAATAAAAAGGAAACAGAAGTGGCAGAGCAAGGCATGTTCCTCGGTCTGGAAGTGCGTCTGTGCAACATGGGCTCTGTCCCAAATGCACGTTCTCACAAGAACGTCGGCCATTTCAGGAAACAGAGAAGTGAAAAAAACCAGGAGAGATAAAAAGTCAAAGGTTCGGGGTCAAAGGTCATCTAGGTGAAACAGGGGAGCTGGGAAAGGAAGCAGAGTTTCGGGGTGAAAGGCCGTTGTGCAGTTTCCACAGCAGCTCCTCGTTCTCCATTGAGAGCCTTTTGTTGGCTTTCGACTCTTTCTGCAGCGTCTGCTGGAGCATCGCCTGCTCTGTGGATAACTGCCTGAAGAGGGAGCCAGAGAGAAGGAAAAATGTGAAGGTTTTGCACTATCTGAAACAGAAATGTCCGAATGTGCAGGCAGCACCTGGCCAGTAATCACATGTAAAGGAAGTGGGAGTGAATTAATAGATAGATGATTAATTGGTGGATGATTGATAGATGGATAGATTATGTATGAATTGGTAGATCGATAATGGATGGTTGCGTAGATATAATTATAAATGATACATAAACTGGTGAATAGATAGACAGATGGTTGGAAGGTTAAAAGGACAGGTAATGAATAGGATGGAAAAAATGGATCGATCTAAAGGAGGGTGGATTGGGAGGGGATTGGTGGAATAAGTGCATGGATGGGTGGTGACTGGTGGGACCTATGGGTGGATTAGTGGTATCTATGGGTGGGGGGATTGGTGGGCAATTGGTGGGACCTATAGGTGGAAGTTGGATGGATGGGGGATTAGTGGTTTCTATGGGTAGGTGGATGGTGGACTGGGGGGATCTATAGGTAGATGGATGGGGATTGGTGGGATCTATAGGTGGAAGTTGGATGGATGGCGTATTGGTGGGGTCTGTGGGTGGGTGGATGGTGGACTGGTGGGATCTATAGGTGGATAGATAGGGTACTGGTGGCATCAGTGGGTGAATGGATGGGAGATGGGTGGAGTCTACAGGCTGGTATCTACAGAATGGTAAGTTTGCTGGGATCTGTAGGTGGATCGATGGGAGAATGGTTGGATTCTATGGGTGGATGAATGAGAGATTGGCAAGATGTGTAGGAAACATCCAGGACACCAGGAAACATTCTTATTCCCGTCAAAGCTGCGTCCACTTTGTTTCCTCAGATGTGCACTTTCACCCAATACTACTTTCTTCCCCGTTTATCTAATGGGCAGCCTGCAATTAGCTAAAAAACATCTGCTGACCTTCTGTAGCATGATTCTTATCGCACTGCTGGTCATCTGCATGCATTACTGGTTAGCTACGTTAATCTCATGGATTAGTATAATACACGTGGCTATATCACAGCGTATGACCGAGCGTGTACCTGGACAGCTCTGCGTGTTTGTCCATGCGCGCTTTATAGTCCTCGTTCTCCTGCTGAAGCTTCGTTACAAACTCCTCCAGTTTCACGTTGGACTCGATCTACAAACATATGAGTGAGTGATATTTATGCTTTAAGAAAGTATGGAAGTGTGCGTGTGTGTGTGTGTGTGTGTGTGTGTGTGCGTGTGTGTGTGTGTGTGTGCGTGTGTGTGTGAGCTCACCAGCTTGTCCATCTGCATCAGTTTCTTGTCCTGCTGATGGAGCTGATCGGTCTTTATATCTAACACGACCTTCAGACTCTCTAGTTCCTGCTCCAGATACACGACCCGCGAGTCTCTCTGCAGAAAGAGAGAGAAATTAAACAGAGACTCTGTGTGACTTTTTATTATTTTAGATTTAATGACAATACAGCAAAGTGCAAAAAAAATTATTATGGTATCAATTAAAATAATCATTTAATTAAAATAATTATTTTAATTGATACCATAATAAAAATATTTAAAAAAATAATTATTTAGGTATTGAAAATAAATAAATAAATAAAAAAGAAATTGACCACTTAGTATACAGTAGATTGTTCATTATTTAATATAAATTGTAATATTTGTAATCGTAACATTCATTAAATAAAATTGTTACAGGAAAAAATAATATAATTATATATATTTCTTTCAATGCCTATATATATATATATATATATATATATATATTTTTTTTTAAGTATTTTATTCTGTATAATATTTTTATTATTTGTATTTTAATTCATATCATATTTTTTCATATAATATAATTTTCATTTATTTAATGCTATTTCAGATTTGTTGTATAAATGAGTTTTATATTTTAAGTTTGTATTGCATTATGTTTTTGTCCTGTTATTTTTATTTTTAATTTTTTTATACGGTATACGATGTATATTTGTGTTGTACCTGGCTTTTATCGGCGAACGCTTTCCTTTTTTCCTCCGACTCTCTCAGTCGCTCGCTCAGAGCCTCGTTCTCCTCCGTCAGACTCGCAATCCTCTCCTGAACAACACAAACGGAGGATTAGGACATGAACGATAACATGAATGATGAAATGGTGTGTGTGTGTGTGTGTGTGTGTGTGTGTGTGTGTGTGTGAGTGTGTGTGTGCGGTCCTCACATTGAGCGCAGCCTCAGAGCGTTTGAGTGTGTTGTCCAGCTCCTGTCTGTGTCTCTCATGGCCCTTTTGCAGTTCTGCATCAACATAAAACACTCTGATTAACACAACTACAGTGACACACTCACACACACACACACACACACACACACACACACACACACACACACAACAGGGAGAGAGACACACATTCAGTGACACACATACACAACTGCAGAAAGAGAGAGACAGTGACACACACACACACAGATCATTTATCTGTAAAATAACATTCACCTGCTAGCATGGTTTCGTATCCTTGTCTCAGCTCCTCTATCTGCCGGCTGTGTGCCACTTCCTGTTCTGTCCTCAGCGCTTCCTGTTTGCTCTTCACCTCTTCCACCTGCTCATATAAAACAAGCGATCAGGAATGAAAAAGCGGTTAATTCCACTTTACACCATAAAAACACCACCAAGACCAGTTTGATGTGTGAGGTTTACACACTAGTGCTATCAGGTAATGGAAGTGAATAGCTAGCAGTTTAGTTTGTGTGGTGATTTGGGACGCGGCCCCACCTGCTGCCTCATGAGCGCCGTGCAGCGGTCGGCCTCGTCCTGATACGCCTGGTGCGCTTTGTCCCATTCGGCTGAGTAGAAGTCCCTGAGCCTCTCCTCCAGCTGAGCGAGCTCGGCCTGGTGCTGCTGCTGCAACGTCAACACCGCCGCATCCAGCTGAGCACACACACTCGCCTTCTCACACTCCAACCGCTCACAACACACCACCGACTGAGCTGGGGGGGGAGAGAGGGAGAGAGAGGGGGAGAGAGAGAGAGAGAGAGAGAGAGAGAGAG
>CM041002.1:13769813-13782313 GCA_022985145.1 Pangasius djambal | reverse complement strand
GCTGTTAAAAATCCCACAAACATTGTGGTTTGAGGTGGCTGATTACAATGCAGGAGACTCTGTATCATAGATTGTGTGTGTGTGTGTGTGTGTGTGTGTGAGTGTGTGTGTGTGTGTGTGAGTGTGTGTGTGTGTGTGTGAGTGTGTGTGTGAGTGTGTGTGTGTGTGTGTGTGACTTGACCATGTCAAGTCATAGTGCATCACATGATGACTGCTTACTCAACAATGGACAGAAGAATCATGCGGGAAAAGAAACATTTACACACACACACACACACACACACACACACACCCTGTACCTGTTGCTGAATTCCGGCTAGGTCTCACAGGTCCTCCACGTTGCAGGGCATTCTGGGTAGTTTTGGACTGAATGACATGTGCTGTGGCCTTCTGGCCTAAAAACACAGTGCAGAAGAAGTCAAACTTCATTTCAGCAAAACAACCAGAACTCCAGAAAATCCAAAAGTTCAAAAGCTGGGAACTTCTGAGAACTTCTCAGATTCCAGGAACTTGAAATTTAAGGAAGTCCAGATCCCATCCACTTTAGGTTTAAGTAACTTTAGCTCTCAGGAACTTCTGACATTAGATGTCCAGAAGTTGAGATCTGACGGACTAAGAATTTCAAGAAATTCAGATCTCAGGAAGTTTAAGAAACTCAGGAACTTCAGAATTCTGTAGTTCAGAACTTCAGACCTCAGGAACTTCAGATTTCAGGAATGTCAGATCTCTGGCGGTACGAACAGAAACTGTAAGATGAACTTCTCATCAGCAGAACTTTTACAAACTCCAACGTTTCAGATTTCCAGAAATCTAACAACAGCAAAACATCCAGGTTTTACAAAGTAAAATCTCCAGAACATCATTATATCACAAACTTCAGATCTCCAGAACTTCAGCTATCTCAGGAGCTGCGAGAATGAGAGAAGCTTGAGAGCGACGGCTATAAACACTGTGTGAAAGTTCTTCAGCTTTTGAGCAGAACCCACCTGAAGCCTGTGGGTGGAGTTTTACTGATTTATTGATTAGCGTGTGAATGTTTGGGGGGGCGTGGTCTAACGCCTTTGATCTTCATGCATTGTTGAAGATTTGGTTTTATCTACATTTGATTATTACAGTCGTTAATTAAATTATGCTATTTCCAAATATTTGATTTGCATTTTAAACCATACATTTAATTTGAAAGGTTATTTAAAACCTTAAAATGACTTGCTAAGGCTAGCTAACAGACAATAGCTAGCATGTTCTAGCATGTTCTTCTGGTGTATTGTTGTCGTTTACCTAAAACTGCTTGCTAGCATTACAGTTTAGCCAAACCATAGCTAGGATTTTTAAAGTTAGCACAAAGAATATGCTAGCAAACTATTAGCTAGGGAGATGCATATGCTAGTTCTGATGATCTTTGAACATGCATGGGCCAATGTCTGTTTTGTCGAATCAGTAAAGAAAATGTTAGCTCTGAGATAGACAACAAATTCCTTGATAGCGAAGGGTAACAAAGAGCTAGCTAGCTAACCCTAGCTAAACAATTATCAAATTACACTAGCTAAAACTTAAATTTGTAAGAATTTTAGATTCCGTAGCCATACAAAAAGGCAAGCTAACATAGCTAGCTGATTAACCCTAGCTAATTCTGCACTAGATAGCAAATTTAAGTTACATTAGCAAGATAAATTTAGCTAGACATTTAGCGAGCTCTATCAGTAAGTTATCCAGTTTTGTCCTGTATGTTTTTTTTAAAAAGTTTTAAACAGAATTATCGTGAATTTTTAACAATTGTGTTCAAGAAGAATGTTACGATGTATCATGCAACCGAATATCGAAACCAACATTAAAAAACATCCATCTTAAATTCATAAGATTTTAATTTACATTTACGTTAACTTACACAACATGGCAACAACTTAACTTACATTTACATCACATAAACATTAAAGACTTCCTCATTGGCGCCTCGTCGTCTCGACCAATCAGAGAGCCGTTACTGTGATTAATCAGCCAGAACCTGCTGACGAGTCCATCTGAGTCGATGTCTTTTTATTTCTGCGTTATGATGACAAGCTGCACTGAAGCTGTTCTTTATACGGCATTTAAAAGATAATAATCGCCGCTAGTTGATTGTTAACTTTCTTTTTGTAATTGAAGGTTTTTTTTATTTACATTTTTGGGGCTTCATCTAAT
Organism: Pangasius djambal; assembly: GCA_022985145.1. Classification (NCBI taxonomy): domain Eukaryota; kingdom Metazoa; phylum Chordata; class Actinopteri; order Siluriformes; family Pangasiidae; genus Pangasius; species Pangasius djambal. The sequence goes on along the minus strand of CM041002.1, from coordinate 13,780,135 downwards.
GAAATTTGCATAAATTTGCATACATTATAGAACCTATGAAGACATTTTCAAGATAGAAACATTTTGTTGGAAAATATTTTTTATCATGTAATTTAAAAAACATGCATTGAATTAAAATAATGTTTTTAATGTTAGTACAACATGTGTGTGTGTGTGTGTGTGTGTGTGTGTGTGTGTGTACCTGCAGTGTTGGGTTTAGTGGGTGTGTTTGCTCTATTGCGGACGCCTGCTGCAGGTTTGGTGCTGGCGGATTTTCCGTGTGAGGATGAGGAGGGTCTAGCACATGTCTCTTCACTCTTCGTCACCTGAGCAGCACCTGAGTATAGATCATCATCATCATCATCATCATCATCTTCATCATATTCATCAATGTCATTACTGTCACCAATATCATCATCATCGTCGTCATCATCTTCATCAATGATACTGTCATTATTATCATCATCATCGTCATCATTGTCATCATCATCATCATTGTCATCACCATCATCATTATTGTCATCATCATTATTGCCATCACCACCATCATCATCATCACCATCATTGTCATCTCTCTCACACACACACACACACACACACACACACACGCGCACCTTTGTTCTCACTGGCTGAGCTGCCCACTGAGGAGGAGCTGAGGCTCATGGGAAGGCCGCCAGTTTTGACTGGCAGTTTGGAGGAGGCGGATTTTAGAGGAGCCTTCCAGGAAGGGGCGGAGCCACACGCGACTGGGTTGCTGTCAATCACTCTCATCTTTGGCACACCTAAATAATTACAATAATTATTTCAATATTACTACAATTACATTGCCATTACCATGGTGACTAATCATCACATGGTGCTTCAAAGGAATTGTGAAAATTGTGCTGCTGTATTGGAAGCAATTAGAGATAATCACACACACACACACACACACGCACACACACACACACACACAAACTGTAGAGAACTGCAATTTTAATGAAGCTGAAACCTCTGCTTGTACGTGTGTGTGTGTGTGTGTGTGTGTGTGTGTGTGTGTGTGTGTGTGTGTGGCAGAACTAATTATTTCCTGTTTCCTGGGTTCCATCACACACACACACTTCTGACAACACTGATGTGAGTGTGTGTGCTGTTATGGTTTTAATCCAGTGACATTACAAATATAAAACCTCAAACTGAAGTAGAGATGTTTGGGAAATGAATCAGCGTGTCCACACACACACACACACACACACACACACACACACACACACACACACCACAAAAGCTCGGCTGTTGTCCGATTTTGGGGTCAAAGTGTGGACTGACCAAACAGAACAGACTCTCAATTGTCCTGAAGGAATTTGACCTTTTTGGAAATCTCACTGGACACACACACAGTCACAAAGACACACACACACACACACACACACACACACACACACACACACACCTCCACTTCCTGAGTGAGTCTGCTGTGCGTGTGGGAAGCAGCGGAGGACAGAAAGAGCAAGGGATTACATAACACGAACGTGTGCGGTGCTATTGATACCAGCTGCACCCATGTACACACACACACACACACACACACACACACACACACACACACACTACAAACAAGACTGCACAAACTACTCAACTCATTCTCTCCTTCGATATTGAGTGTGTACACGTGGACTGTGTATGTGAGAGTGTGTGTGTGTTTGAGTGTGTGTGTGTGTGTGTGTGTGTGTGTGTGACTCACCGGGCAGCGGAGCTACTCGGACCCCCGCAGACACACATCCTCGGGTCGGGACCCTCGATACGACCCCTGGAGGTCGAAGGTCAGAAGAGACGGTCTGCAAGAAGAGAGACGGCAAGTCAGCACCGCGCAGAGACACGAGTGTGTTAGCCATTACAGTGAGACAGAGTGATAGAGGGGGAAGAGGAGAGAGAGAGAGGGAAAGAGAGAGAGAGAGAAGGAGTGAGAGAGGCAGAGAGACTGAGAGAGAAATAGAGAGAGGGAGGGGCGGAAAAGGAGGAGGGGAAAACTTCAGTGAAGGAAAACAAAGTTGGTGTGTGAGGTTTCCTTTTCTTTCTTTTCACACAATTGTCACACACACACATAGACGCACACACACACACACACACACACACACACATGGGTCGAAAGAGTGTGTGTGCAGCCTCCAGGGTTTTGCTTGAGCATGTTTTGCTCCGTTACTAAATAGAGAAGGAGAGAAAAGAGGAAGAAAATAAATGAGAGGAGTATGAGAGAAAACAAAGAAAGAAGGAGAGAGAAATAGAGCTGAAATGAGAGAAAAAGAGAAATAGAATGAGCGAAAGAGAGGGAGAGAGAGTGGATAGAAAGACAGAACAGACACTGAGGGAGAGTGATAGAAAGAGGGGGAGAAAAAGAAAGAAAGAAAGAAAGAAAGAAAGAAAGAAAGAAGGAGAGAGGAAATGAGAATGAGGTATAATAAAAGTGAGACAGAGACAGACAGAATGAGAATAGACCAAGAGAATGAGAAAAGATAGAGGGGGAGAGAAAGAAAAAGAAATGATAGAGAGGCAGAAAGAGAGGAAGAAGGGTGACGATAGAGGGAGAAGGAAAAATGAGGCCGATGAGAGACACAGTGAGGGAAAAGAAACAGAGAGGACAGGAATAGAAATTGAAAAGAACAGATGAAGAAAAAAGAAGAGAAGAGAGAGAAAGAAAGAGAAATGAGGGAGAATGAAAAAGGTACATAAAAAAGAGAGGGAGGGAGAGGAAGAGAAAAAAATAATGAGAGACTGAGAAAGTGAAAAAAAGAAAGAAAGAAAGAAAGAAAGACTGAGACAGTCTGTGTGCATTAGCTTCAGGAAGATAAATAAATAGAAAATGAGAAACTGGAAGCAAGAGAAGGAGAGAAAGGAAAAGATGAAGAGGAATAAGGAGAGAAAAAATAAAGCGAGAAAGAGAGAGAGAGAGAGACCGCATGAGAAAGAGAAGGACAGAGTGAGAAAGTGGATAACGAGTGCAGCAGGAACTGTGAGAACATTTCTGAATCGTTTTGTAAACTTTCACTAATGCCGACCTGCAGAAACAAGAAAACACACTGGAGGCTGTTGGGGCGCGTCCCAAATCACCAGCGCCGAGTAGAACAGGAACTTTCGGAGCTTTGTTTGGGGCATCAGACCATAACGTGAAGAGCGTTTAAACTCCAATCCGCTGCACAGCTGATAAGATCTGAAGCGAGTAAACACTTTAGCGGTCAGAAAATCAAATTACTGAAGTCCTGATTATGCCAAAGTTCAGAGGTCACTACGATGACTCTGTTTCGCCACTTTACCATCAACGTGGTTGTGTTGGAGATTTGGGGAATTGGCAAATATTTCTGAGCAATATTTCTGTCGTACCATCACGGCATCGGATGTGGGACTTTCCTAATGTACACGGTAACAATAACAACCTTTACACTGCTGGTTTACAAATATAACCTACTATCTATTTTAGAAACACACAGCACAAAGACATTATCCTTCATCAGTACATCTTCAGTAAGCGCTTCATCCTGGGCAGGCAGGTGGATCTGGAGTCTCTCCCGGGAGTTAGGTAGCAACACTAGGAGTTAGGTAGCAATAAAACCGGAATGGGAAGCTAGTAACCTGCACACACTCGTTCACAACTAGCATAGACACTTCACCTTCTTGGCATGTTTTTGGGAAGTGGGAGGAAACCGGAGAACCCAGAGGAAACTCACAAACACACAGAGAGAAGATGTGAAACTCCACATGGACAGCAGCCTGAGCTCAGGATCAAACCCGGAAGCTGTGAGGCAGCAACTCTACCCCCTACTCCACCCCCAAAACCTTGATGGCACTAATTCCAAACCAGAGTAGACACATTTTGGTGTGAGATATTTTGCAGTAGACCACCATGGCATGGTTCTGAATCCTGGTATTTTTCACCGCTTGCAGCTGATTGGCCGGGGCACCAGCACCAGCACCAGCACCAGCACCAGGTGGAAAAGAAACATAAGTTTAGGCAATTAGACAAAAAAAAAAAAATTGAAGCACCTACCTGGTCCACATCTCCATCTCTGGAAGTCTCCTTCACTACCACTTCGTCTTTTTGGCTGCCACTCTCATCTCTCATAGTTTCTGTGACCTTTGAACTTGCAGTCTGTGCATGGCAACCATTTGGGACAACCTTTGACCCCGGGAACTCTGGTGGTTGCTTTTTGACCATTGGTGGCCATGTAGATTTGCTGTCAGAGTCTGAAATTGTTATGGGCGTGGTCGCTCTTGCCTGAGTAGAGAATGCACGGTTCTTCTTGACTCCATCGTCACCTTGCTCTCTCCTTTTGGTTGCTCTACTTCTAGTTGTCAGGGAATTTTTCTCGCAGCCTGCAGCCGATTGGATGTGATCAGTATTCGCTGGTCTTGGAGCAGAAGTGGCCCTCGAGATGACTTTAGGTTTGACGTCCTTCAGATTAGGTCTAGAAAACCGTTTAAACTCCACTTTGGTGTATTTGATTTTAGGGGGTTCTATGGGAGACCAGGTGTGAGACAGATCTGGAGGATCATTGTTATTTTGTGAGATGTTTCTTTTATGAAAACTTGGAGGATCTTTGATGTCCTGGATGGATGTAGATGGAGGAACAGCTTGGGAAACTGAAGGCGACATTGCCTGATTGAGGATTAATACTGCAGGTGGTGGAGATGGAGATTTCTCAGTGGGAAGGTCAACAGTTGTCTGCACAGCCTCCTGGTGGATCTTGCTCACAAGATCCACATTGGGATCCACACTGGGCCTCTTGGCTGAGGTCTGGATCTGATTCTCCTCATTATGAAGCTCCATTGACTCCTGAACAATCTCCTGACACATAGAGACCACATCCAGATTCCTGTTTGAGTACTGCATCTGCTCCTGCTTCTTGTGAAGCTCTACTGACTCCTGAGGAGCCTTGTGGTCAAACTCACTCCCAAGGTCCACATCAGTCCCTTTGTTAGATCTCTGCATCTTGCTTTTGTCATTGTAAACCACCTGAGAAGCCTCCTGGTGGAGCTCACTCACGAGGTCCACACTGGGTCTCACGGTTGAGCTTGATATCTGGACCTCCTCATTGAGAGGATCCACTGAATCCTGAAAAGCCTCCTGATGGACCTTATTAACAGGGCCCACGCTGGGCCTCACGGTTGAGCTGAACATATGGCCCTCCTCATTGGGATGATCCTCTGAATCCTGAAAAGTCTCCTGATGGAGCTCAATCACAGGGTCCAGACTGGGCCTCTTGTTTGAGCTGCACATCGGGACTTCCTCATGCTCACTTTGTTTCCTCATTACTTCATCAGCAGACCTCAGAGTCAGAAAAGAATCTTCTTCTTCATCCTCATCCTCTTCATCCTCAGAAGAGAACTGTGCCTCTGTAGCTGAAGAGTCACCTGAGCCTCGTCTTCCTTGTTCTCCGTCAACACCAGCATCGCTGAAGACATCGTCACTCTTATGATTTCGATTTTGAATTATTGTGACATTATCTTGGTCATCACATTCGGCATGCCAGCCTTCTTCATTGGCATCTAAGTAAACAGAAACCGAGTTGTCGTTGTCATCGGGTCTGCAATCTGGGCTCTGGATCCCTGAGTCATCTTCACTGGCGGCTGCTTTCCTTCCCATCATCCCCTCTGGCAATTCCACGTCCAGGCTACTAAGACTGTACGCGGAGTCCGGTGATGATGATGACGATGCTGATGATGCTGATGAGGATTTGAGGAAATCATTGTTGCTCTGTAACTGTAGACACATGCTTTGGTGGACCCCATCCTGGGGCTTCATGGTTGGAGCAGATGGCGGAAGCTCACTCATGTTTCCACTCAAGCACAACAATACCAGTCAGAGATTAGCCAGCTAGCACAGCACGTTTGGATAAAACCCACTTTGGGGACGATTCTGAAGATCGTAGCATTCCGGCATTTGTTGGAAGTCCATCGCGTCACTTCCGGTCCTTAACAAGGAACCTAGAAAAAGGAGGGGGAAAAAGTTGTTTATTAACACCAAACATATTAAAGTCCAGACACAACCTTGTCATGTTCCTTATATATAGACATTATTAATAAGGATTTATGCTAGCTTCATTTGCAATAAGACTCATCACAAGTTCCTGGTCTAAAAGGTGCAAATGAAAGTAATTATAGGTGGAGCTAAGGCAGCCATTTTGATAAGTTTGATATCCGACAGCCAAAAGAATTAAATTACCTACTGAGCCCAAAGAATCAATAAAGATTAAAAGAATCAAATCACTAACATGTGCCAAAAGAATTAAGTCACTCATGTAAGTGCAGAGAATCGAATCACTAATGTGAGCCACAACAATCAAATAATTATTGCAAGCCATAAGAACTGAAGTACTAAAGGGAGTCAAACGAATCACTAATGTGACAAATCACTAATGTAAGCTAAAGGAATCAAATAATTTACGTGAGCCAAAGAAAAATCAAGTCATTAGTGAACCAAGAGAATAGAATCACTAGTGTGAGCCTAAAGAATCAAACCAAAAATAAAGTAAGCTAGAAAAATCTAATTACGAATGTGAGGCAAAAGAATCGGATCGCTGTGAAGTGAAGAATCGTGTCACTGAAGTGAGCCAAAAATAATCGAATCATTGAAGTGAGCTGAAAGAATTGAATTACTCTGAGCCTAAAGAATCAAATCAGTAATGTGAGCCAAAATAATCACATCATCAAAGTGAAAACTGTGTGTGTGTGTGTGTGTGTGTGTGTGTGTGTGTGTGTGTGTGTGTGTGTGTGTGTGTGTGTGTGTGTACTGCTGCCCTCTACTGGTCTAACTCAAACACTCATCTTCCTTGGCCTAAATGTAGATGTAAGTTCTCGATAAACATTCGAGTTAAATAAGCTCCACATACACGCCCGGTGAAGGCCACGCCTTTAACACACCTGTCCATCAAACCGCTCCAGCTAATGTGGGTCGGAACGAAGCTATTAAAAGGAGCACCAGGTTTATTTTAATAATCAGGGCAGAATTTCTCTCGTCTCGTACCCGATACAGAGTCCACAGGAAATATTGGCCTTGTGTTTGATGATGCCTTCACAGGCTCCTTTTCAAACAAAGCATTAAACCCAAAGAGAAAGACAGAAGGAGATCATCGCTTAATCATTCCTTGATAAAGGTCAACAATGAGGAGGACAAATATGTCTAAATATTTGAATAGTCTCTGCTGCGTGTTGAGGCCAAACGTCAAAACTGTGCAGCAGTGATTTAAACACTCCTGAATGTTTGGCACCGTGAGAAGCTAAGAACAACTTAACGTCCTGAAAGCAGAAAACGGAGACACGTATAGCACGTTTCATCACAGCAGATCACAGGGTTCGTGTAAAAAAAAAAAGTGTGTAATCGTTGATATGGCAAACATTTTCTGTAAGGAGGTGTTTATGTAACATTTGTGGAAGGAGTCTCCAGCGTCAGCGCTTTGTAACAGCCAGAAGTAAAGATGTAACTTTAAGATTTCTGACATCTTCAAGACAGAGGAGTTTACGGTTTACCGTTTCAGGTAATAACTTCAAGAGAGAGAGAAAAGAGAAAAGAGAAAAGAGAGAGGCTGGTGAGGGAATCACTTAAGCTGCAAACGAGAGTAATTATAAGTTTGATAGCCAAGATACAAATGAAAAGAATCATTTACTGAACCAAAAGAATCAAATCACTAATGTTACGAATCACAAATGTAAGCCAAAAGTATTACATTACTAACATGAGCCAAAAGAATCAAATGGCTGATGTAAGAACTCACTAATATACTCGCTGATATAAGATCAGAATCAAATACTAAGATGAGCCAAAAGTATTCAATCAGAAGAATCAAGCCAAAAGTAATGAATGACTAATGACTAAAAAAATAAAATCACTTATGTGAGCCAAAAAATGAAGTCATTAGTGAACCAAAAGAATCGAATCATTAATGTGAGCCTAAAGAATCGAATCAAATAGGTGAGCCAAAAGAATCAAATTACTAATGTGAAGCTAAAGAATCATGTCACTAAAGTGAGCCAATGAATCAAATCGCTAACTTAAAGTCGCAGCTTTACCTCTGACTGTTATGCACTGACACTGGAGACTCCTTACAAAATTCAAATGTTGAATAGATGTCTCCTTACAGTTTGAATCACTCTGAGTCAAAAGAATCAAATTACTAAAGGGAGTCAAAGGAATCAAATCACTGATATAATCACTAATGTAAGATGAGAATCAAATCACTAATGTGAGTCAAATGAATCGATTCACTCTGAGTCAAAAGAATCAAAGCACTAAGATGATCCACCAGAATCAAATCACTAATGTGAGTCAAACGAATCGATTCACTCTGAGTCAAAAGAATCAAAGCACTAAGATGATCCACCAGAATCAAATCACTAATGTGAGTCAAAAGAATCGATTCACTCTGAGTCAAAAGAATCAAAGCACTAAGATGATCCACCAGAATCAAATCACTAATGTGAGTCAAACGAATCCACTTCATGTCAGGCTGCATCACACCATCCTGCTGATGATTATTTTTCCTTACATAAGACATTCTTTCTCAGCACACATTACATAATATATCTAAGTTACTGTGTATAAGATTTTAGATAATAAAACATTATATATGTATAATGCAGTATAAATAACAAACAAAAGTGAAGTGATGAACTTGCGCACGTCAGCGTTGTCTTCTCTCAGGACGGAGCTCATATTTCGGGTGCAGTCGCTGCTCTTTAATCCGATCAATGAGTTTCCCAGAAAAGGGATAAAGATACGTGCATGCACGAGGTCAGGGAAAACAAATACCTTCTACTCAGATTGTATTTCTTTCTTCACTAATATAACTGTGTTTTAATTGGCTGAAAGCAGTAGTGATGATTCATAATATATAGATGAGTGCACTTCTAAATTATGTATTATTATTATTATTATTGTTAATTTAATTGCATTATTTTAAGAATTAACCGAGTCGAGATGGAGTTCACATCATTGGTTTGTCGAATACCTGAAAGTATTTCTGTACTCTCTGCGTTAGCAGCTTTTCTTTAGGTTTTAATTTTTTTTAACTCTGGAATAAAATCATTTATTTATTAATCATTTCATTCCAAAGAGCTGCTATAAAGGACATAAAGTCAATACTCCGTAAAACCATCCAAGCCACTTGCCTCTGTAATACAACACATCCTGAAAACGAACCGAAACATTACACGACCCTCCCTAATTTTCCGCTAGACGTCAGACTTTCTCTCTGTTTATCAGTGCAATGCTTCCTTCTCTCTCTCTCCCTCATTTCCTCCCTTATATCTTCAGGGTCTTGAGGGATTCGTGCATAACAACCATCCCAGAGTACGGAAAAGTAATGGAGTAGTAAAGCCACTCACAAAGCAACAACGCAAACGCAGAGCTTCAAGCCTCAGGCTGACTTTAACTCTCACCATTTCTCACGTAAACCCAGGACTGAAGTGCACTTGGTGTCCCTGGACGGTGAGCTTGTTTACTTGAGCTATGCACATGAAGATCAGCAGAAACTCACATCAGCACACGGAGCGTGAACGCCGTGAACTAAACACAGTCAGCTTCTGGTCACTGATTAACCGCGTAGCTGCGGCGTCGGCAGCGATAACGAGGCTTGAGCAGAACGTAGCAGTACTGATGAAATAATAGCATAGTAAATACATACCAGGCTGCAAACTAGGCTAGGCTCATTCATTCCCTTATTCATTTATTTATTTAATACGTTTAATTTGGGCAGAGAAGGTATGCTGAAGAAATGAAAAAACTGGAAATTTAAAAAAATATATATTCTCGTCAGCAAACTGAGAAATAGAAATGTAATTTCATCCCAAGTCCTTCTGTTATTCCACCAGGAGTTATTCCTTTTCAGTGGAGAGCTGCACCAACGATGAACATTGAACTTCATAAATTAGCAATTTATCAACTTGTGCGACTCAGTACATATAGCTATAGATGTCAAACATCAAAAATGCTGCACTCTGTAAATAACAAACTGTGCTTTTTATAGCTACCTGGACATGGTAGGGGTGCCATTTCTTTTGCAAGCATGTCATTTTATCCTTTTTTATGTGCAATACTGTTTAAATGTTTATTATTCTCTCTATATTTTTTTAAAATGTATTTCTAATACAATCACATCCAATTCACAAATCTGCTGTCTGGTCTCTTTTATAGCTGTGACCCTGATGATGTTAACTCAAACTGTTTTAGAGATTTAAAAAAAAAAAATAGTTTTGTAATAAAATATATAATCATTTTAATAGCCATAAACTCTGTGATTGACTTTTGGTGCTTGGCACAACGTCATTGCTGCTCAGTGATGTGTAAAGTAATCTTCTAACGTTTCAGAAGTCAC
>CM041002.1:13762313-13764813 GCA_022985145.1 Pangasius djambal | reverse complement strand
TTCTGTCATGACTGAGAGTCGCTCTTGTGTTGTTCAGAGAATCAGTGTTTGACTCAATGAATCGTTTCGGTCATGACTGAGAGTCGCTCTTGTGTTGATTAACGAATCAGTGTTTGACTCAATGAATCGTTTCGGTAATGACTGAGAGTCGCTCTTGTGTTGTTTAACGAATCAGTGTTTGACTCAATGAATCGTTTCGGTCATGACTGAGAGTCGCTCCTGTGTTGTTCAGAGAATCAGTGTTTGACTCAATGAATCGTTTCGGTCATGACTGAGAGTCGCTCTTGTGTTGATTAACGAATCAGTGTTTGACTCAATGAATCGTTTCGGTAATGACTGAGAGTCGCTCCTGTGTTGTTCAGAGAATCAGTGTTTGACTCAATGAATCGTTTCGGTAATGACTGAGAGTCGCTCTTGTGTTGTTCAGCGAATCAGTGTTTGACTCAGTGAATCGTTTCGGTAATGACTGAGAGTCGCTCTTGTGTTGATTAGCGAATCAGTGTTTGACTCAATGAATCGTTTCGGTAATGACTGAGAGTCGCTCCTGTGTTGTTCAGAGAATCAGTGTTTGACTCAATGAATCGTTTCGGTCATGACTGAGAGTCGCTCTTGTGTTGTTCAGAGAATCAGTGTTTGACTCAGTGAATCGTTTTGGTAATGACTGAGAGTCGTTCTTGTGTTGTTCAGCGAATCAGTGTTTGACTCAGTGAATCGTTTCGGTAATGACTGAGAGTATATATGTGCTGGTGTGGTTTATTGTTTCACGCCCCACACTGCCCCCTGGTGTTCAAGTAAAGATCCTACAAGTAAAAAGCAAAGTAGTAATATTAGTAATAGTATAGTATTATTAATTGTAATATTAGTAACAGTGGTAGTAGTAGTAGTTGCAGTAGTAGTAATATTAGTAATAGTAGTAGTAGTAGTAGTAGTAGTTGCAGCAGTAGTAATATTAGTAATAGTAGTAGTAGTAGTAGTAGTACTTGTAGTAGTAGTAGTAAGTGTCAGTAATAATTAAAGAGTAATTGACTCCGCTATAAAAGGTCACGGCGCTGCCACGCGCACTCACTGAGCAACAAAAGCGTAGCGTGTCTTATTGTTTGCACTTCGGACGTTGCTCACACTCGAGCTGCGCATGCGCGGTAGTGGAGGCTGCCAGGTTGCCAAATTGGGAATTATTCCACCTTTGAACTGAATCTTTATCTATATTTCTGTAAGTTTTATTGGTGTAATGTTCAGTGTCTACATGGCGGTTTGGACTACAGGTGGAGTTTTCTGTCTTTCCAACACACTGACAGTGAAAGTGTTCATTTTCCACAAGCTTCAAAACAAAACCTCTTACAGAATTCACATTCTTTTATGTTCTAAATATGTATTCATAAAACTAATGTTCCCCTATAGTAATTATTATTATTATTTACTTTGTATTTATTGATTTATTTGTGACTAATTCGGATGTAACGCTTTCTTTTTCTCTTATTATTTTCTTTTTCTCATTCTCTCACTTTCCCTCATATTGTTTCTTTTCCCTCTATTTTTATTCTTTCTCTTTCAATTTAGCTCACTTTTAAAATTGTTTTCTTTCTTTTCTTTCGTTCTGACTTTATTTTCTGTCTTATTTCCATCCCTCTCTTCCTGTAGTTCTTTCTTTCATCAGTTTATCAGATTATTTAATTAATTCTTTCTTTCATACCTCTATCACTTTCACTTCCACTTTGCCTTTTTCTTCATAAAAGTCCAGTCTAGTTTGTTTTGTTGTTGTTGTTTACTTCATGGCCTGATTAAAAATATAATCTGTTTCCATGGAAACGGATAATTCCACTGGGGGGGAAGGGGGCGGGGCGCCGTCAGTAAACACTCTGAAGCGTGACTCTGTGAGATAAAGTAGTTTATCAGGTGAGTAATGAAGATGTAGCTGTTGTGTAAACAGTAGAATGACTACACTGCGGTTCCGCCATTACGGATGAAAACGCGTCAATCTGGCAACCCGGAAGAATAAACCGCGTCGCCGCGCTGTGTCTCTGCGGCGCGAGGGCGCGCGCGTTCGGCTCGCCGAAATTACCGTCACTACGACACGGAACAGGGAGAGGAGGGAAACGAGCGCGCGGTATATACACATACACACACACACACACATAGTGCACTGGTCCCGTTAACGCGCTCAGGGCCGGAGGCAGCGCGCGCGCCTATGGGGTGTCGGACACGGAGCGCGCCGCGTTGATCCACGGGATTGAAGCTCCGCCGCCGCCGCGAGGATGGAGCACATCAGGACACCGAAGGTAGCTCGCGCAGCATCACCGTCCATCTGATTACAGGCATTTACACGCGGTGTTCTCCGCAGCTCGCGCTCTGACGCGTTTTACCGGAACCGTGTGTATGCAAATGATGCGCCATATGGCAGCGCGAGCTCAGCGACAGGCCGTTACCGACGCGCAGCCCACACCCCCCTCCCTCTTCCGTTTACCCCCCCTCCCCCTTCCATATACCCCCCCCTTCCGTTTAC
>CM041002.1:13715902-13758863 GCA_022985145.1 Pangasius djambal | reverse complement strand
ACGTCTGCTCCACAACATGTTATAAACACACTCACGTCTGCTACACAACGTTATAAACACACTAACGTCTGCTCCACAACATGTTATAAACACACTTACGTCTGCTACACAACGTTATAAACACACTAACGTCTGCTCCACAACATGTTATAAACACACTAACGTCTGCTACACAACATGTTATAAACACACTTACGTCTGCTCCACAACATGTTATAAACACACTTACGTCTGCTACTCAACGTGTTATAAGCACACTAACGCCTGCTACACAACGTTATAAACACACTAACGTCTGCTCCACAACATGTTATAAACACACTTACGTCTGCTACACAACATGTTATAAACACACTTACGTCTGCTACTCAACGTGTTATAAACACACTAACGCCTGCTACACAACATGTTATAAACACACTAACGTCTGCTACACAACACATAATAAGCTGTACACATCACTCGAACAGATATCCTGTAGATTTGTTCAGTGGACGTCGTATTTATCTCACTGATGGTCAGTTGTAATGAAAACGAAGCTCCGCCCACTCTGCGTTGTCATTTCTAGCTCCTCCCACTGGGCGCTTTTTGGATTAGCGAGCGTTGTTATTGCTTTCAGTGTTCTAATGCGGGACTATAATAATCTCTGCAGGTGCTGATAGAGAAAGACTGGGTATCGTTTGGACACAAGTTCTCACACAGGTCTGTACATCTAAACATCTGTATGTTCAAAACATCTGTACATCTAAACATCTGCACACCGAAACATCTGTATATTGAAACATCCGAATGCTGAAATATCTGCACATCTACACATCTGTACACCTAAAAATCTGTGTATTTGCACATCTAAACATCTGTATTTCAAAACATCTGCACGCATCTGCGCAACTGAAATCGAAACATCAAAACGTCTGTACGTCTAAACATCTGCACATCTAAACATGTGTACATCTAAACATCTGTATGTCTAAACAGCTGTATATCTAAATATCTGCACAACTGAAATCAAAACATCTAAACATCTGTACATCAAAACATCCAAACATCCATACCTCCAAACATGTGTAAACAACTGTACATTTGAAACATCTGCAAATCTAAACATCTGTACATCTGTAAAAAAAAAAAAAAGAAACTTCCTTTCTTGTCCTTTTTCTTTCTTTCTTTCTTTCTTTCTTTCTTTCTTTAGTGGAACTGATCTATTTTTAAACGTAGAACGCAGGAAGTAGAGATTTTTTCTTTCGGAATGCATTAAATCAAAAATATTAAGCGAAATAAAACTTTTCTTCATTTAATACTTTAAAAAAAAAAAAAAAACCTACATACCTCTGTTTGTTGCCATGGTTACCCTGATATAACCCAGTCATGACCCAAGGAACGTTTGTGTTTACTCTACAGGTACGCTCACCTGGACGGAGACCCTAAAGAGGTGTCCCCTGTGATGGACCAGTTCCTGGAGTGTGTCTGGCAGCTGATGGAGCAGTTCCCCTGCGCCTTCGAGTTTAACGAGCGCTTCCTCCTGCAGCTGCACACTCACGTCCACTCCTGCCAGCACGGCAACTTCATCGGGAACAGCCAGAGAGAGCGCCGGGACCTGAGGTCAGAGCGTTCATGTGTGAACACAAATTCCAACGAGCTGAGAAGATGGAATATTGACCCATGTGTGTGTGTGTGTGTGTGTGCGTGCGTGTGTGTGTGTGTGTGTGTGTGTGCGTGTGTGTGTGTGTGTAGGATACGAGAGCGGACTCACTCGCTGTGGCCGTGTCTTTGGGAAAACAGATCCGAGTTCATAAATCCTCTGTACAGATCAGACCACAGTCAGACTCAGGGTGTGCTGAGACCCCTGACCACGCCCTACTGCTTCAAGTGAGTGCCTTCAAAAAAGAAAGAAAGAAAGAAGGAAAGAAAGAAAGAAAGGAGAGTCATTGGGAAAGAAAATATTTTAACATACTACTGTGACCTTCTGCGTAGATAACATTGAGTTCTATAACGCTAGCGTCGAGTTCTATAACGATAGCGTCGAGTTCTATAACGCTAGCGTCGAGTTCTATAACAATAGCGTCAAGTTCTATAACAATTGCGTTGAGTTCTATAACAATAGCGTCGAGTTCTATAAAGCTAGCGTCGAGTTCTATAACGATAGCGCCGAGTTCTATAATGATAGCGTCGAGTTCTATAACGCTAGCGCAGAGTTCTATAACGATAGCGTCGAGTTCTATAAAGCTAGCGTCGAGTTCTATAACGATAGCGCCGAGTTCTATAATGATAGCGTCGAGTTCTATAACGCTAGCGCAGAGTTCTATAACGATAGCGCCGAGTTCTATAACGCTAGCGTCGAGTTCTATAACGCTAGCGTCGAGTTCTATAACGCTAGCGTCGAGTTCTATAACGCTAGCGTCGAGTTCTATAACGCTAGCGCAGAGTTCTATAACGATAGCGTCGAGTTCTATAACGTTAGCGTCAAGTTCTATAACGCTAGCACCAAGTTTAGCTAGTTCTATAATGTTACGCTTAAAAACCATATCCACTGTTTTAATATTAAATGTTTATCTTATGTGTGACTCCAGGTTCTGGAAAGGCATGTACAGTTCTGCGGAAAGGGGCAGGGCCTCGCATCAGTCACCTTCTGATTGGCTGACCGCCGTGAAGGAGGAGTCACAGCAGCTGGAGGAGGAGCTTAACACGCACCAGGAGGTACCGCGGGAGACCGACGATGGACAAGGCATACATACTCGCTGAAACACACTTCTTAGATACACACGTTTACACAGTTAGCCACGCCCCCCAGGTTGTGATTTACTGTGATTTATTTGCGTCCAATGAAATGCTGTCTAGAATGCGTATGTCCCGCCCTCATTAACATAAATAACGGCATTACAGTGTATCTTGAATGCTACGGTAGAACGAATACCTGTGACCCCGCCCCAACCTGACTCACCTTAACCTTATAAATCATATTCTATAAATTATATATTATTTTAAATCTCATTTAAAAACGTGTCTCTACATTATGCTAACCAGAACCCCATATGTTTGTTATGTAACTGTTTTTTTTGTCCATTTTTTGTTACAGATACCGAGTTGACTATGTGTTTAAATCAAATAAAACGTTTTACAGTTATGATCTAAGGAATAAAACAGTGTGTGCGTTGCTGTTATAGTAAAATAATCAACAATGGGGTGGTGTGATTACGCGGAGTTACTGTTACCTCCCTGAAGTTGATTATTTTCCTGTATCAGCACACCTCCAGGAGTTTTATTCCTCTTAAACACGAGCATTTTGCCAACAGTCATGACTGATTATAAAAGAACATCATGTTATACTTTTTATCCAGGAATAGTTACATTTATTGTTGCGAAATGTCGCTGAAACAAGTTAGTCCCTGTTGTCACTTACGTTACAGCAGCTGTAAACAGTCGTTCCCGCTTGTTACGCGTGTTAACTGAGAAACCGCAAAGAAGCGTAAACTCGTCTGTCCTGAAGACGTCGGAAAACGTAAAGTTACAGCTTCACCTCTGACTGTTACAAAGCGCTGACACTGGAGACTCCTTCCATACGTGTTACATAAACACACAATTTTTCTAAAAATCCGTTTAAGTAGAGCGTCCCTGTGAATGAGCTGTTGCTATAGAAACGATAACGTATTAAAACGAGCGCATTCATTATAAATAAGCCTGTGATTTGCAGCTGCGCTACTGTCAGAGCTGCTGTACTAGAGAATGAATCAACGCTTTCTGACCAATCAGCAGACAGCGCTGCGAGATAAACGGAAATGCTGATGGGGAGATAAGTAACGTTTCCTCGCAGCTGCTCGTCCTCTAACTCTGTTCTCTCCCCCGCTGTAGAGACTCGCCCAGCTGGTGGCGAGCAAAACGAGAAAGGTGGAGAAGAACGGAGCGAATGAACATTCGTATCGGATGCTGCTGAAAGAAAACGACATCAGCAACCCTCAGGATTACTTCACCTGCATGAACCCTGGGACAGAAAACCACGCCCCCTCCTTCACACTACCGCTGAAGTCACCCACGACCCCCAGGACCACCGACGCTGACGATCTTTCGGTCTGCAGCGACCTCGAGTCAGGCGTCGCCGACCTCAGCAGCCACGCCTCCAGCTCGTGCGACGACGCAAAAGACCCCCATCTGGACGAGGCGGCTTATGTGAGCGCCTGACTGGAAAAAAACAAACAAACAAAAAAAAAAAAACGGAAATTGTATAGCTGATAACCGGACGGTCATCGGACACTAGAGGTGTTTATTTCATTTATTCGGAGCAAAAATAGTATTTTAATTTATTTATGCTATTATAATGATTCATGTTTTATGACTGTAAATATTTATGAGCACAAACACTTACTGTGTGACTGATTTTAGACCAGACTAACCATCAAAACCCATCAAAACCCATCAAAACCAGTGCTGGTCCCTGCAGATCGTTTAAGCCTGCTGTAGTTCAGTTGACATATCAGTTAAAGAAACTATTTAGCGATCAATCAAACGTACTCAATTTCCCAGAATCCCACACTGCTGAAAATAATAATCAGAAACCATTAGAGATGTGTTTCTGGTGGTCTGTACTGGTTGTTTGATTGCGTGTGAATCTGATGTTTCTACTTGTTCCTGATGGAAACCATTAAGCCGGTTCCCGGAAACGAATGGAAACCAACAGCGGATTTCCAGCTGGATTGTTTTTTTTTTTGTTTTGTTTTTTTTTTCCAGCAGATCAGCTAAGACACGGTTGTTGACTTAAGCATCTTAAGTTTTGCTACCAGGCTAATATAGCTAACAAAATCTATGCTGATGTGGTTTCGTGCAAAAAAAAAAAAAATCTATAAACATAAACGAAATATCACTTTATAACTACAACTGTAGAACTTTATAGGAGCGGCCATGTTGGACGGCCGGACTCGGCAAAATGTGTTAGCTTAAGCGCTAAACTAAAGAGCAAACACATCTTGGTTGATTGTCTACATTTAGGACAAAGGGAACATTGTGTAATCGTAATTTAGATTATTTGACAAATTCATGGAACAAATCTCTGAAAGAGGAATCGATCAGTCTCTATTTATGTCTCGCACACTGATCAAAGACCGAACATGTTTAGTGAAGCTGTGAAATATCATTTTTAGGGCTTGGAGGTGTTTTATTTTTAGCTCTTGCACTTCTCACTTGAGATTTGAGATCTGGTTTTGCCGTGTGTGTCTGTGTGTGTGTGTGTGTGTGTGTGTGTGTGTGTGTTCTGAAACCCATTGTACCTCAGTAATTCTCTCGACTTAAACAAAATCAGTTGTGTTTCTTTGACACCAACGTTTAAACCACAGTGTCATGGACCAGCACTCGTAAGTCATCACTTCACACATTAGTCTGCTGTGTGTGTGTGTGTGTGTGTGTGTGTGTGTGATAAGGATGTATAACAAGGAAACTAGTTAGACTGGATTAACTGTTTAACTACTAAAAAAAAAATGTTTATCCAACATTAGACATGTGTGTACACTTAAAAAGTATCAAAGGTGGTATGTATTGAGTTTTTTAGGTGCTGAGCTCTGAACATCTTCTGCATTTCATATCTTAATAATATCGGATGATATCATCATGTACATAAACATATACACATAACCGCCAGAAAATACACACACAACTTTTTTCAAATCCAGATGTAAACGACTGCGAGGCTACAAGCGCACAGTCTGGAATGAGGAAACTTTTATATACACGTGTACACACTACATTACGGTACTGTGTGACCTTTTAGGCCCGAAAAAATTGTACGTAAAACACTGTATGACATTAGAATAAATTAATACACACAACTTGTTTTTGCAGTTATTGAGCTTCCGATTTCCTGAAGTGACCCCGAGATAAATCGTGTGTTTGTGTGTGTTTAATTCCAGCACCAGATGAACAGAGTCACTGTTCTTATACGCTAATTAGCCGAGGACTGCTAGTGGTGCAGGTTAGCAAAGGTGATACAGGATGATAATCACAAACTCCAAAGGCTTAAAGTTGACAATCTGAGGATGAAGCCTATGTAGAGGACTTCGAAGGGAAGATACAGCGTTAGTAGGAATCGTTCCAAACTGCGGAAAAAGATTTAATGAGAAGATTTAAAGAGACCTTCTTTAATGGTCATTACTGCTGGTGGCTTCTGATGGACACTGGATGCATTGTGGAACGACCAGAGACTGAACCTCTTTTCAAATGTAAGATTGCTGGTACACAAACGATGCTTTCCACAGAGTTTCTGGAACCTTCCATGGAACTAAGCAGATCTTAAATCAGAGATAGACAGTTCCTGAACTGTTCCACTGCACCAGAAACATTAGTTATTATTATTACTTTTTTAAGAAGCTGGCAATTTGGGAGCAAAGTGGAGCAGGAGAGAAAATGTTCCTGCAAGTTCCTGAAAGGATTCCTGCAGTGGAAACATGGAGATCGGTGCCAGAAGAAGA
The DNA here is from genome assembly GCA_022985145.1 of Pangasius djambal. NCBI lineage: Eukaryota > Metazoa > Chordata > Actinopteri > Siluriformes > Pangasiidae > Pangasius > Pangasius djambal. Next base: position 13,752,411 of record CM041002.1, on the reverse strand, counting down.
GCTGGTGGATCTGATGGATAGTACATGGATGCAGGGTTTCTGCGTAACAGTTTCAGTTACCAAAAACAGAAGATCTGGTCAAAATCTGTACAATTTCGGCCAACGTGGTACATTATTTCACCGTCTACAACGAAACAAGATGATGCAGGCGTACAATCACGTTACACTTTACACTCCGAAGCGACTTGTTATCTGTAAGATACGCCGTGTGGTCTGGGACGTAGCCTGTGACTGTTCGGCTTGCGCTCTTTAGATGATGTTTCTTCTTTTCAAAAACGGATGATTTAAACATTCGATAATCCACGTTTTCTTTTGAGTACAAAAAAAAACAAAAACAAACTCAGACACTTCTGACAGAGTGATTATTGGAAATATTTTATTAGCCTATCAAATTAAATAAACTTATAATACAATGTCTGATTATAATAAAGCCTATTATCAACAATATTAAATACAGTATTTTTTGTGGCGTATCTGGCAGCATCGGCAAATTTCAGATTCTCCATGAAGTGCAAGGAAGGTCCAAACCGAAAGGAATCCATCATCAGTATTCAAAGTGTGTGCTAACGAGAACTCAAAAAGGCTGCCTAATACTCTGAAGAACACCCTGCTACAGCCTCGCTGAAGCCGATCTAGAACCCCAAGCCGCCCTAGAACCTCGTCGTCGTTTCATTTAATCAGTAAATTCAGCATCAGCTCGCGCTCTGCTCCTCCAGCCGGTAGCGGTAGGACTTTGGATCTGCATTGCTGCGTGTTTGTCGTGAGGCTGAGCGTCCTGCTTTAGTACCAAAACCTGGGAGCAAGAAAAGAAAAGAAAAGGAAAAAGAAAAGAAAAAAAGTGTTTTATTTTAAAATTGATATGAGTGAAGAACAACTTTCCTGTAGCAGCACAAAACTGAATTCTTTTCCCTAAATGTGTCAAAGATGTCTGATTTTCTCCAGTCAGCTCAAAGTTTATTTATTTACTTAGTACTAGTTAGTATTATTTAGTATTAGTATTTACTAATGAGAACAAACAGACCAGAATTCCTGTGTTTTACATGCAGAGCGTCTCACAGGCCTGCTTTGTAACCAGTTAACTATCTATTCTAATCATCTAACTAACCATCCAACTGACTAAAGCTAATAACCTAATCTAATAAGCTAATCACCTAGTTGCTAACCATGGTTAAACTTAACAACCAGTTATCCAAACATCGAACTAATTAGTTTCTACATATCCAACCAACAAAACCTCCCACTGTCTAACCCACTAACTAATATCACCTTAAAAAACAACCAATTAACCGTGTAACAGTTCAAGTATCTAACCATCTTATGAACAACTCACTAACCAGAGAATGATCAAACTATCTAAACTCACTAAACTACAAAATAATTATCTAACCAACCAAAAACATCTAATCAATTAACCAGCTAAAAAACAACACACAAATAATCATCTATTCAACAAAACAACCAGCCAGTCAACCAGCTAACCAATATAATACTCTAACCATCTAACTATGTAACAACCCACAATCTAATCATCTAAATATAACCGTGTAACCCACCAACCAGCCAACTGTTTAAACATCTAACCAACACTACACTATTTAACCATATAACTTAAACTGCTAATAATAAAATAACTAATCGTTAATTTTAACTAATCTCTAATTTAAGGAACCATCTAACTAGTTCATAAGTAACCATCTAACCTATATAACCACCCAATAACCACTCAATTATAACCAGCAAACCTCACTATCGTATTAACTAGTAATCCTTTAAACAAACCATAACCACCCACTCGCCAACTAACCCATTTATCTAACCAGCAAACCAACATAACTACCCACTCAACGTCTAACTATCCATCTAACCTACCAGCAAACCATCTAACCAACCATAACCACCCCCGTACTGTCTAACTAACACTCTAACCACAGCCAACAAACCATCTAACCGACATAACCACCCACTCACCAACTAACTGATCTAATTACCCAGCAATCCTTCTAACCAACATGTCCATCTGCTTACCAACTTACCTATCCGATCAACCACCTAACCATCCTATCCTAACCACCCACTCACCGTCTACCTAACTAGTCACCATCAGTGGTATTGGGCGTTTATCTAGTTAGTAGCACTGGTATGAAGCCGTGTCTGAGACGCACCAGTAGTGAGCCTAGTGCGAGGAGGGGAAGTGCCCGTGCGAGGAGATGGCCTGCTGGAGCTTTTCTTCTTTCGCTCTTCTGCTGTGGCAAAGCTGCAGAGAAATCCAACAGAACACGACTCAGACATGCAGAGTGTCGGACAGAAGCATTTTCCCTTCGTACGCGTCAGAAACGCGACGGTTTTCGGTGTAGCTACGCTACGTTAGCATTCAATACGATTACAGGACAGTCAGTGACGTATAAAGCTCCTTACTAAGTCCATAACGAGACAGTGGGCGGAGCTTAGAGCCCGGAAAATATTAACTCTAGAACCAACCGGCAAACCCTTTAAACCGTCTATAATACGTTCTGCACTCGTTCCCCTGACAGTACCGTCCTCTTCTCCATGAAGCTGGTGAGAAAGTCGTCGATCTCGGTCTTTCCTTCCAGAAAGTTCTCGGCCGTCTCCTCAGACTCCTCCTCAGCCTGATGGGCCGCGACCTTTAACCTTGCCTGCAGGGCACTCAGGCTGCAGCCCTGGGGGGGGGGTTGGGTAGAGAGAGAGTGTGAAAGAGATGGAGAGAGAGAGGAGACAGAAAGAGACAGGGGAAGAGATGAGTGTGTGTGAGTGAGCAGAAGAGTGTGTGTGTGTGTGTGTGTGTGTGTGTGTGTGTGTGTGTGTGTGTGTGTGTGTGCACGCGCTCACTTTGTACAGCATCTCCTGTCTCTTCCCTTCCAGCTGTGGCTCCAGCTGCAGATTCTTTTCTGTACAAACACAGCAACCAGATATCTCCCATTCAGTACAGTGTGTGTTAATGAAAACCGCTGTGCACCAAACACCCCCAAACACACACACACACACACACACACACACTTCTGATTGTGTATCAACTCACTAGCCACAGTGACGATGGCGATCACAAGGTCTTCTTTATCGCTGGAGACCTGCTTGAGCTGAGGCAGACACGCAAAATAATCCAGCAGCACGTCTTCGTTATCGTTCATGTCCTTCAGCTGAGACACACTGCGTGCACACACACACACACACACACACACAGAATGGAAAGCAGTGGCATTTATTAAGCGTTGCTGTTTGAAGGCCATCACAACAAACTGTCTCATGTTTTCTTAATGAGGAATAAAGTGCAGGAACAGCTCATTAATAATTAATGAATATGCATAAACATGCAAATTAATTAGAATTTTTAAATTTAAAGTTAAAATAGACGGTTATCGTGGCTTTATTTCATTACTAACATTAACTACATTCACGATCTAGATAAGCAGTTTCTATATCATCATATTCCTAATTTGCATAACGGCCCGTGATTGGTTCAAAGCGGTTGAGCTTTCTTAGTGACATCACTAACCGAGCTCACACGTAGCCCCGCCCCCCGAATCAGTCTATACAGGTCCCTCTGTTCTAAACGTGACTTTAAGTACCAAAGGTTAATAGTGAAGCGTAGTACACAGTTTGTATTACCTCATCTCGGAAAGTTCTGGAAACGAGTCGGGGATTTCGGGCATCTTGTAGATGTGACCGTTCAGTCCGGTCTGCGAAAGAAATCAGCCACGTGATCACGTGTGCAGTGATGTTTAAAAATAACAAACTGTAAGGAAACCGTTCAGTGAAGATAAACGTGGAGCTAGTGTTGCACCTGATGGTCTTGGGTGTAGATGAGTTAGGAATAAACCACCGTGTGTTGTGCGGTTACAGTAAAACAATCAAGGACAGGGTGGTGTCATGAAGCGGTCTCTTGAAGTTAAGACGAAAAAAATAAAAAATAGAAAAAACAGCCTGTCATGTCATGTTGAATTCTCTGTTAATAAGCTGTTACTATAGAAACGAAAATGTACTAGAGGTGTAATAAGCTGTTAGAGAAAATTAATCAACAGCTGCTGACCAATCAGAATCCAGAATTCAAGGTATTTATATTCAGTTGTAAATATGATATGCAGTAGCTGAAGGTCAGCTATCTGACGCAGCGTGTTCTGTAACGTGGATCGTGTTCTCAGGATGTGATGTAACGGGAGGGGGAGGGGCTCGGTGACGAGCAGCGCGGTACCTGTGAGTCGGCCATGGGGACGGGCAGCGGGAGGTCCGTGATCAGCCCGTACGTCGGTGCCGGGGGACGGTTCTGCTGGTTCTGCCCCTGCTGTATCTCTGGTCCCGGGGGCGGGGGGAGCGGGGCGGGGACGACGGGCCGCTGGGGGTCCTGGCTCGGGAAGGCGGGGACAAAATGAAAGTTCTGCGCAGGGTACGGCGGCTTGTACATGCTGGAGCGAGAGAACGTTAGATAGAGAGATAAATATGAATAAAATATAAATATAAAAAAAAGAAATAAAAGCTCTAAATGTCTGATGATCATGTCATTTATATAATATTTATAACATAAAGCTCATTAATTAATTAATCAATTATCTGAAAAATAAATAAATAGCTAAAAAATTTAAATACGCAAAACAGAAAAATGAACTTAGCGTCTAAGCATCATCATAGCCTAAACCTACCCAGATTCTGTTACCATAGCAACCACGATTTTGTTCTCTATTAACACTCGCCAGATTTACGAGATACCTAGCTAGCTAAGCAAGATCTGTAGCTACAAGCTTCAGGGTATGACATCATCCACTACTAATTTGCATATCGGACTGACTGGTTAAAGGGGGCGGGGTTTATTTTTGCAGTCACTGCATGAGTTCATGTGTAGCCCCGCCCCTTATTATTATGGTTTTTTTTTACATATGGAAATGTGTTATAAATTAAAAGAAAATGCAGGCGGAATTAACATTTTAAAAAAAAACAAAAAAAAAAAAAACACGCGTACTCACAAAGGGAAAGACGGCGTGCCGGACATCAGGACCGGCGGACTCTTCCAGAACTCATCCAGCAAGCTCTGGATTACTTTCCCGAGATCCGAGTGCATCCCGAACTAAAGGAGGACGCGAGAGGAGATGAGAAGAGACGATACAGCGGCGTGATTGTTTATAAAGTGTTAACAGCGTGTTTATAGATGTGGGAGTGAGCGAGGGCGTACGTTGGTGATGAGGGGGCTGGTGACCACCGTGCCGTTGTTCCCGTCCACTACATGATGGCGGACGGGAGGATACACAGTGACGACGGGCTTCTCTTGAGGGAACTGTGGTGGAAGCAATCTACACACACACACGTGCACTTCAGCAAAAGTATTGGCAACCCGAGGCTGCATCAGAGCTCTGTTAATGCATAAACTTTCACACTCACATGTTGACGCTGATGGTCGAGTTGTTGACGGTGAAAGGAATCCTGTACTCGACATCTTTCTGGATCTCTGCGATGCTGGTACAACAGCATGAATGTGGGTCATGACGTAAACAAACAAACACACACACACACACATATATATACACACACAATGATGGTGGATATTAGCTGTAACAGTTCAGTGATTATGGTTTCCGTAAGACTTAATTGTCGGGTAAATTAGTGTGTGATGGACTGGCATTCCCACTTCACACTCCTTGCTTTATATGCTTTTGTCCTCATTTCTAAAAAAAACAAACAAAAACCGCAAATGATTCTTTAAAAACGCGAGTCGTCTCACTTAAAAGATCCGGCTTAAAGAGTCGACTCCTTTCCTATCGACACATCAGAAGCACTTTCTCAGAAACATGGAGTCGTTCAGATAACTGAGTCTGACCTCCATGATCTACTCAGCATCTGACTAAACATGTTACTCCAGTTATTCAGGTTAGATGAATAAAATAAGAGTTATAGTTATAGGTGTGTGTGTGTGTGTGTGTATACACTTAGCATGGGAGTTAGTTCCTATAAATAGCGACAGCACTGTGTCAGGAGGTGTTAAAATAAACCCTAGATGTGACAAGGGAGCAAACAGTACACAGCTAATAGTGTTAATACTTTAATCTGACTGTGTAACCGGATGTTAGGATTTACAGGCACGCGGACATGCTAGTTACCAAGTTAGCTCACGGAAAATACTTACGTAGAATGCGCAGCTTTGAGCGACTCGATCTGCCGGTGTCTTTGTTTCTGTAAACTGTTCAGAGGCTGAATCGTTCCAGAGCCTTTAGAAAAAATCCAGTTCATCCTGAGATAAAGAGAATAAAAGAATAAAAAACTTCCAATAAACAAAAACCCAGAAGTGACAGAGCTTAGCCAAACATGCTAGCAAGTTAGCAAACAATCGCTGTATCATAGCTAAGTAGTTAGCCCGTAAAACTAACCTGTCATCCGGTGAATACTGTTATTATTCTCATTAACTTGTCTTCGACTGCCCTCCGGACATGTTCGAATCAAAAACGCTGGTTATAACGCATTATATGTGTTAATAACTCTTCGTAACGAAAGTGAGAACAAAGCTAACGTCAAACCAGGTCGGAAGACAAACAAGCGGTGACGCGTTAGTTTTGCGTCACAGGCGACAAGTCCCGCCTCCTGCGCTCTGATTGGCTAGTTCATCAATCAATCCGAACAAGGGCTGATCCTTTTCACGGAAACGTCTCATTTTTAACCCTTTCGTGCACAATTTATTTATTTTTACACGCACATACAGATTCTTTTATATTTTGTTTTTGATTCTGTCTAAATATTACTTATACTGAAAAGCAAATAGACTGTGAAAATTTAAAATTTAAAAAAAGGGTATGCCTGAAATAACAATAATAAAACATTTAAATCTTCCAATGGGCAAAAGTTTTAACATTTAGTTTGAAGACAAAAATTTTACACAATATCATTTCTGAACATAGAAAATTTACACAGTTTAGGACTTTTAAATGATAAATGAAGATAAAAAAAATTTAAAAAAAAGAATCCCCAAAACAACATTAGTTTTTGTTTTTTAATTGAAGGTGATCAGTTGTTTCTGGCACAAAAAAAAACATATTTACTTACATTTAAAAAAAAAAATTCATATGTTGGTAAAGATTGAGAATGACAAGTAGTCTAGAGAGCTATACATGAAAGGGTTAAAATCGTTTTGCGCCTGATGTCGTCCTGAACACCTTATTCATTACTTTATGTTAGAATTAAGGTTTAAATTGGTATTAAGGAAGTGGACGAGTGTTAATGAGCACCAAAATTTCGAGTATTTTGAGTTCACAAATTGCTAAAAGTAAGAAATAAAACACGCCGTGTCATGCTGTGATAGCAAAATAATCAACGACAGGATGGTGTGATGAAGCGGAGTCAGAGTTAACAGCCTGAAGTTCGCTATTTTCCTGTAAAATCACGTCCCAAGGTAATGTTTTATTCCTCATACATCGTAGTAATTTGCTAAAAATTACTTTGCTAATCCATTTCTATTTATTAAAGAACAACATCCTACTTTTTATCCATTTATAGCTACATTTAATGTTTATGAAACAACTTCGTTCCTGTTTGCACTTATGTTATAGCAGCTATAAACAGACGTTCTCTCACCCGCCTCTCGTTTTTCTCTCTCTTAAAGTTAATAAAACAAAAATAAAAACCCCATAATTTGTCTCTGTAATTTATCAAGAAATCGTAAAGCGTAAAAACACGTCTCTAATAGCATTTAGCCAGCAACGTAAGATTCGTTAGCTAGCTTTGTTTCAGGATTTTAGCTAGCTAGTGCTGTGGGCTTTTTCTCTAATGCTAGCTGGAGATCCTGATTTGTGGATTTTCTCGAACATTAGTTAGCTAGCTTTTATCATGTGTACAGGAGAATACGCAAGTTATTTTTCATCAGTCAGTCAATCATAAATAATCATAAATAATCGTAAATAATCTTCGTAAGGCACTTTAGCATTTAAAATGTTCTGTTACTGCAGGTAGGATATGCTTTATTGCCAATCTCTGATACAAAACCTACAGAAAAAAACATACAAATAACCAACATTTTATTTGATAATGAATTTATATTATAGTCCCAACCAGGCTACAGGGTGAAAAGGAGGATATTGTGTATTTTCACTGAACAGCAATAACTTTGTAAAATTGTGCAACTCAGATTTACTTCACGTCGTAGCTTCATGTCTCGGTAATAACCGACAAAAATAATATGCATTTCACACAACAATCTAATTCTTAAATATTCAAGTACAACCCCTGATTATTATTTTAAAAAAAGAAAAAAGAACGAGACACAATAGTATGCAGTATAAATACACATTATTCATTATATGCATTACATTTTCTTTTACTTCATTTCAACAGGTTATTAATCGCAGCCTGTCTGATTTGTCAGATAAACGCGGATCGTGCACATAGTGAAAGTGAACATAAGTCGAGAAATTCGGTGATTAACGTCATTATTAAACAGATCGCAGCGTCACATGCAGTTCTCGGATTTTTACACGCTGAAAAATCCACGTTTACGCGTCGCGGTTATATTTATAACCGTCTCGGACACATTTACGGGTTTGATTAAAGCTCTGTGACGTGATGGGATTAAAGACTGGACGTGTCTACAGATACTTCATGTGTAAACATACTTGCATATATTGTACATCCATTTCTTTGCACGTTCCTATATATATATATATATTTCTTATTTCTTATTATTTCTCATTTTTTAAAAATTCATTTCTGGTTGTTAATTTAGTTACTGATACGCACAGTTGAATCCCGAAAAATAAAACTGTAATTCTTAAATATTTTGTGAATTCAGAAATGTTAGAAATGATTAAATTGGAATTAATTAGATCTAAACAAATCAGAAAAGGGCAACAATCTTTATCACTGTAATGAGGCACTTTAGGTTCACCATATATTTATCTTTAATATTATTATTATATATAATATATAATATTATTAATATTAATATCTTTAACAGTGACGGGGGAAAGGAACAAAACTCCGCCTCCGAGTTACCGTCACCACCACGAAGATGATTCATTTCTTATAACTGCACAACCCCATGTGTTTTATTCCCCTTTATACTACAGCAATTACGATTTTCATAATATTTATCCATTTATAGTTACGTTTATTGTTAAACGTTCACGTTATCGCTTGCGTTATAGCAGCTGCAAACAGTCGTTCCTTCACCAACCTCTCTATTTTACTCTCTCTTGAAGTTAATGAGACGAAAAAAAAAAAAAACGGAGAAAGATGTCGGGAATGTTACGGCTTTACATTCTGACACTGGAGACTCCTTCCGTAAATGTTAAATAAAACTAAAATAAATAAAATAAAATAAAATCTCCTTATCCTGAAGAAAACGTCACCATTTCAACAACTACACATTTTTCTTTGTCAAACAACAAAGACAACGCATTTTTAATTTGCTTATTATATTATTAGCCTCAGATTATCCCTGTCGCTGTGGAGGAGCTGTTACTATGGAAACGATAATATACCTCCTGACCAATCAGAATCGAGACTCGAGAATGGCATTACAGAACAAAATGCAGGACATTATGCTTAGCTATTCTTTAGCTAGCTTTGGTTTCACTTTGGTCTGATTAAATGAACGACATGAAATAAGTCCAGGTAGAAAATATTAACAGTAATAATTTTTTTTTTTTCAGGAAAGAAAACTAGGATATCGGTATCACAATCGGCTCGGTTCGGTTATAATGATAAAAAGAATAAACCGAAATCGTACAGGCTACGAAAAACAGCAGGATCATGACCTGTGTGCATTTTTAAATAGAGATCGCTTCATAGTGTGCTGCTTTGTACAGTTTAATAATTTAATAATTTAATTTAATACGGAATTCCCACTTCAAGTAATATTCCAGTGCTGGAAGTACTGAGAGAAGGGAAGAAAGTCATGCAGAACATGCAGAATGCAGCATCGTCTCAGCTGACGCTCCATGGAAGACTTCTGATCACGACGATGACGATGATGAAGATGATGATGATGACAATCAAGGCTCCTTCCTTATAATGGACTCCAGATTGACGGCACACAGCTGAGGACCGACTCACCGCTCACCTGGTGCACGAGAGAAAGTGAGAGCGAGAGAGACGTTATTACGAGAGAATAGCGTCCTTTATTAGCATGTTAGCATGTTAGCGTGTGTTACCGTCTTGTGCGCGGTCACGTTTACGCATAAAGCTCAGCGTCTAACCGTTCATTCGCTCGCTCTAACCATGGTAAAGTTTAAATAAAATTCGAGATGTTGCTGTAGAGACTTGGTAGCATTCTGTGCTAACCACAGCGTTACAGATCTCGGGACTGCTCTTGGTCTTTTTTTTTTTTAAATATAAAATATATAATATAATATATATTAATTTACTCTTTTTCTTCACAGTGCTAGCTAATTTTAACTTACTCCTTTTTTTTTCACACAACATTACCTAATTTTATTTTACTCCCTTTCCAGAATACTTGCTAACTTCAGCTTTTTCAAAACTCTAACTAGCTTAAGGTTACGACAATTTTTTTTCCCACAATGCTAGCTGCTTCCACTACCATGCTAACTAACTTAAGCTCACTATGTTTGTTACACTGCTAGCTGCTCTTTCCTTCTACAGTGCTAACTAGCTTCATTTTGCAGAATGTTAGCCGCTTTATTTTCCACATCGCTGGTGTAGATATTCTTCCGTATCGGCTCGCTACAGGTCTGCATACAGTTGCCCTGCTGGTTTCGTTCGCCTTAGCGTTAGATGATGAGAATTAGCATGGTCGTGTTGCATTTCTACTCGAGTAAATTTGTAGAAACGCGCACTAGAACAAGGCCAAGCGACATGTGGAGACACAGCGATACAGCTACACTTTACTAAAATAAAGTAAACTGTAAGTGGATTTGGTTTTTCCGTTGGTTCTCTTTCGTTTTCTTCAATGCCGCTAGTTAAGCGTAGGTGAATGTTAGCGTGCTTGGTCGTTAATTCAGGTACTAACACTAGACCGAATGTTGAGGAAAACTTGTTCCTGCTGATGTGTGTACTTATCTTCCTGCCAGCTCCTTCTTCAGACATGACCTGAAGGAAGTGAACCGTTCCACATCCTTATAGCCCTGTAAACAGAAAGAGAGAGAGAACTATTTAACGCTAGTTTAGCGACACGGTGTGTATCTGGATCTCCCATGAACTACCAGTGATCACCACTGGATGGCAGTACAGCTGTAATAATGAATCAGTCTCTCTGTCTTTCTGTTCGTGTCTCTCACCCGGCCTCCACGGTGCAGTCTGTCCTTCATGATCCCGATAAACTCTTTGTAGCTCAGCTGGTCGTCGTGGTCCACGTCGAAGATCTTAAAGATGGTGTTCACTAGGTGTCGAGTGAGCTTAAGCCCCGTCGCTACGTACACTGCCCTCGCAAACTCATCTAACACGCACACACACGCACACACACACACACACACACACACACACACAAATATATTAATTAATTAATCACAGTAATTAACTGTACATGCTAGATGAGCTAGCAGTCAATGCTCCATACAATTACGGCGTCATTTTAGCCAATCTATTCCTAGTAATTAAACAACACATCTGAGGTAAATGTTGATATTTTTCACAGTTCTGTCTCATTTCCACTGTCACTGTGCCTTTATAAAAGCCTTAACAGCCAAATGCTAGCTAGCTAGCTGAATTATTAACCTTATTTTAGCCATAAAGAAGCATTTTTTAGTAATTAACCAACACATCTGAGGTAAATGTTCATATTCCTCATAGATTTAACTCATTTCCACTGTCGCTGTGCCTTTACAAAAGCCTTAACAGCCAAATGCTAGCTAGCTAGCTGAATTATTAACCTTATTTTAGCCATAAAGAAGCATTTTTTAGTAATTAACCAACACATCTGAGGTAAATGTTCATATTCCTCATAGATTTATCTCATTTCCACTGTCACTGTGCCTTTATAAAAGCCTTAACAGCCAAATGCTAGCTAGCTAGCTGAATTATTAACTTTATTTAATCATAAACAATCTTTAAGTAATGAAACAACACATCTGAGGTAAATGTTGATATTCTTCACAGTTCTGTCTCATTTCCACTGTCGCTATGCCTTTAGAAAAGCCTTAACAGCCATATGCTAACTAGCTAGCTGAATTGTTAACCTTATTTTAGTCATAAATAATCTTTTTTTTAGTAATTAAACAACACATCTGAGGTAAATTGTTAACATCATTTCAGAGAGGTGCCCAGTTGCCTAGCAACGATGTTCTCACAACTTTAACCAATTGAACAGAATTGAAATTCAGAAATTCCATTTTTTACACACGATATTTCCCGTGTTAATTTCTTAAACGTAAAACTATCAAGATGACTGTAAAACCGAACCTTGTCCGATGGAACGGCTGGCGAAGTTGTACATCTGCATAGCGATAGCGAAGTCTTCAAGGTTGTTAAGGAACTGAAAGAAAGACCGGAACTCTTCGAAAGTGATGCCCTGTGGGAAAGAAAGAAACGTGATTATCCAATCACAAACCTGATCATATGACATCATAACTAGCCTTTGTTTTTTAAACTCAACTTGGTTTTAATTATGAAAATTAGACCAGCGTAAGCTAGGTTGCTAGTGAATTCTATATTTTTAAATGTAAATTACACAATACAATAGCTACCCTAAAGTCAGCAAGCATGCAACTGAATGTTGGATACAACATGTTAGTTAGGCTAGCATTAGCTAGCTTGCTAATGTCGAGGAATCATTTTCCTTGGCGCTTTTCCTTATTCACTAGTATATAGTGTTTGATTACGCAATAAAACAGTTTTCTTAATGTTAGCTAGTAAACTAGCGCACTGGCTTTACGTAATATAATCAGATTAATATATTATCTAAGCTAAATACTAAACTTACTTAGCTAATGATCTTAAATATTACGTTGTATACAATACGAATATTTTATGCTAAACACTACTTCGAGGTAAATATGTTTTGATGTTACATCATGATTTCAAAGGTCTGTCAAAGACTGGACAATCAGATGTAACTTAAGCTCCGCCTCTTTTGACCCAGAGATGTTCGTCCTCCATTTCAGAAGAATCGATGCAGTATCTCGAAGCACAATGGAGTTTTGTGAGTTTTAATGCAATCCTTCGTCAGTATGTCACTGTTAAAATCATCCACAGAGATAAAACAGTTCTAACAGTGAATAATGTGATGAAAAACGGGACGACGCGTTTTGACGAGACGAACTCGGCTGCTCATGAAAAGCGAGATGAAACCATCATCTGATAAGGATTCGGCTCCGAGATATGACTTACAAAACACACAACAGCAGCAGTTGAGGAACGTTTTTTTTTAAAATCCAAACGTCCTTTCATTTCATTTCAAAGTCAACACACGCCGCCGCCAAATTTATTTAAAAGAAGCGCTACAATGCTCCCTTGTAGCGTAACGCTCTAAGCGTCTGCCGTATCGCTGGGAGATCACGGTGATGCAATGTCAATGTTTTTCAAAACTACAGAAGCCACAGAAGGTAGCGGTCGACGCTAAATGCAACTAAATTATAACTTTTGTCGTACGTACTCTTATTTTAGCAAAACATCTGAGGTAAATGCTAACGTTCCAGACATTTTTGACTAGTTTCTGCCATCACTACACTTTTACATTGTGAGCAAACGGCCATTAAGAACTATATAATCTTTAGTTGTCTTTGGTTTCTTTACAAATTAATATACAAAGCAATGCTAACATTGTTAAAAGGAAATTAACTCTACTGAGAAACCAGTTAGCATTATATTATATAACATCTTCAGAGCTACAGTTTGCCGCTAGTGTGAAGTGGTTACGAATTAACTGAAAAAAATATAAAAACTGAATAGAAAATCAAAAAATATACACGATATAAAAAACAAACATATGTCTGCTAGGTTTATTAGCATGTTATCATCACGTGTATTTTGCTATGCTAACTTTCTTTCTATAAAAAGTGCTGCTAATGGAAACCAAGAGCTAATTTACTCAAAAATGCTAACGTTGTTAACATTAACCTTAATAAATATCTTAACAGGCATATCCTAGCTAGCGAAATCATTACCCTTATTTTAGTCATATAGTATTTTATTATTATTTAACCAACACATCTGAGGTAAATGTTAATATTCCTAGTAGTTTTATATTATTTTCACTGTCACTGTTCCTTTATAAATATCTTCACAGCTATGTGCTACCTAGCTAGCTAAAGTCATTAGCCTTATTTCCAGTCACTTAACTGCAGTTGCCTAGCAAAAGTGTTCTCACAGCTCTTTTTAACACAGATTCAGTGCTACTACGGAATCAGTTAACACTATGTGAATGAGAGTTTCCTTGCTGTGTTGTCTAGAGTTTATATTATTAGAAAAAAAAAAGTTAGCATGTTATCAGTGCGCACAGTCTGTTTGAAATAGCTACACGTGCAAGGTTAGCTGTGCGATGATGGATATTATTGCTAATTTTTTTTAATGTGCTTATGTCTAATCAGTTTATATTAGCAACTGAATCAAATTCAGGGATATAATTAAAGCATTTAAGGGACGGTTTACCCGAAAAGGCTAACACCTGACTGAAAACAAATGCTAAGGATCCAGTGCGTACCGTTTTAAGTGTATACTTAAGCACTTTGTGTACAGTACAAGTACACAGAAATACTGAAACATCTTGTTTCTTTAGGAACATTGTGCACTACGTGAAACCTTTACTACATCTATTATAATTAATTAACAATTATTCTAAATTCATATTTTGATATTTTGATTAGCATTTGTACACGGATGTACACGATGATGATTTTTTTTATTTTCCTAATGCAATTTAATGAATTTTTAAATTTCAGGTCTAAAGTCTTGTGTGATTACTTGTGATTCTTTTGTCCATTCAGACACGATTCAAAAGTCTTATCACGTTTCCCACTTCGGCGCTTTCATGAGAAACAAAAGGCCTCGTGTCAACATGTCGGTTTGCACCAAAACATCCACTTCCCCGAGAAGAAATCGCTCTTTTCACTAGCAAGGGCGACTAACCGAGCTGAACATGATACTATTGGGGCAGCGGCCTGTCAATCACTTACAAGAACAAAGGGGAGGAGTGGAGTTAAGGGGCAGAGGTGACAGGAAGAGATGTAAGATTACACTGCGGCTTACAAGCTGGTGTTACACACACACACACACACACACACACAGACTCTCTGCTGACGAAGCGGCGGAGCGTTCAGGTGTGAAGTGTGTGAGGATGTTGAAGCGTGGGATGATCAGAAAGCTTGGAGAGTTTGGTTACATTCCAAGAGGAAGAAAGAGAAAAGAAAATCAGTCCAGAAGCACCTTTTCGTCAGGAATGGACTGCCGCACGTTTTCCAGGTAGCTGCGTATGTCCTCTACGTTGGTGTATCGCAAGAGGATGCGAGCGAAATCTTCCTCGCTGATGGTGGTCATGCCTTTGGAGTACGTCAGAAACTCGATCTCCAGCACCTCTGTCTGGAGGTTATCCATAAACCTGAGAGACCGAAAGAGAAAGAGACAGAAACGTTTTTGAATTTCTACAAAGGAAAACCTGAATGCAAAGAGGAAATGTATAGTAAAGTGAAGATGTATTGGGCTTCTGGGTCTTAAGTTTTTAATCTATAATCTAGAGATGAATCATTATTTCAAATCCCAGTGATGCAATAAATCATCCATAGACAAAAGGACAATAGCGCATACATGTCGGAGAAAACGTGTTTGAGCTTTCCGTCCCATGTTAGTAATCGATCGAATAAATCATGGAGTGGAAATTGTCTAAATTAGGAATAAAATTGATATTAAAAACATTACAAACATTATATTCATGACATTATGTCTCCATTTTTGTATAAACGTAAAAAGTACACACATGAATGTCAGAGCATTTTGGATGAATGAGAGAGAAAAAATATTGGATATGAAATCATTTTATGTAAATTTGCTAATTGCTAATATTCTGTGAATGTGAAAGGACATTTATCAGTGGCCTGCTGTGCAAATGCGAAAGGTAAATTTGTGAATCTGAGAGCATTTTATGTGAATGTGAGGTAAATTTTTGTAAACTTAAAAGCAGATTTGTGAATGTGAGAGCATGATAGGTGACTATGAGAAGTAAATTAGTGAATGTTAGAACATTTTGTATAAACGTGAGCGGTAAATTCGATAATACGAAAGGATTTTTTGGTGAAAGCGACAGCATTTTATGTGAATGTGTGGGGTGAACTGGTAAATGTTAGAATTTTGTGAAAATGTGAGAGGTAAATTTATGAAAGTGAGAGCATTTTATATAAATGCAAGGGGTAAATGTTACGTGAATGCGAGAGGTGAACTGTACATGTGTCAGGTAAAATATTGGATGCGAAAGCATTTTATGTGAATTCGAGAGGCACAAGTGTGAACAAAATAGAATTTTGTAAGAATCTGCGAAGTATGAGAGATGTTTGAGTCAATGCGAAAGGTAAATTTATGAAAGTGAGAGCATTTTGTATAAATGCGAGAAGTACCTGTAGAAGTCGTCGAACGTCAACTCCGCCTTCCCTTTCTTCCCGAAGAAGTGTACAAGCAGCGTGGTGTCGATAGTCATGCTCTCGTCCGTGCGCTGGTCAGAGAGGGCCAAAAGGGGGCGGGGCAGAAAAGAAAAGAAAGCAGTGACTGAGAAAAGCATGGTTTGAGATGATTGGATGAAGGGGCTGTTTTTGTCAAGGATGCAGAGCAGTCCAAGGTGCCGGTCGGTGATCTGCTTCGTTCAGTGGGAGCAGCACTTGCGACAGATGCGTCCATCTTTATACCATTCAGATGAAAACATCAGGCATAAAGATCGAAGGACGAGTGTGAGACGAATACAAGAGTGACAGACATCCACAGATACACGAACATATGCATTCATAAGATTTGCACTCCATAAATCTGGACAGACAGAGACAGAGACAATGGCGGACGTTGACAGACGAGAAGATGCATGAAGACACCGCAGGCCATGCATTTCAGAGACAAGCTGCATTCACACATAAATGCCGATGTCCAAGTCCACCTTTTTCCTGCTGCAGACAAACCCTTCCTCCTCTCTCTCTCTCTCTCTCTCTCTCTCAAATGTTCAATATACTCTCCAAAAGTTTTTTCTCACAGCCATAAGAAAAAAAACTACACTTGTGATAGTATACGTAGACGTATCATCATCCAGGATAACAGGACTCCTTCGATATGATACGATGCGATTCAGTATTGAGAAAAAAGTTTCAGTTTTAACTGGAAAAGGAGTGATAGGCTACGCCTCCCTCACTAGACTGACAGGCTAATCAACAAACCTCCAGTCTTGGTATCTAATCTGGAACCGTTACACACTTTTTCACCACAAAAGACCCGGGTCTTGGTACCAACACCAAATCGCTGCTAGTTTGGTACCAAGAAAAGGTGAGTCAAAGGGGCGGAGTCATCTCTTTACACGACTCGTATTAGTGAACAGTGTGGAGAATGTTTATTTATTAATTTTTGTTAATGCAAAATTTGCTAAATTATTATGA
Source organism: Pangasius djambal (assembly GCA_022985145.1). Lineage (NCBI taxonomy): Eukaryota > Metazoa > Chordata > Actinopteri > Siluriformes > Pangasiidae > Pangasius > Pangasius djambal. Next base: position 13,734,907 of record CM041002.1, on the reverse strand, counting down.
TAATGATGAATCAGTCTTTTAATGTCAATCAGTCATTATAGTTCTAATTTTCTATTTATTCAATCTTCGTAGAAAACATGGAGAAAAACTTTTTTTTTTATTTTTATGTGGCAGTGAATATATTAAAAAATCTTTTAAAAGCTATTAACCTGCCAAAGACAATCACATTATAAAACAATTGTTGAAATAGCGTAGAAAAAGGTGTTATTTCCAGGGCGCTCTTAAAAAATTTAGAACCCTTAAGAGTTCTTCGGTTGTCCCTCCAGCAAAATGTTTTCTTCTCAGAAAGAGTTCCAAGTAGAACTTTTTTGAAGCAAAGAACCTTTAAAGAACCCTTTTTTTTTTTAAAGATTGCGTGTATTAACTGAATAGGTTTGTGGTACAAACTCCAAATTAATGGTCTTTATTTTCTTAGTACCTAGAACCAAATGTAGCTCTTGCACTTGATACAAAAGGTTCTTCAAAAGGTCTTTAAGGGTTCATTGGATAAATAAGGCTCTTAGCCTCCTGAAAGGATTCTTCTAATAAGGAAACATTGTGTTGTAGGGTTCTACATACAACCTTGAAGGGTTGTCCCAGAAGAACCCATTAGGGCTCTAAATTTAAGAGTGTAGGCTTGATTTCTATACATGCCACACCCCTGCGGCTGAGAGGAGCCTGTCATGCTAAAGTTTGTTGGCCACGCCCCGTTTTCAAGAGCTTTCATTGCATTCAAGCCAAACGAGAGCAGAGCTTCGGTCCATGCCTCTGCGATACCTCCAGCTTAAAATCCTATCCGAGGAGAAACCATTTCAAGCGTTTAGAAAAGAAGTTACAAAAAGAGAAAGAATGGTGGACTCAAGCAGAGGAATCAGACAGGAACATATGGTGTTTGATGGTGTGAGATGTAAATCATGGAAAAGTGATACACAAAACATATACAGTCATCAGACAAGCATCATCAGAATGGTACTTCCTAAAACATCCCAAAACAAAATTACAGTTAAAAAAATACAACAAAATGTCTTAAGTGTGAATGAATTTTTCAGTTTTCCATTTAACAATCACCACAGACTTCCGATAGATATTTAAATCACATTTCCTCTTCCCCAAAACATGTGAAAGTGATGCAGACTCTACACTTTATAGTGGATAAGGATGATGGTCCTGGGATTTGAACTCACCACCTTCTGGTTGATGGGGCAGAACCTCGAAGAAATAGTTCTGTGGATTATTACATTTAAAATAACCCAAAATGTAGTCGACCAGCCAAGAGGTGCTTTGTGTCGGACATCTGCTTATTTGGTTTTCCACTGAACTACGAGTAATGGACGTCTAAAACAGGCTTTAAACGGTGCTATTACTTTTAAGATTGTTACTCGTCATACTGCACGAGATGATCTCTCTAAAATCTTGGCTGAATTCTATAGCAGACTGTGTGAAGCCATGTCAGATTATACGATGAAGATCCTCTTACGATTGATTAAAACTGGAATTAAAATTATGGAAATTATGTTCATCATCAATCATCTGGAAATCATCGTGTGCAGAAAACGGGCTTGAGGTAAAAATCACCACTACCGTATTTGTATTTGACGTCATCCTACGCCATCTTCTTATTGGTGGATTTTAAATGAATGCTGTAGCAACATTCTCAGACGTAGATTTTAATAAAAGATTTCTCACACTGACAGAACTTTTGGCCATATTTGATTGGCATTACAACAATTCCGCTTTTAAATTTTGGGAGGCGGGGCTTAGGGAGTGTAAAACGTGACCAAGCAGCCATTTTGTTAAAAAAAGTGACCAAGCAGCCATTTTGTTCGAAAACGTGCCCAAGCAGCCATTTTGTTCGAAAACGTGACCAAGCAGCCATTTTGTTCGAAAACGTGACCAAGCAGCCATTTTGAAAAGCGATTCAGTTACCCAGGATCTCAATAGCATCACAGCACTGAACGTTACCATGTGAAGTTTTGTTCATTTTGTAGAGATATTTATACACCACATTAGCGCTGTAGCTTCTTGACTGATTGACAGTATATGGAGTATAAGCAAAATTGTTTGTTTACTTTTTTTTTATTTTTTTTTTTATGAACTATCCTTTAATCTCTGAGCTGCTACTACTACTATTAGGCCATATTCACTCTTTTTTTTCATTCCTCTATTTCCTGGAAGATTGGCATAAGGAGTGTTATGTCACAGTTCTTGGAAACCACTACTACAAACTCATCATTGCATTACACCGTAGACGGCCACGCCCCCTGTGGGGCGGAGTCGTCACTTGAGGGCTTTTAGGCTTTGATCTGGCAGGTGAAAAACAGTGATTAGTGGGATGACTAATACACACTTCCACACACACACACACACACAGTCACTCAGACACACACTCATCAGACGCTTACAAACATACACCCACAATAAACACACACACACACACATATGTAGTCTAAGTGTTCATCTGAGAGCGTGCAGTCAATAATACAAACAATCCGGTGGAAGTGTGTCATCTGTGGGATCTCGAATTACTGTCTCTTTCACACACACACACACACACACACACACACACACACACACACACACACACGCAGTCTTTGTGAGTAACAGACTGTGTAAATAAAGGGCAGATGTACGGCTCGGCAGTGTCATTAGGCTGCAGTTTCCTCGTCATTAAAGCACCTCAACACAGCCAAATAAATGCATCATCGCTTCCCAGTTGTCTGCTGCTGTCTGATATTAGACCATGATGTTACATCCCTTGAAAAGACGCAGAACCTCCCTACTGATGCACTAAATCAGAAACAAATGGCTAGTTATACGTCTGCAATGTACGGTCCACGATCTAGCATACTATTCTCACTGTATAAGCTGCACTGTGGTGGATTTGTTTTAGCTGAATGTGTGCACCTGTTCCGTGTTTCCCCATTAATTAGGTTTGTATATTTATACTAAGGGTGTGACGAGCCAAAGATCTGGATCGATGCATCGATTTAAAAGGCAACGATTAAAATGATTATAAATCGATTACTGTTGTGAAAAGGAAAACAACTGGTGTGTGAATAATTTCATTTATTTGCTCATGTCTCTGATACTTTTAAAATAGTCCTTTTCTACGTCATCATTCATGAAATCACCACAAGCTTACATCAGATTCTGACCAAACTTGGTCAAATATCGATGGAAGGATACTAAATTGTATCGTCTCAAATATCGAATGGTTACCTTGTGAAAATCTTAATCTTAAACCCCTAATTTATACCGTCCAACCTTGACATATGAAGTTTGTGCCCATTTTGAAGCGTAATCAGATGTTAAAACTTTGTGGCCTACGTACGAAAATGGCGTACAAGCCTAAATGCACCGCTTGAACATGCAATAATAAAGATTGAGGTAATGAGGAGATTTTTTTCTGTCCGTTAGCATGTTTCGTTTACCTTTCGCCATCACCACTGCCATATCTGTAGCTATTCGGTAGGTTTGGTGGATTTTAGATGAGTGACAAAGTAGTGCTCATACTGAGATTTTAATCAAATATTTCTCACAGTGCCAGAACTTTGGTTGCGATGGCACTAAATCATGTCACAAACATGCAGTCTGAGACTCAGCTTATGAACGAAGAATTCCTTTATGATGTGTGAGCGTAATTTGCGGCTGCATCCAGTAGCTCCAATCAAGCAGTGCGCTGTGGAAGTGCACTGGATATTTTCAGTTTGAAATGAACAGCTCTTAAAATATTACACTAGAGTTGATTAGGTTGCAAGTCAGAGTCACATTTACAGTGACACCCAGAAATCCCACGAGTGCTTCTAGATCCTTCCATGTTCGCGGTCAGTGCAATGATGAGGTGAAATAGATAAAAAGTGAAAAGTAAAAAAAAAAAAGTTGGGTCAAAAATAAGAAACACTCGTACTCCATACCCAGTAGTTAGGAGTTTGGTGTTTTCCCCGCTCTAGTACACTTGATTTGACTCAGTGAAGGGTTTGAGGAGTTCAATCAGGTGTGTTAGAGCAGGACCTCGGACCTACGTGGAGAGGGATGTGCTCATGGTGAGGACGATGAATGAAAAAAGCGAGGGATGAGAGTGTGAGGGCTGAAGCTGTACCTCTGCCAGGTCAGAAAAGAGCGCTTGGCTGGCGCTTCGTCTCAACACGTCCCAGTAGCTCCGCGCCACACACACCTCTCGGCTCTCTTTTTTCGACACCTGAGGGAGGGTCGGCAGCACAGGGGCGGCCGTTAGTGGGTTAGAAATCGCTAGAAAGAGAAATGAGTGCATACTGAAAATGTGAAAAGAAGAGGGTTCGTTTAGAGCTACGCTGCACGAGGTTACATGAGCTTGATTAAACTTGTTTGGTTAGTGCTATTACTGGATGAAAAAAAAAGTTTCCGTTTTATAAACAATATCTCGTCCGGGTTTTGTTGAATCTTAAGGGTTAGTGTTTGTTAGTGTTGAGTGGAAGATCATCGATAAAAATTTCAATCTTAAAGTCTAATCTGGCTGAAAAATCTAGAAACGTAGCGTCGCATTCGAATCTGTGGACGATGAAGAAGTCCTTAAATACAGAATAAATATAATTTAGAGGATTTGATTAAACACTTATTTACTTTTTTCTTATTTAATTGGCAATGGTGGGGAAACTGTAATAAAACAGTAATATAAAAATGAAATATTTAAATATAAAATTTGAATAGAAAAATATAACAAATTTAACAATATAGCAATTATAAGTAAAGGTTCTTTAATTTTTGGACATTCAGGGACAAGTCAATGAAAATTCCATTATTTTATTTGCTATTTTGAAATTAAAAATTTTAAACTGCACTAATTTGTGGGTGTTTATGGTCATGCCCAGTAATTATTATTATTATTATTATTATAAATTGTGTGTTAATTGTTTAAATAATAAATGATCATACTGTGAAAATTTCATACTGTAACACTGCTCTTTCTTTCTTTCTTTCTATCACTTCCTGCTCTCTAATCCTCTACTCTGATCCATTTTGTAAAAGAAGCCACTGTGCTGAAACATGACAGAAGGGCCACCTCGGTCTCTGTGTGTGTGTGTGTGTGTGTGTGTGTGTATGTGTGTGTGTGTGAGAGATTAAAGGTCACATAGGTGGACTAAGTGCTTGAAAACACTCCAGCGGTGGCTCAATAGAAAACACATTTTGCTCTCAGTGTGTTTCTGCTCCAATCAGTCAAAGCGTCTCTGATGAAGTTTGCACTGGACTTGTTACGAGAAAAAAGATCAATCTGAATTTAATTTCCCCCAAATCAGGGTCAAAACAGTTACTTAAAGAAATAAAAAAAAAAACCCAAATCATTTGACCCTTGAAGGTCAAACCTCCCTGCTTTGCTCGTGATCTGTCGATTTTCCCCCCCGTGCTCGTCCTGTTTTCCCACCTTCATTTCACATCTAACACATAAGGTCAAAGGTCAGAGGGCACAAGGTGTTGGTGATACATACGCTAGTGCCCGGGGCGACATGATATCCGTAGAGCTGCATGCTCTACGTGGCGTTCGGAGAGGCAGCAGAGGAGGAAGAGGAGAGAGGAAGGAGATGAACACACACACACACACACACACACACACACGTTAGAACAGGCCAAGTGGTTAAAGAAGACAAAGTGGTTAAAGAAGACATTTACACTCATTACTCGTTTTCTTCCTCACTATGAGGTTCACAATGAGGACAGATCTTAAAAAAAAAAAAAAAAAAGGGACTCAAATTTTCAAAACCAGGGCACAAACTTGTCATTCAGCAAATCATCATGGTTGCCATGGCGAGACGTTATACACACATAACACATATAGGAAAAACAGTCATTTGGGATTTATAACAGCTTAAAGAGCATTCCTTAGTCATGATATAAAAACATCAGGGTCTTAACAGTGTGTCTGTGTGTGTGAGACGCTAATGCTGCAGAAACCTACTGGCCGTTTTTTAATTTCCCTCCCAAGACCATCCGTGCATCCATGATGTCATCTGTCCATCAAATATTAAAGGGATTCTTTACCTGATAAACATGATGTAATTTGCTGATTTATAATTTACCATTATAAAGTAGCACACCATCATCACCCTCAGGTGGCCATTGTGGATCCTCTCCCTGATACGCAACAAACAGTCATCTTTTTATGGCAGCCATTTTGCCTGACTTCAATCAGCAGGCCAAAAATCATCTCACATATGGGAAGCAAACAACAAATTATGGATCTTCCCAACATCAGACACACATTTCCTTACCCAGGAGCATCTCTTCAGCTCTTTATTAACACTGTCTTTTTCCGAAGCCACTTTCTTCTAAAACAAAACATACGATGACACACTCATTCATACCTAGGGGCAATTTGCCAAAGCCAATCCACCTAGTGGCATGTTCTTGAGAAATGGGGGAAGCTGGAAGAAACCCAGACAGTAACCCTAGATCAGGTTCAAACTGGGGACTCTGGAACCATGAGAAGACAATGCTACCCACTGTACCACCGTGACGCTCACCTACAACATCTATGTCCGAATAATCCGTATCCTGATCCCAATATCCAACTGCCAATCCAATTCCCACCTCCTAATCCATCAGCCCTAACTCCTGACCCAACATCATTTTTCAGCCCAGTGCTCATCTCAAATCTGATCCAAATCTCAATTATGGAGACCAATCATCCAACCCAAAACCATTTCTGGATCTCTCCACCCAACACTGATCTCCAGTTCCATCAGCCACCTCCCAAGTCACAGATTCAAAAGTCATCTCTCAAACCAACGTCCTTCTCCTGATCCTGACCAACATACATCTCTTGATTCAAAATCCATCATATGAGCCAATATCGATTTCATCCATCCACTCATTTATCTTCAGTAACCATTTTATCCTCATCAGAGTATTGGTTGATTCAGAACCTATCCCAGGAACACTGAGCACAAAGTGTGAACACACCATGGACAGGATGCCAGTCCATCCAACCTGAGCTCAGGATCAAACCAGGGAACCTGAACACCAATCACTCGATCCAAAATCCAACTCCTGACCCAACACCCTCATACTGACCTCTTGATTCAAAACATCTTCTGACCGTTTCTTTGACAGAATCCATTTTCCCATCCCAATACACATTTCTTGATTCCAAATCATCCATCACTGGACCCAACACCAACCTCCTTATCTCTTCTCTTAACTCAACCTCCTGTTCCAAAACTAAATCTCCAAATCTTCCAAACTATTGTCATTTTCCTGACCCGACTTCCATCTCTCCAATCCATCAATTCCCACATCTGATCCTAACAACCAATGCAAATTTCAGACGAATAAAGTTTTGTGGAAATACCCAACTCCATAACTAAACCCCGTCTATTTTCCTGATACCCTTTATCTCTCCGATCATCCTCAAACTAAACCCAAACCTCCCAAATCTCCCAACCCAAAATGCCTGATCTCCTGAATCTTCAGGTCTGCTCCCAATCACACAGCTGACCTTCTGTCTGTCACACAGCATTTACACACCACTTTACTCATTCGGTTCTGGTTATTGTTCATCTTTAATATAAAACCGTTAACTGAACCTCGTGTCCAGACCCTTACCAGCTGAGCTGACTTCTCGGCGTCTCCCTTGCGTCCCTTCTTTTCGTTCTTCTTCCGGAAGATTTCCTGCAGCTGTAGGACAGAATATGGTGTGAGCATAGATGTTTCTTTTGCTAAACTCTAATAAGATCTTGTACAATAATAATAATAATAATAAAAAGAAACACAATTAAGGAGAATTCCTTTTCTGATCTGGCTGTAAGTCAAGGTCTAGGTACTTGTTCTGTTAAATCCATCAAGTAAGTGTTTGGACCTCCTGGATTTGCATTAATTCCACTGTTCCTTCCTTCAAAAGATCTATAACTGGGTCACTATAAACAGAGAAAAGTCAGATTATCTCACCACCAGAAACTCTTGCTTGTCCACCATCTGGTTGCCGTCGGCGTCGAACATGTTGAAGGCTATTTTAAAGCCAGCATGAGGCTCTGAGGAAAAGACACGTGAGTCATATACGTAGATTCAGCTTTCATAATGTGATAATGTGCATTGCTATGATGTCATTCATATAAAGCATTAGCCAGGAAGACTCCTCGGAGGAAAATCATCTCACCGCATGATTGCATTGTCCCAAGACAGTAGGGGGGGGTTTCAGTAACTCATCAAGATTATCTTTAAACATGAGCCAGAAGGACGATATAATATTTTGTCCTTATACCACAGCGCTGTTGAATTCTGCAAGCTGTAAGGAGATGTTTATTTAACCTTTATGGAAGGAGTCTCCAGCGTCAATGATAATGGTCCAAACTTCTTCTCACATCTGCTTGTTTATTTACCAGAAATGTGAAATTCTAGTGCATGAAATTCTACATTCACATAGCAACTAACAAATGAATATTCAAACACTGATGCCTCGTCTCAAGCTCGACACTAATTGCAACTTTGAAGCCCATCAGTTCAAAGTCAGAGTGTCAGTTCCAGCTCTCCTTTCGTACCAAACACCACCTTTCATCACCTCCTCCAGGTGTGTTTTTGACCTTGTCGAGGGCCACATGTCTCTCCATGGTGTTACGTTGCCGTGGGAACAGTATGTCAAGGCAGGGTCGCTGTGTACTAGAGGACGCGCTGAGTGAAGTGCTTCAGCACAGCAGGAAAAGGTGAAGACACAAGCTTTAATGATGCTACTCAACGACTTCATAATGCCTGAGCTATATCAGAACATAGAATGTGGAGCACTTGTTAAAAAAGTTAGAAAAGGTATAAAGGTGTTTATACCACAGAGCTCCTGAAATCTGGAAGCTGACAGTTCAGATGGTTAGATACACATCACGGCAGATTATCACCGCATACTGTCGAGGATTTAGAGATGTTTACGTTGACAAAATTGGCTTGTCTAGGTGTCTCGCTCAGGATGAAAGCGTGGGTGGAAACTGTTTGGGTCTGCTAGACCATAAAGTATAACGGAGATTAGGCTTTTGTGATTTGTCTTTAATGGAGGAAACAAGGTCTGGTGAAACTGTGAGCGCCCCAAAAATAAGAAAGACAAAATGATAGCTAAAGGGACAAACTGAGATATTGAGCCAATGGACGAAGCAGGAAAGAGGGACCAACTGAGCGGGAATGAAGAGAAATGGACAAAACAGGATGGAAAGAGTGAAAAAAGTCTGATACTTACTGGTCAGGATACAAAGCAGGAAGAGATACTCTGTGTAAGCGATGATGCCTGCAAAACAAAATCAAAGGGTCACTTTTTTCTGCTAAAGGACAGTACTACACACCAATACACCTCATCCTTCATCCCTTGTTTCTTTTCTCATTCCTCCGTCTCCTCTGTCCAACTTTTCTCCACTTGATGGGTATTTCAACTGAAACCTGAATTCGAAATCTTTGCTAGTTTTACAAAGGGATGTCCTTTCATGGAAACAAGATCTAAAGATTCTCTCAGGTGCACACAGAAAGCATCAGGCCTTTTTCTGGCCCAAACACTCCAGGACGGACTGCCGAAGTTACCCAAGCTTTTGTTTTGACTCGTGAGAAAGACGATACACGATGGAAGCTCTTGAGGATGTTTTGGTAGTGAGGGTAGAAGACAGGGATACATTACCCCCTACACAGCCACTGAAAGCATTCTCCACATGTATTGGTAGCAGGGCTACAGATAGTTCTGGCTGACTGAGCCGAGTGTTTCAGGCCAGCGGTCTTTTACGCCTGGAGGAGAGGAACCCAACACGAGTCCATTTACTAGAGCAGGGGATGATACCTCCCTGGTCTTCCCGCACACAAACAGACAAATATGCACACCCATCGAACATCAGGCTTCTTGATGTCCTCAAGCTATAGAACTAATGCTAAGATTTCTTGTTCACTATTATTTGACGTCATCAGATGGTCAACAAATCTGAAAACTTCATTTACCAAACAGAGGTACATTTCAATCAAATGACGTTTCTCAAACCAGACCCCAAATGGCTTGGAATGTCGTCCTTTTATCAAGAACGGTGTGAATGAAACTAGCTTGAGGATCAAAGGAGCCAATGGAGAACTTCAATAATCGTGCAATAAAAATGGGTTCATCACAATCGGGCAACTAGAGCAAAAAAGGAAAGTGGACTTAATCCAAAGCGCCTTTGAATTTTTCTGAGTTGATATAAGAACAGCTATGCCACCCTTATTTATTTAGCAAATCAGCATTCCATGTGTCCTGCTATGCCATTGTCTGTGGTACTTAATCGTAGGAAAAATGTGTAAGATCTTGAAAAAAAAAACAATTCCACTTTGTTTCCATTTTCAGTGCTAAACCCACCGCTCACTCAATCCTTAACCTTTGGTATCTCTTTCAAAAAAAAAAAAAGAGCTGTGTAACTTGTTAGGATCCTGTGGATGATTCTAGGACCACATATAATGGCTCTAGCATCAAGCTAGCAAAATAAAACCTAAAATGAAACCCCAGCCACCTGCCAAATGCAGATAAAATGTGCAATTAGGAGATTACAAATTTGAATCCGCTATCTGTTGCCATCCAAGAGAGCAAAAAACGGTTGCGAGGAATGGCGTTACTGTCGTTACTGTCAATCAGAGTGATGCTAACCAATCTTGGGCATCTTTAACAGGAAGTGAATGTTAGCCTTCACCCTCTGTGGCTGGTATCTAGATGAGGTGGGGATTCACAAAATGACCAATGATGGTTCTAGCATCTCTCACCATCTTATAGATCTATTATCTCAAGTCAGGTACGTAAGAAGACCCCTTGGAAGGGCGAGGGAATGAGCCGACAGGAGATGTTTCTCCAGTTTCGACTTGTGTGACGGAGATGTTACACACTTCCCGGTTATGAAGGAAAGTCAACGAGGGAATGTCTAGCAGCGGGATGCAAAAGAAGAAGGAATCACGCGATGAGGAATTGACGGATATATTGTAAGACTTTTGGGTTGTACGGTTAGTATGACGTCTCTCCGCCCCTCTCCCTCAGGTTCAGCTGTATTCCCAATGATCACCTTGGCTCCATATTTCCCTGGAAACCAGCCTCTAGAGATGTTCTCACACACATACACACACACACACACACACACACACACACACACACACACACACACTCCCACACACACCTTTCCATCAGATTTGAACCAGATTCTGTGTTTTGTCTTCATAACACGGCGTCGGTCCAGTTAGGAGGATGGTGCGAATTACGGTTCTGCGGTTAAAAACGATAATTATAAAAGGAAAGGAGTGGAATCCGTGCGGTTTATTTTTTAGCCGTCCCGCTGCGGTTAGCGCCTGTGTGAAGCGAGTGTGTAATTATCACCGCGGGGAATTAGCCAGTCTGCTACCAGCGCCGTGCCAGCAAATGCCTTAATTGCAGCTCTCGTGTCAGTGATCTTCCTCGTGTTTATTTATTTATTTATTTAACTCACATTCCTTTTGTGTTTTTGTTTCAATTTGGCATTCGGGAACGCTGCCAGCTTCCGGAGAGACGATGAATAGCGGAAAGAAAGAAAAAGAAAGAGAGCAAGAAGGAGGGATTCAGCATTAGTACGGGCAAAGTGTGTGACTATACAGGCTGCTACGCAACAAGCAGAGAATTAAACTGAGCAAATTCTGGGTGGAGCACCAAAGGGATGTAAGCTAGGGGCTAATGTTTAGGCCTTTCCTCTGTTTCCTGTGAGTTTCAGTTCCATAAGCTTGTTAGCGAATGGGGTAGAAAATAAACTGTGAGATTATATAAATCAATGTCGCTAGGTTAGCTATCGCGTGCGAGTTTGCTCAGGCTTGAACACGCCGCTCAAGCAGAGAGGCGTGGTTTTGATGTGGGCGGGACCAGTGACATCATGCTTATGCAAAAGTGTATGTGTAGAAATTTTTAAATAATCACCAAAATGGTACCAAATATCGAAGCTTAAGCATGCGCTGTGTTAACGCTAGCGTCACGATTAGCTCGGACGATCCGTACAGGAACTCTCACCTCTCTCTCGGAGATTTCGGAAAAGGGTTGAACTTCCTTTCCACACCGGAGGCGTCTCGGCGAGGATCTTCTCCAGCTCCTGTTGCGATTAAAACAATGCAAACGTTTACTATAAATTAGCACTAGCTGCACTGTAAGATGTCTTAGCTTATAACTTACTTAGCATGCTAATCACCTTAAGTACGCTAGCCGCCTATTACGGCACTGTTAGCATATTAACTAGCGAAACGTATGCACGTGTGATAAAGTTCACTGTGTAAATAACTGTTGCACTAAATGCATGTGCACACTTTTATTAACAGTTTCGTAGCGTGACATACGAACTGCATCTATTACATGTGTTAGATTAGCATTAGCATTTACACTAATGCTAACAGACCTTCATGGTGCAGTATATTCACTAGCCTAGCTGCGTGTTATAGCTATAATTAGCATACTTAGTCCTTAGCCTAGCTATATATGTATTATAGAATACTAACTAATGTGCTAATATACATGTAAAGTGATCAGAAAAAACAGGAAGTGGTTTATTACTACACCTGTTTACTGAGAGACCTCCACGGTTTCTTACCTACAGAGAGAGAGAGAGAGAGAGAGAGAGAGAGAGAGAGAGAGAATGAGCGAGTGAAAGAGAGAGACAGAGAGAGACACAAAGGGACAGAGAGACAGAAAGAGTGCAAATAAATTAAAAATAATTTACCTTTTAATTATTTCTTCTGTCTGTTTCATATCTACATACACACTGTATTTTATAAAATAAATACTGCAAAAATAAAAATGGAAATAAATTAATAATAACTTTAAAAGAAAAAAGTAATATTTTAATCTTTAGATTAATTATCTAAAAATTATTGAACCATTATTTAATATCTTCTTTATTTTTGCTCTTTATTTAATCAGCCTTTAGCACTGATTTCGTGTGTGTATATGTGTGTGTGTGTATATGTGTGTGTGTGTGTGTGTATGTATGTATGTGTATGTGTGGAAGTGTGTGTGTGTGTATACGTGTGTGCGTGTGTGTGTGTATGTATGTATGTGTGGAAGTGTGTGTGTGTGTATGTGTGTATATATATGTGTGTGTATATGTGTGTATATACTTGTGTGTGTATGGGGGTGTGTGTGTGTTTGTGTGTGTGTGTGTGTGTATATGCGTGTGTGTGTTTGGGCCCCTGCACCTGTTGGACTCAGTGATATAAAATGTGACACCAGGACACACACATATAGAAGCGTCTACATTTACATTCCAGTCACTGAAACACTTTAAGACTCAGTACCAGGACGTGAGGTTCTCAGCTCTCACTGCAGCGCTGTAACGTGGTCAATACTGAGCTCTACAACTCTGACACTGACACACACCTGAGCAGGTACTCACTGACACACACCTGAGCTGATACTCACTGACACACACATGAGCTGGTACTCACTGACACACCTGAGCTGGTACTCACTGACACACACATGAGCTGGTACTCACTGCAGAGGAGTGAGTACACACACACACACACACACACACACACGCTCACACAGACAGAAAATCCTAAAATTAAAAGTACTTGTGAGACTTTGAAATGCCAACAGTGAGAGAGGTGTGAGTGTGTGTGTGAGTGTGTGTGTGTGTGTGTGTGAGTGTGAGTGTGTGTGTGAGTGTGTGTGTGTGAGTGTGTGTGTGAGTGTGAGTGTGTGTGTGAGTGTGTGTGTGTGTGTGTGTGTGAGTGTGAGTGTGAGTGTGTGTGTGAGTGTGTGTGTGTGAGTGTGTGTGAGTGTGTGTGTGTGTGTGTGTGTGTACTCACTCCTCGGCTCGCTCATGGTCACTGACTCGATGAAGTTCTGAGGCGTCATGTACAGCTGACCCTCGTACTCCAGCGAGCTGAAGAGTCGGAAGCGGTGCTCGTGGGACGACATGTACACGTCTCCGTCCTCCAGGTCCAACTGCCGGTTCTGATCCAAGAGGTGGGTCACACACACACACCCACAGGGGCAGAACCATATGATACGTTACAATACGTCCACGGTATCAGAACCATGAGCCAATAATCAGTTCAACGTATTCAATGTGTGTATTCAGCGGAATGTTTAATTATTCATTAATTTAAAATACATTTCATAATAATTTAGATTACAGTAATTAAATTAATTACAAAAATAAAAAGAATTTTGTCTTTTTTTCAAATAATGAAATTGAAAAAATAACAGGTTCCAAGTAGCACCAGTTATAAGACGCTAAGAACCCTTAACTATCCAAAGAACCCCTGAAGAACCCTTTTTAAAAAAAAAAAGTAATAATTTAAGTAAACCTGTGGCATAAACTCCAAATTATTGCTTATTATTTACTTCTTAGTACCTAGAACCTGTCAGGAGTTTAATATTTAGCTCTCAGGTTCTCATTATGTTCTTATAAAAAAGGGTTCTTTAAGGGTTCTTGGATCATGATGTGCCTTTGATCAGCCACGCTGTGGGGTTCTCCGCGGAACCTTTAAGGGGGAACGTGCCAGCGTTCAGTATATCACTGATCGTTATTAACGATATTTCAGTATCGTCAGCGTTAACTCGTCGCGTCCTCTGATCTCTTCATCGCTGACGCTTGGCCACACCCCGAAACGTAGAACTCTGATTCAGGTGTTTTAGTTTTACTGTCATACGTCAGCGTGCAGGGAGTGTACACGAACACACACACACACACACACACACACACACACACACACACACACACACACTCTCAAATATTACAAATGTGGAAAGCATTCAGAACTCGTCTGTCCAGAAATATTCCTCACACCTCCTCCTGCGTTTCTAAACAAACCAAAAATAGCTTTCACCTGGGGGCGTGTCTGAGGGATAACGGGAGGGCAAGAAAACAGTGTTACCACCCTAAGGTTGATTATTTTCCGATAGCAGCACCTCCCCGAGTGTGTTATTCCTCTTCTAACACAGCAATTTGCTAACGATTATATTTAAAAAATCGACACGTCATACTTTTTATCCATTTATAATTACATCTGTAATGCAGCGGTAATGTAATGATTTGTAATCATTTTACAACGGATGTTGTAAAAGTTACAGTGTTACCACCGACACTGGAGACTCCTTACTTAAAAAAAAAAGATTGTTTAAAAATCCGTTTATTTATAGCGTCCGCTGTACAAGTCCCCGTGAATGAGCTGTTGCTATAGAAACCATAAAGTATGAGAAGGAGTGCATGTGATTTGCTGACCAATCAGAATCAGTTACAGCTATAGCTCGTGCGTGTTTACTCGCCTGCTTTGGCGATTTGCCTAGACGGCGTGACATCACTAGAGCTAACGCGAGGCCTGAGATTACGTTTCGTTTTTATCTCGTTGTGCCCTTGGTCTCTCCTTCTACAGGACGCTTGTTTAAACGTTACTGTCTGACTCTGCGAGTAAACTCAGATGAGAGACAAAACCGTAAAATGTGTTTTCTGTTACTGTTCTGAAGTTTGTATTAGACGCTAAACGCGGTAAAAGGGGCGTGGCCAATCTTAATCTAGTCTCCGATCAAATCAAATCTTTCGTACAGCTGTTACTCCGACTCAGGAGCGATACAGAGCAACCGTAGAGCTGAAGTAGCGACGCCATTTTATACAGAACTCCTCTGAATCCTGGATTCTGATTGGTTATGGTTGCTATAGTAACAGCTCATTCACAGTGACTTGTACGGCGGAAGCTAATAATAGACAGATTTTAAAAACTAGAAAGACATTTATGTAACGTTTATGGAAGGAGTCTCCAGTGTCAGCGCTTTGGAACAGTCAGAGGTGAAGCTGTAACTTTACGTTTTACGACATTAGTTTTTGCGATTTCTCTGCTGCGACGAGCTGCGAAAGAAGAGAGCGGCTGGTGAGGGAACGACTGCTTATAGCTGCTATAATGTACGCGAGAACAGGAACGAACTCGTTTCAGAGAACATTAAATGTAACTAGAAACGGATAAAAAGTATGACGTGTCGTTCTTTAATAAATAAAGCATTATCGTAAGTAATCGTTGGCTGATTGCTGGACTGCGGTTACAGGAAAATAATCAGCATCAGGGTGGTGTGATGTTACTCACTAGTGCTGTATTACCCTGAGTGTGTGTGTGTGTGTGTGTGTGTGTGTGTGTGTAGCATATCTCCTGCAGGACAGTCCCGCGTTGTTACACTCACGCGCTGTTTCACCACCTTTGTTTTTTCCTTTTTAATCGATTCCTAATAGAATTATATTGATTGGATGTGTCGCGTGCACTCTGTGTTCTGTGTAGAACCCTACAGCGGACATTTTGTATTTTATTAACGCTTTATTAAACGACGGGCGCTATTGCTGTTGTTGTTATTATCATTATTATTATTATTATTATTATTATTACAGCGCGAGCGCTCCTTACCGGCTCCTCCGCGAGCACGGGCGCGTTGTTGCGCACTCCGGCGCGCGCTCCCCGGTAGCTGAGGTACAGCACCGCCGCTCCACCGGCCGCGAGCCCGACTCCCACCGCCGCCCCGGCGCTCCTCACGCGCGCTCTGTCCCCGAACCGAGCCGCCGACCTGCTCACCAGCACCGACACCATCCTGCGCAACGCCGCCATCTTTCACCGGCAGCACCGCGCTCTGTGTGTGTGTATATATGTGTGTGTGTGTGTGTGTGTGTGTGTGTGTGTGTGTACCGACTACCGGCTCCGTCCCAAATCACCTCCCGGTGTTTGCCCTCTGTAAGTGCACTGCGCAGGGTGTGAAATTTAAACACAGCTCCCGGTTTTACTTCATACCACCGAGCTGAATCAGAACTCTGATCCGGACTCCACCTCGCTCCCTACGCCCTACACACTCCATCCAATAATAATAATAATAATAATAAGCTCTCACACCCTAACCAGTGCACTACTCCACGTGTTTAGGACGCAGCCCGAGTCTGACTCGGAGCGCTGAGACCGCGGGCTCAGTGACGGAACCGACACCATGTCACGTGACACCGGGCTTCATTTTAATTACAAGACGATAAACATGGAAGCCGTGTAACCCGAGTGCTGTGACAGCATGCTAGCTAACTAGCAAACGCTAGCAAACATGCTAGTACTAGGCTAGTCAGGCAATGTTAGCATTATTTATTTATTTATTTATTTAATGGCAAAAACAATTTACATGAAATTGTATCAACAAGTACAGAACAACAACAAAAATACATTTAAATAAATAAAATACTAAAAACAAAAGCCACAGAGAAACATTTTTATCGGGTTAGAGCCTACACTGAGAGTAATTTCTGACATTTCAGAGATTTGTGCCTTTTTTTTGTCATTTATGTATAAAAAAAATCTGCGAATGTTAGCATTTATCAAGTTCTCTCCTTTATTGATATTAAAAAAGTATCAAATATATAAATATTAGATCAAAATGACAAACATATGGATGTTATAAGAGATAAACAGGCTATAATGTAAAAAAAAAATGTTATTTTTATGTGCATTTTTGATGAACACAGGTTAGGCTAATCAGCTAATAACTTTACAAGTGATTTTGTAGATTTTGTTCACAGATGTGTTAACAGTCTGAAATAAATTCCAAAGATTCATTTTCTCATCTTATTTTATTTCTTTAAAATCAATATTATTTAAAAAAAAAAAAAAGTTTGTGATGCTTGACAAATACATAAACATGCTAAGCAGCTAGTTCTAGCGAACGCTGTAGGCTACAGGCTAGTCAGATGATGCTAGCTTTGTTTATTTGTCTCCTTGATCGATTTTAAGAGACTCATGGCCATTAAAAGTAAAATAAAAACACCATTCCGGTGTTTAATAAATATCGTTATCACTCTGGGTTGTTCAAAAGCCTGGACTTTTTTTATCCTCTCGAATAAAAGCGGGATTTAATCTCTGTCATTAGCATTAGCGTCAGCATTCTTTACACTCAAGTATAAAGGAAAGAATAACAACGTGCTCCATGTGAACATTATAATAAACAGATTACTGTTAAACGTTAAGCATTAAAACCGATGCCATATACGAGGAATAAAACCCTCTGTGTGTGGTGCTGTTAGAGGAAACTAATCAGCTTCAGGGTGGACTCTGCTGCACCACACCAGCACGTCATTGATTATTTTCCTGAAACAGCACCACACGCAGAGTGTTTTATTCCATGTATAATGTATACGCGAGCTATAAACATTAGCAGTCTGGTTAGCTAGAGGACGTGTCCTCCACCTTCCACCATTTATTTGTTTGTTTGTTTGTTTGTTTATTTATTATAATTAACTCACTGTAAATAAAGTTTATACATTTCTTATATGAACCAGTAGCAAGATTTTTAAGATTCAACGAGATTCAATTGTTTAAACGTTACTGTCTGACTCTGTGAGTAAACTCACACGTAAAATGTGTTTTCTGTTACTGTTCTGTTTGTATTAGACGCTAAACGCGGCAAAAGGGGCGTGGCCAATCTTAATCTAAGCTCCAATCAAATCAAATCTTTCGTACAGCTGTTACTCCTACTCAGAAGCGATACAGAGCAACCGTAGAGCTGAAGTAGCGACGCCATTTTATACAGAACTCCTCTGAATCCTGGATTCTGATTGGTCGTCAGGTGTTGATTAATTCTCTATAACAACAAATCACAGGTTTATATTAATGCACTCGATCTAATACGTTATGGTTGCTATAGTAACAGCTCATTCACAGGGAAGAGAGACGATTATGTAACGTTTATGGAAGGAGTCTCCAGTGTCAGTGCTTTGGAACAGTCAGAGGTAAAACCCCTGAAGTATATGAGCACCCGGAGACGTGAGCGGTCCCCAGAAACGTGTCGAAATGCTGACGGATCTCACAAATAACACGTTCTGTAAAAAACTTCAGCTTTATAAATAACATTAAGGAAATATAATTCATTTAAAATGCGTTATATGTTTAAATAAAACAAATGATGGGAATTCAGAATTTAATTTCTACAAGACATCAGATCTACTTTATGCTTTTGTGATATTATGAAAGTCCAATGCAATCACGCGCACTCGTGTGTGTGTGTGAGTGTGTGTGTGTGTGTGTGAGAGAGAGAGAGAGAGAGTGTGTGTGTGTGTG
>CM041002.1:13698349-13715802 GCA_022985145.1 Pangasius djambal | reverse complement strand
GGGGGGGGGGGGGTCTGATGCACAGATGTGCAACACATCTGCCTTGTTTTCCTTTCAAACCTGCACATGTCCTCTTTAGCACATCTATTTACACTGAAGTGTTTGTCTAAATGCACTCTGTGAAAAAAAAGGTTTTATTTAGCACACTAAAGGGTTCTGTAGTTCTAAAGGTTCTTCTAAAGGTTCTGTGTAGAACCAGAAAACAGAGCATCAGCAATCGTCCTGAGTAGAACCTTTTGAGAACGATAAGAACCTTTAACTATCTCATGAACCCTTACAAATAGTCTTTTGTTTCTATAAAAGTGTAATTTCTGTTTAGATAAGCTTCATAGCAGAACCCCTAAAAACTGTTCCTCAGGGGTTCTTTGGAAGTTGAATGATTTTTAAAGCTTAGAGAAATGCAGAACCCTATACTGGAACCCTACAACAGAGATGCTCGCTTTCACAAAAAGGTTTAAAGTAGAACTTATTTAAAAGAGTTCCTCAGGGGTTCTTTGGATGGTTGATTGTTTCCACTTTAAACATCACCATCTATTGTTTTGGTTTTTGTTCATCCCTCTAGAGAAACCTTAATGGTTCTATGTGGAACCTTACAACAGAGGGGTTCTCTTTGACTAAGGGTTTAAAGTAGAACCCCTTTGAAAGGCTAGAACCATTAACCTTTGAAAGAAACCCCTAAGAACCTTTGAGGAACTCTTTTAAGAGTGGTGAAAAGAGGTCTGGTTTCTCTTAGAAGTACCTTCAGGAACCTTATTGCAAAGGTTCTTAAAGCACAAATAATTCTTTGAAGAACCCTAATATGGATTTTAAAAATCTATTTTGATAAATGGAGAACCCTAATGGGTTGTTTTATCAGAAGTTCTGTGTAGAACCCTATAACAGAGACATAAGGTTTAAAGTAGCACCCTATTGAAAGGCTAGAACCATTAACCATCTAAAGAACCTTTGAAGAACCCCTTTTAAAGTGCCTTCAGGAACCTTGGATTTAACTGGGATTTTAAACAAAATTCATTTTGCTAAATGGAGAGCCCTAATGGATTCTTTTGTCAGATGTTTGTGAATTTGAGAACTCCTTATTAATTGGTTTGTTCTTTGGTGGAACCCTACATCAGAGGGTTCTCTTTTAAATGAAAAGGTTTATAGTCGAACTGCTTTAAAATGGTTCCTCCTCAATGGTCCTCAGAATGTTTAAAGCTCTTTTAAAGATTCTTCTTTAATCTTCACCCGATATTATTCTTTGATTTATCCCTCAGAAGAAACCTTAAGGGTTCTGTGTGGAACCCTACAACAGAAGAGTTCTCTCTGGGGTTTAAAGAAGAACCCCTTTGAAAGGATAAAACCATTAACCATCCAAAGAACCTTTGAAGAACCCATTTTTGTGAGTGTAATGCAAAGTGAGAAGATAAATTATTCCTAAAAGAACCCTAATTTGGATTTAATAAATTTTTTTTTTTTTAAATTAGATAAACGGAGAACCCTGAAGGATTGTTTTAGCAGAGGCCAGGAGAACCCTAAAGGTTCTGTGTGGAACCCTTGTCTTTAACAAAGCAGCACTTCTTTGAAATATTAGAACCATGAACCATCTAAAGAACCTTTGAGGAACCCTTTTCAGAGTGTAGAGCTCCGTAAAGTTCCACCTCCACGTGCAAACTAAAATAAAAATAAACACATTAACGAGAAAGAAGTTTTAGTTTTATTATTATTATCATCTCTCTCTCTCTCTCTCTCTCTCTCTCTCTCTCTCTCTCTTTAAGCCCCACCCACTTCTCCCTTCTCCCGTTCGCTTCCACCTGCTGTCTCGCGCGCCACTTCACGATTCCGTCCAGGCCACGCGCTTTTCCGTAGCCGCTCGGTTGGGGAGCGCGCGCGAGCTTTTTTTTTTTCTTTTCTTTTTTTCTTTTTTTTTTTTCCAATCCCTTCCTCCTTTTCTTCATCTGCGACCTGCAGAAAACACTTCCACTCTCTCTCTCTCTCTCTCTCTCTCTCTCTCTCTCTCTCTCTCTCTCTCTCTCTTTCTTTCTTACTTTCTTTTGCACGTTTGTGTTTTTTTTCTTTTCGCTCGTGCACCACTTTTTATGTATGTGTTTATTTATTTATTTTTAAAAAAAAATAATACACATATAGATCTCGGGCTGCGCGCGCGCGCGTGTGTGTGTGTGTATATATATATATATATACCGTGTGTTATGGGATGGATGATGGATGATGGATGATGAGCGCGAGATGAAACCGTCAGATCATCAAACGCGAGGGAGGATCAAACGGTCGAGGAGTTAACGGGTCAAACGGGAGATCAGTGAGCCGGGGGGCTCATTTGCATACGTCAAGAGCGCGAGGCATTTGCATACGGGACGTATTTAAAGGCTCGTGCGTCAGGAATAAGGAGTCTTATTAAGCAGACTAGAGCTCACACACACACACACACACACACACCTCTCCGGTAACTTTTCTCGTGATGATGGGTGCGCTCGTGGTCGGTGGTCCCGGCAGCAGCAGCAGCAGCGGATTCTCTTCACACGTCTCCGTCGCGACTCCCGGTTCTCTCCTCCTGCACGCGCACCTGGCCCCGGCGGCGGAGCGGCTCTCGCGCAGCGCGCTCTCGCCCCCCGCGGAGTTCGCGCACCTCCGCGGCGTCCTGCGGCGGCGGCAGCTTTACTGCAGAACCGGGTTCCATCTGGAGATCCTACCGGACGGAACCGTGCAGGGCACGAGGAAGGACCACAGCAGATTCGGTACGGAAACAAAATAATCACTATTCTTACTTAATTATTAATAATGAATTCATTCATCTTTAATCATGCTTAAGCTGTTTTCCCTTAAACTCTACTTTTAATTATTATTATTATTATTATTATTATTATTATTATTATTATTACATCACGCTTTTCTAAATTTATGTAAGAAATTTAAAAAGGAAAAGTACCTTTTTTCTTGCATCTTTATTTTGTAGCTTATATGCAGCTTAATATTACTGCAGTATTTCTTCACCTGATAGATTTCCACCTTCCTTCCTTCCTTCCTTCCTTCCTTCAGCTCCTTTGTTTGAAGTGTTTGTGTTTTGTATATAAATATGATTTTGAAATTAACGATGTGTCTTTCGTTTTTTTTTTCTCCTCATGCAGGTATTCTGGAGTTCATCAGCCTGGCTGTGGGGTTGGTGAGCATCCGTGGGGTTGATAGTGGCTTCTACCTGGCCATGGACAGCAAAGGGCATCTGTACGGCTCGGTAAGTGTGATCTTCCTCGAAAACGAGTGACATTTATTTTATTGAATTAATTATGATTTAATTTGAAGCCTAACGTATCATTAGCACATAAGGTACTAACCTGAATCAACCAACAGGGGGCAGATGTAAAGTCACCTTCTTTAACCTTGTCACTAACCTCCTACTTTTCTTCTTATCTTCTCCAGGAAAAGCTGACGGCAGAGTGTGTTTTCCGTGAACACTTCGAGGAGAACTGGTACAACACCTACTCGTCCAACCTCTACCGGCACGGCGAGCGAGGGCCGCACTACTTCGTCGCTCTAAACAAAGACGGCACTTCACGAGACGGCGCTCGATCCAGGAGGTACCAGCGCTTCACGCACTTCCTCCCACGACCTGTGGACCCTGACCGCGTGCCCGAGCTTTACAAAGACACCCTGGGACAACGCTGAGACGAGGTTTGGGTCTCAGCGATGCTGAACATCAATGAAAGCCCTTTGGTTTGGGGTATTAAAGATTACTCCAGCTTGGGAGATACACTCCTGGAATGATCTGCCATTTTGGTGGGTACAATTGAGCAGATAATCTGTTAGCACTAAACAACACCAAACATCCCTAAATCCCTTTTTTCTGGAGGATATACGGTCACTCTGGTTGAAGAGGACAGACTCCAAGAGGGATTTGTCATTGTCTGGGGTACGATGGTCTAAATTTTGGACCTGAAGTTCACCGAACATCCATCACAGTTTCTGGAGAATGGAAGATTACTCTGGTGGGAAACTGTATGGCTGTAAAAAACCTGCCCTCATTCATGGCGCAGAAAATGAACTATTTGTTCATCTGAGGCAAAACTGTTGGACCAACATCCACAACAGCCATGCGTCCTTCTGGTTGGAGCATAAAATGTCCCTGGGGTTGAGAAGACATCTAGGAAAGATCTCCACAGAACCCTTCGTCCTGGAGTGTAACTGGCCAAGTCAAGGGGACGCACTTCTAGAAAGATCCACCATGATCTAGGGTTATATTGAACCAATAATCAGCTTGGTGGACAGAAAGGATGTTGAACATCCCTAAGAGCCATTCCTTACCCTGATTTGGGACAATACCTGGAGAAAGGCAGGTGGCTCAGGCGGCATGTTAGCAAACTTTGAGATAGCGAGGCAAATGTATTCAAGAGATCAGCTCAAGTGGACGGTTTCGGATAGTGAGGATGGAGCTTCTTCTGGGAAGATGTTACTACTTCTGGAACATTCTTTAAAACAAGGACATTGTCAGACACTCCTGATTCTGGGAAATGGAGATGGAAAGGGATCAGGAACAAGCGTGTTTTGGGTATCGGAAGACGACGGGACAGTCACTGATCTACTACTGAACTTTCTGGGAAGCTTCTGAAGGAATTTCCATCACTGTCAAGACTCTGTTCTGTTCAAACACTGCCACCAAACATCTCATTTTTAGTCTATAATTTATGTTTTTTTTTTAATTACATATATTTATTTTATATATTTATTTATTTCCAAAGTATATTTTTGCAGTTTTATAGAATTTGTCCAAAAAAAAAAAAAGGAAGTTATTTTCAAGACACTGAATTATCCTGAAAATATTTTCATATAGGAGTTTTCGAGCTGGCTTGACTCTAAGAATTCTGCTCTTGTTTCATTTTCACAGCCATACTTGGTTTGTTCCTTGTTTTCTCATGTCACTCACACACACACACACACACACACACACACACAAAGCAAGATCTTTCCAGAATGTTCTGGAGCTCATTCAGGAATTAAAGACAGTTAAACCGATTTCAGATGGTTTGGTCTCTTCTTTCTGTAGGACTGCAAGGTCACCGGTCAGAGGTGAAAGGTTACTGAACATCTGATTAGGGACTAAAGATGTTAAATAAGCAGGACAGGTTTATATGGAAGTGTACTTAACTGATTAGAATTGATGCTTTTTTTTTGTGCAGTGAACAAGTTACGATGGTTTCACGATTTCTTCTTGCTCTTTAGTGGACAGGAGGTTGCTAAAAGGAAAGGAACAACAAAAAAACCCACACGAACCCCAGTACTATTTCAACGCAACCTTCTTGAGTGACACGGATTTAGAGTTTAATAGTTCTTAAATAGAATAAAAGATAAAAAAAAAAGTTCAAGATTTTTATGCTGCAGTGCTGCTCAATTCTGGATTCGAAGTAAGGAGATGTTTATGTAACATTCATGGAAGGAGTCTCCAGTGTCAGCGCTTTGTAACGGTCGGAGGTGAAGCTGTAACTTGAAGTTTTCCCACGTCTTCAGGACAGAGGAGTTTACGCTTCTTTGGCGGCTTCTCGGTAACACGCGTGACAAGCTGCGCTGTTTTTATCTTATTAACTTCAAGAGAGGAAAAAAAGAGCAGCTGGTGAGAGAACGACTGTTTATAGCTGCTATAACGCAAGTGACAACAGGAACTCACTCGTTTCATGGACTTTTCACAACTAAATGTAACAATAAAGAGATTAAAAAGCATGACATGTCGTTCTGTAATATATTTTGATCATTATCTGTTCTGGTATAATATGATTGGTATAAAACCATTAAGCATATAATTACATCCTTACTGTTTCGAGAACTGCTTTCCCGTCTGGATTCTTGAACCAGGCCTTAGGTTCTAGAGTGGATCACTCACAAATAATACGAGTTTTATTGTGTTTCTATTGTCATTGTCCTTATACACATGTATACAATACAATTACATGCTCTTTTACAAATCCGAGGCTGGAAGGAGGCGGGGTCAGAGGTCAGGGTCAACCATTGTACGCCATTATCGAGCAGTTTGGAGCAGTTTGAGGCTTCGAGACCTGGCTTCAGGGCCTGGCAGCAGTTCTATGGCTTTTCCAGGCTTCATCTTAGGAGGACGTTATAGAGCTTTAACCATCATCTGTATTTCAGGTTCTTTAAAGTACAGATCAGATATCAGACTTTATACACTGCCAAAGCCAAAGGGAATGAAGATCACAGTGGACAATATTCTGATTTAACATCAAATGCTTGGTTAACTTGCCCCAGTTAGAACCCTGGTTAAGGTTTCTTTGGCTGTCTCTTTGAGTAACCCTAAAAGGTTCTATGTGGAACCCTACAACAAAGTGTTTTTCCAAGTAGAACCATTTTTTGGAAGCTACTTGGGACTCTTTCTGATAGAGAAACACTCAGTTGTAAACCCCCCCCCCAACCCCATGGGGAAAAAACCTGATAGCAACATGAATGTTCTTCGTTTTGTCCTTCTGAGGAACCCCGTTAAGGTTCTATGTATAACCAGAGAGCAAGGAGTTTTCTTTTTTTTAGAAAAGGTTCCAACTAGAATAATCTTAGATAATAAAATAATCTTAGAAAGCTATAACCATAAACAATCCAAATAAACCTTAAGGAACACTTGAAGAAACCAAAACCAATCATTACACACACTCTTAGAAAAAAAGCGTTCTTCAAGGGTTCTTAGCTTGTTCTACTTTCTGATAGAGAAAAACACACTTTTGTTAAGTTCAAAAGAGGGACAAACAAAGAACGTAAAAGGGTTCTATACAACAAAGCATACCATCTAGCAGTCTGAACGTTCCTCAGTTTGTTCTTCTGAGGGAACCTGCCAAGGTTCTATGTATAAACAGACAACAGGGGGCTTGCCTTTCAGAAGGTTCCAAGTAGAACCATCTTAGAAATCTATAACCATAATCTAGGTTCTAAGAAGAAAATAATGAGTAATAATTTGAAGTATGTACTACACAGTTATCCAGGTAATACACACACTCTTAGGGTTCTTCAAAGATTCTTTAAGGATTCATTGGATAATTGAGGATTCTCAGCCTCCAAAATGGTTCTTCAAGAGTTCTTCAACATACGTCCTCTACATAAGACCTTCAAATGAAGAACCCTATAAAGTTCTACATTTTCCATGAGTATGGAAACAATGAAGTACACCATCTAGTTCGTCCTTCTGAGGGAACCTTTTATGGTTCTATGTATCACCACATAGGGTTTTCCTTTGAAGAAATGTTCCAAGTAGAAATATTTCAGAAAGCTATTATCATGAACAATCCCAAGAACCTTAAAACATGCTTGAAGAACCCCTTTTTGTTTTCTGAGGGAACTTTTAAAAGTTCTACATTTCCAATGAGTGCAGAAACAAGGAAGCAGTCTGAAGGTTTCTCAAATTGTCCCTTTGAGGGAACACTTTAAGGTTCTACGTATAACCAGACAACAAGTTTCAGAAACAGTAGAACCTTCTATAAAAATGCTGTAATTACAAACAAAGCAAAGAACACTTAAGGAACCCTAAGAGTGTATCTAAATACCTATCGATTACACACTATGAGCAGTCAGACAGTAAAAGCGATGATGTCATCAACCTGAGTCGCGTGTCGTCTGAGTGTGTGACACATGCTGCAATTACACACTGGCTGGCGGCCATCTTGTTTCTCTCGTCCTCACTGGCTTCCTTTTTTTTCATTCAGGTCTTTGTGAATCATCTCCTTTGATGACACTTAAGAAGAGTTGAGTGCATGTCAGCACATCTGGCCCCGGAGTGTGTGAGTGTGTGTTTGGGCGAGGAACTGAGAAGGAACTGATACATTTAAATGACATAAGGGTGGTTAAGGTGAACACACACACACACATTTTCAAAATAAATGAGATGGATGTGGGCTTTCAGTGTGTGTAGTGGCGAATGAAAGGCGTTAGAGTACCTGCATGGAGGAAGGAGAGTAAACACACTTCCTTTAGAAGCTGCGTGATGATCGTAAAGCTGTACATCGTGTGCAGCATGCGGGCGACGGCATGTCACACACTTTCATCTAAGAACATTGCATAACACACTCTATGTGTTAGAACTCGGTGTGTGTGTGTGTCTTGTGCATCTGTATGTGATGGGATCTTTCATGCTCTCCATGTGTGTGTGTGTGTGTGTGTGTGTGTGTGTGTACGTATGATCTCCAAATCTCTGTGATGGTAAGCCAGGGGTTGTCCTGAGTGGGACACACACACACATGAACACACACTTAGAGGTGCTTATTGGGGTTTTCCCCATAGCCCCCACAGCGTTGTGTGTGTGTGTGTGTGTGTGTGTGCATGTGTTGCATCACAGTGCTGGTGCTCTTGTTGTTTCAGGCAGGTGTTGAAGTGACTGATCTTTCACCTGCATGTCTTTGTGGCGCGAGTAAAAACTGCACAGGTGTTCCCGCAGCGCACGTCAAAGACACACACACTCTCACACACACACACACACACACACACACACACAAAACACACAAACACTCTATTCCTCTCCTTCCAAGACGATACAATCTCAATGTTTGAAAAACAACACAGTCAGAGATTTAGTATGAAACAATTTAGAGACATAATACAATATTTTGTTAAGGAGTGAGAGGCCACGCCTCCTTCACTGAGACTGACAGGTATACAGGCCACGCCTCCTTCACTGAGACTGACAGGTATACAGGCCACGCCTCCTTCACTGAGACTGACAGGTATACAGGCCACGCCTCCTTCACTGAGACTGACAGGTATTGAGGCCACGCCTCCTTCACTGAGACTGACAGGTATAAAAGCCACGCCTCCTTCACTGAGACTGACAGGTATAGAGGCCACGCCTCCTTCACTGGGACTGACAGGTATAGAGGCCACGCCTCCTTCACTGGGACTGACAGGTATAGAGGCCACGCCTCCTTCACTGGGACTGACGTGTTCCACCTTTCTTTTTGTTTTCTTTTTGTCTCTCCTTTTTATCATCTCATCTATTCTTTTATCTTTTCTATTCTTTCGCTTATCTTTTTTCTCTTCTCTCTCCATTCTTATTTCTTCTTTTCTGTTCAGTCTCGTGTCATTTCATATTTTCTTCTCGTCCTTCCCACTTTTTTCTGAAACACTAGTGTACGTTCTCTAATCCCACACTCCGCAGTGTTTAAGGAGCCAGAACCATCGCTGCACAGATGGATAAAGTCCCGCCTTCCGGGCGGTTTTGACTGACAGTTTGATCCTGAGGGACCGCCCACTCATTGTGTGGCTCATTTGTAAGTGTGATGGAGGAC
This sequence comes from Pangasius djambal, assembly GCA_022985145.1. NCBI lineage: Eukaryota > Metazoa > Chordata > Actinopteri > Siluriformes > Pangasiidae > Pangasius > Pangasius djambal. The sequence goes on along the minus strand of CM041002.1, from coordinate 13,706,545 downwards.
TCGATATGTCAGGCCCGTCTCTCGCACTCGTCTGTCCCTCGTACACATCCATCCTCCGTACACATCCATCCTCCGTACACATCCATCCTCCGTACACGTCAAAATTATTAATGAGAGACAATCCATCAGTCCTAATGTCTTCTCTTCTCTTTTCTTCTCTTCTCTGTTACCTCTTTCTCCTTATCTTGTTTCTTCTCTTTCTATTCTTTTTTCTTCTTTCCTTAATTGTCACCCACTTTTTATCCCTTCTCTCCTTTTCCTTTCTATCAGTTTTTCCCTTTATCTTTTTTTTATCATCTTTTTCTCTCTTCTCCTCTCTTTTAATTACTTGCCTTTCGTTCTTTTTCTCCTTTTCTGTCTAATTTTTCTTGTTTCTTGTCTCCTTTTCATCTCTTTGTTTCTTTCCATCTCTCCTTTTATCCTCTAATCTCTTCTCTTTTCATCTATTCTCATCTCTCCTTTTATCTTGTTGTATATTCCCTTTTTCCTCTTTTCATTTATTACTCTTTCACTTCTCTTTTCTCTTCTCACTCTTCTTTGTCATTTCAAATTTTCTTTTGTCTTTCCCACATCCCCTCTTTTCTGTTCTCATCTTTTCCTTTTGTTTCATCTCTTAACTGATTCTTTTGTTTCTTCCTCCCTCCCTCCGTTTATTTCAAATTTCCTCTCTTTTATTTTCTGCTCTCATCTCTTCTTTCCATCTTTTGTCTCTTCTCTTCTCTTCTCTTCTCTTCTCTTCTCTTCTCTTCTCTTCTCTTCTCTTCTCTTCCTCTTGCTTTATCCTCTCATCATTTCTCTTTTCATCTCTACTCCTTTATTCTATTCTCATCTGTTGTTTTATCGATTTGTCTCTCCCTTCTCCTCTTCATTGCTCTCATTCTACTCGGTCTCTCTTCTCTCTATTTGGTTTTCTTCTCTTCTTTTTTGTCCTTCACAATTTTTAATCCATTCTCTCTTTTTTCCTTTCTATCCATCTTTCTGTTTGTTTGTTTTTTCTTCTCACCTTTTCCTTTTGCCTCATCTTTTTTTCTTCAGCTGCTTCTTTTGTCTCTTCTCTCTTTTGATTTTCTTTTCCTCTCTGTTGAATTAAACACCGCCCAAATCACTGCTGCTCTGTGCCGTTCCCTTTCGCGACGGGGGAGAGGGGTGCCAATACTTTGTGCAGAGGAACAGAGGGACTACAGTCAGTAAGTGCACGAGTACAGAGTGACCTGTGTGTAGCTGATAAACACAAAGTGGAGATAAGTGTCTGATTGCGTAACTGTGATCTCTCTCTCTCTCTCTCTCTCTCTCTCTCTCTCTCTCTCTCTCAGACTTACCTTACAATCATTACAGAGATCTCTCTCTCACACACACACACACACACACACACACACACGTGCACAAGAGATACAAGTATAAGGCAAGTGTAAAGCCATCAGAGATCACAGAGAGAGAGAGAGAGAGAGAGAGAGAGAAAGACGAGTCCTGACAAGCCCACCGTGAGACAGAGACAGAAGATTCAGGCTGAAGAAGGTTCAGTGCAGAAGGTGGAGGCGAGACAGCTAGCTGCAAGTGCAGTTAAGATCAGGATCAGGATCAGGATCAGGATCAGGATCACGGCTACTGCGTTTATTTTCTACTGATTTGTGAGTGAATATTAAAGGAAGCCAATATGAAAAGAATATTACAATATAAATATTACAGCAACAATCTAAACTTCCTGAAAAGTCGATGGTTTAAGGTACGTCACAGCGTCGGATTTAACATTTATATCCCAACAGCATGCTGATGTGGCGCACGTGCATCAGTCAAGCATTTTGTCAGGCAACACTCATGCCTTTAAAAGGCAATATCACATACCATACGGCCGAAAGTATGTGCACCCCTGACCATCACACCCATATGTGCTTGGTGAACGTCTCATTAAAGATTTACTCCCCTGTGTTTGCTGTTATAATGAGCTCCACTCTTCTGGGAAGGTTTTCCACTAGATGTTGGAGCTCGGCTGTGGGGATTTGTGTTCATTCAGCTACAAGAGCATTAGTGAGGACAGGCGCTGATGTTGGGTAAGGAGTCTCCAGTTCCAGTTCATCCCAAAGGTGTTCAGTGGGGTTGAGGTCAGGGCTCTGTGCAGGACACTCGAGTTCTTCCACTCCAACCTTCACACACCGTGTCTTCATGGAGCTCGCTTTGTGCACAGGGGCGTCGTCATGCTGGAGCAGGTTTGGGCCTCTGAGTTCCAGTGAAGGGAAATTGTAAAGCTACAGCACACAGAGACGCTCTGTACAACTGTGTGCTTCCTGCTTTGTGGTAACACTTTGGAGAAGAACCACATATCAGTGTGATGGTCAGGGGTGCACATACTTTTGGTCATATAGAGTATTTTAAATGTCTCAGACCAGACTCAGTGGTCTAAATGCTGTTCATTCAAAGTGTTTAAGCCCAAATCTAGCATCTAGCTAACAGAAAAGTGTTCACACTATCATCCGGAGATTGCAAGTTTGAAGGCCAGGAGTTTAGAGATGCAACATTAGCCGTGCTCTCTGGGTGGGAGGGGCATACACTCTTTCCCCTGTCAATCACAGCGACGCTAGCCAATCATAAGTGCCTGTTAGCTCATGTATGTGGAAGACAGCGGATAGCGTTTTAGATTTAGCTGATTTCCTAGTCCCGCCCCCACATACTCTAATCAATACACTAACACTCTATGATGGTTGCTATGGTTACAAGTACTATTCTGCTTCCGAAATTTAAATATTTTATTAATACATATAATCATACACACACAGACATAACACACTCAGACTCAGACACACATGTACTGGCACATAGAGTGAGAAAACACACACACACACACACACACACACACACACACACACACACTGAGAGGAAATTCCCTGCCTAGGAAAACCAAGGATCGTGTGTGTGTGTGTGTGTGTGTGTTCTGCTGTAGTGCGAGTAACCTGTATGTGCGTGTGTGTCTGGGATTTGACACACACCCATTTTTGCTCATCCAAAAACATTTCCTCGACAAAACCGTTTCCACACTCTTTCACTGGCGGCGTCCCTTTATGATGATGTCACTGCATTCCAAACACATTGCGAGCCAGGTGGGGCAAAAAATGTGTGTGTGTGTGTGTGTGTGGGAGATGTGTCTTGAACGTTACATTTGCTCTGACAGGTACGAGTCGTGTCGAACCCGAGGCATGATGCGTAAAAACAAACATGTCTGTCAGCGTGGACCGTAAACAGCGCTGGCATCAGCCGGCTAAACGCTAAGCCTCAGGCTGTGTGTGTGTGTGTGTGTGTGTGTGTGTGTGTGTATTGATATAGATGCTGCAGAGGATCAAACACAGGCCTAAAATCCTGTCAAAGGAAGGTGCTTTCCACACACACACACACACACACACACAAGATACTTTGGACAATTAATTAATTAATTAATTAATTTTAATATTTATATTCTCTTTCTTTTATACAATTTACTGTAATCTTTTAAATATACGTATGTGTTTGCAGTTAGAAAGTCACTAAATTCTTCTTTGTACTATTATTATTTATATGTCAATGGTCTTTTATTTATTTATTTATTTATTTATTTATTTATTTATTTACTCGAGACAGAATATTTTTATATTCCAGGATATTGTATACAATAAAAAACAAATGTTTGTTCATGGATTTATTTAGCTGAAGCGTGTGAAGTCTCCAGAGCGAAATGCAATCACACTGGTGAAAAGATATGAAATGTAATACACAAACTGTATCACTTTTCATTAGTGACCCGTAGAAAACGTGTCGCGCTGAAAAGCAAAACGTCGCATTTTTCCTGTGAAAAACAGTCAGCAGGGTTTCGCTTTCTAACGGATTAAACACTGACTTCACGTCAGAATCTCATGTTCATCAGCACGTGTAACAGCCGTGTTACACTGAAATGCAATCACTGTCCAATCAGCCGTAAGCTGTTAGTGGGCGTGGCTATTATCAGAGAAATGTCATTTTCTATTTTCTGTATAAAGGACCGCTTTTGTAGTTTCTTACTGGTTCATTGTTTCTTCATTCTGACCGTGAATTTTCAGAATTATTGCTCAAAAATGGTATAAATAAAAATTCTTACAGCTCATAGCAGGACTTAAGAGTTGTGTTATCAAATTTCTTCTAAATAAATCAACGATTATACATTTTGAATCTCATATTTTTATTAAACATCACAAATTATACAAAATTAACATAAAATTAACAACATGATCCCCAAACCATAACCATGACTTTTACCGTACTGCACCGAGGCATCTTCGTTAGCTGATTTTTATTCACCAAGCAGGTGAGGTTATCTTTCATGCTTTGCACAACACACACACACACACACACACACACACACACACACACACACACACACACGCCTCCTAACAGCTGAAATACCCAGAGCTGAGAAATTACATGGTGTTTTTGCATTGCCGAATCTGGTACGGGTCACTGAGCTTCTGGGCCAAAGATCTGCATGTTCAGAACTGGGCAGTGTGCACACACACACACGCACACACGCACACACACACACGCACACACACACACACGCGCACACACACACGCACACACACGCACACGCACACACAGAGGGTCTTTGTTTGCACAGGAGACTCTGCACTCTCAGATATCAAAGGCAGACGCGGTCAATGAGACAAGAAGTGCAGCAAAGGAGTGACAGGATACAGGAAAGAGAGAGAGATAGAGAGAGAGAGAGAGAGAGAGAGATAGATAGAGAGAGAGAGAGAGAGAGAGAGAGAGAGACATGAGCCACTCAACATTAATAATAAAAAATGCATAATTCTATTAAATAAAAAGTAAGAAAAAGAAAGCAACATATATATATATATATATATATACACACATACACACACATACATACATACACTGTATATCAATAATAATGTCTAGATGGTGCTCCACATTTCCATCATCTCCATGATAGATTGTGGTCAGGACCTGGAGATTGATGATGTGGAGGTGGAGGTGAAGGAGGTGATGGAGATGTAATGGCATGGAAGTGAAGGTGGTGGAAGTGAAGGAGATGTAAATGCATGGAAGTGATGGAGATGTAAATGCATGGAAGTGAGGGAGATGTAATGCTGTGGAAGTGAGGGAGATGTAATGCTGTGGAAGTGAGGGAGATGTAATGGCGTGGAAGTGAGGGAGATGTAATGACATGGAAGTGATGGAGATGTAAATGCATGGAAGTGAGGGAGATGTAATGCTGTGGAAGTGAGGGAGATGTAATGACATGGAAGTGAAGGAGATGTAATGGCGTGGAAGTGAGGGAGATGTAATGACATGGAAGTGAAGGAGATGTAAATGCATGGAAGTGATGGAGATGTAATGACATGGAAGTGATGGAGATGTAATGCTGTGGAAGTGAGGGAGATGTAATGACATGGAAGTGATGGAGATGTAATGGCGTGGAAGTGAACATGATGGAGGAGGTGGCAGCAATCAAGAGAATGTGGAATAATATGGAATTAGTGCTGATGGAGATGTAATGTTGTGAAAGTGATGGAGGTCTGATGAAGACATAGTGGTGGAGGTAATGGAAATGGTGCAGAATTGGAGGTGATGTAGAGATGATGATGTAATAGTGCAAATTTGGAGATGATGGAGATGTAATGGTGCAGAAATGCAGGTGATGTAGAGCTGATGATGTAATAGCGTGGAATTTGAGGTGATGCAGATGTAATGGCGCAGAATTGGAGGTGATGTAGAGCTGTAGAGTTGTAATGGCATGAAAGTGAAGGGGGAGATGATGCAGAGTTGATGATGTAATGGCGTGGAATACAGTGTGGAATATAGCAGGGTGGTATAAGTGATGGCGATATGATGATGTAATGTCAGGAAGACTTGCAAGTGAGGATAATGGGGATGTAATGGTGTGGAAGTGGAGATGAAGGAGAGATTACTCACTCTCACTCACTTTCAGTAAACGCTTTATCTTGGTCAGGGTGGTGGTGGATCTGGATCCTTTCCCGGGGAACAGTGGGCGTGAGGTGGGAATACGCCCTGGATGAGATGCCAGTCCACTGAGGACAGTGCAGGAGAGATTATGGAAATGATTAATGTGGAAGTGTGTGTGATGGGTTGGTGGAGGTGACAGGGTGGTATTAAAGATAGCGGTGTAATGGCGTAAAAGCGAAGGTGATGAGGTGGTGGATGACAATGCGGAGAGAGTCAAAAGTAGTAGAAGTGACGATGATGGAGAGGTGATTGAAATGTAATATGAAAGTAGAAGACAACCAGAGGGAGTAAAGAGTAAAAAAAAAAAAAATGGAAGCTTGGGTGGTTCGATGGCAGGACGAATTTAGCAAATGTACGAAATCTGTTCACTTTAGCTTTTATCCATACATGCATAATGGATATTTATACAGTGCTCCGGTCTAGCTAAGGTGTTTCGGTAAAATAGTCTCATTATATCTAATATAATTTTGAAGAAATGGGGTTAACAATTGAGATAGCAGACTCCACTGAAGGAAGGATGGTAGTTGCTCCACCAAAGACCAACCTTGAGAAAGAATTTCTCAAGAAAGGGAAAGTAAATGGATTATAAGATATTCTCCAATGGTGTTTGGGCGAGAGAATGAATCATACAGACAGGATGGGGGCGAGAGCAATAACGAAACAGGTATAAAGAGAAAGATTGAGGGAGGGGGGTGGGGTGTTGGAGGAGGAATATCAGAGCGATTAAGGGAAATTCCTGGTGCCTTGAAGAACCAAGATCTTAAAACAAACCCCACATCGTGCTCTTAAAGGTCTCCTCTGAAACATGCACACATGTCCACACAGAGGAAATAGCTAGCGGTTATAATAATCACTGCCTTCTGTTTATGCTCCATATTCACCTCTCTTACTCAATATTTCTCCATCCAATATTCACCCGACTCCTATTTGAAATCATTAAAACTTAATTCCACTTGACACTCTGTTTATCGAGAGCTAGAGCCCCAGGGGCGTCCAGGCACATCCGTCATGGTCCACACCCACACACACACACAAACCAATAACCTCACGCACAGCTGCCGAGTCAGCAGGACCCAGATATTGCTGAGTGTCCCTGAAGCATCTTTCCGCCTGTCAGTCATCCAGGAAAAAGATGGCTAAACGCATCCGTCTTCCTGACAGATGCATGGGAGATGTGGCTGGAGAGATCAGGCTTGGTAACATGTATGGATTTATTGGACCTGAAACACAGAGCTAATTCGCCATTCTGCGAGTTTTGACTTTTGTGCTGATGTGAACAACTGTATGAAATTTTCCCAGTCAGCAAAACGCAAAACACGAAGCACCAAATCAAATATCCAAGATCTACGCCTGACAGTCCGGCATTCTTACTGAAATCAGCAAATTTACTTTTAATCATTAACTGATTATTAGCATAGTGGTAATGTTACTAAATTCATGATCAAAAAAAGGTTCCGTACAGATACTTTTGTTCCCAAGGAAGAACCTTTAGTAATTCTGAAACACACACTGAGTTTTCCAGGTAAATACAAAAGCAAAAGCTGTATCCTTGAGGGTACAGCCACAGTGACAGCACTGGTCTCCTGAATGGTACAAACAAACAACTGGAAATAAAGATTAATCAGACTATTAGAAATCAATCTGTGGCATCTGTGGCAGAGGAGAGAACAGCAGGTAATGGAAGAAATTCTAAGAAGACCTTAGGGAAATGGTCTACAAACCCTCACCAGGAATCCGCAAGGCAAGTGGAATAGAGGATGACCACGTGATATCTGGTGCCAAAACCCGGATATGAACATCAAGTGACTGGGCTACTCCTGGAGCCAGCTGGAAAGTCTGCAAAGATCGGCCTATGCCCCAGAAGGAATAGCAGGCTTATACGAAAATCAAAAATACAAACAATAATAATATACCCTCAAAGACACACTAATGATCCTTAAGTTGCAAATACAAAAGTCAAAAGTCTTAGGCAAACCCAAAGAAACGCTGTAGAGCAAAGACGCCTTCAAAAGTAATGAAATTAAATGTTTCTACATTAAATAAACCCTATAAAGAGCAGTAAACAGTAATAAATGAAACAGAGTCAGTATTTAATGTGACGATCCTTCGCTTTAAATAAATAAACAGTGTCTCAGGTGCAGTGTGTGCAGTTTGATAAGGAAATGAGCTGGAAGTGTTACTGAGCATCTTGCAGAAGCAGCCGCAGTTCTT
>CM041002.1:13667198-13678306 GCA_022985145.1 Pangasius djambal | reverse complement strand
TTGAGGCAGAGTGAGAAAAGCCACTCTTTTCAAGAGTCTTATTTTGAGTAAAAAGTCAGCAGTGTGAGTCGAAACAGGACTTGCCTGGAATAAAAATAAGCCTAGTCAGTGTTTTGGTCAGCAACATGCTTTATTTTTAAAGCTGCTGTTGCCATCTGCTCTCAGTAAGACACTTTGTAGAAGGTGCCGGGGCTTAAAAAATGACATCAAAGGATATCAAGCCAATCAAATTGGTCACCATAGATTATAACAGTCAGTTATAACACTTTATTATAAATGATAAAAAGCCACAAACTGTATAACTCAGCGAATCAGATCGGTCATAAACTGTGGAAATCAACCAATGAGATCCTTAGATGGCCAAGAACATAGACATTCAACCAATCAGATTCTTGGATCATCACATACAGTCAGGATTCTTAGGCATTTAGAAAGTCATAAATGTTGGCACTTCCCATCCAATCAGGTTCTTAAATGGCCGTAAACCGTGGACCTCAGCCAACAGGATTCTTAGATGGCTGTAAACACATACATTCAACCAGTCAGATCTTTGGTCACCCTTCTCTCAGCCAATCAGACACTTGGACAGTCATAAGCAGTGACACTCAGCTAATCAGATCACAGTCAGTACCCCTCTTCGACCAATCAGCTCTCTCATCCAGACAGAACCTTGTATCACATCACACTTGGTCACAATTCTTAGCCAATCAGATCTTAAGCTAGTTATAAACTGGGCACTCAGCCAATCAGGTTATTTTCATGCTTCTCAGCCAATCCTACTTCAAGACGGTGATAAATTCTGGCACTTCTCAGCCAATCAGAGCTCAGGACTGCCATAAACATTGGAACTCAGCAAATCAGATCCTTGGACCATCACACTGAGTCATGCTTCTCAGCCAATCAGATATCAAACTGTCATAAATTGTTGCTTTTGGCCAATGAGCTTCTTAGGCCACCTCAGTGAGTGGCACTTTTCAGCCAATCAGATGCTTCGATGGTTATAAACAGAGACACTTAAGCTAATCAGGTCTTTGGACCATCATACTTACTCACACTTCTCAAGCCAATCAGATGCCATCAACAGATCATCAAGGCCATTATATTTTCCCTTCCTTTTTTTTTTTTAAGCCAATTACATTCCTAGAATTGCTGTATTGTTACGAGGCCATAAACAGTGTGTTGATGTCTAAGGCACTGCGAGTGATTTATAAATAAACAGCTTGCTTTCAGCTTCGCTGCTATACATGCATCAGCACAGATATTTTCTTTATCATAAAATATTTAGCTGATATATGAAGAGAATGCATGAGCAAAGATTAAAGATTGAAGATACTCGTGTTGCCTGGTGACGAAGGGGAAGATAAATTGACTTTTGTGCTCTGTGCATAAAAAGAAATTCCCAACGATATATCAATTTTTCCCAAGCTGTGAGCGCGCGGGCCAGAAAATGAAAGCATTATTTCCACCTGGGCGGTTTCTTTATCTCAGCGAATGGAAACACAGAAGAACGTCTGAAAAGTTCCGTCTCTCTTTAATAAAAACATCCACATTTTCATCAAACTCGTCGCCCATGAATAATTTACTCGGATATATAAACACAGCGTATTCCATATTTCTGTAAAACAGAGGCTCCAGTCATGCCTCGTGACTCGGGCGCTTCGTTTGCGATCAGTGATCACGGATGAGAAGTAAAGGTTGTTGCAGTTCTCCTGCAGCTAATTATTATAATTATTATTATAATTAAGCCACAAACAAAAGACCTTGAAGAGCCAATCGGGTCATTAGACAGGTATAAACAGTGTGGCTTGGCCAATAAAATCCTCAGAATAATCCTGAATGAGTTCTCAGACCAAATCTACACATATCCACGTGTACAGAGACCTTATGAAGAAAAATAAAGCTTGGAAGGAAGTGGCAGAGATCACTGGTGCCTCTGGTGAGGGTGTGCTAGTACAGCTAGCTCGCTTTGCTAATCTAATCTAATCTAATCTAATCTAATCTAATCTGAGAAGAAGCTCATACGAAGCTGAGCCTCCTTCTCAACCAATCAGATCGTTGTTCGACCACGTAGGTCTTTAATCTTCCCGTTTCTCAGACAATTTACTTCCAATCCAAAGCAATTCTCAGCCAATCAGATCCTTAACCTGATATAAATCGTGGTATTCGGCCAATCAGACAGCTGGATCACTAATCAATCAGATCCGTACCCAGTAGTGATAAACTGCCCGTAAACCGGCATATAAATCCGTATTCATGATTCTCTCGGCATATTTATTGTTATTTATGCATCGATTTATTAAGCGGCGATTTCCATCGCAGTAATTACTCGTGTTCTGTCTGGCTCCCGTTCAGTCATGCAGACGAGGACATTCTTAAGCACGTCTGCCGATGACGCCTGGCGTCTGAACGGATTTTTAGTTCATTAACGCCGTTGCTGCGTAGACGTCACGTTTTTCTTCTCTCTCTCACACACACACAAAAAGGTGCAAGTTTCTCAGGCTCTCACACACTCCACTGTTTCTGACTCATCTGCATTTATTTATTTATTTATTTATTTTTGACTTCTTCTCTGCGGACGTGGATCGTCTGGGGTATAAAAGTCACTTCCTCTCTCGTTCTCTCCGTATTTTACTGTTTCCACCTCTGATTAAAACACACACACACCTGGTTCACACTCATTTCCATTCATTTAACTCAAGCCTTTGGCCATTTAAAGTCATCGGGCCTTTATCAAGTCACGTTTAGCCGCCATTTTGTCGCTTTCAGCTCTGCGCACTTTGCCTTTAATGGGTTTGTGGGCGTGGCTAAAGAGAAATCTTTGTTGCGACTCGTGCTGCTGTTTAGCAGTGGAGGAGTTTTTGCTGGGTTTTTTTGTCGTCTCGTGTCTGTAAGATAAAAAAATCGCACTTTAGTGAACGGGTGAAGCTTTTTCGTTTTTCTGCGCGCCTGATGCTCGTCACCCGTCAGAACTGAATTAGCATGCGCACTCTGATTTCAGCGCTAAAACGCTTAATTAACGTCATTTACTGCATTCATTAACATTAACGCACTAGAAACGTCAGCATTCATAAAGCGTCAGCGATGTTAACAAAGTAAATTCATTCGTCTTTGTTTAAATGTTAATGAAATTCCGCTGCACTGACGGTTTCTTCAGTCTGCGGCTAAATCTACATAAATTAACACCAATTAAATGACAACATGTTCATTACGTACGCAAATGTTGATCATTTACTGAACTTCACTTCTGAACGTTGCCCCTCAGCCGAGAACATGAGATCGCTGATTAATACAAGTGTTAGTTACTGTACATCATGTTCTTCTTATACCACAGTAATTCCCCAAGGACTCCAATTTTTATTAACGAAATTACATGCCATACTTTTTATCCATTTATAGTTACGTTTACTGTTGTGGAATGTTGGTTGTGAAGCAAGCGCTTACGTACGTCAGAGCAGCTATAAACACTCGTTGACATGGTGCCGTTTTCTGTAAGGAGATGTTTTTTTTTCAGCATTTATGGAAGGAGTCTCCAGTGTCAGCGTAGCTGCACTTCTTCTGTAATCTTCAGGACAGGGAAGTGTACAACTTTTGACGCTCTGACACGTTGCGTTTACTGTCTTATTAACTTAACGAGAGAGCTGAAGAGAGGCTGGTGAGGGAACGAGTGCTCACAGCTGCTCTAACGTAAGTGAGAACGTGTTTCACTGACCTCCTACAGCACTAAATGTAACTATAAACGGACAAAAGTGCAATCTGTTGTTGTTGTTGTTGAATAAAAAACTAATTGTTGGCAGGGTGTTAACAGTAGCTCTGTGACTCAGGATTACAGATTTAAATCTTTTTTCTGTTTTTTTTTTTTTTTAACTAATTAAATTTGCTGTTTACTTCCCTTTTCGTCTGGATCCCGTAGGATACAGTGTGTTTACTTTTCCGGGTCGTAATCCAATACACGCTCGGCGGTGCTGCTTTAACACCCGAATGAAATGCCGTAGTTTGTGCTCCTCTTCTCGCCGGGAAAATACAAGCAGAGCAGAAATCCATTCTGAGTAAAGCTTAAAAAAAAAAAAGAAAAAGAAAAGAAAAGCATCAGCCTTTTCTTCTAAACGATTTATTTCATTTAATAGCGTGTGCAGCGTAGGATATAATCAGATGGTTATTTCCTGTCGAGCAGCGCTGCTTCCTCCACTCTGTTCAGGATTCATTTCTGTAATCAGGAGAATTCACGTTTAATATAAACGAGTGCCGGAAACAAAGGAAAAGAGCCGATCAGGCATCGAGCTGAGACTCGTGCAATTTAACTTAAAGAATTATTTAATTATTTAAATCTAATTTATTTGCATTTATTTTTTAAAATGCAACACTATTGTTTTACTGGCAGTTTGTTAGCAAACCTATACACACCGTCCACTTTATTAGGAACACCTGGACCCCTGGCTCATCAAACCTGCACAGTTAAAGTCAAAAACATTAAAAACACGTAAAAAAAAACGTAAAAAAAAAAAAAAAAAGAAACCCACGTCAGCAGCTGTCCTGATAGTGCGAGCGTCTGCTCACTGCTGCCTCAGGTTCCTGCTCTCGGCTGGTGTTCAAGGTTCATCCGCTTCAAGGTTTGACGTGTTCTAAGCACTCGGAGATGCTTTTCTGCTCACCACAGATGTAAAGAGCGCTCATTAGAGTTACTGTCTGGCCGCTCCTCTCCGAGCTCTCGGATCAACACGGCGTTTCCACGGAGCCGTCACTCGCCGGATGTTTTTTTCCCGCATCATTCTGTGTGTAAACTCTACAGACTGTTTGCGTGAAAATGGCAGGAGATCCGCCGTTTGGGAAATACCACGCCGCGGTCACGTTTTCAGTCATATCGCCCACTCCTGCTTAGATCACACACATTCCACATACGTGTCTTTTTCTCGATACTTCCTCCTCACAGTTACTTTAGTGTGCACTTCATCCACCCTTCATCTACGGTATCATCCTTAACATGTACCTTCATTCATATAACGTCCAACTAAATTCATCTCACTCTCTATGAATTCTTCTGGAAGCAAACTGCAACCTGTCACTGCGACAGCCCCTGGAGTCTCTCTCTCTCTCTCTCTCTCTTCCCTGTACTCCTGAATGGACAGTTTTTTCTCAGAGGGAAAGATGCGAAGCAGCAGCAGAAGCAATAAATCATACGCTACACTACAGTGTGACATTCCGGCTCATGGAGAGCCTGTAGTCTTTTCAATCTTGCCTTCGCTGCATGTGAATGCACTGTGAGAACTCCTTTTCCCGCAGTCAAGCTCATCTGCTCCTGAATCCAGGTCAGTGTGAGACGCAATGCACCTAATAAACCAGATAACTTCTGGCGTGTCAGAGCAGGAAAAGTCACGGAAGCCAGGCCGGGCGCCGAGTCCAGCACTCCCGCTGACTCGCGTTTCCTATAACAGCACATTTCACAGTGTTTTATTCCTCTTGCTCCGCGGCAGTTTCTCAATGATTGCACTTTTTTTATTTGTTTAACAACATGTCATACTTTTTTTATCTGTTTATAGTTACATTCAACGTTATGGAATGTCAGTGAAACTAGTTAGTTCCTGGTTTCACTTGACTTGACTAATGAACACTCGTTCTCTCACCAGCCTCTCTCTCTCTCTCTCTCTCCCTCTCTCTCTCCCCCTCCCTCGAGGTTTAATAAGACAAAAAAAACCCCAGATTATATTACTGAGAAACCTCAAAGCGTAAACTCCTCAGACGCAGCTTTACCTCTAACTGTAACAAAGTGCTCCTCACGCGGGGCGCCAACATCATCCACTGCAATATCATCCATCCTGACACTGGAGACTCCTTCCATAAAATGTTAAATAAACACTTCCTTGCAGAAAACGTCACCTAATTGATGATTAGTCGGACTTTTTAAAAATTTTGCTCAAAGGCTAACTTTCTGGCAGTGACAGCGTATAGTATGAAAAGTAACATCAAATGTACCTGATTGGAGGTTCCCTTAAAATTCATGCCTTATTATTCACGAAGGGTGCCAATAATTCCGCAATCGGTTGTATATAGGCTAGCTATCCGCGTCACCTTTAGCTTTTCATGCTAACGTTAAAGAAAACTTCAGGCATTTCGAGCGCTAATGATCGTACGGTCATGATGATGATGATGATGATCATCATCATCATATCATCCTGTAGGTGCGAAAAACCAAACAATAATTAAACACAAATGACGCAATTACGGCGGAAATCCTGCCGCTCCTCCCACACATCCTCCTCCCTCACCGCGCTAATCGGAGGATCGGGAACGGCGTTAATGGCTAATGGAGGCAGAAGCGCGGGAAATAAATCATTCTCCCGCCAGTGTGGGCGCTCGACATTAAACAGGAGGCTCGCAGCGCTGCTGTAAACACGCGTAATCTTATAAATCACACGTTCGCGACATTAATCACACTTTAGTGAGCGCTAAGTTTGTTAGGAGTTTATTTCTCGGCTTTAATCACCATATCAGAAGATTCTCCTCACAGAGATCTGTGATGTATTCGTTTTTTATCTAATTTAATATTTCTGTCTTTCATTAGAGTACACAGTGAGAACTGCTGGCTTCTGGCACCACACACACACACACACACACACACACACACACACACACTTATTTAACGTTACTGTCGGCACATTTTATATTGCCATATCATTAAATTGCAGGGAAATTAAATAAAGCGGCTTTTACACGCTGCAATCTGCAGGTCAGCGCTTTCCTAACATCGTTATGTAGCTCCCAATTAGCGATTATCAACTTTATACGGCGTTTAATATTTTAAAATAAAGATTATGATGATGCTACTCGGCTGGTTCCTGTGTGGTGTAAATGTCCCTGTCCTTGATCACTCCTAACACACTGCACTCAGGTTCCTCGAGGGTTCTTTGGGTGGTTGAAAAGTTCTACAAAGTTCTCCACTAGCTTTAACCCTAGGAAACAAGGTTAACTGGAGATCCTGAAAGATTTCTTTGGTACGTTCTTCTTGCGAAGTCTTTAACTATGTTATATAGAACCCGACCTCAGAGTTCTCCGCGTCAGAGAGGAGCACCTTCAGGAAGAACCCTGAACAATCCAAAGAACTGTTACAGAACCCTTTTTAGGAGTGGAGTTTTCTTCCTTGCAAACGTTTTCACAATGGAAAAGCTCTATACGCTCCCATTAAGGTTTCCTCCCTGTTCAGACCATCTTTCCATCCATCCATCCATCCATCCATCCATCCATCCCTCCTTTTTCAAGCAACAGCCCTTTATCTGTCCTTCCCTGCTTCCATCTGTCCATTCATCAATCCTTTCTATGACCCAGCCATGTATATATCTGACTATCCATCCATTGTTTCAAATATCCAGTCCTATATATCTGTCCATCCATCCATCCACTTGTCCATTCATTCTCTCAAGCATCCATCTCTCTAACTGTCTGTCCATTCATCCATCCATCTGTCTATCCACCCTTTCAAGCATCCACCTCTCTATATATCTGTCCATCCATCCATCATTTCAAGCATCCAGTCCTATGTCCTTCCATCCATCCATCCTCCAATATGTTTGTCTAACCGTCTGTTCATTTGTCAAGAAACCAGTCCTTTATCTGTCCTTCCCTCCTTCCATCTGTCCATCCCTCCATCCCTTCAAGGATCCAGTCCTCTATATATCTGACTGTCCATCCGTCCATCCATGTATCCATCCAGTGTTGTATCAGTCCCAGGGCCATAGCCAGGGTTATGAGGTGGAAAGTTGCCTCAAGGGGGCGGGACTAAAAACATTCCAAAAGATTTCTCGATCACACCTCCATCCATCCATCCATCCATCCATCCATCGTTATCATGTCTCCATCTCTGCTGTGATAAGAAATCTATTAAAGTTCTGTCTGTGCTTGTAGCTTTGAATCCACAGATTGCACAGTGGAGATGATTCGAATATTCGAGCTCGGGCCAGTGGAGGCGAGTCCCTCCAAGCTTTAACTACGACCTCATGACTCAGACTTGGTCACGCTCTTCCCATGACTACTTTCTCCACTGTGGAGCCAAACGCAGCCAATATGTGGCCAGGGAGCTCCTGATGGGATTTTGATGGGAATGTCGTGGCTCAGTGGACAGCAACATTAGACACTTTTGCAATATTAAGAAGACAGCGAGGCCAAATGAGACGACTTAATCATCTTCAGTATTTTTTTTTTAGAAAGAAATAGAGAACTTGTTGTCCTCTTCTTGTCTGTAAGCTCACGTAGGTACAGGGTTAAATTAAACAAAAAAATACATTTCAAATTCTGTCCATCCCTCCATCCATCAGTCCTCTATCTGCCCTTCTGTCCTTCCATCCATCCATCCAACTCTTTCCATCCTTTCAAGCAACCTGTCCATCCATTCTTTCAAGGGCCCAGGCCTCTATATGTCTGACTGTCCATCCATCTATCCATTATTTCAAGCATCCAGTGCTCTGCTGGTCCTTCTGTCCTTCCATCCATTCCTCTCTACATCTATCCATCCATCTGTCTATCAGTCTGACCATCCTTTCGAGCATCCAGCCCCCTATAAAGTATCTCTCTCCATTGATCCATTCATCCATCGATTGTTTGAAGGATCCACTCCTCTTTATCCATCTATCCATCCCACCTTTCCTCCATCCATCATCCATCCATCCATCCATCCATCCATCAAAGCATCCTTCCCTCTATATCTCTGTCTGTCCTTCCTTTAAAGCAAACAGCCATCTGTCCTTTCCTCCTTTCATCTGTCCATTCAGCCATCCTTTGAAGGACCGAGCCCTCTATATATCTTATTGTCCATCCACGCATCCACCCATCCATCCATCCACACATCCACCCATCCATCCATCCACACATCCACCCATCCATCCATCTCTACATCTATCCAATTATATACAGGGTTAAATTTCTGAATTGAAATAAAAGTAATTTTCATGGTCATTATTTTCACTTGCCAAAATTCCAGCAGTGTTTGAGCTCGGAACGGCGGAATGTTCCGGAATCACCTCATTTCAAGGTGAATAACACTGTGATCCTCGACGGAGTGTCCGAAAGTGGCCAGCTAATGTCCAAAAACTGAATCGTCGGTGTTATTGCTGGGTCATCTTCTGGAGAGGCAATAATGGCATCATTAGAGACCCGAGCTCAGCTAAAAAACGGTTATTGCCCTTTTGAGACGAGGGCTGCTGGGAGAACGGAGGGGTGCTGCGAAAGGGAAAAGGAGCCTCTCTCACTTTCCTCTCCGTAGGTTGTATTTAAAGACGGCCCGTAAAGTGCTGAAGCTCTGATAATGGAAAGTGCCTCGGGGTGGCATTTTGACAAACAAGCGTTATTACAGAAATGGTTTTTATCATTTCATCAATGTGTTTCCTCCTCACAGCGGCCCGGCTCGAATCCGAGCGCTGCCACCAGCCCAAGGCTAAACAACCTTCCTCTCGTCTTCCGTCCCCGGCCGGACTTCTCAGCTCCGCAGCTCTGCTGCTACTCTGTAAAGCGGCTTTTAAAATGGATTTATGCTTTCCCCCCATTACTATATTCATAGTTCCCCTTCAGGTGCATCATGGTACACATTCATTTCAAATATTTTTTCTGAAATCTGTAACTATTTTCATCCGACTGCTTTCATCTACTAACGAAAAACTGTTATGCTTTTAAAGCATCTACGTGTTTATTCGTGTGGCGACGTTTTTATTTAAAAAGATAACGTGGGTGTCATTGTGAAAAAGTATAGTCATGTGACCTCTAACCTTCTCTAGTTCGATATTCGCTAGTCTTTGAGTACTTAAGCTACAGCACCGTATTATTAGCACGCTAACAGGTTCGCAGAGCTGATGCTAGCTGTCTCCATTTCCCGTTGTTCCCGTGTTCGCTGATAAGATGACGAGATTTAAGGTAGCGTAGCACGCAAGCGTCTCTCCGATGATTTATTATCCGGGCACTTCCGGAAATCCGGAATTGGTCAAGTAATCTCACGAGGATGAGACAGTAAAAGAGCGTCTCTCCCTGGAGAACTCAGGGGTCAGGGAAGCGTTTTGTTCCGGCTAAGCTCGTTAATTAATTAATGATTAATTAGTGTTGATTTAGCACTTAATTAAATCCAGATTCAGAAGTGAGGACATCCAACTACTCTGCACAGAGAGAGAGAGAGAGAGAGAGAGAGAGAGAGATGGAGAGAGAATGAACAGAGTGAGAAGGATGGATGGAGAATGAGAGCGATAGAGTGAGACAGATGGAGATGGAGAGAGACAAACAGGTAGACAGTGCGTGCGACGGAGAGGGAGTGAGAGAGATGTGGAGAGAGCAGAGCATGGCAGATGGAGAGCAGGATGGAGAGAGAGGGAGTCAGAGAGCAGAGAGAAAGAGAAGGAGAGAGAGAGATTGGTAGAGAGACGGAGAGAGACAGATAGTGAAATATAGACAGAGGGAGAGAGAAAGAGACACAGAAATATAAAGGTAGGGAAAGAGGGAGAGAGAGAAATACAGACGTGTGGTGTGATGGTGTGATCACGTGATGGCGTGATGATGTGATGGCGTGATGGTGTTTTTTCTCTCTACAGTCTCTGGAGAAGAAGAAAAGAGAGAAAAAGGAAAACAACACGGCGCTGGCGGCCATCAGGAAACTCGCACACGGCCACACAGTTGTGTGTATTGTGTGAGGTTGTGTACTTTGTGTGAGGTTGTGTATTTTGTGTGAGGTTGTGTATTTTGTGTGAGGTTGTGTGTATTGTGTGAGGTTGTGTGTATTGTGTGATGTGTATTTTGTGTGAGGTTGTGTGTATTGTGTGTGAGGTTGTGTATTTTGTGTGAGGTTGTGTGTATTGTGTGAGGTTGTGTGTATTGTGTGATGTGTACTTTGTGTGAGGTTGTGTGTATTTTGTGTGAGGTTGTGTGTATTTTGTGTGAGGTTGTGTACTTTGTGTGAGGTTGTGTGTATTTTGTGTGAGGTTGTGTGTATTGTGTGATGTGTATTTTGTGTGAGGTTGTGTGTATTGTGTGTGAGGTTGTGTATTTTGTGTGAGGTTGTGTGTATTGTGTGAGGTTGTGTGTATTGTGTGAGGTTGTGTGTATTGTGTGATGTGTATTTTGTGTGAGGTTGTGTGTATTGTGTG
>CM041002.1:13652845-13665345 GCA_022985145.1 Pangasius djambal | reverse complement strand
CAAGTGCAGAAGGAGTGAGAGAAACGACAGAATACCCAGAAATAAGAGATGATGGATGAGGAAGGAAAAGCGACTAGAGCCTTTGGACAAGATTAAATTTACAGAAATGAATAACTCCATCAGAGAGAGACAGACAGGTAGAGAGAGAGAGAGAGAGAGAGAGAGAGAGAGAGAGAGAATGTTTCTCTCTCTCAGTCTGTCTCTCTCCGCTTTTCTCTCTCTCTCACTCTCTCTATCTGTCTCTTTCTCTCAGCCTCTTCCTGCCTGTCTGTCTGAATGTCTCTTTATTTATCTCATACTATACATCTGTCTCTTTCCTCATGTCTCCCTTTCTCTCTCTCTCTCTCCATCCATCCAACTATCTCTTTCTTTCTCTCTCTTCATCTCCCTTTCTCTATATCTCATGCTCTCTCTGTCTGTTTCTATCCACCTGTCTCTCTCACTCTCTCTCTCTCTCTCTCTCTCTCTCTCTCTCTCTCTCTCACTGCTGCTTAGCCATGAACTACAGTAAGTGAACTTTATTAATTAAAGTGCACACACACACACACACACACACACACACACACACTCAGGAGGAGTGTGAGACCACCGCCAGGTGTGTGTGTGCGCTTGAGAGAAAGAGAGAGAAGTATGAAATATGATGGCAAAAACAAGAGTTTTTGTCATCATATTTCATATTTTCATATTTCTCTCTCACACACACACACACACACACACACACACACACACACACACACAGAGCTAATGTAATGATGGATCAGTTGTGCTTTTCACTAATTACTCAGCACTCTAACTCTCACTCCTACAGGGAAACGAGCTTTATACATATATATTACACATTTTTATTAAAATATGAGGCTTAAAGAGACACAACATTTAAAATGTTAAAAACGCTGAAACACGCCGACGCTCGCAGCCACTCGCGACCTCCTCCGTGGCAATTTCATTATTTATCCACAGAAAGATTTGCTGCTCAGAGCAATTTTTTTTGTCCACACTGTAACCATGACGACGCTCTTCTCAACGCTCTTAGCTACTACTGAACTAGCCTAGCACGCTCGCTGGGTTAGCGTTCTCCTCAGAAGTCCACTTCCTGTACGATTACGTGTAAAACGTGTGAAAGCAGCCTGAGGGGAAAAAAAAATTAGAGAAAAAAGTAAAATTTTGCATTTAAGTGTCAGAAACAGGCTTCTGCTAATTTAATACCTGCCCTTCAGTCGTACTGATCTGTGCGTCCGTCTGCGATTAGCTACACTGCGGTTCATTTGCATTATTTAGCTTGTGTGTGTGTGTGTGTGTGTGTGTGTGTGTGTGTGTGTGTGTGTGTGTGTGTGTTTAAGGATACTCAGCAGGAGGATGATGTGCGATTCAGCCACGAACTGAGCCTGACTGCTGCCATGGATATAACTCTGTACAGAGAGAGAGAGAGAGAGAGAGAGAGAGAGAGAGAGAGAGAGAGAGAGAAGGTTAATATATGAAGAGAAAAAGATAGAGAGAGATATAGTTAATACACAGAGAGAGAGAGGCAGATATATATATATATATATACACACACACATATATATACAGTATTCATACACAGTATATATACACACAATATATACATGCAGCACCTCTGTGTGTGTGTGTGTGTGTGTGAGTGTGTGGCACCCTTATATGAGTAGTGACTCCTCAGAGGCGGATTACACACAAAATGATGGCAACAACAAAACCGGCAGCTAAAATTAGCTGAACAAGTGTGTGTTTGTTTGTGTGCGTGCCTGTGCGTGTGTGTGCACGTGTGTGTGTGTGTGTGCACGTGTGTGTGTGTGTGTGAGTGTGTGTGGTGTTTACTTCATAAATAATCCAAAACAAGCAAAAAGCCCATGAACTCGTTAGCGGAGCAGGGAAGACGAGAATAATTAAGAAATGGCGCGGTGAACAGAAGTGAGAAATAAATGCTGCATGTGAGACCTCGACATCACACACACACACACACACACACACACACACACACAGGCACACACACAGGCACACACACAGGCACACACAGGCACACACACACACACTATTATCTTTAATATGGTGAAGCTCAAACTATAACACATTCAATACTCATTTTCACAAAGGGTGCCAATAATTCTGGAAATGACTTTATAAAATGAGACTAGAAATGTTACATAATTTATAAAAAATTGTCTTTAAACTACATTTTATTTCATTTTTTTACACATCAGCGTGGCATAAAATGAACTCGTTCATTTATAAACAAACAAACAAACAAACAAACAAAAACAAACAAACAAACAAACAAGGAAACAGTCACGTCTGTGTTAGCGCTTCAGCTCTTGCTAGCCGACTCGAGATTTTTTTTTGTGATAGTAAACATTAATAAACTTCCTCTGAGCCGCTCCACGCTAACCTTCTCGTCTCTCTCTCTCTCTCTCTCTCTCTCCCTCTCTCTCCATCACGCCACGAATCATTTCATTTCCGTAAACAAATGTAAAGATGAGATTCAGCTAAAGCTTTGACATTCAGAGCGACTTTTTAACTTCAGTGGCTGGTGTACGCTTCTGCCGCTGATGGATAGCCCACTGGGGGAAAAATGCAAGCTGTGTGATTTCCTTCCTTCTTTCTTTCCTTTTTTTTTCCCTTTTCGCCGCAGATAAATAGTTCCAGAGACGCGCTTCTGCCTAATGGGTTTTCGTCTTGTAACCTTTTACAAATGATTCTGTTCATTGTTTAATCCAGTGTTTTTTCACAGAACCTCGGCACTAAAGGTCAAAAGAGTGAGTCAGTGATTGAGATAAATGAAAAGTCAACAAAGCGGAGAGACGGAGAGAGAGACGGAGAGAGAGACGGAGAGAGAGAGAGAGAACCCGGACCGAGTGCTGCCTCGGGATTATCTCAAATCGGGATTAGAAGAGCCCAAACACTGAGTCGCGGAATTTTTTTTGGAAGTACAGAAAGTAAAGGAGAGCGGTTCTGCTCGTGGAGATCAGGTTCAAACCTGTCGCTTGGTCCACAAACACACAGTAAAAAAAAAAAAAATCCACTCGTCTTCTCCAACGTTCGTCTTTTTAAAGGTTTCCGCAGCACAAAAAATCTCTCATTCCTTCTCAAACCAGCGGAAAATCACCAAGGGCCAAGGTTCGTGTGTCATCAGTTAGTTAGTTGTGACCTTCAAGGCATTTTCTTCATCACCATAGCGACCATTAATGTATTTTATTTTGTTTTATCTAAAGTCCTCACACAAAGTAGAAACGTGACAAGTTTTCTAACTTCACAGCGCAGAAAGGGTGACGGTGTGCAATCGGGCTGCTGCCGTGGTTCCTTTCACGGCTCCTCAGCAGCAGCTTGGATGCTGAGGAGGAAGAGGAGGATCAGACGGAGGACGGGTTTTGGAGTAAAGTCGTAATAGCTGAACTTCTAAACAACTGCAGAGCGGGAAACTAGAGCGTGACACGAGGAACCGGAAAACAGGAAAATCAAGAAAACGGGAAACGGAAAACCAAATAATCTGCGGCGGTGATTCTTTCCTCGTGCAGTTATAATGTCGCTTAAAGTACACGCCCACTTTCACCCTCAGTCTGAGTGCTGTACATTCTGCTATTGGCTCTGCAAATCCTTACACACTTTATTCTGAGTAACATGAACACACACACACACACACACACACACACACACACACACACACACACACACACACCCTCTCAGCAACTACACACTTTCTACACACACTTTCCATTTCCTGATTGCTTGAACAAGGCCAGTCTTACATCGTTAGAATAATGAGCAGAGAAACTAAAGTGGGATTCTCTCTCTCTCTCTCTCTCTCTCTCTGTCTGTCTCTCTCTCTCTCTCTCTCTGTCTGTCTCTCTCTCTCTCTCTCTCTGTCTGTCTCTCTCTCTTTCTCTCTCTCTCTCTCGTCTGGACAGCCAATAAAAGCGTCTGCTGTAAAATCGGGTTGCCAGCGTGTTTCCATCCGAGTCGGTAAAACAATTCCCTGCTTGTGGGAAGATGGGATTTTTTGGAAACTCGAGCCAAACTGGCAAATTCTTCTCCACAGTGGATAACATGCTGCAGTGGAAGAGGAAGAGGAGGAGGAAAAGAAGGATGAGGAGGAGGAGGAGGAGAAGGAAGAAGAGGAGGAAGAGGAAGAAGAGGAGGAGGAGGAGAAGGAAGAGGAGGAGGATGTGGAGTCTCGCCTTACAGCCTCACGGGTGTGAGAGCAGCTTAAAATACAGATTAGAAACGTGACAATCGTGTTTTCTTGACACATAAAAATAAAAAGAAATAAAGTGCTGACTGTATTTTGAAGGGTCCATGATAATACAGAGAGAGAGAGAGAGAGAGAGAGACAGATGACAGACATAAGACAGAGACAAGAGTGAGGAAGAGGAAGAAAGAGTGAGGAAGAGGAAGAAAGAGTGAGGAAGAGGAAGATAGACAAAGAGAGACAGCAAGGAAGAGACAAAAACAGAGAGAGAAAGAGAACTGTGATGCTTAATGACAATACCAACATGGCCTGATTTGCTGTCTCTCTCTCTACCTGTCTGTGTCTCTCTCTCTACCTGTCTGTCTCGCTCGCTCTCTACCTGTCTGTGTCTCTCTCTCTCTACCTGTCTGTGTCTCTCTCTCTACCTGTCTGTCTCGCTCGCTCTCTACCTGTCTGTGTCTCTCGCTCTCTACCTGTCTGTGTCTCTCTCTCTCTACCTGTCTGTCTCGCTCGCTCTCTACCTGTCTGTCTCTCTCTCTCTCTACCTGTCTGTGTCTCTCTCTCTACCTGTCTGTCTCGCTCGCTCTCTACCTGTCTGTCTCTCTCTCTCTCTACCTGTCTGTCTCTCTCTCTCTACCTGTCTGTGTCTCACTCTCTACCTGTCTGTGTCTCACTCTCTACCTGTCTGTCTCTCTCTCCCTCTACCTGTCTGTCTCTCTCTCCCTCTACCTGTCTGTCTCGCTCTCTACCTGTCTGTCTCTCTCTCCCTCTACCTGTCTGTGTCTCTCTCCCTCTACCTGTCTGTCTCTCTCTCCCTCTACCTGTCTGTGTCTCTCTCCCTCTACCTGTCTGTCTTGCTCTCCCTCTACCTGTCTCTCTACCTGTCTGTCTCTCTATGTGTCTGTCTCTCTCTTCCTCTCTCTCTCTCTCTCTCTCTCTCTCTCTCTCTGTCAGTAGAATATGGAGCAGTAAAATGGCAGGAACAGAGAGACGAGTTAAAGGAGAAAAACTCAACACTTTCTCCAAACTCACTGATTCAGGATTCAGAAGTGCTGCTGGCACAGACAGGAAGTACAGTACGGCCTCGTTTCACTGCTGCCCTTTACACACGGTATGAGGGACAGTGTGTGTGTGTGTGTGTGTGTGTGTGTGTGTGTGTTGCATCAAGAGCCACAATAAGCTGCTTGGCCGAGTGTAAAAGGCCGCTCTGAGCGCTGAGCTGGTTTATTTTAGCCGAGTTGGAGGAACTTCTGTTGAGATATAATTCGCACTCGTGTGAGACGACACGTGGGTTGTGTTACTGTTACCATCCTGACGCTGATTCTTTTCCTAGAAATGCGGTCTCTGAAAGTGCTTTATTCCGTTTACGCCGCAGCGATCTTTTATTCATTGAAGAATGAATGTACAGGCATTACTATACAGCTGTGATTTGCAGCTGCACAACTGTCACAGCTGCTGTTAAAGGGAATTAACCAACACCTTCTGACCAATCACAATCCAGAATCCAACAGCGCTGTGAGATAAACAAAAAACAAAAAAAAAGCCGCTGCTTCTGGGAAAAGGAAGAGAAACCTAATTAACTCCCACTCATTCAGCTTCTCTTCATCGTGTGTTTTCATTATTGTCACCCTGCGAGTCTCTGGTGTTTGGCGTTTCCACTAATTAGGGCTCCGGTTAGCCTCGGAGATACATAAAGCGTCTGGATCAGTGTGTGTGTGTGTGTGTGTGTGTGTGTGTGTGTGTGTGTATGGGGCGGGAAGTGTGTACTCCAGGTTTCTCTCTCACACCAAGTTCCACATTTATTTAACGCTTCAGTTCACCGCTCAATTCCCTTCACACACACACACACACACACACACACACACACACACACACACACACACACACCTACCTCCCGGCCAAACAACTAAACATTTGTATAGGCGTTATAAAGCAGAAAAAAACGAGTCCGAGGGGGAAAAATAAACACGTTTATCCGAGTTGCGGTGCTGATTTCGCTGGCACACGTGTGAGAGCGCGAGCGCCAGGATTTGTTAACAGATCCAAAAAAACAGTGAAGCAAAGCAAGCTGGCAAAGGTCCTGAAGACTCGAGTCCCGAGCTGGAAAACTCCGAAAAACAGAAAGTAGTACTTTTCTTATTTCATTACGAACCATAAATCATCGCTGGGGTCAAGCACGAACCAACTAGTGTGGAAAAAAAAAACCCAGACTGCTTCCTGATGCTCAACTTCCTGCAGGGAAAATAATATTTTGGGTTGGAAAAAGTTTTCCCAAATCATTGATTTCGAGCTTTTGGTCTTTACTGGATGAGCACGGCGCTAAAACTTACGAGCGCCAGACTGTCTGCTTACGCTAATCCAATACTCGTGATGATTATCCATGCAGGGGGTTGAATCACATCCAATCAGGACGAGAAAAATCATCAGGATCTACAAAACTATCAGGACACCAAAGAAGAAAGAAAGAGGAAAAGGTGGGAAATGGAATATCTTGGAAACTTGGACACCAAGGAACTGGAAAATAAGGAACTCTAAAAAGATGGTGGGAGAGCAGGAGGCTACGTTAGAACTGGAAAAAAAAGGCAAAAGGGAAAGTAGAATAGACAGAACACTGGAAAGAGGGAACTAGGGAAATGGGAAACAATAGGAGAACGTGGTGAGAAGCTCCAAGGAAACAGGAAGAACCACGAGAACACGAGAAAACACCAGGAGAACCAGAAACTGGAAATCAGAACTGTGTCTAAAAATGAGGAAGGTACGAGAACAAGATGAACTTGAAAGAGGGAAACATGGAGAGCAGGAAACTAGAACCAGAGACAAGAACGTAAGAAACAGGAAACCCTGGAGAACAGGAAGCTAGAAAACAGAGACTAGGAGAACCAGAAACAAACCCAACTACAACGTTGAGGGGGATTTTTCTTTGTATTTTCCTAGATGGAAGTCGGAAATTCCGTGAGCAGCCATGTAGATTTGATGTCACTTCCTGAACTGTGGGTTGAGGAGACCTTCCCAACATTCCGAATAGGAATTCCAAGTTGATTGGCATTTTTTAATTTGGGTTTTTCTCGGTCTGAAGTTGGAAATTCCGAGAGCAGCCGTGTTGATTTGATGTCACTTGCTGAACTCAGGGTTGAGGATGTTTTCCCGGCTTTCCGTGTAGGAATTCTAAGTTGAGGGGGCGCGTAGGAATTCTAAGTTGAGGGGGCGCTTTCTTAGTCTTCTTCCTAATCGGAAGTTGGAAATTCCGTGCGCAGCCGTGTTGATTTGATGTCACTTGCTGAACTCTGGGTTGAGGAGACCTTCCCAACATTCCGAGTAGGAATTCCAAGTCGAGGGACATTTTTTCCACTTGGGTTTTTCCTAGTTGGAGGTCGGAAATTCCGAGAGCAGCCGTGTTGATTTGATGTCACATGCTGAACTGTGGGGTTTAGAGAGACCTTCAAGACGAGTAGGAATTCCAAGTTGAGAGAGTGTTTCCTCTGTTTTTTCCTAGTCTGAGCTCGGAAATTCGGAGTCACGAGATGAATAAATAAATACTGTAAACCTGGAGGGAGTGGCCACGTCGCCTCGGGCGGAGTCACAGAAAACGGAAAAAGGAAACATTGCGGATTCTTCCGGTGTCTTCGGCAGCAGACAGCTCATCCAACGTGTTAAATAGATTCAGACGGGTGTGAGATGAGGCCCAGGGTGCAAACACACCCACACACACCCACACACACACACCCACACACACCCACACACACGTCTCCATCCAGACGCTTTCATTTGCCGAACAGCTTTCTGCTTCCCAAACGAGTTTGGCTGTCCGCTCAGGCGTGACGTGCGGAAGCGGCGCTCTCGGAGGCCGACGGAACATAATTTCATGCAAATGTAGCGCTGAGTTTAGGAAATCAAGGTAATTTAGTTCCTTTTTTCTCTCCTTCTCTCACTCTCTTCTCTTTTTTTAATTTCACACTCGAGCGCACAGCCACAAATGATGACCGAGAGGTCTCCGGTGGCGACGCCGCGCACTTCCGCCGACTATTTTTAGAGCTCAGACTCTTTAGCTGAGAAAAATATTTACTCCGGTAAACGAAAAGGGAGCGGCGGAGCTCGAGCCAAAGCTGAGGCGAGTTCGCGTGACTCCGACTGCCTGCGTGCTCACGTCTGCACGAGCCGTAAACAAACTCGGGAAAGGGGAAAATAATCACGTGAGTGCGTCCTTAAGGTATTAATTAACAACAACAACAAGTGTGTTATTATTCATATCGCACAAATACATCACCATCACTCAGGAAAAAGCCACATCTCAGACACACTTCTATTACTCTTAAAACACACAGAGAAAAGTAATGGCACCCCCGGTTTAAACTAATGACAAACTCAACCCTGGGATTATTTGTTATTAGTTTATCACTTGGGATTATTGATTTATTAAAGCGTTCATACACAAGCTCTACACACCGCCGATTTTAATATCAAGCGTAATTAATTAATTTAACTTTAATTTAACTGCTACGTTAGCAATGTGGCTAATTAGCTTAGGTCAATTTTTTTTGATTGTTAGATAAAATTCGATTTTTATTTCCGTGAGAAACTGGCTGTAGGATTTTTACAGATCAAAGTCAGACTGAATTTGGGAACAAACTCGAGATTAATTATTTTCTATAATAATAATAATATAGTTAAATGTAACTACAAATGGACAAAAATTATGACTTGCTGTTGTTTAATAAATAAAAAAATTGCAATGGCTGGTGAATGGCTGTGGTATAAGAGGAATAAAACACTGATACAGGAAAAGAATCAACAGTAACGCCGCTTCAACACCTCCTGCCATCATCCCGTCATCATCTGTCATCATCCCGCCATCATCATCCTGCCATCATCATCCTACCATCATCCCGTCATCATCATCCCGCCATCCTGCCATCATCCTGCCATCATCATCCTGCCATCATCCCGTCATCATCATCCCGCCATCATCATCCTGCCATCATCATCCTGCCATCCATCATCCCGCCATCCTGCCATCATCATCCTGCCATCATCCCGCCATCATCCCATCATCATCCCACCATCATCCTGCCATCATCCCATCATCATCCCGCCATCATCCCGCCATCATCTGCCATCATCATCCCGTCATCATCCCGCCATCCTGCCATCATCATCCTGCCATCATCATCCCGCCATCATCCCGTCACTGATTATTTTCCTGTAACTGCACCACATGCAGTGTGTGAGTCTTAATGTAATAAAGTGTAGCACAGTGCAGAAGAACGCTAATCCAGGAGCAAAGCAGAGGAAGGTGTGCAGAATTCCCAAAAGGATGAACACTGTCTGGAATTAAGGCCCAAAATTCCTTGTTTTTTCCCCACTAAGTGAACTTTGTTAAAACGAGACAAATTTAAAAAAAATAAACTGTCTTGATGCAATAAAGTTTGGAGATAAACTTTAGCCTCAGTCAGCGGTTCACTGGGAAAGGTTTTTCAATCCGCTCGGGGACGAGCCGGACGCATCCGCGATCTGCGCCGCATCGGAGCGAGCGTCTGGGCTCAGGGATCAGCGGCATCGTTAGCGGTCTGTTTATGACACCGAGATCAATGCTCGTGGCTGAATAATTCATAACGGCATCCTGCTCCGCGATGTCAGCGTACGGAGAGGTGGGGGGAAAAAAAGGACCTGGCAACCCGAGCGCACTGGCAAATCAATCTCCGATTGTTCACAAACAACGGAAGAGACACGGCGGAGTTTCTAACGATTTCTCCTGCATTAGCCTTTGTGGGCTGGTGGTAATTGTCATTCTGTGCAGCTCGGCGCTCGTTTGTGGTGCTTTTTTTTCTTTTGACAGTTTCAGATTTAATGGATGAGACGAGGGCTCACTTCGCTCTGCTCTCTGAGGGAGACGAGTGAGGGAGACGAGTGGGGGAGGGATGCGCGCTAGACGTAGGTTTGTGTGCATTCATTATACTTTTAAAGCGAAGTTCCCCTGTGGAGAAGTTAAAGATTCCAGTTATTAAGCCGTTATGATTAATGCTCGGCGTGGTAATGCGCGTGATATTTGCGTTGCAGAGTTTAAAGTGATTTTTGGAAACTTTCTGGTGCTGAAAAAAGTGCTCTGTCTTTTTCCTTTCAGGCATTCGAAACTCACGCCTGTGATGAACGCTTGTTAATAAATAGCTGTAGAACGACTTTCCCCTTCTTTCCGTCTCGCTTTTCACAGCTCATGAATATTCAGAAAGCAGTCAGGAGTCGACGTTCTGGAATACAGCAGCTGCTAAATGAAAAACATGATGAATTTATCCTCGTTATCGACTCCATCCCGAGTCAGCGAGGTACAGTTAGCATACTCGGGGACGCTAGCTAGCCCTTTCCACACAAACCCGTTACTGGAGATTATTCACGAAGGAGCTCATTTTGCATCTCTCATTAGGGGACTGAGGAGATTTGCCTTCGTGGGCCTTGACGCACAATTCCAATGGTTTTTTTAAATCGTAAAACCTGATACACATCCGATTCTCCCTCGGCTTGAACTTGGTTGCCACGCAGTGTTGCCATGGCGATTACGGTGCTCTTGCCGTACAGGCTGTAGCTCGTCTGAATCAAGTTTAGACGTGTTGAGATGCTTTTCTGCTCACCACGGATGTACAGAGTGATTCTCTGAATTAGCGATATCGTCTAAACTATGAGATTTTGACAAACTGGGATTTGCAATATTGTGTCTCTGACACGCCCCCTTATAACCCGAGCCATCACCTCTTACTGACTCCTACACGTGCCATGAATTTCCTGGTTACACAATCGCACTATTTGTCCCTGTAGTCCACAGTTACAGAAGAGTAATGATGTATAATCGCACTATCCGGTGTCAGATGACGACGGGTTTCCTTCCGAGTCTGGTTCCTCTCAAGGTTTCTTCCTCATGTCGTCTCAGGGAGTTTTTCCTCGCCACCGTCGCCTCTGGCTCGCTCATGAGGGATAAATACATACATGTAAAATTGATATCATGATTTGATATATTTGTGCGAAGCTGCTTTGTGACGATGTCCATTATTAAAACTGAATTATCATTATGCACTACTGACGTTTACAATCATATTAAACGTTGTCATATTTCCCTTTAAAGATTCCAGGTCTGTATTCGAACTCTCCCTTATTTCATTTCTACTTCTATCTCCATCTAAATGGTCTTTATGTATTACGGTAAGTGAAGATACGATAGTAATAGTAATAATATATATATTTTTTTATTATGAACACAGATAAAGCATTCTTCTCACACACACACACACACACACACACACACACACTTCTTGTTCCACACAACAGCACGTTCCGCAGCATATTTCCCCATAAAAGTCATGAAGGTGCAGCTGGAGCGTGAAGCGGTTCCTGAGAGCTACACGGTGCTTTTAGGAGCAGATGGCCTGACGCTCCCCAGAGCCCCATCAGCGCCAAACTACACACAGACACACGGGTAAAAGTGGGTAAAAAAAAAAGTTTCACCCAAGCAGCAATTACAAGTCAGCGAAACGTCCCCAGACCCAGAGAGAGCTAACCTAGAATTCGCTTACAAAACTTTATTTATATGCGAGACGGGACAAGGACAAGACGCGAGGTCCCAATCCTGCGCAGATTTAATGCCAGCCACCGAACAGAGGCTTTCGGCCTGACTGAGAAGAACGTCTCAGATCATTTTCTCTGAACTCTTCCGTATTAGCGTAGCTCCCTCTTCCCTTATAGCTCCCGTCATTCTGATAGGGACACAAAGTAGAATTTACGATCACCATTACTCATTTTATAACCCTCAGACATGGAGTGATCATATTTTAATTATTTTTTCATTATAAAACAGGCCATTTATCACGAGCAATAATAACAACATCTTGTCCTCCTTAAGCCAAATAAAAAACAACCAAATGACCGACTTGTGCAAATTAAATTAAACAGATTTAGATTTAGTTTTTATAGCTAATTTTAAATATATACGTATTTTATATTTTATATATAAACACACACACACACACACACACACACACACACAGTACTGTGAAAAAGTCTTAGACACATGCAGATGCCTTCAAAAATAATGAAATTAAATGTTTCTACATTTAAAAAACTCCTATAAAGAGCAGTAAACAGTAATAAATGACACAGAGTCAGTATTTAATGTGCCGATCCTTGGCTTTAAATAAATAAACAGTGTCTCAGGTGCAGTGTGTGCAGTTTGATAAGGAAATGAGCTGGAAGTGTTACTGAGCATCTTGCAGAAGCAGCCGCAGTTCTTCTGGAGACTTTGACTGTCGACTCGCTTCTTATT
>CM041002.1:13642366-13652745 GCA_022985145.1 Pangasius djambal | reverse complement strand
GCCGGAAAACTAATGTTTGGAATCTGAAATGTTTTTGTACTGAATCAATAACGTAGACGTCAGAAAGTAAACATCTATAACAAAGTTTGTACTAAATTTAGGGTGCTACTGTAACGCTAAGCTCATTCTCACACTGACCTCACCAGAGCAGTAGAGCTCCAGGAAAGGTTCAACTGGCCCACCTCACTCCACTGTTCCAGAGTTTTTATTGCCCCCCGTAAAAGCCGGAGCACTTCCAAAAGGAAAAAGTTAACTTGAAAACTGCTGTAATGTGGAGTGGTTTTTAATCACTTAAGCGATAAAAGTTGCAGCTCGGAGGGCGAAGTGACTGCTGACGGTTCCACATGGATACACTCACGTCCACGCCTCAGCTTGGCTTGTGTTTAATCGTCACACTCTGCTCATACTGAACATCCTTTCCAAACACTCAGTGCTGTCTGTCTTTCCTCTTCTAAACCTGTACACTCTAACGATTTTAGCTCGTCATGGTGACGGATGATGTCAGACAGGATAAATGATCGACGTGGATTTTTATATTCGATGCGTTATTTACTTAATCAACAACATAAATGTGTTATAAGCATGCACAGGTCTGGATAGAATGTAATACCACGGTGAACCCGTAGGGGGCAACAGCACCGATACTGCTGGTACTATACTACTGATACTGCTAATACTACTGGTACTATACTACTGATACTGCTAATACTACTGGTACTATACTACTGATACTGCTAATACTGCTGGTACTATACTACTGATACTGCTGATACTGCTGGTACTATACTACTGATACTGCTGATACTGCTGGTACTATACTACCGATACTGCTGGTACTATACTACCGATACTGCTAATACTACTGGTACTATACTACTGATACTGCTAATACTACTGATACTGCTAATACTGCTAATACTGCTGGTACTATACTACTGATACTGCTAATACTACTGGTACTATACTACTGATACTGCTAATACTGCTGATACTATACTACTGGTACTATACTACTGATACTGCTAATACTGCTGATACTATACTACTGGTACTATACTACTGATACTGCTAATACTGCTGATACTATACTACTGATACTGCTAATACTGCTGGTACTATACTACTGATACTGCTAATACTGCTGGTACTATACTACTGATACTGCTAATACTGCTGATACTATACTACTGGTACTATACTACTGATACTGCTAATACTGCTGATACTATACTACTGATACTGCTAATACTGCTGATACTATACTACTGGTACTATACTACTGATACTGCTAATACTGCTGGTACTATACTACTGATACTGCCAATACTGCTGGTACTATACTACTGATACTGCTAATACTGCTGATACTATACTACTGGTACTATACTACTGATACTGCTAATACTGCTGATACTATACTACTGATACTATACTACTGATATTATACTACTGATACTGCTAATACTGCTGGTACTATACTACTGATACTGCTAATACTGCTGGTACTATACTACTGATACTATACTACTGATACTGCTAATACTACTGATAGTACTGATACTATACTACTGATACTGCTAATACTACTGATATTACTGACACTACTGCGCCACACAGCGCTGTGCACAAAACACGTGATTTTCACATGACCACATTCTGAAGGTAAAAATTTCTCAATTCTCCTGCAAGTTAAATTATGGCAAATTTACCAAACCTTCAGCAACACCATACCTGCCACACGTCTTTGCTCTTTGCTTGAATTAGCTAGCTACAGCACATTTCAGCTGTACTGACACTAGGTTATATCTTGTGGGCCTTGTTCAGCGGAGTTACACACATTGTGCTGTATGCTGCCAGAGCTGTTAAGTTATACACACCATTAACCAACATATCAGCATGTGCTGGATCAAGTGCTATTTTATCAGCTGCTGTATAATGAGGGTGGAAGCCATGCTGTCAAATTAAAAGTCAGAGGTGGAGAGAAAGATCCGTTTAAATCCACAAATCTCAATTTTATATTTTGTCATTTAAATTTGGTTATTGTTCGTAGAGTACGTTAGTGAAACGCACGTTAAACACAAATATTCCGTCGTTTAGGAATGATTCATTTCTCAGGAAGTGCAAAAGGACAGTTCTGAGTCAGGACTGATCCAGATGAAAGTGTTGCTGTGCTAAAAGCTCCCGTAAGTTTTTAACTCCCCCCTAATTTAATCTTCGTTCTATGACTCTGTAGCTACGGTTTAATTTTCCGACTCCAGCGTGAATTCCAATGCCGCCCCTAAATTGTGGACAATAAAAGTCGCTGTCGTTCCAGCGGGAGTTTCAGTAAAAGAGAAACTCGTCGTAGGAGGAGGATTACAGTCTGGTCTTTTTATCCCTTTATTTATAGTGTATTAATTAAAGACTCCGATTCAATTGTTTTATTGACCGGATCGCTGACACACAAACTCCTCTGGGACAAGGACAAAGAAATGAGAACGGGAGTTATTGCATTTCTGTGTGCATCTGTGTGTGTGTGTGTGTGTGTGTGTGTGTGTGTGTGTGTGTGTGTGTTTGCATAAGCGTTAAACTTTGACACTGCTGACAAACGCTTAAAGTGTTGTTCAATATTTACACGACTGCATGCGCTGGCAGTTTTGCTTGAAATAAAATTTTATTTTCTGGTGTGTTTTTACAAGCAGTGGCATTGAAAAGTTCTCCAGAGCTGCAAGCTTCACACTCCACCTCCACATAAACACTACACAACCAACGTACAGTAGCAACTGTTCTCCATACCTTCAGATCCAGCTTCCTAAGTCATCCTTGGATGCAGAACAAGTCCTGCATCCAACAAGTCCTCCTTATGGATCTTCAGATCTTTCCAGATTTCCCTGAAACCCATTTGGAACACAGAGGTCCTCATGGACGCTGTGTTTCTCAGATCCATCCACCACTCCCTGGATCTCCCTTCGTGAGATCTTCAGATCCAGCCAAAGATCTTGAGATCCAGCCCGAGTTCCTCAGATCCATTCCTGTATTTATTCAAATCCATGTGGATCCATTCACCATTCCCTAGATCCATCTGAATGTCCTCAGATCCTTTGTGAGAGCTTCAGATCCAGACAGAGTTCCTTGGATCCATTCAGGTATTTATTCGGATCCATCCAAAGTTCATCACGTCCGTCCAGAGAGCTTCAGATCCATCATGAGTTTCTCAGATTCTTTCAGGTATTTATTCAGATCTATCCATAAGGTCCACAGGTCCATCCAGCAGTCTTCAGCGACGAATCGCGTTCCCCAGTCCCATTTATGCATTTATTCAAATCCACCTGCAGGCCCTCAGATCCATCCAAAGATCTAAGGATCTAAAGATCTAAAGATCCATCCCCAGTGCCTCAGCTCTGTTCTGATATTCATTCATATACACTGTGAGATCTTCAAAACCATCCAGAGTTCTGATCCATCTGAAGCTCCTCAGATCTATCATGAAATCTCCAGATCCAGCCCACGTTCCTCAGATCCCCTCTATTATTTATTCAGATCCCCCTGAAGGTCCTCAAACCCATGTTCAGCAACCTTCGGATTTATCCAACGTTCCTCAGATCTATTCAGCATTCCTTTGGTCTTTTGATCAAGTTGATCAGAGAAAGTTAAATTCCATCTTTTTTCCTCAAATCCTTACCGTGTTTGTTATTTGTTTTCCTAATAAAAAAAAATTGCCCTCGCCTTCCGGGTTGTAACTGCTCCAGATTCCGATCGGAATCTTCTCATGCTAACTAAATGCTAAACAAATAAATGCTTAACAAATGTATTTGTGGAGCTCGGAACAATAAAGCTGTGTTTGTGGAACGTAAAGCGCAGGTGCTGGTTGTGTCGGAGCTGCACTGTGTGTCTGACGGATTAACGGAGGGAGGCGTATACCGAATCAAAAATGAGGTGTTGGACTCACCACTTGGCCGTTCTGGGGGTTTTTGTGGGCGTACGGAGGACCTCGGATGTGATTCCACATCTGACCAGAGGTCATAGCAAACACCACACACTAGAGGAGAAGAATGAAAGAGAAAGAAATATATGAAACATTCTATACAAAAAAAAAAAAAAAAAGCACTCAACTTGTCAGTGCGGTGGTACACCGAGGGTCTGTAATTTACATCTTTATCCAATAGCTTTTACCTGGAAAAGTGAGTCTTGTGCACCTTTAAGCTCCAATTACACACATCTCAAACTTTTACAGCGATGATTAGATACAAAAAGACGTGGCCTTAAGGGTACCACCACGCTGAAAAGGTACAATTTAATACCTTTTTTCCGCTCGTGGAACAGACTTTGGTACTGACAGATTCCCCAAAAATGAAACGATGAAAATGTTCATAAATTGGTCCTTAAGAGCCGTTTGAAAAATACTTCCGTTCTTTCTTTCTTTCTGAGAGTGTCGAGTCCAGTGCATGTAGTGGAACAAAAAGTCCCGGCGCTCCCCTTTCTCGACATATTAACGTTTCAGCAAAGCATTAAATAAGAAATAAAGAACTCTGCGCCATGAGGCTGTAGTAAAGTAATCGACGACGGGGTGGTGTGATGAGGCGGCGTCGCTGTGACCACCCTGAGGTTGGCTAATTTCCTATAAGAGATTTATTCCTCTTACGCCACAGCAATTACAATTTTTATAACTAACGCTGTGGAATGTCCTGTTCTCACTTACGTTCCAGCGGTTCACACTGTTATACAACGTTTGTGGAAGGAGTCTCCAGTGCCAGCACTTTGTAACGAGTGCGAATAAGGGGAATAAAACGCGTCGAGACGTGGAAAACAGTAACTCGCATGGCATTGAACCTTAACTCTACTGAATCGCACCACTCCATCGTTGATTACTTTCCTACAACCGCACGCCACACACGGCGTTTTATTCCCCACTTGCTGGCAGAAGGTCCGACGTTAATCACGGCGCAAATCGCAACAAATTCACGGCGGTGAAATCTTGACATAAAAGAGAAATAAAGCTGCTTGTTTCCTTGTTTCAGAAACAGAGTTTGACGTGAAGGTATTGTTTTTTTTTTTAGCGAACAGCTTCTGGAAGTCGACTCAAGACTGTTAGAGTCTACTGCAGACACAGATGGTGATGGTGTGAGAAAGGAGAAAAGAGAGGGAGAGAGAGAGAGAGAGAGAGAGAGAGAGAGAGAGAGAGAGAGATCGATGTGATCCTCTCAGGCAGTAGAATCCATAGCCAAGCTTCGTCCTGTAATCAATACGCCGAATAACAAACTCCAGCCGGTGCAGTGCAGAAGGTCGAGCTCCTGCTTTTTTTTCCCCCCCGGAATAAATATCGATAGCGTACAGCTGCAGCGTCGCTTGTTACGACAGCGTCGGCCGGACAAGGATCCGCGCACGCTCCCGGACCCTGAACTCGCTCGTCCGTGCGTCCTCGCTGCACGCCGACACGCGCTGCGCTGCTTTTAAGGACATTCATTAACTTCCTCTAAGCAAAACTTCCCGCTCGATTCCGACATCTTTAATGATGACTTACAGCGTGTGCGGCGTCAGCCAGACCTTTTGTCTGTTCAAGGGTATTTTTGGCTGCTGTGAAATCTCTAAATACGGCCTCGCTGAAGTGGAACTGACCTTTCTAACACTAACTCGAATTAATAGCCTCCGTGCCTCCAGAGTTTAATCACAGGACTGTGAAAAGCACTCAGAAACTCGGGACCCATTTCTCCCGCTTACTAACATCTCTGACACTTCCAGTGCGACAAAGTGTAGTATTAATGTTTAATCTTTTTTTTTTTTTTTTTAAATCGTTTCTACCTTTTGGAATAAACAGATCGAAATGTGACCAAATCAAAATCAGTTTGTGTTTTAGAGAAGAAAAAAAAGGGGACTGGTGAAGGAACGAACGATCACAGCTGCTATTAGTGTTTCACGGATGTTACACAGTATGAGATGTAACTATAAACGGATAAAAAGCATGTCTTTAATAAAGACAAACCGGACTCGCTGGCAAGCTGCTGTAGTATTAGAGGGAAAAAAAACACTTTGTGATGTGACATTAAAGGAAAATAATCCACTTCTGTCGGTTACTTTACTGTAACGGCACGACAGCGAGTTGTTTATTCCAAGCGAGACACAAGCGCTAACGTCTCGCAGGAATAATGAAGATCCAACAAGTGAAACCAATCAGCAGCAGGACTGTTGAACAGCTGAGTGTAAGGTGCTGAGTGGAGGTTAGCTGGGTTTACCAGCGCGGCCATGGCCCAGCCCGTCTTGTTGTAGATGAACTCCAGGTTGTTCCTGCGCAGGTAGAGAAGACCTCCAACCAGAGACACCAGCAGGGCCAGAGCGATCGTTCCCGAGTAATTCGGCGGCCGGAACACACGGATCTGTGGGGGAAAAACACACACAGCGAACGTAACGTCAGGAGCTAAAAATGAGCTTCGCTTTTATTATCGCAGTGACACGACACTTCACGCTCACGGCCTGTGTGCAAAGTTTTAAACAGTTCTCTAAACTCTAACCTCAAATCCTTTCCATTTTCAAGATCTTTCTTAATCGATGAAACATTACTAACCACGTCGGAACAAATCGTTGTCTTTTTTAAATGGCTCTTTCTTTTTTTCTTCTTCTCTATCTGTCAGAGTTCCAAGCTCTTCACTTCAGCTCAAAACACACACACACACACACACACACACACACACACACACACGCACACGCAGCTGTGGCTGAAGCGTTCATTAAGCTTAAAATGATTTTCTCAATAAATCCATTTGCAGCTCTTCCACAAAAAGCCCGATTACGCAGCGATTACTGATGATTGCGCTAATAAAGATGACACACATCACGCGTGGAAATGGGACGAGAGCAGCAGTGAGAGCGATTTTCCACAAAAACACACAAAGTGCTAATGAAAATGGATGACCTGCATGTATCTGGACCTCATTTTTACAAAGAAATCACAATGCTGAAGAGGAACTATAAACCACCTTCCGTCCAATTACGAGAAGGAGGCGGGGCTACTTCACTGTCAATCATGTAGTTTGTCTATGTCAGATTTTCTGCCGTTTTATTCTTACGTTTTTACCCTGTGTGTGTGTGTGTGTGTGTGTGTGTGTATTTTAATAAAGGGTTTTAGAGAGCATAAATGTTTTTTTTTTGTTTTGTTGCTAAATTTTGAATTTCAAAAACACTAAAATCTACAATCACTGATTACACCTTTATAAAATATCAGTAAAATAAAAACACGCTGTAAAGGAAAATGACTCACGGCTGCGTTTCCACAATCACAGCTGCTCAGCCGGTTAACTGCAGAAGACGCAAAATGTTTTTTTTTTTTGCTCTTTCTCGGTTGCCATAAACTCACGTTTTGTTATAATAATTAAATCAAGATACCCGTCTTAATGACATCAGCATGACTAATAACAACAAGTATAATAATAAACCAACACGCACGCAAGTGAGCTTCCTTTTATTTATATCATTTGAACATCTTAAGCTATGAAAGGTGCTACTAAAAATTGTTATTATTATTATTACAATGTCATCTTTTTTCACCATAGACAGGTGGTACAGTGCCCATTTCAGTTTCAGCACCGTGGACAGGTACCACAACGGCCATTTCAGCACCATGGACAGGCGCTACACCTCCCGTTTCAGCACCATGGACAGGTACCACAACTGCCCTTTTCAGTTTCAGCACCATGGACAGGTACTACAACCTCCATTTCAGAACCATGGACAGGTACTACAACCGCCATTTCAGAACCATGGACAGGTGCTACACCTCCCTTTTCAGTTTCAGAACCATGGACAGGTACTACAACCTCCATTTCAGAACCATGGACAGGTACTACAACCGCCATTTCAGAACCATGGACAGGTGCTACACCTCCCTTTTCAGTTTCAGCACCATGGACAGGTGCTACACCTCCTTTTTCAGTTTCAGCACCATGGACAGGTGCTACACCTCCTTTTTCAGTTTCAGCACCATGGACAGGAGCTACCCCTCCCTTTTCAGCTTCAGCACCATGGACAGGCACTACACCTCCCTTTTCAGTTTCAGCACCATGGACAGGCACTACACCTCCCTTTTCAATTTCGGCACCATGGACAGGTGCGACACCTCCCTTTTCAGTTTCGGCACCATGGACAGATGCGACACCTCCCTTTTCAGTTTCAGCACCATGGACAGATGCGACACCTCCCTTTTCAGTTTCAGCACCATGGACAGATGCTACACCTCCCTTTTCAGTTTCAGCACCATGGACAGATGCTACACCTCCCTTTTCAGGACCAGACACACATGCTAGACATGCACTAAAGGAAGCCATTAAACAAGCCAGACTGATTCTACTTTCCACTGATTCTTTGGGTCATGCCAAGTTCAGTGCACATCATGTTAATTTCTGCCATAATGGATTTTCCATTTCTCCTCCTACATTTTGTCCAATCATCACCAAATTTGGATCACGGCATCATGAGACCAACACAGACAAAACCTGATTCTCAGATTTTTGATATGCTGGATGTTTCGTCCCTAACACAAAATTGATGGCAAAGTCACAAAACAGGAAGTGAGGGTGTATCCCAGCAACATTTTTACATCCTGACACCAAACTGGGCCACATATAATTACCAACATGACCTGACCTAAGGCATCGAGCTTCAGGAAGTGATGTCATATCTCAGCAAATTTAGTACGTCTGCTTGGTAACGAGCGCTGATGGTCCAGATAACTTCTCGTCTTCCTCGGCGGCTAAAGTGAAAGTGCTTGGCCCCCCGTCATCGCTGCTTGCAGCTGGATTTCTAACTGCAGCTGTTATTAAACTTTAAAATGAGCTGCAGTGTCACTGACGACATTCTGGACGCTAGTCAGTAAACTTCGCTTCTCTACTTCATGATGAACAAAATCCCTGTGATGTTCAGGCTGCATTACTGTGTGTGTGTGTGTGTGTGTGTGTGTGTGTGTGTGTGTGTGTGTGTGAGAATTAAGATTAAAGGGAAAGTGTGATCGTTAGAGCCGAGACAGAAAAAAGCCTCTCGTAATCCACTCCTGCTTTCATGTTCGCTCCAAACGTGTCACTGAGCTCTGACCTCCACTCATCTCTCCATCCCTCCGTCTCTCTCTACTTCACTTCTACCTTCCGCCTCTGTCCTGTTATTCCTGTCTCTCGTCCCCTCTTCTTCCTGTCCCTCCTCTTCCTCTTCACGTTCTCCAGCTGTTCTTTCTCCTTCGCTTTCTTTTTGTCATCTGTTCCTTTTCTGTCCTTTTTACTTCTCCCCATCTTATCCTTTCTTTTCATTCTCCTTTTTTACTTCTGTTCAGGCGTTCCACCTTTCATATCTCTTCATCCGTAGATTTCTCCTTTTTTCTTTCTTTTTACCTGCTCTTTTTCATTCCATCTTCCTTCTTGTCCTCTCCTCTTTTTTCCTCATCTTCTCTTTCTCCTTCTCGTTTCTTTTAAGGAGCTTCTAGCCATGTGTGTTCCAGTGGACTGCGTGCGTGCGTGTGTGTGTGCGTGTGTGTGTGTGCGCGCTTTGTGCGTGTGTGTGTGCTGTGTGCGTGTGTGCTGTGTGCGTGTGTGTGTGTGCTGTGTGCGTGTGTGTGTGCTGTGTGTGTGCGCGCTGTGTGCTGTGTGCGTGTGCGCGTGTGTGTGTGTGCGTGTGCGTGTGTGTGTGTGTGTGTGTGTGTGCGCGCGTGTTACCTGCACGTCAGTGCGGTCGTGGATCCACTTTGCCAGCTGCTCGGAAGCGAAGCCGATCCTCTGCAGGTCGAACGTGTCGGCTCGCTTCGGCTTTCCTTTAGCCGGGAAGTGCATGAAAGTCGGAGCAGAGTTCATATTCAACTACAGAGACAGAGACAGAGAGAGAGAGAGAGAGAGAGAGAGAGAGAGAAGAGAGAAGAGAGAGAGAGAAGTGAAGACAGAAACTGGTTTGATAAAATTTTCCAAAATTACACTTTCATTTACACACAGTGTCAAGTCTGGGAGAAAAAAATAAAAGAGAAAGAAACATCAGAAATTAGAGAAGAGAAAAGAAGAGAAGAGAAGAGACAAAAACTGAAAGAAGATAAGTATAGTGTGGTACAAAATGTAGTAAGAATGAGGATGTTTGAGCTCCGCTAACATAAAACTGTAATACTACAGCACCAGCACACTAACACACTGGCATACTGATCCAGCTGTGGATCCAGGTGTGGATCCAGGTGTGTTTACCTGCTGAAAGACGTCAGCGCCTTCGTCATAGTCGACCACAGTGAAGAACAGTCTGTTGGAGAAAGCGGACGAGTAACGCCACGAGTTCGCCAAGACCTGATACTCCTCATTCGCCTGTCTGAGAGAGGGGGAGAGAGGGAGAGAGAGAGAGAGAGAGGGAGAGGGGGAGAGAGAGAGAGAGAGAGAGAGAGAGAGAGAGAG
>CM041002.1:13629126-13635742 GCA_022985145.1 Pangasius djambal | reverse complement strand
AGACACACACACAGAGACACACAGAGACACACACACAGAGACACACAGAGACACACACACAGAGACACACAGAGACACACACACAGAGACACACAGAGACACGCACACAGACACGCACACAGACACGCACACAGACACGCACACAGACACGCACACAGACACGCACACACAGTCGTTGATTATTTTACCGGAACAAACATAACTAATAATATCGCACTTCTCCATAATGGACAGATTCATAAAGAGAGAGAGAAAGAAAGCGAGTGTTCCAGCTGGAAGCCATCGCTGTGTAAATGTCGAAGTGTGTGTGTGTGTGTGTGTGTGTGTGTGTGTGTGTGTGTGTGCGTGCGTGCGCGTGCGTGTGTGTGTGCGCGTGCTGATAAGGCCACGGTGCTTATTACTGGCTTGGAGAGTCGTGTAGTGGAAGTCGTCGTGGCTTTGGTGCGACAGGATGGTGGGATGAAAAGACGAGAAGAGCGACGGGGAAAAGAAGGCGACGCGAGCGTGCTCAGGGCTCGGCGCTTCGTCTTCTGAGATGATAATAACGGACATGGAGTTCCAGCGAGCCGATATTTGAACCGGTCGATTAAACCTCCAGCGCTAATCCGTGTGCTTGGATTGGGATCCGGTATTCCCGGAAAATATTCCGGATATGTCTAATACCCAAATCCCAAAACCCAAAAGGTGACATTGTGGAACGAATCTTTCCTTCACCGCTTCATCTTCAGTAAGAGCGTTATCCTGGTCAGGGCTGTGATGGATCCGGAGTCAATCCCGGGAATACTGCCTGGACGGGACGAAATTCCATCACACACACGTTCACATCTAGGGGCAACTTTAGGGTTTTGTTTGGAACTTTTACAACATGATATCACGGAATCAATCAACCTTTTTTTTTCCTTTTCCCATTTTCCTCCCCAATTTGGTCACCGTGGTAACACGTGCTTCCTCGAGACACACGCTGCCGAAACTGTTGCTGCGTCACAGGGTTCTGAGGAACGCGCTATCCGCCCTCTTCCTCATACACGAGTGTGATTGACAGGAGAGAGACAGAGTAAGCCCCGCCCACCCAGACAGCACGCACAGTCTTGCTACCACGACTCCCAGACACGGAAAATTAACGGACAAATGTGTTATGAATTCTGTGTACAAAAAAAGTCTCTTTAGGCATCTTTGCATAGAACATATTTAATAAAAAAAAAAAAAACGAAAAGAAACTGAAAAATCGATTCGTCCTTCTTTCTTCAGAGAGATATTTTTGAGTACGACTTTTCCATAAAATCTCGTACACTCTCGGCGTTTATCGCGCTGCTGAAGCTACTGCTCCGACGACCCAACATCCCGGAGAGGAAAACTGTTCCTCACAGGTTCGCTTGTACCGATTTGTTCACCTCGTCGATCTTTTTTTTTTCCTTCGAAAACACAGCTGGCTGAAGGCTTCGGTTAGCCACGCCCACAAAATAACCCCACAGCTGGATGAAGAATCCGCAACGAAGGTGAACGTAGACGCGTTACTCAGCAGCCGCAGTTTCCCGGAAGCGTGCGTTACTCGACGTAGCGTCTCTTCTTTAGATTCTGTTCGTCTTGTTACGCGGAATTAACCCCGTGTCTGGATGTTATAACTACCGAAAGTCATCCTTATGAAGCTTCCTTCCACTTCCTCCTCCTCTGTCTTTTTCATCTCCATACTCTCTCATCTGCACATCGTTCTCCCCGTCACCTCCTTTAATCTCATCATAACAGCCTCTCTCGCTCTCTCTCTTTCTCTTCTCTTCTTCCTCTTTTAAAAATAACCGGTGGGTAATTATTTGCCGAAATGTCACTATGGAGACGGGGGGGACGTCTCCGGAATAAACGCATCAGTCAAAGGGACGGCTCGCCTCGCCGCGCCATTTTCAATTATTCACCGCCGCTTGGCTTAATGAAGCCCGGCCTGGGGTGGAAACACACACACACACACACACACACACGCTCACACACACACACTCTCACACACACACTCTCACACACACACTCTCACACACACACACTCTCACACACACTCTCACACACACTCTCACACACACTCTCACACACACTCTCACACACACTCTCTCACACACTCTCTCACACACACACATTCACACACACACATTCACACACACACATACACACACTCACATACACACACACACACACACTCACACACACTCACACACACTCACACACACTCACACACACACTCACGAGTTATAATTGACGACTCGGGCCCGAGGAATTCTCGTGGATGGAAACCGATGAAGTGTGTGATAAAGAGCGAAAGAAAGAAGAAGTTAGAGAAAAAAATACAAGTGAAAAGAAAAGAGGGATGAAAAAGAAGAGAGAGACAAACAGAAAGAGTGAGCGAGAGAGAAAGAGAGAGTGTTAGACCTAAGGACAGAGAGAGAGAGAGAAGGAAACTGAGATATGAGAGAAAGAAAAGGGCAAAAGTAATGGCATCCTATAGAAAAAAGGAGGAGGCACTTTTTCACCAT
Organism: Pangasius djambal; assembly: GCA_022985145.1. Classification (NCBI taxonomy): domain Eukaryota; kingdom Metazoa; phylum Chordata; class Actinopteri; order Siluriformes; family Pangasiidae; genus Pangasius; species Pangasius djambal. The sequence continues at coordinate 13,633,229 of CM041002.1, read as the reverse complement.
TTAGTCGCCATTTTGTTGAGGTTGTCTTGCCTTTTTTTGGAGTTTTGTGGGCGTGGCTAAATGCATTTACACTCAACTTTACTACCAGACTGATAAATGAGGTCGTGTGTGTGTGTGTGAGATAGACAGAGACTGGAATTCCAAAACAGTGTGTGTGTGAGAGGGATGAAAACTTATCCTCCTTCCATAACACAGCGCACTCTCTGGGTCTTACTTCTCCATGTTCGAATAAATCACTCATGAGTTGCAATCTAGATCATTAAAAAGATATTAACGTGTGTGTGTGTGTGTGTGAGTGTGAGTGCGTGAGTGATGGAGATCGAAGCGCTTATGCACTCTTCCCCTGTCGTCCCCAAATTTATCTCACTCGAGGCCGGAATATTCGGCGTCTGTGATGAACGAGGAACCGGAGGAAATATTCCTCCTCCTCCCGAATCCGGTAAAGATACTCTCGAAATACTCTGACGTTTAAAAAGAGCACAAAGGTTTAGTTTAGTCGAGGAAAAACATCAAAAGTGTCGCTATTTTATAGTTCAGATTTTTTATTACCAAGCTGGAAAGTTAGATTTTTGGTTAAACTGCATCTAAAAACACGTCTTCTCTTGATCTGTAATAATAAAAACATCAGATCTCAGCAGAAAAGTGTTTATTTCACTGTTTTATGTTTTTCTCCACTCGCGTCAACGCATCATCTGAACACCAGCGCCTTCGATAAAGGCTTTAAGCCCCGCCCACTTCGCAATCACATCACGTCACCTCTTATACGTGTTAATTCACGTGTTGTTATGATACACACGTCAGGTTATAAGCCTTAATAACCACACTGTCTACAGCGCAAACACAAAAACCCACTTTTATCTAAATGTCATTTCTTTCTCTATCATCAGAACCAAATGTCACAGTTTCTAGATGATCCGCACTGAGAAATTTCTCAAAACGTTGGATTTATGTTTTACTTTAAACCGAAAAAAGAATGTTTTGTTCATGGAAAATGTTCTTGATTAAATGATCAGTAATCATGGGGAGAAATAAACATTTCAATTCTAACATCATCCAAAGACTAGATTTTTTGGTTTTATTAAGTATGTAAAATGATGCATCTTTGATTAGAATTCACAAAAATTAATGTAAATTCTTGAAGAAAAAAAAAAGAGATTTAATCCAAAAATACTTTGTATTTTCAGCTGGTTAAGATGAATTTATAGTGTAGCTTCAAGACAAATAAACAGTAAAATATGCAGACATCTATCTATCCATCTATCTATCTATCTATCTATCAGGATGGACAGATAGTTGGTGATGCTCTTTATTTTTTTATTTTAATTTATTTATTTATTTATTGCCAGCGTGTTTACCCGGAAGTTGATGTTCAGGTGAACAAGGTTTCGGATTACAGTAGAATAAAGGAAGCAGTGAGCGGCCGAATAACAAACGCATCCGTATTTAAAACAAAGTGCACTTGCACGCGACCTACACGCCCTTACTTTACACCCTAGGTAGGTCGCCTACGTAGGGAGGAGCGAGCCGTTTGGAATTCGGTCATCACTGGACAGCGCCGGAGGCGTTTTTAACCCCGAGGATGAAATAATTTCTCAATTTTAATCATTTCTATCAGTTCTATCACATAATCCGTACCTCTTTTTTCTTCTGACCTCCTCCAGGCTGAAGGAAAAGCGCCAGGATCAGAAACAAAGCGGCGCAAGGCAGGTGGAAACACAAGCGTTTGGATGTGGCAGCCATTTTGGAAGATGCTCCCGTTGTGCAGCGTCTGTGAAACACGATTGGCTCAAGCGACGACCAATCAGAAACGAGCCTGCTGCTGTTGCTTGATGGGAAACGTAGTTCTGCTTGTATCGCTGCTAATAACGTCGTTATGCTAGTTAAGTCATCAGGTATTATTGCTTTAACAAACGTAATAGGGTTTGATATCAAAATATTACTCGTTTATTTGATATATGTGATGAATCATGTTATAAAAAGCAACATTTTAGGAAAGCACCACAAATAATACATGTTTAAAAGGCTATTAAAATTAGTGTTGTTTGCCATAAGCTAGCACTTAGTGTTATGACTAGCATTTTGACTAGCATTCCTATAGGGTAAGAAAAGAATACACTTTCTGGAGACGTTATATCGAAATCATTGGTGCGACAAACAATTTTTTACTTCAAATTTACGTTTATAAATGTTCCTGAATGTTCTAAACACTAAACTAGCCCCTAGGTTAGCATCTTAGCATTGCCTGTTTTGTTTTGTTTTGTTTTTTTCCTAAACAATAACATTTTTACTAAGATTTTGACATTCCACTTAATAACCTAGACTACTTTATTCATGATTCATATTTATGTTTCTTAGCTGTATTTAAATAGATTTAATTAGCGTTAAAGAGCTATGTCTGAGCTGCAGCTTCCCTCCTCATCAGCAGGGGGCGACTCTGAGTCTGAGACCCTGAGCCTCAGCTGGGAAATGAAACTGCAAAAATGGCTTGTTGAGATGGAAAATGATGATAATTATGGTGCGAGTGGAAGCCGTACTGTAAGCCGTGCTGAGAGCTCGGACCTGTTAGCATGTTTTATAGCTCAGTGTTAGCCATAAGAGCTGGTCAACTCGCTCCGAGCTGCCTTCGTTTTTTTCCTCCTGGTTGTTTCAAGGATTACATTTGATACGTCAAAAGAAGAGAATAATAAGGTTTACTCGACTGTGTGTGTGTGTGTGTGTGTGTTAGTCAATTTAAAGTGGTGTGAGAGTGTTTAAAGATAAGAACCGCAAGTTATTAACTTGTCTGAATGTTAAATGTTAGAGCTGCCACAGTCTGTTTGCTTGGTCTGATTGTCTCTGTGTGTGTGTGTGTGTGTGTGTGTGTGTGTGTGTAATCAGACAATGAGATGCATGACTGTATTAAAGTCAATGAGTCGTGAAGAGCAATACATGCGTGTCACGCCAGTTAGAGCGCAATTTAGCGCGAGGATGGCCTTGCATCGACTTATCGTAAACCTGAGAGAAGATAATAAAACAACGTAATCAGCGTCGTCGTAGCAAAACCCCGACCCACAACGCTCTCGTCTTCCCGATTCCACTGAATAACTGGCATCTCCGGGTCAACGAGGACGACGCACACTTATCTAGCTACTTCGCTAATAAACTTGTCTAGCTGTTCTATTTACGCAGTACAGTTAACCTGTAACATGTTAGCTAGCTAAACCTTCTTGTTACACAAACGTTACCTAGCCATATTTCTGGTTATCCAAAAATGTAGGTACATTTCTAAAAGTCAGTTTAAAAGTTTAATTCTAAAAGTTAGTTTCTAGCCAAAGTTATAGTTAGCTACATTTAAAAAAAAATCAATTTAGTATTTTTTGAAATTTTTTTAATTTAACTAAAAATTTTTGTTAGCTAAATTTCTAGCAAATCACAAATTGCTAATCAAATTTGTCAATCAATCATTCTAAAAGCAAACACTGTAGTTAGTAATTTTATTTTTGAGAAATTTTACATGAAATTTTACATGAAATTTTATAAATTGTTACATTTCTACCTCGTCATATTTCTAGTTAAACAAAATTCTAATTAGCTTTTAATTAATTTCTTAAAGCCAACATAGTAGTAGTTAGTGTTTTTGTTTATTTAGCCAAATTTCTAGTTATCTACATTTCTAGTTAGTCATACTTCTAATTAAATTTAATTAAATTTGTAGTTAAAGACATCATATTTAGATTTTTTTTTCTTTAGACAAATCATTAGTTAGTTACATTTCTAGCTAATAATACTTTCGTTAAACAAAGTTGTAGTTAGTTAAAAGGTCTAAAAGCCAACATCATATGTAATATTTTTTATTTAGAGAAATTCCTAGTTAGTTAAATTTCTAGATAGCTAGTCATATTCTAGTTAACCAGATTTGTAGCTGGTCATATTTCTAAAACCCAACACTGTAGATATTTTTTATTTAGCCAAATTTCTATGTAGCTAAATTTCTAGCTAATCATAATTGTAGTTAACCAAATCTGTTTTTAATTTGTTGTTACGTTTCTAAAAGCCAACGCTGTAGCTTTTTTCTTTATCTAAGTAAATGTATATTTAGTCATATTTCTAGTTAAATAAATTTC
>CM041002.1:13609126-13621626 GCA_022985145.1 Pangasius djambal | reverse complement strand
CATCGTCGCGTTCTGCCTCCATGTCGCCTCGTCCCTCAGGTAACCATGGCGATGGCAATGAGCTTTGGATTCTGGGACATAATTATAACGTATAGTGACAGCACTGTCAGATCAGTCGTAGCATGGGAGGGCTTTCATTAGCATGATTTCAGGTTCGGCCGACTTTGTGCTAGCTCGCGATCTACAGTTCCACTTAGTGTGAAAAAAACGTGTGATGAAGCTCAACCTGAAGTGGATGATTTTCCTTCAACAGCACGTCCGGAAGTGTTTTATTCCTTTCATATCGGAGCAATTTCCCAACAATTACAATATTTTTGTTTATTAAAGAGCGTCACGTGGTACTTTTGATCTGTTTATCGTTACATTTAATGGTACGCGCAGTGTTAATCAGCATGCAGTGACCAATCAGAGCGGAGATAACGATCAGGCGTGAACGCGACTGTACTCGAAGGACACACTTTTTTGCTGACTTTTCAGGAATTTGTCTTTCTGAAGCGAATGCGCGTGCTCGGAGGGTTCCACTCCACCAGTCCTCACAGACGTCCTTTTTGTCTTCTGGACTCCTTTGATGTGGCGTTTGATCTCCTTGGCAAGAGATTCTGAGATTTTCAGTGTGACATCATTTCACATTTCTATTACTCTTCAGAGAAAGGGAACGGGAGCGACGCGCTGAAATGCACATTGTGTCTTTTGTGACGGCGTCAAGGTCGGCTCTGCGTGGAGAAATACGGCTTTTGTCAGGGAGATGCGAGAACCCGGGAAGCTCGAGAGAAACGAACTGCAAGATTAGGAGTTTTCTTTTTATGGGACTGAAGAGAATCTGAAGTTTCTAGTGACCTTCATGAAGGACGGAGAAAACAGGAAAGGGCGTGACTTGTTTTATGGAACGAAGGAGGACAGGTATAAAAGGTTCTTCAAGGGTTCATTGGATAATAAAGGCTTTTCTGCTTTTTAAAAAAAGATTGATACTTGGGGTATAGGGTTTAAGAGCATTTAAGAGTTTCCACCAGGAGGATAATCTAAGAAAAAAAACTTTCATTCTTCTTGAAACTCTCTGCATAGAATATTTAAGGGTTCCCTCAGAGACACAACCGAAGGAATGACCTGCACTAAAGATGCCTAGGAAGGGACGATGCCACAAAGGGGTAGGTTCTTTTAAAGAACCGCCGAGAGCCACGTGGAGGCCATGAAACAGAGAAGAGAGGAATGGTGTAGGAGTCTTTCATGGAAAGAAGAGAACATAGAGGTTGTAAAAAGGGTTCTCCAGGGGTTCCTTGGAGAATTAGCTTCCAAAAAAGTGTTCTACCTGGAACCAGCAGGGAAGCACTCTGTTGTGGGACTCTACATATAACGTTTAAGGGTGTTTTTTTTTCTTCTCAGAAGAACAACCAAAGAACCCTTAAGGATTCTGTTTTTTTCTGAGAGTGTAGTAACCTACAAAGGAGTAGGTTCTTTTAATGGACCTGAGGAGCACAGGAGTACATGGAGATGCAAGTGGTCTTTCTTTTCTTTGTGAAAGATGCCTTGAATGGGAGAATACAGGAAAAGTGTAAGATGGAACAAAAGGTTCTTCAAGAGTTCTTCAAGGTTTCATCGGTGAAGTAACAGAATATTTATGGGTTTCCCCTTGTGGGACAACCAAAAAAAAAAATGCAAGAAGTTCTACACAAGACTTACACTACAGATGCCCATGTGGGGACAAATCCACAATGGGGGGGGTTCTTTTACAGAACCGAGGAGTTCATGGAGGTCCATGTGAGCACATATATGTTGTGTTGACCATCACGAAGGACATATAATGTTTTTATCTTTTTGAACGGAGAGAGATCAAAGCGAGGTGATCCCACGATCATAAACACGCAGCTCTTTTATGGAACCGAGGAACACAAGAGGGTTCAAGTGAAGACAGAACACCTAAGACGTGCACGTTAAGGCCCAGGCTATCTTCACGATGGACTTTTCCAGCACAAGTTTTAATCACAGCTGCCATATTGATCCCTCTAAAAAGGCTTCCTCCTGCCCTCTCTGTTCCTATCACGTCTTTTTTCCTCGTCATCCTCTCATCATGGCAGCATGATGCACGCCGGGTGGAACCGCGTTCCATTTCCATCAGCAGCGACAAAGGCTTTCCGCGGAGGGTCACGAGTCGAGCAGGAGCTCTGAAGGTCTTCTGAAAGATGATTAAACACGTTTGTGACAGACAGCAGTTAAAATTCTACAGCTCTTGGACGGCTCTTGTTTATTTATTGATTGATTTATTGAAATTTCGTTCGGTTAGTGGTGATGATACGAAGCAGCGCAGGACGCTGGGCCAAGCTTGAGGTTTAGTGGTATCTACGTCGGAGCCAAAAGCCGAGTGTTTTTATTCCAGTAGCAGTCTGAGCTCCTGTTTATACGCTTTTTTTTTTTTTTTTTTTTTTTAAAAACCACACTCTCTAACACCTACCCAGAGTCCTGGACGTGATTTCGGATGGTACAAACAATTAGCATATGATTAGCTGTAGAAAGAAAGAGAGTTTCATTATCTCTAAAGGTTAACCTCGCAGTACATGTTCTGAGCTAATTATCGTAAGGTTGTGAGTTCAGATCCCAAGACTGGGCCTCGTTTGTCTGTCTTTTAGCGAAGTTACGGTACGTAAATACGTGAAAACGTCAATGTTTTCGCCACGCCGAACTAAAAATTCCCACAGCGGTTCCCGATGTTCTTCATGCTCACGTGTATGTTTGGTAAACGCCAATCAGCCGTAAATGACTAAGCATTTTACATTTAGCCACACCCACAAAATGCCATAAAAGGCAAAGAGAGCTCAGAACGACTAAACCTCCTAAGACCAGCATGCGCTAAATCTTCCAGTAATGCAGCTCAGCCACTGCAGCACGTCGGCTTCCACAGACACACACTAACTCTTCCTCCTTTTACAGGAGCAACATGTAACTATAGAAGGAAAACGTACATGAACCAAAATGCACTTTTTAAATGATGCAACTGAAGAAATAAAGTCGCTTTGGATGTTAAGAGGTTATTTGATTAAAACAAAAAGGAAATATAACTGCAAGCTGCGATTAAGGGGCCCAAGCACTTTCTGGCCACGCCCCTTAGTGATGGAGGAAGACCAGAAGCCTTTGGGATATTTCAGCATTCGTTCACAAGAAGACATCATAAATGTTGGCAGACATGTCAAGCCGTTGCTAAGGTATGACATCACTTCCTATTTTCAGTAGTCTTCCCGAGGTGCAAATGAACTCGAACCTTGTTTTGGTTGCTGAGATACATCCTGACTTCCTGTTTTCTGTCAACTTTGCATGTTGTGGAAATCAGAAATGAAATGTTCTTTTATAAGGTACATGTGTAGTTAAGTTTAATGGGCTAATTTTCACAGTTCTGGTGAATCACAACAACGAGTCAAACACCGCTTATGAGACGCATTATAGAAAAATAACTGCAGGGGAATTAACGAAATGAATTTAAGTAGAGTTCTGAAAGAAAATAAACTGTAACCTCAGTGTTTTTAATTCCTCCTCAGTAAAAATATTAGCATTAAGCAAACTTGGCTCTCAAGTGACTATTAACACAGCTAGCTAACATTAGCGGAAAGATGATCAACCTTTTAGTAACTCTTCCACAATTTTACGAAATGATGAATGGAAATGAACTGAAATGCGGTAAATATGAAATACTACATAAACAATAACAGTGAACTCCATAACTGGCTACTCATCATCATCATCATCATCATCATCATCGACATGCTAACGCCGGTTAATGTTACCGTACCCTGCTAGCGCCGAACCAATTCTCATACGAAGACTTTGTGCTCTCGAGATTTAGTGCCCGAAACTTCATTCCGTGCGGCTGTATTTTGCGTTACTGTAAATATTTAAACTCAGAAATAGTTTGATTGCTCAGAGGAGAGGAAATTAGGATGAGCATGTGCGTGGAAATGCGATGCGGTTGCAGTTATTCGTCCCTCGGCCTCCGTCATTGTTGTTTTAAATGAATTTACTTCACGAGAGAGGAATGATAAAAAAAAAAGACGGAGCGTTAGTCATCGGGCCATCCGAGTCGTCTTCTCGGATGTGTGTTATGTCTAATGTATATTCTATTGCTTTATTTCTCTTTTAAAAAAAAAACTCACTACTACTAAGAAAATGACTCCTTTTATTTCCTGATCCTGATTTTCTCAGGTTGAAAAGTTGGAACAAAAGAATCCAACAGTTTTTTTTTAAGCCTTTTTTAAACAGTACTATTGATCTTTACATGAAGGTGTTGATTCATTTCCTAGAACAGCAGCTCCGACAGTAGTGCCGCTATAAGTCACAGGCTTATATCAATGCGCTCGTTCTGATACGTTATCGTTTCTATAGCAACAGCTCGTTCGCGGGGACGCGTGCGTGCTTTCTTGATGTTTGTGTAACGTTTATGGAAGGAGTCTTCAGTGTCGGTGCTGAACAGGGAAAGCTGTTTTAATCGGCAGTTTCTCGGTAATATCACAAGCTGCGTTTTTTTTTTGTCTTATTAACTTCAAGATACACACACACACACACACACACACACACACACACACACAAACATTCTGCTTTCAGTGTACTTTCACCCTTCACCCTACAGCACACACACTGCCGTTTATTTGTCTCTCCGGAGAGCGAGTGTGGAGCTGGAGTGTGTCCTTCAGGCGAAGAGGTTTGAAGTATGTCTGACTGCAGACAGCTGGAGTCTCAGTCAGGAAAGAAGAGTGTGTGACAGAGTGTGTCCCGGTGCTGCAGTATTGTACCGTAGCACATCCTCGTCGTCGTCGTCGTCGTCGTCGTCGTCGTCGTCGTCGTCCTTTCGGGATTTGAAGTCACCTGCACGTCACGGTTTGAGGGATTTGAACCCGAAGCAGAGCGCTGCAGGACGAACCGGCGCTCGCGGTCAGTGATTTTTGCGGAAGGTTGCGAGCAGCAGCAGCTCGTGATCGTAGCCTCAAACATAAAGTTGAGAGTCTGTCACACTTGACTTATGCTGTAGGCTACTATCAAGTGAATCTTTTTAAAAAAACTAACAAAACCAAAATATCTGAAAGTCGCCCCGAAAAAATTGGGACATTTTCTCAGCATTTAACACATTTTCCTGATGTACAGACATCACTCCATAATTCTACACATCACACACACACTGGGTTTCATTTATCAATATTTATTCATCCATATGTGATCGATATTTTAGTAAAGTTGTGTGTAAATGTTAAACTAAACTAACTGCCAAACAAAAATTTCCACCGGATTTACAAAAGTGTCAGAAACGCTGATATTTTTATTCACTTCTATGCCAATAAAACTAATAATAATAATAATAATAATAATAAGCAAGTGCTAAACCTTGTGATTATGAAATGATTTGTTTTATTTGTCTCAATTCATGGCTTGATGTCAGCTCGCTTTATTTATTTTTAAATTCTTTAATTAAAGGCAGTAAAATAAAGCGTCTGGTTTTGAGTAAATGTTGTGGGCGGAGCTCTGAGGCCCCGAGCGAGTGAACCAGCGCGAGGACGTGTTTCTGATCGAGACTCTAAAGCTCTTCTCTCAGTCGCTCCGGATAAAAGCGTCATAAACAATATTCCAGAGAGAAAAGTGCAGTAATCCGTGCAGATTATAGGATCCGAAGTCCATCAGGTCGAGGTTTACATCAGTGAGTCTTCTTATGCGTAAGTTCACACACACTCAGGAGCACGAGTAGGACACGAACGTTTTTCCGAATTTACGGGATTTGCATGAAAAAACTAATTTACGAATAAATCCGGTTGTTTCCAGCTTGATAAATGAAGCCCACTGCCTGCACTCATATTTTGCCTTTGTTTGCCAAAATCTATTAGATTTAGTTATGATGATTTGATAAAAAAAAAAAAAAAAAAAAACTAGCCCAATGTGGCAACATCCACCGTCCTGTCTTGTGCTCCTCCCCCGAGCGTGGGGCAGCGTGAGTCCTGCCTCAGTGGGCCTGTTAGCGATTGTTTGTTGCAGTTCCCATTTTTGACCACTAGGTGCAATCTTAATAAATAGTTATGTTATGTTATGTTATGTTTGTGCTCATTTTCTGAAGGGTGCAAATAATTACGAAGACTGACGCTTCGATGTTCAATGAAAAATTTTAAAAAATAAAAGGAAATTAAAGAAATTGTGAGTAGGATTTGTGTCCAGACTCGGAGATCTTTATTAGCAAGAATGTTAAAGTAATTATTTCATTCCAAATGCAGCACCGCAACACAAAGTCCCACACAATCGACTGTCAGTGTGTGTGTGTGTGTGTGTGTGTGTGTGTGTGTGTGTGTGTGTGTGTGTTTGGTCGTTAGATAGTTTGCAGATGATCTATGTGTCCCACGGCGCTGAAGTGCTTCCTGATAAACGCATTACTTCACTTACCGTTAGATACACAGCTGCCGTGCACACACATCTCTCTCTGTCTATTTGTCCCCCTCTCTCTTCCTCTCTCTCTCTCTCCCTCTCTCTTCCTCTCTCTCTCTCTCTCTTCCTTCGCTCTTCTGTATTATGAATGTCTAAGTGCGCTAGTTGGCATTTACTGTGAGTCATGAATTAAATTTGCTTCACTACAATGCTCACACACACACACACACACACACACGCGCACACACACATTGTGTGCACTGTTAATAAATCAGTTATCATACAGTAAGATGAAAAATACTGCTTGTCATGTTAAACCTTCCACATAAACAAATAAAAAAAAATCATTCATAATGTGCGCTTTTCTGTGAGGAGATGTTTATTTATGGAAGGAGTCTCCAGTGTCAGCGCTTTGAGTTAAAGCTGTAACTTTTCAGACAGGTTCGGGAAAGAGGAGTTTACGCTTTGCAGTCTCTCAGTAATAAAAATGACAAGCGGTGTTTTGTTTTGTTTTGTTAACTTCATGAAAGAGAAATAAAGAGAAGCTGTTAAATGTAACTATAAGCGGATAAAAGTGTGACGTGTCGTTCTTGAAAAAAAATTTGAATTGTTGACAAATTGTTGTGGTATAAAAGGAATAAAAGCCTCCATGTTGTGCTGTTGGAGTAAAATAATCCGTATCGAGGTGGTGACAGTAACTTCATCACATCACCATGGCGATGATTAGTTTACTACAACGTCACCGCACACGCTGTGTTTTTATTCCTTACATCGAGCCATACAGTGTTTCCTGTTCAAGGGCTTTGAAAAGGTGCTTCGTGTATTAAATCAGAATCTGCGCTGTGTGTACGGGTTCGATGGTGGAGGAACGTTGTCTGTTAGGGGTGCACTTAATTTTGGACATGGCGATGTAATTAAAGGCGTGTGATTTCCTGCGTGCGCACCGTGGACGTCGATATTATGCTAATGTTACATCAGGAATGGAACTTCTCTCCCATCTATTTCTGCATGGACTGATTATGTGGTGACCTTCAATCCCAGAATCTCTCTCTCTCTCTCTCTCTCTCTCTCTCTCACATTCTCTCGTCTCAATGTGAATATCATCGCCTGTGATGATCTTCTTCTTCTTCTTCATTTCAATTTTCTGTCGCGGCTCCGATTGCGTCTGAAGTCTGTGTTTGATCTGATGACATGTCTGATCCGCCGCCTCAGGTGTCTCCTTTATCCTCCTCTAGCCTTATTGCTTTTTGTTTTTATTTCTGCTTTGGTTTTTGTTCCACTACAACACACACTGCTCGACTTCCCCTCGCTTTTCCTGGAGCCACCCTCCTGAGGTGACGCGACATGGATTAGACGAGGATTTGAGTCGATATACAGTAAAGCTTTCTGAGTGAAAATGATCCGAGATGGCGAGGTTTCATTTTTGAAAATATGGAATGACACTGCTTAGAAATGAAAATGATGATTTCAAAAATATATCATTTGATTTGTTGAGGTGAGTTAGGGGTAAGCACCGTTGCCCCGCACCTTCAGCATTGGGGGTTCGAATCCCACCTGTTTGCATGTTCTCCCTGTGCTTCGGGGGTTTCCTCCGGGTACTCCGCTTTCCTCCCCCAGTCCAGAGATGTGTTTGTAGGCTGACTGGCTTTTCCATATTGTCTGTGGTGTGTGTGTGTGTGTGTGAGTGTGTGAGTGATTGTGCCCTGTGATGGGTTGGCACCCCAACCAGGTTGCTCCCCGAGTTCCCTGAGACAGGCTCCAGGCTCTCCGTGACCCTGTGTAGGACAAGCGGTATGGAAAATGAATGGATGCATGGTTGGATGGACGGATCATTTCTTCAGATTGGAAACAATGTACAGAACAGCTGAGCAAACTTTACTAAGTAGCTAGCAAGCTAGTTAACTAGCAGGATAGACAGTTCACTAGATCATATTACTGTTCAAATGATTACTCCATGTCCTCCATCTGCACACTGAAGTAACTTTTACTTCACGATGGCTAGTTAGCTAGCCAATTAAAGTTTGAAAGGAGTTGTGTGTGTAAATCCCTAAGGTTTCAGCTACATTGTTTTGGCCGAGTGTGTTCCTGTAAACTTCTCTCGGGAATCCGGTGTCGCGTCTCGTGTGAGACAAAGTGGATAATTACTTCCACACCTTGAATAAACTCCGGTTAAAACAGGAGAGGATTGCGGGGTCAAACCGCAAAGTGTTTTGAGATACAGGAAGGGCAGGTCCCGCCCCCTGGAAGCGTGTTTATGGTCTGTGATTGACAGCTTGTGATGGCAGCTGAGGAACGTTTTAGCACTTATAGGGTGCATGGTCCTCATTGGCGTCCTCCGTGTTTCGAATGGACAGGGATGTGACGTCTCTTAAATATGATTGGATGTTGTCAAACCCTTTAAGTTCATTCCAGATCTCTACCTGACGGCTCCTTGTCTCCTCGGTGCTACGTCCTTCAGTCTGTGACCTTCATGCACTCGGAAGATTCGAGGAAAGAAGCAATAGCAGGTTACTAGGTCAAGGATACACAGATGTTTCCTAAGCCTTTCGTATAAAGCCTCCACCTTTCCCAGAAAGTTCATGCTTCGACGTGACGCTTCAGTGAACGTGTCTCATTTGTCCTGGATTCCGTGCCTCGGTTCTCAGCCTCACTGTCTGAGGAAACGAGGAAAGGAGGTAAGGAAAGGACTTTGCAGAATAGTGATGAAATACCATTTCCTATTGGCTGGATGATCCTTACTGTCTCTGATCAATGAGAAGCTCTTCACAGTGTCTCACACATCCATTTCATCCCCTTTTTCTGGGATCTCTCAGTGCTGTAACTACAGCATTTTTTATCCAATAAATGTTACAGTTAAAAACCTCTTAAATCTCCTACCTCGCTCTCTTTCAATCTCTCTCCCGTCTTGTCGCTCTTTTACCCCTCGTTTTCTCAGCCAACCGCCTCCCACCTGCTGAGCACCATGAGAAAGGTGCGTTAGGAGAAAAAGAAAGAAAGAGGGAAGAAAAGAACAGATTTCTCACTCCTGTCTGTCAGTGACAGGAAGACAAGTGGCTTTTTCCAAGATAAGAACAGTCACTCTTTCTCTCGGTGTCTCTTTATCTCTTTGATTTTCTCGCTCTGTCTCTGCATGCCTCATCGATTCGGTTTGTTGATGTATTTTCTGTTGAGAGACGAAGTTTTGCCTCCTCGTTCCATTTTCTTTGCTTCTTAGCTGCCCCCGCCCGAATAAATGATGCGTAGAAAGGAAACAAGGAGGCGCTATTAAAGAAATGAAAAAACACACCTTGTCATATTGAGGAATCGAGGATACACGCATTTCCCCAATGAGGACCTAGGGTCGAGGAATCAAGGAGACATCGATTCGAGGTTTGCGATGCACCGAAGATCTTTTGCCGTGCTGCGTATCAGGGTGTCACGACGGTGCCGAAACCCGGAGCTGAGCTCAGCGTGCTACCTGTGGAGCCTTCGCCAGTTACAGAAAGAGGTCACGATTCATCACCATGCAGGTGTAAACACTCCATCTTACCTATGCATTCTCTGTGACTCCCCCCCCCATGCACAGCCAACGCTTGGCCACGCCCCCAATCCCACAGACACCTGGCTCTATTATTATAAGTTTTCAGCTGAGGAGGATTTCTCACCTTCATACCCTAAACCAGGCCGTGTTTGCTCTGGATTGGGCCATGTTTCATTTATATTGCGCATTTATCACACCCAAGCTTGCGAAATGACACAAAGAAACGTATCGCACGTGGCGATCAAGGCCTGGGGAAATCCGCCACTCAAGCTTGGGCCTGGAGCTCCGCCACAACCGGTACCAAATTCACCACATGGACAACCAAACAACTGAAAAACATTAAAACAATAACAGAGAAAACAAACATCAATAAAATAATGCAGAAAGGAAATAAAAAGCCCTGGAGAGAAACGCAGCTAAAGCCAATAGCACGCTTATTCTGTATGTTGATGCATTTCCTTTTTAAACAGGAAGTCCGGCCGAGACATGTCAAGGAGTTTCTTTGCTTATCAGCCAGTTAGTCAAAAGAACTGCTCAGTAATGGTGGCCGCTTGATTCTGTAACATAGACATATTTCATACGACATCTACTTTTGCCGAAACCTGCTGACGACGCCGGTGAGACCGATCCCGCGAGGATGTCCCGTGAGGCCCCACCTTCTCCAGCAGTCCACACTTATACTCTTTCCCATTGTCTAACACACAGAGTACCTGGTACAGGTGTGTTAGGAGGTGGGAAAGAACCAAAAAGTGGACTGTCTTGGGTGGATGTGGTCCACTGGGAGGCTCTGTCAGTAACCTGACGGCACACTGGGTTTAAATCAAGGCTGCACACGTCGGATCAAGTTTCTGAAATTGTGCGGAGGTTGAACCGATGTGTTCCAGTCGTAGGCTTTTGTATTTTAAGTAATTATTTGTTTGATGTTTGTGTTCGCTACATAGCCTGGTACTAATAAACAACTAGTATTAATACACACACACACACACACACACACACACACACACACACACACACACACACAGACACACAGACAAGGAAGCAACACACTCGCTCTTTTATCAGCAGAGACACAGGCTTGGTGGTTAGCCACAAAACTACACTAGCCAGGGGGGAAAAAATCCCAATGGATTGATCTAGAAAACATAAACAAAATTCTGTGTGTGTGTGTGTGTGTGAGTGTGTGCGTGTGTGTGTGTGTGTGTGTGTGTGAGGATGTCCGCTAGACAGCTTTTATTACAAAAGCCTTGAACAGGATACACAGAGTAAACCTGGTCCTCAGCCTCCTCTTGAAAAAGCAATTACCAGTTAAGAACATTTCATATGTGCGTGTGTGTGTGTGTGTGTGTGTGTGTGTGTGTGTGTGTGTGTGCGTGGCTCCATGTTTGTGTATGTTTTAATATATAAATATATCCAAACATATGAATGCATTATTAATGAAGCCAACATTAATATGAAATAGACTCATGTGATAAGTCATGTGGTGCATCGCTCGCTGAGTCTAATCCAAAACACACACACACACACACACACACGCGCACACACACACACACACACACACACACACACACACACACTGCCTCTTACTCAACACAAATTACACTCTACTCACACTTTTTACTCTCTTGCCATTTCTTGATCTTTCCTCTTTTTCCATCTGCGCATTCTATTTTTTCATTCTTGCTATTTCTCTCTCTCTCTCTCTCTCTCTCTCTCTCTCTCTCTCTTTCTTCCTCCCATCCGTCAGTGTTTAAACCCTATAACCGAACTCATTTGGCTTTAGATCGATGATGTCAGCTTTAATGCTAATACTAATTACCCACAATCCCGTGGGTGTGAATAGTGAAATATCATCAATATGGTTCGTTTATAAAGGATCCCTCTGACCTGCGAAGGTCAAAGCAAGGTCATTTGGCTAAGGCCACACTGAATCTGTGGTACAGAGTCAAATTATAACTATAACAAGCGGAAGGTTGCGAGTTCAAATCCCAGGACAGTTTTTAAATCATTCCTCTTAAGCAAGACTGTTTACTCTCATCAAACCCTGGGTGTGTTCCTGCAAATAGCACAGATCATCACCTACTCACACGCCTGAAAGAATTAAAGGACAGATGAGCAATGAATCATGGACCTCTCCGGTATGACACACTGGAAGCCCCGCCCCCTTGACCCCATCTCCACAGGAGTGTGTTAGAGGAGTGTGTATGAGAGGAGTGTGTGAGAGAAGTGTGTGTTAGAGGAGTGTGTGTGTGTTAGAGGAGTGTGTGTGAGGAGTGTGTGTGTTAGAGGAGTGTATGTGTGTTAGAGGAGTGTGTGTGAGGAGTGTGTGTGAGAGAAGTGTGTGTTAGAGGAGTGTGTGTGAGGAGTGTGTATGAGAGGTGTGTGTGTGTGTTAGAGGAGTGTGTGTGAGGAGTGTGTATGAGAGGAATGTGTGTGTTAGAGGAGTGTGTGTGTGTGTGTTAGAGGAGTGTGTGTTAGAGGAGTGTGTGAGAGGAGTGTGTAATGAGAAGGGTTTGTGTGTTAGAGGAGTGTGTAATGAGAGGAGTGTGTGTGTGAGGAGTGTGTGTGAGGAGTGTGTGTTAGAGGAGTGAGTGTGTGTTAG
>CM041002.1:13547653-13560708 GCA_022985145.1 Pangasius djambal | reverse complement strand
TTGAGTATTTTTCTATGTTATGTTCATGTTTATGTTCATAAACTTTTTATTTAATAAAATATGTTTTCATAGTTTGTGTTGTCCCTTATTATCAATGCAAAATGGTCACTAACTAAAGAGGATTTATGCTGATATTGCCCAAAAACCCTATTTTGTTCAGGCGTTTCCAAACTTTTGGAGGGCAGTGTATATGCTACATATAAAATATATATATACACCCAACAACTAGCAAACATCATGAAGGTGGAGGAGCTCTCGGTTCTCAGGGACAACATTACTGACAACGTTATTAAGCAATCGAATGGAAAAAGCAACAGAGCAGTAACAAAAACCTTAAACATCTCTGTCTGTACAATTGATTTGATAATATGGATCCGAAACGAATCGTCCCCGGACATGTGCGCCATGCTGGATTCCACACCGCGCTCTCAGACCGATGGTAACGAAGGTAAGAGAGAAGTCAGCAGTCACTCGAAAAGAGTTGATGACATGGACGACATGAAAGCAGCAGAGAGCAACACTTACACAGGGAACAACAAGCGACGAACTGGATGAAACAGAGACGCGCACAAGCATTTAGCCAAATCAGAGCTCTTTAGGAACAAAAGATAAAACACAAAATAGAGCCCTTTGGCAATAATCCAGCTTGTCATGTTTGGAGAAAGACGGTTTGTGCGTATGATCCCAAGAACACCAGGAACACCATACCTACAGTGAAGCATGGTGGTGGGAGCATCATGATATGAGGCTGCTTCTCTGTAAATGGTACTGGGGCATTACATGTCATCAGGACATTCTAGAGGAGAATTTAACCTCATCAGCCAAGAACCTGGGGAGAAGACGGATGTTTCAACAAGACAGCGACCTCAAACATATAGCCAAAATATCTCCAGAAGGCTTTGCATGGTCTTCTCCTGACCTGAATCCCAGTGAAAATTCAAGGAGGCTCATATCCATCAGAAGGATCCTCATACCCTTGAAGGATTGATGATGATTTGCGGAGAGGAATGAGCTAAAAAAATTTAACAACAATGCCGCAAAAAGTGAACGAATTCTCACCATAGATGTCTCAAAGCTGTAACTGCCAACATCGGCTTCGCAGCAGAGTACTAACATCGGGAATCTGCGGTGTCTGAGTACTTTGTAGCCTAGAAATAACCGCGTCCCGAATCAGTTTTTACTTCAACTCTGAAAAAGACGACTAGTCAACCACATTTGTAACCCCTAACACACACACACACACACACACACAAAGCCTAAAATCATCTTACACTGCAATGCAGAAAGAAAGAAAGAAAGAAAGAAAGAGTGAGAGTGGTCAGTAGATGAGTGTGTAAATCTCTCTCACTGACAGAATGAGTGCAGACTCTTAAGCAGACTCATTCACACAGGTTCTCTGTGTGTGTGTGTGTGTGTGTGTGTGTGTGTACTGATTCTGTCAGTACGACAGATTTACACACTACTGACCTCTCTCTCTCTCTCTCTCTCTCTCTCTCTCTCTCTCTCACACACTCTCTCTCTCGCTCATTGATTTCATGTTGTCCCCTAAAGAATGGATCTGTGGTCTATTCTCTTATCACATCTGAACTAAGAACCCTGTCATAGCGCACGCACACACAGACACACACACACACAGACACACACACAGACACACAGACACACACACACACACACATGATGCGGTGAAGGTCAGGTTGGATCTGCTTTTCATGCTTGTTGTTTTGTCCTTGTCAGTATGAGATATGAGTCTATAGATCTTTATGGTCCTGTACAAAAGCTTCTTCAATAACTGCTCAAAACAGGAGCTATTGGTACTCTGGGGAAAAAGAAACCAAGAAGAGAAACAAAAAGAAGACTTTTTGCTTTGTGTGCGTGTGCGTGTGCGTGTGCGTGTGATACAGTATAATGTCAATATGATATTATGTCCTTTACTATGATATTTTACTTCTACAGCAACAATGACATTCTGATTATCTGCTCTATCGCTTTGCACTTTAATAAAAATTCTGTGTGTGTGTGTGTAAAAGAATAAACACCTCAGGGCTGTGGCAGGTGTCTCCGCTGAAGCATGTAATGTTTGTCTCTACTTGTACGCAAGCGGAGTCGACCTTTTACTAACCATGAAGACAGACCATGCTTAGGAGACATCAACATGGCCACTGCTATGACTGACAAGCCAGAGAAGAGTGGGGAGTGGTGTGTGTGTGTGTGTGTGTGTGTGTTTCTTCTGCTACCATGTTAGAAATTAGGATCTATCTTGTAGACATGGCGACATGCTGGTGTATTTTCCATTACCGTCTGTTCTTTTTTTAGCACTAGTCCCTGAACATGCCTACAATTGGCTGCCTCATCAGCTTCCCCTGCTAGTGGGACAGAATGCTAGGCGCTGTTTGGCTGTTCATCAACACACACGCTGCGTCGTGAACACAAATAAATCAACACACAAGAGGAAACCAGGAAGACATGAACGAAAGTCAATAAATCTAGACCCTTCTGGCAGAGACACTCTGCAAATAAAAGATTCCTGTTGGACGATGGTTGAAAGGAGGTGGAGATTTCTAGCTGTACAAAAGAAAGTGTTAATGTTCTTCCTCTGGCAAAACTCCAGCTCAATTTTTCAGTATTTTACTGTTGTGGAACGTACATGAAACAGGACAAAGGTTTGTCATGTTACAGAGAAACTGCAAAGTGTGAACTCCTCTCTATCCTGAAGATGTCAAAGCTGCAGCTCCACCTCTGACTGTTACAGATGTCCTCACACGGGGCACCACCGATGTCCAGTAGTAATTGTGATTCGTTAGTTTTGCCTCATGGGAACTTATTTGGCAGGAACCGTGTTCTTCTGGTAATTTACCTATGTTGTACTTCTGTTGCGCCAGATGTCTTTGTGTTTAAACTTCCTGAGAATTATTATCAAGACTTTCCTGAAATAATTAGTGGACCAAATCCTGGCAAATCATTAATTAGCTCAAAGTTTTAGCAATCTGTTGTTTATTAGCATAGTAAACACTATTTACTTTGAGTTGAATAGTAGGTATAACGATGATTTATGCTTCTTTGCTAAGGCTCTAAACCTCACCAACTGTTGCCTTCTGTTTGTTTTCTCTAAGGTGGAATAGACCAAATACGGTGCGCCCGTCTCCCTCAAGCAGCGCTTGCTAATGCATGTTTTCCCAGCTGCTGATTTGCTGTTGCTGTCGCTGTGATTTCATGTGTGAAGCGTGCCGCAAACACTGTAGTGGAAACATGCAGCTGTCGCCTCCATCCTCATCATCCTCTCTTTAACACAGAAAATAGCACTGAGGGGAGCAGCAGTCATTCAACTGTGCAATATTTCCACCGCTTGGTTTTTATTCGTGTGGAAAATGGACTGCCTTTACAGAAAATGCCAATGATTTACCGGTTAAACTTGCTTCATTTGTTGTCAAAGTGCCCATCAGTTCATTCATGAGTACACAGTCATTTATACTGAAGCTGGGAAAAAGAAATATTTTCCACAACCAGGTTTGACAGTGTTGACACTTTGTCTCCAAACATTTCTAGAAAAAGTCATGATGCACTTATACAAAAAACTAAGTAGGTTTATTGATATTGAAAGGTGGAAATTATTAAAGAGGTACTGAAAGGTGTGATGCAAGTCTTAAAGCATCCCTAACAATGCTAGCTCAAAGCTAGCACTCGGTCCAACAAGACGGAGATGGATCGTCACCTTTTCATTAATTCATATATATTCATAATCACTTCACAACCGCATGGGACCATCATATTTAGACATGATTTAGTCTTGTTTTTTTCCACAAAGATGCTGCATGCACTCTACATTCTTGTTGATTATACAATGATACCACAAGCTAGCTAGCTAACCTAAGTCAACAAGCTAGTTACATTTACACGTAATCTGATAAACAAATTTGGAAATGATGAGGACCTAATTAAAGGTACATACTATATATCTTTACAAGTTAGTTGAGATAAACATGGGCTGTTAGATGAACATGGACCTTATTATTTCTGTGAAATTGGTTTTTGCTGTCCATCGAGTAGAAAACTCACAATTTTAGCCTCTCGAAGTTACTGAGGGTGCCAAAACACAGTTCCTGATCATTCTGGCTCACTTTAACCCATAGATATATATAGATATATCCATATGTGTACCCATTTAGCCAATAATATTCTCATTAGCTAATAAGATCAATCTGTCAATCACAGCCAAGAATAATTTCATTGATGATTGGATCTGAAGGGCCATGGCTGGTTTAGCAGTTCTAAAGTCGGAGAATATTGGTTTAATGGGACTCCCAATCCCCATCCTAGTGACTAACTGTTCACTGCTTGATCAGCTTCATGTTTCACTTTACATTGCTTTTTTCAACTCCCCACAATATAGCGGAGTCTCGCATTTGTAGATGCCTAAGTATTCGTCATATGTAAAATTAAGGTGAGTGTGTGGGACAGGGTTAGTAATCATAGCCTTACTTACGACTTGATTCTCAAAAAAGTTCAATCAAATTTTGTACAACCTCAGGTTGGATAATTAGCTTCCAAACTAACCAATCATACATCATACCACATACACTCTGTGACTACAGATGAAACTCGATGGCAGATACCTGTGGCTGCAAAGAGGCCGTTCAGTGATGGCACGGTTTAATTAGCTTTAAATCTTCCGCTGCCGGCTGCCCTGCATTAAATTATGTTCCTGGCTTCTATGACCTTTTTTAAATGATGTATCGATTTGTTAATTCCACTCAGAGTTAGCGCCTGGGCACTCACAAGTTCGACATGCAGAACTGAAGCTAGTATCATTCTGCTATTGATTCAGAGGAAGCACGGAAGGCTGTGTGATATTTTCCAGCCTTGTTTGCCTTGTGTGGAGGATCTCGTCTCTCCTGCTAGGTACACACATGCGTACATTTTTGTAATTTTAATTCAGATTGTTTAAGCCCTTTGACTTTTTCCAGCTAAAGAAGACAAATGTTCAGAACGTCTTACAAAGACATACAGTGATTAAGGGATTTTGTGATATTCACCCGGGAACCCAGTGATCCATCAATTCTTCTTTCACAATAATTGTCCTCATTTTATTATTAATTGATATTGTTTTGTGACATGGTGTTTAGACTGATGATTTAATTGAGTTCCAGACTAAGAAATGACTTATGTGAAACTTTCTATTACGTATCACTTCATGAACTCATTTATCTATCAGTTAACTTGGGTTTGAACTTATGAAACCTGGGCCTTAACTTGAGACACTGTATGGGACTTGATTAAGACTGGGTTTGACTAGCAGTTTAGGGACATTGGACATGACTTGGCTGTGAGGGTTAGATGATTTGAAGCCTGAATTACTAATAAGAAGAACTGACTTGATACTGGATACTGGATTTTAGAGCAGCTGATTCAGACTCAAATTGGACTTAAGCAGAGCTGCCTTGAGACCTGACTTGGACATTAGAGAGACTAACTTGGTACTTGAATTGGATTTGACTTGGATTTGGCTAACTTCAGACTTGACTTGGACTTGCAATTGTGTTAAAAGCTAAACTGGATTTAAGGGAAGCTGACTTGAGACTCACACATCTGACTTAAATGGAGCTGACCAGGCTTGGACTTGAGAGCAGCTGCCTTGATACCCAGCATGGATTTGAGATTGATTGACTCAAACTTGAAATCATGCCTTAAAACCAGACTTAGACTTAAGAGGAGTTGACTTATGACTTGACTTGGACTTGAGACCGGCTTCCTTGATACTCAACAAGCGTGGCCCTGAGACTTGAACTTGAGGATAAGTGACTTGAATACAGAACAGTATTTTAGGACTTGAGTCATGAACTAAATGAAGAAATAAGTTTCTTGACTTGACAAACTCATTTATCACTGTGACCTGAGGCTCCACTTGGATTCGAGCTTATGAAACTTGGGCTTTAACTTGGGACACCATTTGGGAGTTGGTTTGGAATTGGCTTGAGCAGCAGCTTAGGGAAATGGATGTGAACGTGGCCGTCTTCACGCTTGATTTGGACTTGAGTGTTTCTTACTTGAGGATAATAGGTTTTACTAAAATATTGTATTTATATGGGAAAAATCAGTCAGTCTTTTTAGTCATGGCCCTTGCATTGGAACCTAATGGCCTTGGCAGGTGGCCTGAAAGAACAAATATAAGATTTGGGACAGAGCCACAGTACATATTGCCCTTGTGATTGAGGACTCAAGGCCCAACTGGAGTGGCAAAATGGCTAACTTGCTTCTAGTGAATTTCCCTCTGACAAAGTTACTTGGGTCTTAATATGGAATTGAATCTTGTATTATCATATATGACCAGCATAAATATCATGAAACTAGCTGCTTCTTTAAGACAAATGATACTAGAATCTAGGCCCCTGGCTAAGGTAGAAAGAGCCTTACCCCTTTCCTCCCAAAACTCCATTCGGGACTTGTCTTAGACATGGTTTGAGCAACCTTAGACTTGGTTCTGAATAGGGATGCATCACTACAGTTTTTTTTCAGTCAAGCAAGATAACAAATTGTGTACCTTACGTAGTACTAATCAATCAGGGTGGTCATGTTATGTTTCCCCCGGTTTAAACAATGGCCATGAAAAGCACACACATACTTGTTCATACACTTAGGATATTAGGCTCATTCTTAATAATGTATAGAGAGTTAATTTAAATGACGGGCATTAGCTAGCTACATTAGTTAGCTTGGCTGGAGTAGGGTTGCAGTGGATAATCGTGGGTTTTGTTTCACCTCGGGAAAAGTGCTTCTGTACAGCTGTAAGTAAAGTACCTTTTTGTTTGCGTAAGAATCCCATGTTATCAAAGACTGACAGTGGCTGGTTATCAAGAATAACATACTGAAACATAAGAGCTGTTATTTTCACTCACCTAATGTCGTGTGTAGACATTTTTTCCTCGCCTAGCCAGTGTTTGCTGTAGCGATGGTTGCTGATGTGTGCTGCTAGCGAAGAACTCCTTGTCCTGGGTTTTATGTTTAAGATGCTTTATCAGGTTACTTTTATTGTAGGAAGGTGCCTCCTCTTGATGTATTCACAGAGCACAGTTTGCTGTCTGCTTTGCTTTGATTGCCATCATGACAGTTCAGATGGCTTTCATTTTGTGTCGTCTGTTCATTAGCATGACAACGTACACTAGGCGTACGTCACATAGTAAGCACAGTATCAGACCAGTACAGATATCAGTATCGGTATCGATGCATCTCTAGTGAGGGTTAGATGACTTGGATTTGACTTGACAGCAAACTGAAATGTATCCAGAGGATATGGTGCTTGAATACAACACTGGATTTTGACTGACAAAAGGTCCATTTTGTTAGATGCACCCCATCTAAGAGAGTACCTTTCTTTGGCTGCCTATAAATGGGCAGTTTAGCCCTCGTTAGCATTGGAGAAGAACTCAGGACCAAATGGACTGACAAAATGGCCCAGTTTCGAGTGGTAATTCCCAAAGCAACGTACCTAATAGCTATAGGTTTATAATGGAAGGCCTTTTTCACTCTTGGCTACTTAGGAAAGAAAAATGCAGGCAAGGCAGACGAGGACTCTTGGACTCTTATACACACACACACACACACACACACACACACACACAGTTTCAGTGTGGTCAGCAGCTGTAATCTAGTTGATTGAAGGCTCAGGTGAGCTGTTTGGTCCAGAGGCCCTTAACGAGGGGAGCTTTAGAGAAGAGTGATAGATCTTTTGCTTGTCAGATCAATTTGAGAAATGAGGGAGGAAAGTATTACACTAAAAGGAAAGAATAGAGAAATAGCAGAGTTGGCAATGTGACAGGAGGAAAAATAACTTCAGATTCCAAAAGGCACAAGTAGAAGTTGCCTGGCCTGAGAAAACACTACCGATCGAGAGTGAGTGGGAGTCGAGGGCAGAGGAGGTAGGGGAAGAAAAAGAGCTGTATTTCTGCTTTCCTAATGCAGGATATTTATAGAGGCGAAAGACTTCAAGCAAAATGAGAGGGAGGGAAAGAGAGAGAGAATGAGCGAGAGAGAGGGAAAGCGTGTGACCTGTTGCTTCCAAATGGCTATGAACAATTAATAACTCCTCCAAACTCTTTCACACCCACACGCATTGATTCACACACCATGAATATGTATGGAACTAGCACACACTTCACGCTGAAACGGTCTCACGACTTCATATTCATAAGAAGCCAACTAGGAGGAAAAAAAAGTCGAGTTGAGCAGTGGAGTTTTTGGTTAGAGCTTTTTTTTTTTTTCCACAACTACATTTGAAAAAATAAATGACGATTCACCGGCCCGTGTATGTTCTGTTTTTCTGTTTTTCATTTCAAAATGTTTTTATTTTATTTTTGTTTTGGTATGCAATGAAATAGGCAATTTAATTTCTTTTTCATGAGTATCCATTAATCCAAATATGAAAAACTGCAATACATTTCAGAGTGAACAGAGTTGGCCTGGAAAACAAATCAGTTATTCTCTGGTGAAAATGTGTACTCTGGCACCTTATTCTGTTTTCATAAAAGATATAAAAGACATGCAGAAGTACATTTTTTTTATTGCAGCACCTGGCAAATCCTGCTGGTTTTTTGAGCCTCCGTGTCGTCCTCCTTTACCATCACCCTCTTGCTATTTTTAAAAAAGAGTGCAGTGATCCATATGAGCGGTACATCAGGCACTAATGGTGATCTATAATCTACTCAGTAATCTCTAATATACATTATAGTCCTTCAAGAATGTTCATTCATTTTAAGGTTAAAGGAGAACGATTGCAGGTGTGTAGAGTGAGTGTAGAGAATGACTTGAACAAACTGCCTGCAGCAGAGTCCAAGTCCTTCACCTCTCTCTCTCTCTCTCTCTCTCTCTTCTCTCTTTGCTCTCTTACTTGCATATGTGCTGTCTTTTTCTTTCTCACACACCGCATTCTTTCAATCATTTCGACGTTTCAAGAGTATTGCAGCACAGAGCGCAAGTGTAAACCATAATGAGTTAAGTACCGTTCAGTAAGAAGTCAACAGTGTCTCACAATCGCAAATCCCTACAAGTGGATTTATATGTCAAGCTACAATTGGTTGAGGTTAGAATGAAGAGTGGAGCACTCGCAGCATTAATTATAACTTCTTTCATACAAATTCTGGGTGAGATCTTTTAGAGCGTAATGAAATTTTACTTCAATTATGAGTGTATTGTATGCAGTAAAGAGTTGCTGTCATGAATTCCCCTGTCTCGGTGCATGGCACGGTGTGCTGCAGGCGTTTGTTATTACACCGTGTTTTTTTTTTGTTTGTGTTTTTCTGGGTGCCTTTTTATCTCTGCCCCTGTCATGTCATCGGTTTGTTATCCTAATGTGTGCACCTGTTCTGCGTTTGAGCCCTTAATTAGCTTATGTCATTGAACAAACTCTCAATCAGCTGTTTCGTATGTTACCAAGGGTTAGTTATTTGCGTTCTACTTCAGGTTTTTCTGACCTATGGATTTGGAAATGCTTGTGATCTTAACCCTATCTGCCCGTGTCTTGACCCCTGCTGTGTTTCATGGACTTGCATCCTGCCTCCAGCTCCTGTACATTACAGTAGCAAAGTTACCCTGTTATTTTTTTGCTTTTGTTTGATTGCGATGGAAAAGACCATTCATGACCAACTGCATAGGTTTTGAGATTGCATCCAAGTCCATTTATTTATTCTATTCATTTATTCATGAACTATTGATGTTTCAAAAAGCGATTTTAATCAAATTAGTCTCAACAGATAACACAGACATGATGACACAGATGACACAAAATTCTTTAGTATTGTAATGATATAACTCCCTTCATCTTAACCGCAATCATGAATAACCTTATCTAAGCATTCATAGAGTTGGCTCATGCAAATTTATATTAATACATTAATGTGATGTTAGTTCCATCACGTTAACTTTCATTCCGTGAGATTCATCAGTGAGCTAGAAATTAAACCAAGCACTGAGCGCTTGAAGATTGCAGTTGCACTTGAACTCCCAACCGTCTCATCACTAAAATAGAACAGTTGTGTACTGTATATATGCCAACTAGATCAGGACTATGCCTTTAATAATATTCTCTCTCTTTCTCTCATCTCTCCTTAGATGACGCAGGAGCAGTATATTTTGGCGTCCCAGCCGAGCGCCCTGCAGAGGCCGGGTTGCCCTGCTCCATACCCTGTGGGCATCTATGGTTGGCGTAAACGCTGTCTCTACTTCTTCATCCTCCT
The DNA here is from genome assembly GCA_022985145.1 of Pangasius djambal. Classification (NCBI taxonomy): domain Eukaryota; kingdom Metazoa; phylum Chordata; class Actinopteri; order Siluriformes; family Pangasiidae; genus Pangasius; species Pangasius djambal. Next base: position 13,550,485 of record CM041002.1, on the reverse strand, counting down.
CCTCCTTGTCACCATGATTGTCAATCTTGCACTCACCATCTGGATCCTGAAGGTGATGAACTTCACAGTGGTGAGTGACTCTCTTTGTCTTACCAATCCTTGTCTTTATTTTGACCTTTCCTTTCCTGGAAAAGAAAGTGTCCCAGCTGGCTGTTGCCTACATACATTTCTAGCACAGCTTTCCTTATGGAGCATGAAATACACATATGCATGAATGAGTTATTGCAATTTGCTGCATATTTTACTGTCTTTTTTTCTTTTCTAACACACTTGACAAAGCTCATGAAAGGCTAATAACTAGGTGATGAGTCAGAGGTTTAACTCCCTAACAAACAAGCCAAGAGCAACTATGGCAAAAAAAAAAAACTTCCATGGTAGTAGTTATCTAATTATCATCTAATTATCAATGAAATCAATAAAATGTAGGTAAAGATGGCAGGTTGGTCAGAATTCATTAATCAATCAAGGACAAGGAAGCAGAAACTTGTAGTCCTCAGAATGGGAAGATTTTGTGTTCCTCAGGATGGCAGGATTATAGTCTGGATAGGAGCAAAAACAAATTAAAGGCTTTGGGGCAGGTGCAGAACATTCTGGCTCACAGGATGGTAAGACTATTGGGAAAAGGAGGTTGTAGAGTCCAGGCTGCATGCAGGATTTTTGTGCCCCTCGGGATATCAGGAGGAGGTAGAATATTGTTGGCAGTGTGAGCTTTTAGAACTTGGATCATGAGCAAGTTGTTGTGAGCCTCAGGATGATAGAAATGGGGTTGGGATAGGAGCAGATGATTGTAGACCTTACGAGTGGTCTGGTTGGTAAGAAGGAGAGCAGGAGAATTTGAGCCCCAGGAGAGCAGGAGCGGGATCTGGTTGGGAATAGGAATCTGTAGACCTCTGGATGAAGGCAAGGGATTGTGGCCCTAACAACATTGGCAGTAGGAGCTTGTAAAGGAGCAGGAGATTTGGAGCCTCAAGATTGCAGGAGTGGGATTATTTGGTAAGATCTGTTTGTTTGTAGACCTCAGATAGAGTGCAGGAGTCAGGAGTGGGATTTGGATGGTAGTAGAAGGTTGCAGAGCTTAGACTGAGAGCAGGATATTTTCTTCCTTTGAAATTTCAAAAGTGGGATGTGGTTCAGAATAGGAGCTTGTAGACCTCAGAATGAGAGCAGGATTTTGTGGGTTTGTGGAAGGCAGAAGAAGCTTGTAAGAATCAGGATAGGTTCCTTAAGGTTCAAACAGAGAAAATGTACTCTCTAGGATACAACACTTGTTCTTAAGGTTCAGTCACTTTTCTTAGTCACTAAAGATATAAAAGTAAGTATGTAAGCGTATGGCAAGCGTTCGTGCCCTCAAAGGTACAGTTAAAACCCTTTTTGGGGACTGGGCTCAGGGTTGAGTGAGAGGAAGGAAAAGGAGAAACTAGAAAGTTGGCATGGCGGATGTACACATCTGTAAATTCTCTATGTTTAAAACATTTTAGGGTTCAAAGCCCTCAGGTTTGGAAGTATGGGAAGAGAATGATTTATTTGTAATTTTTCTTAGCAGATCAGAAAGCATACGTAAGAAAAACAAAGATTTGCTTTTGGGTAGTAAATTCAATGTTTGGGAGCCCAAAATGTACCAAAGTAGCGATGGATGTATATGTGTGAGACCATAACATAGACCATAATATGGCAGCTGCTGAGGTGAAAATGTGCTTTCGGTACCATGCATTTGTGCAATTTCTGGTGCTCACAAGGACAGAGAAACAGCCTGTTACAGCATTACGGAGGTGTTGCTTTCAGAACAGCTGCCTGTGATGGAAAGCAGCTTTGCTACGAGACACGAGTAAATGTGTGCTGATGCTGATTCAGAGGGCAAAACTGTCCCGTTGTGATTACCAACAGAAAAGAAAAAAAAAAAATCTCCCCATGGCCTCTTCAGCCTCGTAGCCCGTAATATCCACCATCTGCCACCAAGGAGACCAGCAGTAGATAAAATAAATGTGTCAGGAATTACGTGTCTATCCATTTCCCTCCATTTTCTCCTGAAAGCCTTTTCTGACTCAATTTACGCTGGCGGTCAGCCTCCATTTGGCGAACGATACCCCACAAGCCCCTGGGGGACGCTACCTTTCAGATCCTGATTGGTGTTAAGGGCTCTGAACGAGAGAGAAAGAAGGAGATGGAGAGTAAGATAAGATGACGGAAGATGGAGGGAGAGAGACTGAAGAAGAAGGAAGGAGATACAGTCAAAACAAAACAAAATCTTTGCGCACTGTACAGTTACGCAAGAAATACAGTGTATTTACGTTATTTATACAAATTAAGAAAACACAAAATACGTCTACGGGTCCCTGTGGATGAGCCGTTGCTATAGAAACGATAACGTATTAGAACGAGCGCGCTGACATAAACCTGTGATCTACAATACGCTACTGTCAGAGCTGCTGTTCTAGAAAATTAATCAAGACCTTCTGACCAATCACAGTCCAGCATTCAGGAGCACTGTGGTGTAATCCATGATCAGCGTTAGCCACTGTGTCCTGGTGACATCATCACACTGAACATGGTGCATGGGCGAGACGGAGCGTCCGGATGAGTCCACTCCACGCCGAGCTCTTTCCGTATCGTTTAGGAAATGAAGTTTTACGAAGCGAGTGACATTAAGGTTGAAGCAATCAGTTACGCACGCCTTCCGTTCACTCGCCTTATTATGGATCTGATGAATAACGGCTCGCGTTTGAACGATTGCTCCGAGATAGTTTATTAACTTTCAATGTCATGGGTCGAAGGAGCAAAAGGACAGATTGTGTGTCTCTCTCTGTGTGTGTGTGTGTGTGTGTGTGTGTGTGT
>CM041002.1:13538745-13547553 GCA_022985145.1 Pangasius djambal | reverse complement strand
GTGTGTGTGTGTGTGTGTGTGTGTGTGTGTGGACACCCTTTGCATTAGTTTCCTCAGTTCCACTACATAAATTTTTAAAAGCAGCGCCACTGAAGGTTGTTGGAATTCAATAAGGTATCGATCCACAGTGTGTGTGTGTGTGTGTGTGTGTGTGTGTGTGTGTGTGCGTGTGTGTCCGAGCCGGTCGCACACTTAACCTCAGTTTGTTAAGCGACTCATATAAAGTCTGACCTCCTGATACGTTTATGATTATTAAATCTGGTGAGAAATGCAACTCTCTCTCTCTCTCTCTCTCTCTCTCTCTCTCTCTCAAGCCGTTTTGATTTATTTAGATGTATTCGTTTTTATTTCTTTCAGTTTAACACGTTCGCGTTCCGCATCCTGGTGTGGACGCAGCGTGTAGCGCACGACTTCATCCTGTTAGTAAAGATCGAGTGCTGAGCGAGTACAGGACGTTTGGAGGCAGAGAAGAAATGAGTAGCAGAAAGAAGAAAAGAAAAATAAATGTATTATTTCTTAGAAATAATTAATATCCATAATAAAAAAAAAAAACATTTGTTATTTATTTTAAACATTAAATATATGACTTATTATTATCTATTATTTCCTTTTTTTTAACGATCACTTGTTTAAGTAAAACCGGTCAATTATTAGGGAGAAAACATCATAAATAATAGATATACTGTATTATTTATGATAATTATTCATTATGCATATAGGAGAGAATACTGTCTTCTCCCTGCCTTATGCGTCCTGCTGTATTACACTTGCTCTTAGATATCACTAGAAAAAAATTAAAATCTTTGGGAAGTTTGAAAAAAATGGAAAATTGAGGCGGCGCCTAAAAAACGAGCGGACAATTTAGAAATTGTTGTTACAGTCAAAATCAAATAATATGCATATAATATACTATAAACCATTTTTAACAGTTAATATTCATTCATTCATTCATTCATTCATTCATTCATCTTCAGCGTGTCTTTATCCTGGTCAGGGTGGAGGTGGATCCGGAGCTGATCCCGGGAACACCGGACGTGAGTCGGGAACACGGCGGAAAAGCAGGAACGCCAGCGAGGCGGAGAACACGCCGAAGTGGATAATAAGTGTCTTTCCGTTCATCCGAGGTGAGATTGTTCATCTCTCACCACATTCTTCCCTCTCTGTTTTCCAGGACGGGATGGGTAATCTCCGCGTCACCAAAGAAGGCGTGAGGTTAGAAGGCGTCTCCGAGTTCCTTCTTCCTCTTTACGTGAAGGAGATTGAATCCAGACGGGTAAGAGACGTGTACAGTCTCTCTCTCTCTCTCTCTCTCTCTCTCTCTCTCTCTCGATATGTCATGGATTTTAACTTCTTGTTCCGATTGTACAGTAGGTTGGATATTTCACTGATTTACAGCTTCAGGATTTTTCCAAAATGTCCTGTTTCTCAGGAAACTTTGCTGCCTGGCAATTTCCCATACATTCCTCTATCTATCTATCTATCTATCTATCTATCTATCTATCTATCTATCTATCTATCTGTTTATCTGTTCATCCATCTGAGAGCCACAGCAACACCACGCTAATAAACCACACAGCATCTGTTAGCATAGATTTGTTACCTTTGTAGTCATTAAATCACGAATAATGTCACCAGGCTGACCAGAAAACACAGCACTCATCCACTCTGCTGAGATTCCCTCTTTCTCTATCTTCCGCTTTCTTCTCTCCACAACGATAAGATAAAGAGAAAATGCTGATCTTCTTTATTAACATGAGCCTCACTTCCTTCCTGCCAATCTCAGCCGTTGCTGGTTCGAGGCTGCTAAAGTAGAACGCTAAAAAAAGCAGAGGACTCCGGACCTGCGTTTTTGCGGTTTGCAAAATGAACGACCTTGAAGCTCATCGGGGCTCAGAACCTAAATTCCATCACGAGGATAAATACAAACACGCTCCGAGCTGGTACGTTTTCATGAAATGTTTATTTTTATTCACTGAGATTTTTTTTTTTTTTTGACCGATCAGCTTAAAGGAGTGTTTTATTTTGAGCAACGAGGTCTAAATGAAATCAGATCTCCCACACTTACGTCTGCAAAATGGACGAAAAACGAGGTCAAGGTCTTCACTGGCTGACTTCATGACAAGACGAGATTTCTTTGCTTGAGTGACAAAAGCAACAAAATTCATAAGAATTCTATGAGAAATTTAGCTGGAATTAAAAATACGAGACTTTCTCTGACTCCTCGTTCCGGATGCGACCCTCAGTTACTTCTGTATCCATACGAAACGTCGATCTAACGTCGATTTTCCCATTTTACCAAATGGGAACGTTCTGGAATTGTGGAAACGCCTACAATCCTGATGCAACCCTCTCAGCGTTGATCTTTAGTTTCATATCCGTGGGTCATGTCTGCGAATTTATCTTTCTCTGCTGAAAAACCGACAGCATTACTGCCAGGTTGACGGGTCGTAACGAAGTCCACGTTCCACTCGTTTAAAAAAAAAAAAAAATCCTGACTGACACGTCTCGCCCATCCGAGCTCATTCCAAACGTCGGCTCCCTTGAGGGGACGAGGGCAAACTCGCAGGCTTTGCCGAGGTTACGAGTTCATCCACTCGGATGATGACAGACTTTTAGCTCACGAGTCTGAACAAGGAACAAGTGCAAATAGGATCTCCACCTCATCTCAGAACCAATCAGAGGGCAATACTCCTGGCCTGTGACCTTTGACCCCTGCTACTTTCTAGGAGATGATGAAAGTATTGGGAATCCGTTGGAATTTTTAGTAAACCTAATGAGCAAAAGAAATGTGTGTTTTTTTTTTTTTCTCTCAGAACGACCACTTCTTTTGTCTGCTACAAGAAACTCAGACATAATTACAGGCTAATAATAATAATGATTATAATTATTATTATTATTATTATTATTATTTACCAGTCTGGACATCTTCCTGAAAATATGCAAAACGCTGTGATGCAAATTGGTGCTAATTCCGCTTCCAAAAACAGAAATGCTATTTAGGACGTGTTTCGTTTTCATTTCTCCTTCATTGTTCTGTAGATCTGCTCATCTTCTCTCTCTCTCTCTCTCTCTCTGTATCTCTTAAACACGTGAATATGCTTATCCTCCCACAAATGCACTCCCTCTCACTCTTTCACTCCTTAAACAAGCTCCGAAACTCATGGGTTTTTCCGGACATTTCTCTTTCCTGTCTTTCCGTTTCGGTGGCTTTTAACCCAGCGCGGACGTGAGGCTTGATGATGTAAGACTGGACTTGACACTGATCATTTGCAAAAGCTGCTCGGACGTAGGCTTGATCACGTCCTTCATCAGATGCCTTTTTCTACATGAGCATATGTACTTCGTGGTCAAAGGGGCAAGGCGCGTCATTTTTAGCGTGGCTTTTATGAAATAGTATGGCATGACGGAATTCTCTCGTTTTGTCAGCACCTGTAATACGTTTCGCCAAACGGCGCCGACGCGGGAATCCCCTCAGTGGTGACTACAGAGGATAACTGGAGAGTTCGCTTTACTGACGTAAGCATGAACCACTTCCATCAGCGCTAGCCGGGTAACAGTAAAAGCTGCGTTTGCATTCTGAGAACTTAAACAGAACGTTTTCGCAAAAGTTTCATAAGAGATAAAATCGTTAGCTTTTGTTTTATCGACTAAAATTGCTGTAGTATGTCATCGACTACATGTAAAACTGACAATAACCAAGGGACTAAAACTAAATCTGAAAACTCACACTCGGACAAATTCTAAACAGTGAGGGCGAAACCATGCGACCACGCCCCAGTGACATCATCCGTACAGGAACTCTTACAAGTGATTCATCGTGAGAATTAATCGTAAGAACACCGTGAATCAGCAGAAGTTTATAAAACCCGAAGATCCATCTCGACGTTTTGTCAAGTCCTAAGGGAGCGAAATTGATTACGATAAACGTAGCAACCTGGTACGTCGCATTATGCTAATTCAGAGAAAGAGGTGATCAGGGATTGGTCGTCAAATCTGTTGTGTTTCCTGTAAACAACACAGTTAAAGCCAAATGCAAACCCAAAGCTGACATCTGTTTTGATTTTGGGAAGACGGTGGTGAAACTGGGTTAGTGAGGGTGAAGCTTTCCCAGAGTGGTCATTACCAGGATGAACAAGCACATGTGTATGTGTGTATATATGTGTGTGTGTGTGTGTGTGTGTGTGTATATGTGTAATGACTGATGGTTTTGGCCTGTTTTTTTCCCGGTGTGCTCTTTTCTAATTGTCCCCCGTGGGAGGAAATAAGAGCTCATCACTGCTAGCAGGACTGAATAAAAGAGGAAAAGGTTTATTTTTACCTTCTCTCTCCTTCTCTGTCTGCTAAAAAAAAAACAAAAAAAAACAAAAGGAGGAAATCTCCGGTGGCCGTTGCTGGAATGGCTGTGTGCGGACATTTCCGTGGCGAAAGTTCCCTGATCTAAGCATTTTTGTCACTCCGTGACTGCAGGTTACAGCCCTCTTTTCTTTTCTGTATTATGGATTTCTTTTTTTTTTTTTTTCCCTCTCATCCAATCTATCTTCTTTCCTTCACTTCGAAAACCCAACTTGTGGAAAAGATAGCGACCTGGGTTTCTGTAACATTTAAAATCAGTGAAATCCCGTACCTGTGGATTTGAGGTGATGGCTGAGTTTAAGTAGCCTGATCTCCTGAAAATCTGAGGATTTCATAGGGCTGAATTCGTACGAAAGGCTGAGCGCTAAACACCGCCCCCTTGAGCTTCAACTGTTTATGACATTCCATCATGAGGAAGGATAAAGTGCTAGGAAGCCCGGTAGCACAACGTTAACCACTTTCACGCCTGTTAGTCCATTTCATCTTTAGTTTCTGTTCGCTTTGGTTTGGTTAAACGACTCAAAAAAGCAAAAAAAAAAAAAAAAGTCTGGTGTAAAAAATGTACGTTTATGTAACATGTATGGAAGGAGTCTCCAGTGTCAGCGCTTTGTAAAGCTGTAACTTTAAGCTTCCCAACATCTTCAGAAGTTTACGCTTGACAAGCTGCTTTTTTTTTGTCATTATTAACATCAACTAATCAAAGCATTAATCGCAGTGGACGTTGTTGGCGCGCGGTGCGAGGAGCGCTTTGTAAAGGTCAGAGGTGAAGCCACACCTTTGACCTTTCAGGACGTTAAGGCGTACGCTTTGTGGTTTCTCTGTAACGTGACAATCGGAGAGACTGTCAGAGAGACTGGGACTGTTTATCGCTGCTATAGCGTAAGTGATAACAGGACCTGACTTGTTTCCCCGACGTTCCAGCAGCATTAAATGTAACTATAAACATATGATGTATCATTCTTTAACAGCAGTAATTGTAACCTTTTAGCAAATGGCTGCCTTATGAGTGATTTTGGTGTATAAAACACTTCAGGATGTGCTGTTATAGGAAAATAATCAGCTTTGGAGTGCGGCTTCATCGCACCAACGTGTCGCTCGGTTTCTTTTCTGTTAACGGTGTGTTTCTCGTGTGTATCGTGTGTCACTCTGAGAGCGACGCGGAGAGGTGTGGAAGCGTGCCGTTCGGGCAGAGCCACGGCGGGCGCAGGGCGACCCAGGTAAAAATAGGTTCTCATTAAGATTTAACAGCGTCTCGGCATGATAAAAAGCGCTGAGTGAATGATAAGAGGAATATTAATTCTGCACAGACTGAACACACACACACACACACACACACACTCTGTCTCTCTCTAGGCGAAGTCCTGCTGGGCTGAGATTATCCTCAGCAGTAGCAGGTTTTATCCATAATTCCATTCTGAACTCTAATGCATCAGAAGGACATAACTTTCCAGCTTGATCTCAGTGAAGCCTTATAGCATCACTTTGCCGGATTTATTAAAGAGGCGTAAGAAAAGCGAGCTCAGCCAGCCCTGTCCCTCGCACCATCCTTCCCCGTTGCTTCATCACCCCACTGCTGTTGATGCTTTTCCTCTAACTGCACGATACTCGGTGTGTTATTCCTCTCTTAATGTCTGAGACTCGCTGCACTGTCCGTCCCTTTTACCTGAATCTTATCCTAAATATTTGGTATCTTTCCACTCAAGATGACGAGGGTCCCTGCTATTGGTGATTCTATTAGTAATAGTGTAATAGACTCCACCTCTTTGGTTTGAAGGCGGAGTTGTAATAGAAACCTGGAAATGATGTAGAGGATAAGACCCTATCCATGACTACATCAGAGGTAATGAGGTCACGCTGTCCATGACAGCTAATTAAGAGGACAAACAAACTGATTACTGTTGTCTTAACGCCTATGACACTGTGTTACCACCTCCCACTGACCCCCCTCACACACACACACACACACACACACACACACACACACACACACACACCAGGCATATGGTAACCCGGCCTCGTCTCTGCCCTCGCACTGGGTAAAATTAATTAACGTGCTATTCAGGAATAATTAACGCTACATGTCGACGTTACACGCACCCCGGTGGCCATTTCAGCGTTTAGTGGAGCAACATTTACCCAGGTGCTATAAGAAAAGAGCGGAGAGATGGTGACCTCTGACATTGAAGGAAAGCGTTGCAGGTGTGTGAGAGGAGAGACGAGAATTTGACAAACGAGAGATTTCATGGCTGTCTCGGCGTGAAGAGATAACTCCTAGCCCTCATTAGCATTCCAACCAAGCTACGCTTGTCAAAATGACAAGATTAATGTGTTTAAAGCCACATCACATGAACTCCTCTGTCCTGGAGATGACGGAAAACTTAAAGTTACAGCTTTACCTCCAACTGTTACAAAGTGCTCGCACTGGAGACTCCTTCCAGTTACACGTGTTTAATCGCATGTCCCTGTGAATGAGCCGTTACTGTAGAAACCATAACATATTAGAACGAGAGCATTAATATACATTTCGCAGCTGCACTACTGTCAGCGCTGCAGTGATAGAAAATGAATCACCTTCTGGACCAATCAGAATCCAGGATTCTTAGCACTTTAAAAGTTGAGTGGTAAAAGTTCTTATGGACTGTTTGTTTTACCAGGATAGAGGAACGTTACAAGAATTTTTTTTTCCTATTTCTGACCTGGAGTTAGGTCGTCTTCAACTGTCCGTAAACCTACACACTCGTCTAATCCCGGTCATCAGTTCAGCTCATCCTCAACAGTTTTCTACGCCAGATTTCAACTCCTACAACTGCCAAAGATCTCATAATATACTTCTCAGGAAAAAAAACTGAAACAAACCTTGACCCTCAGCTGCTCAGCTCTGCCCCCGAAGTGGATCCTGCCTCACATGTAAGCGTTGGATATATAAATATAATGCTCCTTGTTTCTTCGTGCTCTTTCTAAAGTGCATAGAGAAAGTGATGCGAGCTGGAGATTAAGCCGCGATGTTTGCAGAAGCAGACGCAGATAAAGAGGACGGCGTTTACTCGAGACGACGAGAGTTCACAAAGGACCAGGAGAGGAGATTATGGTGACGTTAGCTTCCCGCAGTCCTGTCTGTATCCATAGCGAGAGAGCTAATCTTTCCCTACTGACCACATGTTTACCGTCGCAGCATTACCACCGAAATGCACACAGGAGTGCCGGCCTTGTACAGCTCTGTGTTTCAGTGTGTCACATCATTTTATCTAAAACTACTGAAAACGGTGCAAACGCAAAGTGTGTGTTCCTGCAGAAGAAAAGATGCATGGTATACATATTCCCAAAGAGGCCCGATGTTTCTGAAAGGAAAAACCTTCTGTCAAAGGGTTCTACACAGACTCCCTAAGGATTTACCTTAGGATCACGTGCTTTTTGTACTTGTCTTCTACACTACCTTGCAGAAGTATTCACCCCCTTGAGCTTTTCCACATTTTGTAGCCTTAAAACTTGGAACTTTATGTGGAATTTCTGTCGGGAATCTACACGAAATTACCCACAATATTGAAGTGTGTGTTTGTGTGTGTGTGTGTGTGTGTGTGTAAAAATAATATAGTTTGGGATATTATTTAGTGGTGATTGCATAAATATTCACCCCGTTGTTGTGAAACCCCTGAATTCGTTCCAGTGCAACCAGTTACCAGCAGGAATCACTCAGTTCATCGAATACAGTTGATCTGTGTACAACTAAAGTATCACATGATCTCTTGCGATATAAATACACCTGTGTCTAGAGTTTGTTAGAGAACATATCTAAACAAACAACATCATGAAGACCAAGGAGCTACCCAGGAGCTACCCAGGACAAAGTGCTGGAAGAGTATCAATCAGGGTTATAAAAAATGTCACAAACTTGAAAATCCCACAGTGACATTAAATCCAGTATTAAAAAAGGGAAAGACTACGGCACAACCGCAACTGTCTAGAGGAGGCAGTCCACCAAAAGTCATTGACCAGGTAGAGACGGGATTAGTCAGAGAACCAACCAAGGGACCAAAGGTAATGCTTAACATGATGCTACCACCACCATGCTTCGTTGTTCTGGACAGGTATGAATCAGGGCTTGGTTATTTAAAAAAAAAGAAGAAATAATCAATTTACATTTTTAAATGGAACAAGGGTGGAACCTCAATGGAACCTGAAGTAGGCGTGACCTAAACCAGAAAGGGTTTTCTTTCTTTCATTCTTTCTTTCTTTCTTTCTTTTTAGGCTGATGTTCTCATCCAGAGTGATGAGGGACATCATGTAAAACAGCTGAAGATGCAGTGATACAGTTGGTAGTCATGTTTGCTGAGATGATGGGTCTTCATTCAGGTTAATATGTCGGAAAAACCAGTCCACCATCCTCTGTGAGATTTTGGGGGAAACTTGGATATCATCAGTGCAGCACGAAAAAAACACGAGTCTGCTCTGAGATTT
>CM041002.1:13509104-13533645 GCA_022985145.1 Pangasius djambal | reverse complement strand
TCTCTCTCTCTCTCTCTCTCTCTCTCTCTCTCTCTCTCTCTCTCTCTCTCTCTCTCTCTCTCTCTCTCTCTCTCTCTCTCTCTCTCTCTCTCTCTCTCTCTCTCTCTCTCTCTCTCTCTCTCTCTCTCTCTCTCTCTCTCTCTCTCTCTCTCTCTCTCTCTCTCTCTGTCTCTCTCTCTCTCTCTCTCTCTCTCTCTGTATCCAGTTGGCTGAGTTGTCAGTGGAGTTGTACAGACTTCAGTTGGAGTGTTTCAGCAGGACTGCTGTCGTGTGGTTTAGTGGTTGATTGGTGCTGCGCTCCGTACAGAGGGATTGTGGGATTAGTGAATGGTAGGGGTTCAGACAGACCTGACTGGGGATTGGTGTTTTGTGGCATTTGGAGTTTGCTGTGTAGAAGCTGTGTGTGTTGTAAAGCTGTGTGTGATGAGTTGTGCTGGAGATGTGTGTTACGCAGTGTGAGGCGAAGTGTGTGAACACCGTGATGCTGGCTGTACTGCAGCACTCGTCCAGGATGGAGAGGTTCTGCTGAAGATCCAGTGCTGTGGGAGAGACAGCAGGACCTGGGTGTGGTGGAGCGTGAGACCTGAAGCCGTGCAGATCTCCAGCACGTCCATGAAGATGTTGCACAGACCCGGAGATGGACAGCACCCCGTCTCACCACACACTCTCCTCTTCTGTCCCGCTTTCACTGCGCACTCGTTTCCCTGCTGCACTGATTTAACGACAGCGCAGACTTTCCCTCCATCTGTCTCTCTATATCTATCCCTCCATCTCTCTTTCTCTGTCTGTCCCTCCATCTGTCTCTCTCTATCAGTCTCTCTCCATCAGTCTCTCTCTTTCTCTGTCTGTCCCGTCATCTGTCTCTCTCTATCAGTCTCTCTCCATCAGTCTCTCTCTTTTTCTGTCTGTCCCTCCACCTGTCTCTACTCTATCAGTCTCTCTCCATCAGTCTTTCTCTTTCTCTGCCTATCCCTCCACCTGTCTCTCTTTACCAGTCTCTCTCCATCAGTCTTTCTCTTTCTCTGCCTATCCCTCCACCTGTCGCTACTCTATCAGTCTCTCTCCATCAGTCTCTCTCTTTCTCTGTCTATCCCTCCATCTGTCTCTCTTTACCAGTCTCTCTCCATCAGTCTTTCTCTTTCTCTGCCTATCCCTCCACCTGTCTCTACTCTATCAGTCTCTCTCCATCAGTCTCTCTCTTTCTCTGTCTGTCCCTCCATCTGTCTCTCTCTATCAGTCTCTCTCCATCAGTCTCTCTCTTTCTCTGTCTATCCCTCCATCTGTCTCTCTTTACCAGTCTCTCTCCATCAGTCTTTCTCTTTCTCTGTCTATCCCTCCACCTTTCTCTACTCTATCAGTCTCTCTCCATCAGTCTCTCTCTTTCTCTGTCTGTCCCTCCATCTGTCTCTCTCTATCAGTCTCTCTCCATCAGTCTCTCTCTTTCTCTGTCTGTCCCTCCATCTGTCTCTCTCCATCAGTCTCTCTCTTTCTCTGTCTCTCCCACCATCTGTCTCTCTCTATCAGTCTCTTTCCATCAGTCTCTCTCTTTCTCTGTCTGTCCCGCCATCTGTCTCTCTCTATCAGTCTCTCTCCATCAGTCTTTCTCTTTCTCTTTCTATCCCTCCATCTGTCTCTCTCTATCAGTCTCTCTCTTTCTCTGTCTGTCCCTCCATCTGTCTCTCTCTATCAGTCTCAATCTTTCTCTGTCTTTCCCTCCATCTGTCTCTCTCTATCAGTCTCTCTTTCTCTGTCTATCCCTCCATCAGTCTCTCTTTTTTTCTGTCTATCCCTCCGTCTCTCTATATCAGTCTCTCTCTATCAGTCTCTCTATTTCTGTCTGTCTATCCCTCCATCTGTCTCTCTCTATTTCTGTCTGTCTATCCCTCCATCTATCTCTCTCTATCAGTCTCTCTCTGTCTCTGTCTGTTCCTCCATCTGTCTCTCTTTCTGTCTTTTTCTGTCTTTCTGGCTCTCTCTCTCTCTATATCTGTCTCTTTTTCTCTATCTGTCTCTCTATCTGTTTCTATCTGTCTTTCTTTCCCTCTGGCTTTCTCTCTCTCTCTCTCTCTCTCTCTCTCTCTCACACACACACACACACACACACACACACACACACACACACACTGAATTCGCTCTCAGCAATAATATCAATCTCCAAATGGACTACGCCGGTGTGTGTGTGTGTGTGTGTGTGTGTCTCAGGAGAGTCGAGGTCTTTCTCTCTAATCCTCCCAGTGCGTGTGTGTGAGTGATGCCGCAGTGCATTGTGGGTGACGGAGGACAGTGATTATCAGGGTAAAGAGCAGAGGATCATGGGCCGGGAGAACGGCGTTATTAGCGTGATGTATGCGTATTAGCGCTGCTGCATTCTGTTCACGTCAAAATATGACCTTTAATAAAAATGGAACGCTGCTAGCATGAATTCTCCAACATGACACTTCACAGCGCTAAGCTCAGATTCTAACCCAAGCTAAAAAACTTCACACGTTTAACTCATTTTACCTCAAAATCAACAAGATGAAGTTTAATTAGCCACGCTAACCATCTAGCTAAACACCAGACACCAGCTAACGTTAACTTTACCTCTCCTGATAGCAGCACTGTAAAGTTAGCAAGCTGGCTAACGTTATGGAATTAAGCACTAGCCATGTTAGCTACAAAGCTAGCTTACACTGGAAAAGCTATTGTGTTTATTTTATAGAATTTCGCAATGACACTCATGCTAACTCTGCTAAATCGGGTGCAGATAGCTGCTCATGCTAACGCTTAAACGCTTAAACGCTATCAGCTACATTAGCATCAGCTTGCTAAGTAATAAACAGAACAAACTCGCTAATGCTGCTAACCATAATGGAAACACACTCGTCTCTTCTTTCTCTTCTTTCTCTTCTATTCTTTCCTCTTTCTTTCTTTCTTTCTTTCTTTCTTTCTTTCTTTCTTTCTTTCCTTATCTTTATTTTTTCGGTCTCTCCCACTTGCTTTCTTCCTTTCTTGCCCTTTCTTGCTCTTTTCCCTCCTTCCCGTCTCTCCGTATGTCCGCTTCTGGACGTCGTCTCCATCCTCTGTATCGACTTTTCATTTCCACAGATCTAGTTTTCCGTGTCACGGAATTTGATTACTGCCGGATGGGGAAGGGGAAAGAAGGGAGAGAGGAGGAAAGAAAGGCAACGAGGGGTCAAAATGCAATTTTAGGAAATGCATCAGGACAGCAAGGTGACGGTACACACACGCGCGCATGCACACACACTCACATATACACACGTATGTTGCAAAAAGGCTTCCAAGTTTAGAAGAATCTCTCGGCCTCCGTTGCAGTGGCTTGCGTTTCAAAAACTGACGTCTGCTGTGTGAGCAGATCAGGGATTGCGTGTGTGTGTGTGTGTGTGTTTGTGTGTGTGCGTATGTGTGTGTCCCGGAGTGACTCATCAGTAGGCAGGTTACGCAATTTCACATCGTGCCGTAGAACAGTGTGTTTCATCATCCTTTCTCATTAGAGTGAGATGGAGCTCAGTGTAGTAACATGCTGTGGCAAACACTCCTACGCCTGTGTGTGTGTGTGTGTGTGTGTGTGTGTGTGTGAGTATGTGTGTGTGTGTGTGTGTGTGAGTGGATGGTGAAGGTTATGGGGAATTTGCATGCATATGTACTGGAAAAATGTCAGTGATAGAGGGCATTGTGTGTGTGTGTGTGTGTGTGTGTGTGTGTGTGTGTGTGTGGGCATAAACACATCAGTCATTTGCAGGTTATGACAGCAGCTTTGATTATACATGTCGCTAAACCTCACACACACACACACACACACACACAGATTAATGCAGGTGATCCTGGTTCATCCTTTTCCCTCTTTGCTTTTTATTAATGCCTGTTATCAAGTTCAGATAAATAATTTATCTTTTGCGGCTCATAAATCTTCCGCCTCGGTTTGCGTCCCGAGTTTTGCTCGCATCGCCGCCGCCGCCGCTGCTGCTGTGTCAGGTGTTTTTCACCCCGCGGGTGTTTGCGGAGATTAAACCCAATATTCCAGTCTCACGTTTTCATCACCGTTGCGTTTAGGACACATCCCTCGTTTCTTGTTTCCTTTAAGTTGCGTCAGGCGGGACGGAAAAAATCCAGCACCTGTTCACTCGAAGTGACAGCTTTGTGCACTCGACGTTTCATTGTCACGGAAAAAAAAAAAAAAAAAAGACAGTTCTGGGTCACGGAATTTCATTCCCACCAGGTTGGGAAAAAGAAAAGAAGTAAGAGACTATAACATAAAAGAGAGTAACATCTAAAAAATATTTTATAGCACTGCATGAAACAACATTACTGAAATAAAAAAAACTTTAGATATTGAAAATGATTAACCACTAGGAAGAGTTTTCTTCATTGTGTCCAGTAAGGAATAAAACACTCCGTGTCGTGCGGTTACAGGAAAATAATCAACAACAGGGTGGTGTGATGAAGCGGAGTCACTGTTACCACCCTGATGTTGATTATTTTCCCGTAACTCTATCTTCCCAAATGTTTTATTCCTCTTATACTGACACAAGTTAACATTTTTTAAAAATTCAATAATTACAAGATGTATTTTTTATCCATTTATAATTACATTTAATGTTCGCTTATGTTATCGCTGTCGTTCCATCACCAGCCTCTCTTTTTTCCTTTCTCTCTAAAAAAATGACGCTTGTCATTTTTCCAAGGAGCCATAAAGCGTAAAATCCTCTGATCTGAAAATGTCGGAAAACCCAAGCTTACAGCTTTAGCTCTGACACTGGAGACTCCTTCCATGAATGTTAAATAAACACATTTCACCATCCGCCGCACAAGTCCCTGCGAATGAGCTGGTACCGTAAAGCTTTACAATGTATTTTCTTTCTCTTATTCTTACACTTCCTCTCTTTTTTATGGGTTTCATGGCGTGACCTTTCAACGGCTTGGGAATTTCGTTACGACTGGGCGGGAAACAGAAAAGAAAGAAGGGAAAGGAGGCTAAAATCATACGTCCACACTCAGAATCGAAAAACAGCAGGCGACATTTTTATCATCTAGCAACCACTTTGACGTGATTTCATCTTCACCGCTCGCCTCTGATGAACGCTGAATCCGTGCCAATTAATAGCCAAGAGTGAACAGTATTCGCCACTTATCACTCATTATTTTCTGCTGCGTGATGGTACGGAATAACCTCCGCCGGCTCGGACAGCGTGTCCTTGTCCTGGTTTGAAGACACTCAGAGCTTGATGGCTTTGGAGTGCCTTTGATTGGGAACGAGAGCCATCCTTTCTTATCAAATAAGTCACCCGGGCTCAGGGTTTCCATTCGATCAGGGCTGGTTGTGCGGCTGATTTTTCGGAACGTGCTCAAGTGGCTGTAAAATGCATCACTTCAGGAAAACGACATTCAGTAAAACTCCCACGTTTGTCCGCTCTGCTTACAATCAATGGCTTTTTCATACAAGTGCTTAACAGATTAGCGTCACATTATTGAACATTTTTTGTGTTTGTGTAAAGTTTAGCAGCTGCCTTTAGGGCCGCTTTCAGATCAGCACCGCTAAAAAGACGGAGCAATTGTTGCTTCGCCTGTGGCTTACGCATTGAGATGCTGCTCACATTATTCATACGAGCTCCACGGAAGTGCTGATGTTGTAACCTTGACTTCTAACAAGCAAAAGCAATTTCTTAAGACGGATTCATTTCAACCTGTTTTTGATGTTAATAAATCAACCGATCAATCAAGAAAGCTGTAAAAAAAAAAAATTAAAAAAAACATGGCCCGGCCCTGGGAGATGTGCGAAGATCTATGTGCAGAAAGGTTAAAAATAAAAATCCAATAATCCAAAAATCAATGTCAAAAACAGTATAAAGGTCAAACACGGAGATTCATGAAATCAAAACAAGGGCGAAGAAACAGGCCACATGAAATATCAATCACTGGAAATAATGCTGAACAACTTACTCAACACAGAATGATTGGCAAGACTTCGCAATGAGTGTCTGAAAGCTATGTGCTTACGTGTGTAGTGCAGGAATCAGGATGTATGTGGGAACAGGGAAGAAGAAGAGTCATGCTCTGCTGGCATGGGTGTGACAAAAACTTTATTTTATCCCCATAAACAGGAGTTTAACAAGAACTCCACTAGCCACAATCTAACAGTAATAGTTAGTAATAATTTGCAGATGTTGGAACAAAACTCGACATCATCTGGTTCTCATTTCTCAAGCAGTTGACGATTCAAAGGCGCTAAACAAAATAAAAGAAGGATCTGCCATAATACCTGGAACTTCTATCAGGCAGTCTTCAAACATATGGCATCATATCGACATGGCTGCTCACACCATCAACAGAAAACAAAAACACCATTTTTCTACTTTTAAATGAGACTAAATTCGTATTTACTTTAGATCAGTAAATATACAGACACAGGCGCTGGTTTGGTTGTTTGAGAAGGTAAATACGGCATGAATTTTAACGTTATCAGCCACCTCAGATGTTAGCTGACTAGCTTGTTGCTAGTTCATGAGCATTTGCTGCACAGACAGAGTGAACAACAGACAAGCGTTCAAGGAGGCGGCCATGTTTTTTACCCGCATTGTAACTCCAAAGGTACCGCTTTACCCCTGAACGTTACAAAGCGCTGACACTGGAGACTCCTTCCATAAATGTTAAGCACATTTCTCCTTACAGAAATCTTCACCATATCAGTGATTTTGCTGACAGGTCCCTGTGAGCTGTTACTATAGAAACGATAAGCTACGATACCATCGCTAATGGTGATTTCGGGTTTCTCAAAGTCAGATGTTTTAGCCAAGAACTCGTGATGTGTGGTGTATGAAAGTAGAACATGATTGCAGGATGAAAATGAAGAAATAGAAGAGTAAAAACTCAGTTCGTTAATGACTAAAAGCAGCCGCTGGTAAATTTGAGTTGTGTGATCATGCATGCTCCATCCTGTTTGCATAAATATGAATAACTCCCTCGGGTTGTTTTTGTCTTTCACAAAAGAGAATTCAGAGGTTTTTGATGAGATCTTGATCATCTCAGAGCGGAGTTTTTTTTTTTTTTTAATAATGGAATATCTAATTAGTGGTTATTGAGGCTGAAGTTCCCATTTAAGTATGAAGGACCACAGAGATCCACTTAAATGCAGCGTGAATGAAAAAAAAAGAGAGAAAAGCTCCCCGTATAGTGTGTAGTTCATTCTTCTAAAGTTTCATCTTTAACTTTGTTTCAGGAAACCAAAGTTAATTGGACAAATACACAATTGCAGCGTTGGGTACTGCGTAAAATATTATTTTACGCCATTGATGACTAGCTGTTTAGGGTCTAGATGAAGTATCTTCCCAACTTCCCATGCTTACCCAAGCACTACCCTTTACCCCTTACCCCAGTGCTCATAACTTTTCCCACCAGTTCACCGTGCTACACCAGGTTCTTGATTTTATCTTCTTGCTTCTATCACGGTGCTTTTTGTCTTCAGTAAGGGAAATTCAGATTGCTCAGGGTGCAAGCTTGGGTGATCGACTTTGCCCCAGGCAAGTTTTCACCGTCTGGTATTCCAAAGCACTAATCTTTGATGTTTGAGAGATAAGCAGGTCAATTTACTTTAGGATTCATCTGCTGTTTCTGTCGGCAGTCTTACTTGTGATACTTGTCCAAGCCATCACACTTCCTACCCCAGGTCTTCCAGAGGGGCTGGCGTCGGTTGGACTTTCTACAGATCGCATTTGAATCATTCATTCCTCTTCAGTAAGTGCTTGACACCGGAATTTGATCACGGCAACAGCATTTGAATCACTCTACAAACCAGCCTGTTTGTTAGTTTGATCACTATTTCTGTCCTTGTTTCTGTTTCCAAGTTTGTAAAGTGACCTTGGGTTTGGGTAAAGGTGCATTAAAATAAAAATGAATATTATTACTATTATAGAACCTTTCTTCCTCTGTGCTCTTCTCACTCTGTTGCTCTGTCCATAATACTTCAGGAGTCTATAGGCTTTTTATATCTATTTTCAGCACACTATAAGCTGTATTTATAGTTTTTGTAGCTTTCCACTGGCTGGGGTTTTGTAGTGAACCCTCTGAGGTTGTGATGGCTTATACTTCTCTTTATGGCATTCTTTTACAGGGTTGAATTTCTTTTGATGGCCTGTGTTACTGGCTTCAGCACTTTCCTTAGTCCTTATCTTGAGAGAAAAGCTACAGGATATAGATGCAAATTCCACGTCGAGGCTCATAACAAGAGTTTTGTTTGCTAATGATTCTGTGATACACAGTGTGAACTGTCCAATTACTGTCAGTCTCGTAAAACTGGAACATTACGTATAAAAAGTGCTGTTATTTCTACGAGGTTCACCCAAAATGGATGCTCAAAAGTTACCTACAAACTACCCTGTACAATCATCAGTCTATTAAATTAAGAAGAAAAAACAAACCCACTTGGCTTGTTTAATTACTATAAGCATTTGCATATGCTAATTAAATAAGCATATGGTTCCATACAGTAATCCGTGGGTCTTTGGCAACTGGGCCCTTCTCGTGTCTGATCGTATGCTGTCTTCCCTGGGGCGATGTCATCTCCTGTATAGAAATCCCGCACTTTCCCAGCATGCAAGGGTGGATGCAATCAAGTACGGATTAAGCATGTGAAAGACGAACGCTTTCCTACAGCACTCTCCTACCTCTCGGCGTATCAGCATGATCGAAATTAGTCTCGCTTTATCTTCCGATTTTCCTCTTTAATCCCTCTCTGGCCTTCGTAATTGGGGTCGATTCAGTTTGTGTTGCCAATTTGGGCTTCTGATGTTTAATGACTTCAAACAACACTAAAAGAAAGTTGTTTAAAAAAAAATTCGTGATTGAGGTTAAGGCTGAGATAAGTTTCGTTTCTTGAACCGATCAACCTTTGTTTATCAGATGGCCTGTTGAATAAATATACATTGCTGTCCATAAATTAACAAAAAAACATTGATTAAAGAGTTTTATTCCTCTTCGCCAATGATTACAATCTCTTTGTTAAGTAAAGTAAACTTTTGTCCATTTATAGCTGCATTTTAAGAAGCAACTCTTTCCTGAAGATGTCAGAAAGTTGCAGCTTTACCTCTGACACTGGAGACTCCTTCCATACATGTTTAATAAACGTCTCCTGTAAACCTTTTGTCTGAAGATCTCGAGTTCGAAACCCGGCGATGGCACAGTCGCGCATCGCTCTCTGGGTGGGAGGGGCATACTCTCTCCCGCCTGTCAGTCACAGTGACAACAGTCAATCATAGGTCTCTGTGAGGTCTTGTATGCGGAAGAGGGCGGATAACACTTTCCTCTGACTGTGCCCTTTGACACAGGATGAGCAGCACTTTGGAAAGATGCGGCTGGCTTCGTGTGTCTCAGAGGAAGCACGTGTTAGCCTTCACCCTACCAGCGCTGTGGTGTAATAGCAATAATAGCAGTTAGCATAGTCTTTCACAATTGTTCTGAGAAGACTTTAGCACTTTATGAAAAACAGACCAGTGTTGTAGCAGACATTTTGTCGGTGTTGAGCTAACCCTAGCGCAGATGAAGAGTCGCTAATAAAAGGTGACACGACACTTTGGATGTGTAATTGGTCGACTTAAAAATAGCCACCAAACCCCGCTAAAGTTTCGTTCCAGATGGAGAAGGGTACATACCTCATTTTCAGTCCATGATTTTCAGCTAAAAATAAGAAGAGTATCAGTTCCAGTTAGCATAATCTGTATGATGGTTATGCTAACTGATGGTTTGGATTATATTGCTGTTAGCATTTGCATGTTGTGCCAGCCATTTAGCATTAAAAAGGACAAAATGCCAGTGTAGTGTTGAGGAAATGCTCCAGCTTATGAAGAGTGACAGACCACTTTGGATCTTTAAGTGGTGACCACGAAAGTGATGCCGGCACGTAATTTGAGATGGAGAGACCAAAACGAGTGGAATAAACCACCACACTGGGGAGGGGTAGAGGTGAGGTACAGAGGAAAACACACACACACACACACACACACACACACACACACGCAAAATAAACTAGACATTTCTTTCTTCCTCCCCAAGGTCAGTTTAAGGTGTTATGGATATGATAGATGGCATTGAATGAATAATAGAGCCGGTGAAGCTAAGTATAAAAGGTGTGTGTGTGTGTGTGTGTGTGTGTGTGTGTGTGTGTGTGTGTGTGTGTGTGTGTGTGAGTGTCCCAGAGAAACCCTACTCATGCTGTTTTATCACCGAGTCACTCTCTGAGTCCAAAGTGAAGCACCGCTGTTCTCAAATCTCTGTCTATCCGCCCGCATCATGAAACAAGCACAAGGTCAATTTACACTTTCTTTCTCTCTCTCTCTCTCTGTAATACCTCTCCAGTGCGACCTCGCTCTCCTACTCTCGTCCACTCTCCCTTCTCCGATCTCACCATTTCTAGCCGGGTATCCACCATAACTTTAGCATAACTGGATGGATCAACCCATGGCTGCTGATCAGAAGAGTTGGAATCTGCCCCGGTCGGGCCCTTGGGCTCCAGCGGGTGCTCCTTAAAAAGGTTAAGAGAAGAATTGCACTGTACTGTAGCCGCACGTGACAATCCTCCAGTCAGCGTCAGTCACAGTGTACGCTTTCCAGATGCTTACCTCATTGATGAGCTGCCGTGAATCCTTGGTTATTTCCATGGGCCAGACTTTCAGTGGGGGCCCCAAATATTTGTCAACAGCCTTGTTGTTGTCTATAGACATGTCATGGTCATGTGACCATACGTGAAACAGTCTCCGTGCCTTATTTGACCTCGTTCACCTTTATGCCTTGTCCAACATCCTCATTTTGAGCCCTCACTGATGACCCTGAAAAATTTAAGCAGCCGTGTTAATGAGAACGCCGACTCTGATTACGAGGGCGGCCACGCTCGCCACGCTCTCGCCAAAGCCCCAGCGACGACTCGGACCTCGGAGTCAAGTGCACGCGGAGGTTAGTTGCCTTGTTTCTCTAACCTCGAGCCTGAAGTCTGCCTCCGCTGCTTCTGAATCAAACTCGAGTGCCCTTGTGTGATACTGGGCGGCAAAAAGTGGCTTGGCGTTCTTCGAGTGGCTCGGCGCTGAGCGCTTTTCAGCGCCCTGATTGAGCCGGCGAGCGGAAAAGCATAGCGGCTTCATTTATCCTGCTGATCCTGGCGGAAAAACTCCATTTCCCACGAGTCTCTGCTGCCGGAGATTAGAGGAGTGATGGTCCACTGCGTCCTCTATCACATCCTCTGGACAAACATACACACTGTCCAATCCTCCGGTGTTGTGTCTTAAATTGGAGCTAGCGTAGCGGCAAATAGCATACAATCCCATACCGAGCAGACATTTCTCAAGGCGCCCACTACTTACACACACACACACACACACACACTCACACACTCAGACACACACACAAATCCAGGACAGAGTGGATATTTCCGATAATCCTTCACCGGATTTTGTAGACAGGATGTTTTTTCGGATGTTGCACGCCTCAGTAGGAGTCCACTACCGAGAACTGTTTGCGTTACATCAGATATAAAAAGCGAATTTTGTCCATGTTGGGAAATATGTAATCGGAGAAGAAATATCATACACTGTCTTGTGCTGTTTTCCAACCATTACAATCATTTACTGATTAAAGAATGAAACATAATACTTTTTATCCATTTATGGTTACATTTAACGTTGCGAAACGTCCGTGAAACAAGTTACTTTACGGTTATACGTTTAACAAGCTACATTCGTGATATCGGCTAGGATCTGAACAAAACTAGCTTGCTAGCTCGAGGACTTAATCTATCTTAAATCTAGCTAGCCTGCTAAGTTTAGCTAGCAGGTTAAGTGTATAAGCTTAGCGATGTCTACGATATACGTGTATAGTTACATTAGTTATACACACATGGAGCAACCCGAAAAAGTGCGTTTTTTGTGTTATTTGTGCCAAAGACTATGTATCGTTTACGCAATTTTTGCCCAATTTGAATTAAATCTGTGGTTGAAATGACATTTCAAGAAGGTTAGTCTTCAAGATGGCTGCCGAGTGGACTAGAAGAGCCTTTTTGTTAGTAAACATGGCTAAGAACCTCCTACTTTCACTGGAGGTTTGACCAATCACGTTTAGCCGCCACTGTTTCAAACAAAACTCTTGAAGAAATTTTCGATCTGACTCTTACCGCATCGTTCTCCGACAAGCTCACGGTGTCGGAGTTTTCCAGCTTTTTCCTGCTGGAAACCCGAACGCGGTGGTGGAGAGAGCCAATCAGATCGCAGATTTTCTCTCTGTGTGTCCACAGGTTCGGATACAGTGGAGGCTCAGTGTCAGAGGTTCGAGGTCCGGAGCTCAGACGGAGACAGAGTGCTGTTCTCCGCAGATGAGAACGAGGTCAGCATCGGCACCGAGAAGCTGAGAGTGACAGGTAACACACACACACGCACACACACACACACACACACACACACACACACACACACGCACACACACACACACACGCACACACACTGCGTTTTTCAAAATTAAATTTCTATCCTCTCACATCTACCTAGCAGGTTAAACACACTTTCTCAGCGTCTTCTCTCTCTCTTTCTCTCTCCCTCTCTCCCTGTCTCTCTCTCTCTCTCTCTCTCTCTTTCTAACTGTCCATCCCTGACTTTCTATCTGTCTGTTTCTCTGTCTGTGTTTTTCTCTCCGTCTCTCGCTCCCTATCTCTATCTGTCTTTATGTCTCTGTCTCTCTTTGTTTATCTATCTATCATTGTTTATCTCTCTCGTTCTCACAGTCTGTCTCTCTCTCTCTCTGTCTATCCCTCTTTTTCTGTATCCCTGTCTATCTGTCTGTCTCTTTCTCTCTTTACATCACTGTCTGTCTATCAAACTGCGTCTTTCAGTGTCTTTCTCTGTCCCTGTTCATCTCTCCCTCTCTCTCTCTCTCCCTCCCTCTGTTTTTCTGTCTCTCTGTCTATCCCTGTTACCTCTGTTTCACTGTCTCTATCGATCTCTGTCTTTCTGTCTTTTTCTATCTTTATCTCCGTTTATATCTCTGTCTCATTAGTTTCTCATTGGTCTATCTATCTATCTATCTATCTATCTATCTATCTATCTATGTCTTTCTCTCAGGCTTTCTCACTCTGTCTCTATCGTTGTTTATCTCGCTGATTCTCTCTTTCTGTCTCTCGCTCTCTCTTTCTCTTTCTCTTTTTAACGAGCAGTGTGTGGGAGGTCAAGTGGAAAAGTGAGGTTCAGGGCCGGCAAACTCATCGTCCATTAAACCTGCTGAAAGAACGAGTGTGTGTGTGTGAGAGAGAGAGAGAGAGAGAGAGAGAGAGAGAATACATAAACTCATTTCTGTTCAAACTAGAGAGTAGAAGAATTTCCACTATACAATTGGAAATTTACTTTGAACTTTATAAAGAAAGAAAGAAAGAAAGAAAGAATGACAAAACGAAAGGAGGTTTTCATGGAGAACTGTGATGTCATGATGTCAGCTCTCATCTTTTCTCTTTATCACTCACATTCTCTTCTGTCTTTGGTATTTGTGCACTCGTTCTTTTCCTGTTTTCTTTCTCTTCCTTTTATCATCCATTTCCTCTTATCCCTTTTCTTCCTGTCACACTCTCTCTCGTCGTCTCACCCGCTTTACTTTTCCTTTCTTCATTCCATTCATCTCTGTCTCTCACCTTTCTCATCCTTTATCTCACTTGTCCAGCTTTCTCAATGTCTCTTTTCTCTCTCTCTCTCTCTCTCTCTCTCTCTCTCCGTAGGTAACGAGGGAGTCGTGTTTGCTCATTCGGTCGAGACGCCGCACATTCGAGCCGAACCTTTCCAAGACCTAAAGTGAGTCTCAGCGTCTCAAGAGATAATATGAGAATTTAAGTGTGTGTGTGTGTGTGTGTGTGTGTGTGTGCACATGTGTGTGTGTGTGTGTGTGCACGTGTGTGTGTGTGTGTGTGAGTGTGTGTGCTTGATGGCCAGTGTGTTAGCTCTCATGCTCAGTTTTCTTCACCAGTCTTCATAAACACTCCCATGTATTTAGCATTAAGAGAAAAAGGCCACGCCCATCAATAAAACATTGACCAATCAGACTTCTCGATCTTTTCCATTTCTTTTCAGCCAAAAAGAAAGAAAGAAAGAAAGATAGATAGCTGATAGTGTTTAGCTAACGAGAAGCCCACGCTAGCTCATTTATTAGCGAGCTAGCGTAAGCTAGGTTGTGTTAGCATGCTAGCACATTCAGCAGCGCTTGTCTTTGTGTGTTTTTTTGCTCTAAATCTTTTTCCTGGAAGCTAAACTAGCAGAAATGTAGCGCGCAGCCTGTGGAAGTGTGTGTGTGTGTGTGTGTGTGTGTGTGTGTGTGTGTGCGCGTGTGCGTTGGATGTTTTACACGCCGACGTTGACGTCTGCTGCGCTTTCCTCACAGCTTTATCTCCATTTCTGCCGAGATTCTTCCTCTCGGCCTTTTCTTGCATCGTGATTAGCATCCTTGCGCTGCGCTAGTTCGCTCTGTCTCTGCCGGATCGGTTTAATTCGCTCGTCCGCACCGAATCGCTCTTTCATTAAAGCGCGGGACGGGAAGCGAGCTCGCTTTATCTTTCCTGTTGTTTTATTGAAGTGCATTCGTCACCTCGCTGCTTAACACCCCACTGAAGAGGTTCTCGCTAATTGCGCTAGTTATGAGCTGTTTTTCTTTCGCTCTATTTAGCTATAACTTTTTTCGAAAGACGGTGGTTGAAGTAGGAATGATCTCTCTCTCTTTCTCTCTCTCTCTCTCTCTCTCTCTCTCTCTCTCTCTCTCTCTTTCCCTAAAAGTGCCAAATTACGCAGTTAAAGTCAATGATACACATAATGAACTAATGGAGTCCATTAGCGGCTAATGACGTATGGCCGGGGTTTTAGAGACGGAGTTAAATTGCGACTGGGTTTAGAAATACAGAATACAGCAGGAATCGGTCAGCGAGATAAAACCCGCAAAACTTATCAACGCTCTTCAGCTGCTTTTTTCTAATGTGTTTGTTTAATTCGAGCGCATTTGCTAATTCAGTGCTTAAGCGTTAGCGCGCTAACTTCTAAACAAACAGTTTATCAAAAAGTTGTTTTTTTTTTAGCAAATCCAGTCATTTGTGCCAAACTACTACAGCATGACGACACTCACGGCCTTTATACGATTACAAGTTTTACATACATCACACGGAGTGCAAAAGTTTACACACCCCAGGAGGAAAAAAAAAAATAATAAAGGTCTTTCCTAGCAAAGGGATCATTTATTTTCTGTTTTTTTTTTTCCCCTTTGTATCACAAACAATAAAAAAAAGTTCAAAGGATATGTTAGGTTATTGATGTGTAAACAGTGTTTTAGTTTTTAGCTGTACATCCGGTTGAGTGCAAAAGTTTGCGCACCCTTAGGACAAAACGGGGGAAAGAAATGAAATTCACTGTATACTGATACTTATTTTATTAGTTTTGTTTATCAATAAATAAACAAATATATGAATCCTAATTAAATGCCCTAAAATAAGGAAAATATATATTTAAGATTTTATGACTGATCTAGAAAGAAAATGGGAGGAGCATATATATATAAATGGAAGTTTGAAATGATGAAGCTAGTTTCAATGCATCACGGCAGAATTGTAAATCAAGTTTTTTTTTGTTATATTTAAAATTATGTCAATAATTAGCTAAATAAACAAACAAATACATAACTAAATTGTATATATATATAAAATTGCTCTAGAGGAATGTTGAACATTACGAACTACATGTTTAGATCGTAAGAAAGAAAGAAAGAAAGAAAGAAAGAAAGCCAGCCAGTGTTATTTAAGAAGAGAATAGAGGGATGAAGGATAGGCGAGATCAATAAAGAAGAAAGAAAAGATTAAACAAACAAATAAATAAATAAATCCGGAAATAAGAGGTAGTGTATAAATAAGGGAAAATATATTTAAAATGTAGTAATTAATACTGCAGTAGAGGATCTTTCCACTCTGCACACGTGAGTGTTCAGCAAACACTAGGTATTGTAATTCATAGAGTGTTAATTCATGTTTATTTAAGACAAGATTTGAGAGTGTGTTGAATTTTATTCGACCAGATTTAAATTTATCGGGCAGATTTAAATTTATGGATCGAGCTCATTGTTTAAACATGGACTTCTGACGAAGCATTAGAATTCAGACCTCGCGCTTCTTCTCATCCTGACGTCCTTTGAGACATTTGAGCGAAAGAAGTCACGGCTGACTCATGAACCGAGCGATAACCCTCAATTTCATCCGGCCTAAACCCTCGATGAATGCCGGAACCTCTGTAATTTAATTCCTCTTCTTCTGTCTTGGGGATGATTTCACTTAACCTGCTGCTGAAGTCCGAGCTCTTTCACGAGAACGCCAGTGAATAGCGGAGTTCAGTTTTACACGGCTACTCTGATGTTCATAAAAATACGCTCGGATCTCAGGGCCCAGGTGTCCATCAGTATAATAAACGCAGTATGCCGTGAAGTTGCATCTTTTATGGGAAGAGGCGTGGCCAAAAGCCAGAGCTCTTCCAGTAGTATATTAAAGTGAATTATGATGGAGAGTGAATTTACAACTTCGTACTAGAAGAGTTTATTTGTTAATGTTTTCTGAGATTCTGAAGTTCAGAGATCAGTAGCAGCCCTGTTTTTGTTTTTACCGAACTGAAATTTTAACGGAAACATAAATAATGTTAATACTGTACTGTCTGTTTCGACGTAGGTGCTTGACAAGGAGCCATGATTTCAGTGACAGAATGGCGTTTGTGCTGAGATTTCCTCAATTCTATGCAATTCTATGCTGTAACATGACAAATCCAAACGACTGGCTCGAGTGGCGAGTTTATCTTTGAGTGGGATCAGGGGGCGTGTCTTTGAGCTGTAGTTTCATCTTCTCCTGTCGTTCATGACCTCACATTAAATGTGCATAGAGACATTATGAGCAAAAAAAAAGAAAGCTTGGAAGGAAGCAGCAGAGATCGTTGGAGCGTCTGGTGAGTGAAGGTAGCTGAGAACGACGCTAGTATGAAGCTGAGCACGTAAAACGTAAATCAGATCAAACTGAGTGTAACATCTGGGCGTGTCTTTGAGTGGGGCAGATGGGCGTGTCTTTGAGTGGGGCAGATGGGTGTGTCTTTGAGTGGGGCAGATGGGCGTGTCTTTGAGTGGGGCAGATGGGTGTGTCTTTAAGTGGGGCAGATGGGCGTGTCTTTAAGTGGGACAGATGGGTGTGTCTTTAAGTGGGGCAGATGGGCGTGTCTTTGAGTGGGGCAGATGGGTGTGTCTTTAATTGGGACAGATGGGCGTGACTTTAAGTGGGACAGATGGGCGTGTCTTTAAGTGGGGCAGATGGGCGTGTCTTTGAGTGGGGCAGATGGGTGTGTCTTTAATTGGGACAGATGGGCGTGACTTTAAGTGGGACAGATGGGCGTGTCTTTAAGTGGGACAGATGGGCGTGTCTTTAAGTGGGACAGATGGGTGTGTCTTTAAGTGGGGCAGATGGGTGTGTCTTTAAGTGGGACAGATGGGTGTGTCTTTAAGTGGGACAGATGGGCGTGTCTTTAAGTGGGACAGATGGGTGTGTCTTTAAGTGGGACAGATGGGTGTGTCTTTAAGTGGGACAGATGGGCGTGTCCTTGAGTGGGCCAGATTAGTTTATCTTTGAGTATCTTTGAGGCCAATGGGCGTGTCTTCAGCTGGAAGCAACGGACCTGTCTTTGAGTGGAATATATGGGCGTGTCTGAGTGTTACAGATTGACAGGTCTTTGAGTAGGATCAGTGGGTGTGTCTTTGAGAGGAATATATACATATATATGCTATCATGCTAGCTGGCTAATAAAATAATTGAAATTGCATCATACACTGATGACTGATGACTGATCACCTTCCTTCTACTGTGAAAGGTTTCTGTATATGGCCTTCAAGACACGCCCACTCAGAGCCACACAAATTTCCAAATGTGGACTCAGACACGCCCACATTTCTATATATTTTATATATATATATATATATATAAAGAGAAAGAGACCCAAAGACGCGTCTCATCTGGACAGATGCTTCAAAAGTAATGCAGGGTTTTTTCAGGCACAATTCTTTCTGTTTGTTTTAAGGAACATAAAATGCCAAACGTTCTTTATACAATGAGAAGGTCTTTAATTCTTACAGCAGCATAATGGATATGAGATTTAAGACAGCTGTTATACGCCGGGAGTAAACCTGGATTTTCAGTAAAATCAGTTACAGCAGCAGGTACCATATGCCACCTTTAGGTCTTTGGGTACTGATCAGCTTTGAAAGTACAAATTATTATTGGCATTCTATTCTTAATATTTATTAAGCTCAGCTTTCTTCATGATGGCTAACATGGTATTGTGTCGTCTTCTACCCAAATAAACCCAAATAAAACACTTAATAGAGTTCATGGAATTTGGCTCAAACTTAGTCATTCATCTCTCTTTAGTTTAGTTCGTTAGTCGTGCGGAGGTTTGAACTTGCCTCAGGCCTTCGTTATCATTGATTATACACCAACGTGAAGACAATGAAACATTAGCGCTTCCTGGAATAGGCTCATTCTCTCTCTCTCTCCAACACTCCTTCCTCTCGGACTGCCGTGTCTGGCAACGTGAGTAAGGAGTAACCTAGCAGGGCTTTGTTTCTGGTCGCTCAGACTAGGTCTAAATCATGCATCAGGTGAGAAATATTGTGAAAGAAAGAGAAGGAGAATGACCTTGTGCTGTTTGCTAATGCTGGTCATAAACCTTGGATTTGGGATCTTTGGGATCTGAAGTCAACCTTTTGAATAGTAGAACAAACGTTTCTGAAACCTGAGCTTTATTCCACACCCAGAGCTTCACACATCACGGAAAGTGACTGTTTTTTTTCAGGATGTAAAATGATAAGATGGACTGTGCAGCCTAGACAGAAAACGACCCATAATTCTCCGGTTCACAACTGCCTCGTTTCTCTTTTTCTCCCCCCCCAGAGATGACACTTGTCTGCTCTTCAGCGCAGACGTCTCGAGATCCGGGGTGAGAGTCAGGGGTCAGATCCTCTTGATTCAGTTTGACTCGTGAAGTGAATCCAATTAATAGGAGCTAATTAGTTTAAATTTGAATGATGAGCTCTTGAATCGGTGTGATGCGAACGCGGCCGAGTGGAACTGAAGCGGAACCGACGGTGACCCCGCCTCAAGTCTGTGTGGAGTGGAGCCGAGTGGAACGTGATTGGTTTTGACTGACGGACGACGGGACCGCGGTCTGGTGATCACCCATCTGCTTTTTGCTAAGCTGTGGGAAGTCGAGATGCGTGAAGGTAGATCAGTGATGGGACTGAGCAGTTAAATGGAGGGGCTGTGATCTAAACGTCGATAGATCTCCAGCTCGCGAGCAAAACGCAGAAGTCTGAAAGTCTGAGTCCGGTAATACCGACTCGCTATCAAGAGCTCTAAAGTTTAAACAAATCCACTTTTAGCTGTTGGAGTTTGACATGGAAGTCTCTGCACTGTCATATCTGAGGTGGTCTGAGAAAACCCGCCGGATGTCGCTGCGGCTGGAAAAGTCAATTATTTTTTTCCCTTCTATAAAATACTTCAACACCTCAACTTTAAGAAAACGTCAATGACGCCAAAATGATGTCAAAACATTTTTATGGGCTACACCCGTTTATTTCAGCCAGTTATAATGCTTTAAAACTTACATCACTGTAAAAGCAATACAGTCGTAAAAATGACTTGTTTTCCTTCCACTTCTTTCTTTCGTGTGCATCTTTACTCAACAAAATGCTTTGTGAACACATCGTGGAGTGATGAGGCCATTTTCCACTTTCTCTCATTCCTTATTCATCGTTGATTAGACGACAGAGACGCTGCGAAAGCCACAATCAGGAAAAATAAAAGCGCGAGCTCCGGCAATTACGGATATTGACCCCACATTATAAAAATTATAAGTTAAATTGCGACTCAGTGACAAGCCAGAAATAGCAGAGAGAGCCTCGAGGAGAAATATTATTCAAAAAGGTCAATCCTTTCTCCTGAATGAAGCTGAGGGGAAAGTGTTTTTACATAACATAATGTCTGCTCTGGAAAAACACACTCTACAGTGTGTTATAACACAGTTACTGCAAGTTATAATGCGTTACAACAAACCTGTTTCACTTGAAACCTCTAATGACCTGCTATAATGCCCGATCATGCGTTATATAGTTTCATCTATATAGGAATTATAGTTTGAAATGGTGTTTGTTATAATGCGTTATACAGTAGCATAATTAAACGTGCTTCATTTAAAAGTTCTGATGCGCTATACCTTTGTTTTAAAACATGCAATGTGAGGTGTGTTATAATGCATTGTAGCATATTATAAACTTACTTTTAGGTAAGACTTTGTGAAAGTTTTTTTTATAAAGCATTATGATACATGGTAACTGTAACTACTCAAGTTTATAGTAGACATTATAATGCATTATGTATGTTATAAAGCATTTCGTAACACATTCTATAAAGGCCATGTGTATAATGGCCTATGCACACATTCATGACTTGTTATAACGCATGCAAGGCATTATTCACATTGTTATACTTATTTATACAGATTGTAGCAATGTTTATAATGCATTTATAAATAGTTTATAATGCATTATAAGCGCTGTTTATAACGCAGTATGTCAATACCGAAGATATTCTGTCCCAGTGACAGTTTATAAATGCTCGGTTTCTTTAGTATTGGTGTTTATAATAACAAATAATTAAAATATAATAATAAAATGTTGCTATGCATTTTCATAGATAATTATAACAATGTGTCTGATACGGTATGAATGCTTTATAACGTCATGTGAATCTATTCATATAACTATGGCCTTCATAGGAAGTGCATTTTTATTACTACAGTATTCTTTATTTTATATTTTAATTCTCAATTTTTATTTTAGATTTTTTTAGCACAGGATCAAGTGGTGGGTAGTTTTTTTTTTTTTTTAAACAATTGTTTAATTTATGCAACAATTTGACGCTCCTTAACGTTGTACACACTGAAATACTAACGAGGCTAGCACGAAAGGAAGCCATTTTCTTAGCATATCTGATTTGGCGCTTAGACTTAAAAAAAAATGTACGTTAAAACTTAAATTGCGTAATATACAGTAATGTACAGCAAGTCGTCAAAAACGCGCTAGATTTTCATGACGTAACATATAACTCATGTAGGTAAAGAACACGAGTTAGGTTACAACCGTTGGCTAGCGAGGCCGGATGACTTTTCCTTTTTATTTGATATAAATAATATAATACTGACATAATAATGATGTAATACTGACACTTGATGGATTTTTTAAGGTAAAGTTGATAAAACGTCACTTCTAGCTAACAGCGACTGTGATGGCGGCCATGTTGGAGTCAGTTGTAGCTGGAATGGGTTTTATACCCACACACACACACACACACACACACACACACACACACACACACACACACGGACGGTGTGGCAGAATTGCAGCACAAAGGACTTCATATTGACGCCGGAGTGATGGCTTTACTCTCTCCAGAGATTAATTACAGATGGACAGAGCGAGACAGAGAGAGAAATTGAGAGATTTGAAAAGGGATTTGCCGGCTTTATTGCTCATCGGAATTTGCACAGACGATGGAAATGGATTGGTGCCTGTGTGCATGCGAATGTATCACTACCAGTCGTGTCACATTCCTCCGTCTCTTCATCACCGACTCTAAACCTAGCGATGGATGCAGCAGGGAAAAAGTTTAGGCGCCCCACGTTGCCGCTGATCAGAGTTTTCACCCATGTCATCGGTCAGTAAATATCTTGATGAAGTTTGTGGATTTTTTGGCATCAAGTCTCACGAACAGGCGCCCGAGGGACAGCGAGTCGTGTTCGATTCTCATTTTCAAAATGCCATGCACTTCATTGTAAAGAGGCTGATGATAGCATCAGTGCCCTCCAACCACAGTCAGGTAGTTTGTGCTGAGATTCCCACTATCGCACCATCTCGCCAGTTAAATGCCAGCCAGAAACATATTTACAGAAAACCTGACAAGGACAGGCCATGCTAATATTAACCTGTCTGGAGAAAATAAAGGACAGAGATACCAGAATGTGTGAAGAAAAAGTGAAAAAAAAAAAGATTAGTGATCCAAACGATTCGCATCGAACGATTCCTCAGACCGATCCTATGGTGCTTGTGGTCCGATGTTTCTTCAGTTCCCAGCTCACAACTTTAGTTAGCTCCCATTTCAATGGAAGAAGAACTTATGACTATGGTTTCAGCTTATTTTGTCATATACAAGCTCTCAGTATAAGCGCATAGAGACATTACGAAGAAAATGAACGCTTGGAAGGATGCAGCAGAGATCTGAGGTCTGTGGTGGTAGAGGAAAATAATCAACTTCAAGGTCATAACAGTAACTCTGCTTTGTCACATCACCCCACGTTGTGTTTTATTCCTTGTATATTACGCAAGATTTAAAAAAAAAAGGTCTTTAAGCTTTGATTCTTGGCAGTTCAGCTCGGAGGTTTATATGATTTAAAGACATTTCTTCAAAGACTCCGATACGAAGCCGAACCCTTTGATAGCAGCTTCGTGGTTCTATTTTATTGGTCTCATCCTTCAGTAGCAGCCTCCTGAAACACACGGACACTCAGGGAATACTGATCCTCTCTTTTATTCCTGTTTTTGTCTCACACTCGAACAGCTCATCTAGCATTCCTTAATCTTCATCGTTCCCCCTTTCATGGCTCTCCGGATGTTCTGTTCCTCCCTGATCCTCGTCCTTCTCCGAGACGACAGCCGTCTGCTCTTTCGCTCCTGATCACATCTTCAGCCGTGAAATTGCTGTATATCACGTCCCGTGTCTCAGGGTCTCTCTGTCAGACGCTGATACTTTACTGCGTCTCTCTCTCTCTCTCTCTCTCTCTCTCTCTCTCTAACTCTCGTCTGTCTTCCTGGTCGGCTTTCCGTTCAGACGTTTTTATGTGGACGTGGATTTGCATGAAGGGAGAAGCCGGAAATTCAAGAGGATGCGATAAAAAAAATGATGGAAACGTATCATTTGTACAGATGACGATGTAGTCTCTTTTAACGTCATCTTGTTCTCCGTGATATATCTCCAACGATAATTGGAATGTGATTAAACACAGTTTAAGCAGCAGATCAACAGTGAAAATATCTTTAACGTAGACATATTTCACTGTTTCTGTGAAGGATATTAGACAAGCTATTTGTAAAAGGATTACGTTTTTAAAAAAATACTGTTTTTTTTTATGTTTTTGTTTACTACATTTTTGCTCTGCCCACTTGGGCAGGACTAGGCATTATTCCTTTGCAGAATTGGCAGGTCACTAGACTCCACCATCTTGTCTTCTTTCTTTTTTCGATCCACACTACCAACTTGTCTATCTTTCTTTCTTCAGATTCGGTCCCACAGCTTCACTTCTTTTTCATATTACATCAAGATCCATACGTGCAGCTTTTCTCTGGAAAAGCAGGCATTTTTTTTTGAAAATGTCACATCCTGCCATTTCGCCATCTCTGGTGGCGCGACATAGCTCATCTGTCTGCGATACAGTGCCATCCGTCATCTTGAAAGGCCGAAGCTAGGTCTAAAAAGTATCCAGGGAATAAGAAAGCAAAGGTTAGCTGCAGGAATCCCAGTGGTTAATGTTAGCATTGGACCGAGCCAGAAGTCAATATACAGAACTGTAGGGACAAGGGAAAGGGCGCACCGAGACTTAGTGATAAATCACAACGCACACACAAACATCAACAGAGCTAGGCACCCGGAGACGTTGACAAATCGGTGACGCCCAACATGCTGCTCAAATCTCCAAGGAGAAATCTTTCTTTCTGGGAGCCTCATGTCATCACAAAACTTTTCTGGGTGAAGCGATTTGGGAAGGAATCCAAAGTGACATCACCAAACCGGCCCATTTATTTCAAGTACGCTACAACAGGCCCATTCTTAAAGACACTAGATCTTTAAAGTGTACCTGGTTCGTCAAGAGTTTTCTGATATGGATGCAATCTGTTATAAGGTTCTGCATAGAACTCTTAATGTTTCCCAAAGAAAGACCTTCCAGAGGTTTATAAGAGTCCAAAGAAACCCTTAGGTCAAACCCTCACTGAGACGGAAGCACTCCTTTCTACTGTAGGTTACTACACAGAACTCTTCATGTTTCCTCCACAGAGACCGTTCCAAAGATACACTATATTACCAAAAGTATTCGGTCACCTGCCTTGACTCACATATGAACTTAAGTGCCATCCCATTCCTAACCCATAGGGTTCAATATGATGTCGGTCCACCTTCTGCAGCTATTACAGCTTCAACTCTTCTGGGAAGGCTGTCCACAAGGCTGAGGAGTGTGTTTATAGGAATTTTTGACCATTCTTCCAAAAGCGCATTGGTGAGGTCACACACTGATGTTGGTCGAGAAGGCCTGGCTCTCAGTCTCCACTCTAATTCATCCCAAAGGTGTTCTATCGGGTTCAGGTCAGGACTCTGTGCAGGCCAGTCAAGTTCATCCACACCAGACTCTGTCATCCATGTCTTTAT
>CM041002.1:13455953-13509004 GCA_022985145.1 Pangasius djambal | reverse complement strand
CACAGGTGGCATCCTATGACAGTTCCACACTGGAATTCACTGAGCTCCTGAGAGCGGCCCATTCTTTCACAAATGTTTGTAAAAACAGTCTGCATGCCTAAGTGCTTGATTTTATACACCTGTGGCCAGGCCAAGTGATTAGGATACCTGATTCTGATCATTTGGATGGGTGACCGAATACTTTTGGTAATATAGTGTATATAAGATCCAGACGGGACCCTTACTCGAAACCCTCACTGATAGGAAGCACTCTGTTCTAGTGTTCTATATAAAAACCTTTATGTTTCCTCCAGAGAAACCTTCCAGAGATTCACAGTATCCTGAAGGAACCCTTACTTGAAGCCCTTGCTGGTAGGAAAGCTACATAGAAGCCTTAATGTTTCCTTAAGGGCTCTAAGAAAGCAGTCCTCTAAGTAATGTCTCGGCACTGAAAAGTTTTGGGGTTTTTTTGCTAATTTTGTGGTCCTGTTGGTGGAATACTCAAGAATTTGAAAAAAGTGCAATGGTGACAGTAAAGAGCGAGAACCAAAGAATCATTACGGTTCTAAATATTTAAGAGTGTACTTGTTTTCGAAGCTTGGAGCGATCAGTCAAACAGGCTAGCAGCTAGAACTCAATAATACACAGCAGCTTTGCTAGAGGTGGGCTGTGATTTCTAACCCCCCCAACCCAAAAAACGTTGTGGACCCCCTGGGTATACTTCATGGACCTCATTCTTTAGAACCGTGACTTTAGGGTGCATTTACATCCTGCGGTTTGCATGAGCATCGTTAGAAAGACCTTTTAAATAAAACACCAGACTAACAGAAAAAGCAATTTTTTTTGGCTTATACAATGTGAATCTAATCATGTGATTCCTCACAGTCTGTCAGGCTGCAACATGTCAGGAGCATTTTTTGCCAGAGTGCTGCTGCACCTCTAAAATCACCTGTAATGCCTCATCATCTGTGAGCCGGGGAAAATTTGCTTCACATTGCGCTGACACAGAGGTTTTTTTGTTTTTTTTTTTGTCTCGAAATTGTTACGGTGAGGCAGGAAGTGCAACTCTGTCTCACTGCATACTGTCCTCTGTTTGGACATGATTAATGTCTGAAGTTTGCTTCTTTCTCTTTACATTGGAGCTGCAAGGCTAATGTGGCTTAATAAGGGAATCCTATAGCCATATACTATATATATATATATATATATATATATAAAACAATATGTCTTAACATTTTGTGTGACATTTCTTTTAACTGTCGCTACTAGTTTATCAGTTCACCTGATGATGGATCCAGAAGTTGTTTTTCTGGGCTCAAATGTTACTAGATGGCTAGCTAGATATCTAAGTTAAGACTAAGTAACAACTCTCTATGAGGTAAGGTTACCTGACTACTAGGTAGCTGGAAGATGAGCGATTTGCATACGTTACATTTATAAATATATTTATCAAATGGTGCAACGGTTTGGTCTGAAGTGTTAATGGAAATGTAGTTAGCATCATGGAATCGGCCTCACTAATAAATCACAGTGCTTATCACCTCAGTCAGCTTTGTGGAGATTGCTGATGTGCTTTCTGACACTGTGTGATACCCTGGCATCTACAAACACAGATATTTAGGAGATATTTAGGATGTGACATAGGAGATGAGCAATTTACTTACTTTCCATTTGTAAACATGTTCTTCAGTCAGTGCAGTGGGTTAATGTTGAGCACATCGATACAGTTTCACCTGAAAGAGCCATACCTTTTCAACACAGACTGTGAAGTTCCTTTGATATTATACTACATTATACAGTACCTTTGACACTTTGACATTATACTGCAGATCAAAATGCATGCAGGACTTCTTTGGGATTCTTGTCACATCTTATTTAGTGGTGCTTGGACCCCTGTGGTACAGCAGGTACCTGCTGCATCACGGTATCATGGGTTCGATCCTGAGCTGGGGTTATTACCTGTGTGGAGTTTTTATGTTTGCGTGGGGTTCCACCAATTACTTCCACCTCCCAAGAACATGCCAGTAGGTAGACTAGTAGCACTAAATTGCCCCTAGGTATGAAGGACTGTGTGACTGTCAGTGTGCATGATGCCCTGCAATGGACTGGCATCCCATCCAGGGTGTATTCCCTCCCACCTTGTGTCCAGTTTTCCCAGGATCTACTGCCACCAAGACCAGGATAAAGTGGTTACTGAAGATGAATGAAAAAATGGTGCTTGGGCCCCTTCATACAGCTTGAAACTCTCCATATAAAATGCCACGGTCAAAACCGTTACCCTAAATTGTAATTAAGTTATCCGTTTTATGGACTTGATCGCATAAAAAGATCTTTGTACGCATTCTTCGCAGACTGAGGACAGTACACTCCATTCTTTAAAGTGCACTGCTCATTCTTTCCCGAATGAAAAGAAAGTGTACTTCCATTGTGCTCGTTTTTTGCTTGTCATGTAAACCAAAAAACAGCTGCCTGCGAATCCGTCAAGCAGACAGCTGAAGGTCGAGCGGGATGTTGGTACTGAATTACGGCGATAAGAAACCACCAAAGCATGCTTATCTATCGCTAAAATGAACCGGTTAGGACGAGGGGGAGGAGTGTGGGGCCGTCTGTGGACTCGAGATATTTATACACTTTTTTTTTTTTGTGAGCGTCCTGCGCTGGAGACCCTGAAACAGAAAATCAATGCTTTGATTGAATCTCTCTGTTGAAAAGGCCTTTGGGGAGAGATTCCACCGAGAGAGAAATTGAGGGGAAAAATGGAGGATCGTTAAGTCAATATATTCATTTTTGTCAAGTTGTTAATTATCCTGTAAGCTTGACAGTCCTCGGTCTACCGGCGTACCATGCTCATCTAATCAAATACGCTCAAATATAGGTCAAATCGAAGTGTGTGTGTGTATGTGTGTAGGTATATATGACATTGACTGGGACAACAGCTGTTGTTTAACTTAATATAATATCAGTAACAGTATATTAAGATCATGATACAATTTTCTGAGTAGTATTAGTACTGTCAGCTGCTTTCATAACCCAGATGAGCATGATCATTTTTTTTAGCTAGCCCGTCAGGCAAGTAAAAGCTCCAGTGTGCTGCCCAGTCACATGTTTTAGTTGCCTGGAAACCTAATTTAGTCAGCTAAATAACCTAACAATGTATGGCGTGACAATATGTGCAGTGCAGCAGTGTCAGTAGCGGTACCACCTCAACACTTCCATTGCACTGCCTGTATTTCTCACCTTATTTTCATGTTTAGGAGGCGAATGGGATTTGTTGCATTTTTTTTTTTTTTTTGTACCATAGACTGAGTTTCGCACCCAAGAGATTAGTTCCAGATTCTAATTGTGACTGAATTGGAGCTACATTTCTTCCTGAAGTCCTTTGGGAATACCTGGCTGTTTGGTGCCAGATCCACACACACACACACACACACACACACACCAACACACACCAACACACTAACATAGCTTCATTAAAATGCTAAGGAACAAGGCAGGAATTCAGAGAAGCTAACTCAGGGTGACCACGAATAGGGTTAGGGCGAGGGGCGGGGTTAGCGATCAAGAGACTGCATGGATCCAGACATCTCTAAATCCTTCATTAATTTCCAGCGAGGGAGGCGTGGCCTAGGTGTTTGTCATTCACAGTGAAAAAGGCGTGGTCTCTGTTTCTGTCAGTGCACGAGGCATGTTCTCGATCTGTCTTAATGAAAGAGGGTTAGGGTCTCCCAGTGGACGTCTGGTCAGTATGGCTGACGGACACAGGAAAGGAGGCGTGGCCTTAGAACCTGTCAGTCTCACTGAAAAAAGCGTGAGCTATATGTCTGTCCGGTTTCAGTGAAGGACTTGTGGCCTTCCACCCTTCAAAACAAACATTAATACTGAATCACAGTGTATTTCTCAGATCACTGGCTGCTATAAAATGAGACATACATGTCCCTCAGTAATTTTAGACCTTTTAGAGAACATTACACACCTAAAATTATGGGTTAGGTCTTCTAAGTTTAAGCGTAAGGAACAAAACACATACCCAGCATTCTCTTTATGACTTGTAAAGCATGTAAATTGCAGAATATTTAAGCTAAACAGTCCTTTTTTGTATTATTATTATTATTAAAAGCATGAGCATGACCTGATTCTCAGAATATCTTATTGCAGTAAAGGCTACAAAAGCATTGTTTTAGATTTGAAGGGGAACGGTTTAGATTTAATATTACATGTGTGAATGGATTTTTTGACTTTTATTTCCCCTTTTCATTTGTTTCCTGTTTTTTTTTTATTGCATGAGGCACAGTGCTATACTACACTATTCATTTTAAAATAATGATAAAGGAAAAATAAGATTCATGAACCGATCCTCTAAACATGTGCAGTTTAAGCGTATGTACAAATGAATCTCACGACAGTGTCAACTCTGCAGATATTTTATTCTCCCCAAGAGTCCAGAGAATAAAAACAGCCTAACTCTGCTCAGAAGCTCATCATATCAATGCATTCTCATAATACCTTTTCTCATAATCCTTTTTGACCCCATGGGTCGACATTCATAAAGTTTCCTCGAATTGAAAATCAGAATGTTATTAGCCGAGTGACCTGGGAGAGAGGAATGCAACACAGTGCATACATATCCAGTTATGTTTTTGTTCTTGCCGTAGGTTAGAGTCTCCAACGCGGACGCTGACGTTGGAAGCGCCGAAAGGTGTGGAGGTGAACGCAGGAGTGGGGGAGTTCAGAGCGTCCTGCAGGAAAGAGCTCACGCTGGAGTCGTCTGAAGGGGAGGTGAGTAATTTATTAGTCCTTGTAGACAGGAGCCACAGGATCCCTCGTTTGCTACTCAGGTGTTGGAGCTTCCTAAGACACATGGACAGAATTGGCAAGTTATCACTCACTAGAATGTGAATTCCAGCAGTTCTATGTTGATAAATAGCAGTCAATAATGTTCAAATCAGTGACATTTCCCCAAGGACTGAGTGCACACCAGGTACCATTGCTGCTTCACAGCTCCAGGGTTCTTAGTTTGATCCTGAACTCGGGATACTGTCTGTGCAGTTTTGCAAGTTTTTTCCTTGTCCCTGCGGGTTTCCTCCAGGTTGTCTGGTTTCCTGGTAGGTGGATTGGTGACTCTAAATTACCTCTAACTGTAAACGAGTGTGTGATTGGTGCCATGTGATGGACTGGTGTCCAAGATGTGTTCCCGCCTTGTGCCCAGAGTTTCTGGGAAAGACTCCAGATCCACCACCACCCTGACCAGGACTAACTAGATACTGAGGAAG
This sequence comes from Pangasius djambal, assembly GCA_022985145.1. Lineage (NCBI taxonomy): Eukaryota > Metazoa > Chordata > Actinopteri > Siluriformes > Pangasiidae > Pangasius > Pangasius djambal. Next base: position 13,503,755 of record CM041002.1, on the reverse strand, counting down.
AATAAATGAATGTGTGCTCTAGTGGTGCATTTGGCAGCTATCCACAGGTTTGTAGCTATTGCCAGGGGCCAGGATTCCTAGAGGAATCAAATAAAAAAAATCAGGGTATTTTTTAGCTGCCGGAGTTGGCTAGGTGGGTTGTGCATTTGCCCTGCTCTTACAAGGCAGCAGAGATGACCTAGTCCCTTTCTCGTTGTTGATTCTTAACATAATGGGACAATTAGCATTCTTCAACAAGTGCATTAATATCTGTCATGTCTAGCTTTCATGCGAAAATCAACAGATTTAGGATAAACCTGGCACTCTAGTAGTGTGTTGGATTAGAACACATGTAACTAGCAATGAAGAGATCCTTCACTTTCACATGTTAGCAGCTATTGCCCAGAATCAACTAGTTGATTCATCCTAACAAGAGGCACTATAGACCAGGAATGGTGTGTTTGGTGTAAGTGTGTATTCTCATTCTAATGTGTTGAGATTAGAAGAATTGGGATTAAAAACTGGATTAGCTAAAAAAAAAAAGGGATGCAATTGGCTTGGTAGGTGATGCAGTCTGCGTGGGCTCACTGGGTGGGGAAGGTTGTATAGTCCTGAATCTTTAATCATCTGTTATTTTGAGTGATACTAGTCAACCATCTATGTCTTTTAGGTCATATATCAAGTACGGGTAAATTCCGGCAATTGCTTTCACATTTGTCCTGTGTTGTGTGATCATTTGTGATGACAGTCAATCAAAGATAACCAGGTTGGTAGCTATTGTCCGCAATCAACGAGATGTGTTATCCTAACAAGGGGCACTATATACCCAAAAGGCTGTGCTTGTTGTATATTCATATTCTCATGATTAGGAATCAGGCTAAAAATTGGACTAGCTGAGATACAGAATGCAGTTGGCCTTGTAGGTTGTGTGAACTTACGCAAGCTCTCACTGGGTGAGGAAGATTGTATAGTCCTGAATCTCTTATTATTTGTTATTTTGAGTGATGCTAGTCAACTGTTTATATCTATCAAGAGTTGGGCAGTTAATACACTCCAGGGACTTTCCAGAAATCAATAATGTGATAATGAATGAAGATTCCCAATTGACCAAATGCTCAAGTTGGGCCTTGGGTTAGAAGATATATAGATAGCAACCTAAGTGGAAAGATCTTGCATCCCTCCTGGGTTGATAAGATGTTTTTTTTCCCTAACACGTTAGTATAAATTCTCATGCTTATCAGGATTTCTTAGAGTTGGTAATAGTTAGGATAAATAGTCCAAGTGGGATTTTCGGCTATATAGCTTGTGCAAAAGCTCTGCTCTCGCTGGTTGAAAAAGATGGTGCCTGTTAAGCCAGAGATGTAGAGAATTGACCATGCAGAGAGTTAGTACTCTCCTGAAACTCTCGGGCAATCAATAATGTGATAATCAATGAAGATTCCCAACGGTCCAAGTGCGCTAATGAAGAACACATGTAGCTAGTGACTTCACTGAAAAAACAAGCCCCAACCCCCCCTTCCCCTGGCTTCTGTCCGGCTGGTAGCTACATTGCAGGAAAGATGCACAAAATTGGTTTAAAAAAAAAATCATATATATCTTCATAAATGTGGGAAAGCAGGCAAACCATTTGAAAAGCGCTCACACTTAGCATTCAGTTAAGCTTCTAGGGGATGCAGAGACAAGCAGTTTGAGCTTATCATGCATCAGAGGTGGTTAGTTTGCAGTGTTATGACAGCTAGTTTACAAGGTCATACATAAAATTACAAGCCATATCAGTACGAGCCAGACCTGTCTGTCTTTCTGTCTCTTTGTGTGTGTTCTGCTGCCAGAGTACATCAAAGCTGTCAAGCTTCAAGACTCGTGAGATGCAACCATGCATACTTTAGCACCTTCTCTTTACAGCATCTGATTCAGCTAATGAAGGGAGCAAGGATTAACCGAGGAACAGATGAAGGGCCGCACGTTACTCATAATGAAGGGTAGCTAGGTGGTTGTTAGTATATAGCTTCATGCTAAGCTGCCTTTGTTTGCGTCCTGGCAGGAACATTTGTGTCCAACAATCTCTCAAAATAATGTAAACATGTTCAGACTATTATCGCGTCTCAAAGTGCAATATTGTCATACTTCCAGCTAGAACCGTGCATGTGTAAGGGATTTCTGCTAAAAGTATCAGGCAACAATCCATCCTTTAAAAGGAGGAGTCAATTTCTACAGATTTACAAGCTCTTAGAAATTCAAAGAGTCCCATGTTTCCCAGATTTTTTTTTCCCATAGGTAAAATAATGAACTTAAAGAGATTCAAACTTTTTGGTTTTCTAACACCAGCGCTATCTGCTGAAAAATCTACACCCTCACACTGATCCTAAATGAGTGCCGCCATCTTGGAATTGCTCTCTTTGCTTCACTTTCCCTCACTTTAGTAACTGCCCAGGCTATTTAATTAACTTCCAGAAGCATGAGCAATACATCATGCTGTCCTGTCAACTTCCCGTAAAAAGGACCGGTTTTTTTCCCCCCCTTTCTTCGCCGCGGAGATAGGAGGCATTCCTTTAGACCTGCACAATGCCGGCGAGAACTACATGCGGTGATATGATAGAGAAGTCACCGGCGGCGAGGCTCAGTGAAAGTGCTTTTGAAACATCTGTCCGATCCTCTAGCAGGCTGAATCTGTCAAGTCTCTCTCTCTCTCTCTCTCTCTCTCTCTCTCTCTCTCTCTCTGTCTCTCTCTGTCTCTCCCTCTCTCTAGCATAACCATAGATGCACTCGATGGCTTATCCAATGTTCTCCCCTCGCTCTTTAATGCCGCCTTTTTTCCCCGCAGGAGGGGTGCTGAGATGTGACAAGACGAAAGCCAGCAGCAAAAGTAACGTGAAGGGAAAATAGATGTTTCTGTCAATTTGGATGGAGAGAATGAGGTGTCTCAGAAGGTCCAGATGGTGAGCTAAATCAGTGCTGACAGCGGCTAACTCTTTAAAAGGTGAATTTAAAAGTCTGTGGGTTTTAGAGAAGGGAATTAAGCAGAGCAGCACTTTCTCGTGTCGAGCTCCAAGCTGCCCATTACAATCAGAGAGGGAGATATGGGATGTGATGACGGCCATTTTAAGAGAGAGTGAGACACAATCAGGGGAAGAGATAGACATCAGGTAATGAAGATAAAGCAGTAGAAAGAGCGAGAGAGAGCACAATACCGAACTGGTAAACAGACTTACTTTCTTTCTATGGGCATAGTATTCCCATTAAGATGCATTAACCGTATAGATCTGTTTGTTTATTCATTAAACACAGCAATCACAATAACTCCTAAACCAGAAACGTCATTTCTGTGCTCAAATGCGCTCTGTAATGCGCGGCACTAGGAGGCATCACACAAGTGTGTAAATTCAGTGTGAGCTTTATCGGGGCGAATCCAAGAATCATCATTGTAGTCCACAGCGTGGGTCAAGGAACAGGTAGCCAACAGTATAGTGGGATAATCTATAATCAGAGCTGAAACCTGGCACGAGTCGAAAGATTATCAAGGAATATATATTAAGGAATAAACACAGAACAGGTGCACACATTAGGATAACAGGATCGTGGCAGGACTGGAACGAAAACAAAGGCACGCAGCAAAACATAAATAAAGGCACACAGAAGAAAAAGAATCAGCTCAAGCATCGCTCATCATGGCACACTTGCTTGTAACTAGTAATGCAACTAGATCGTGGGCCAAACATCTGGAGTTATTCGTGTTGTAGCAATCGATGGCTCAGACCTCCAGGTCTATTTAGTTTGGCAGCGCTTGTTTCAAGCGGTTTTCCTAATTATCTGACATGCAGAGCCTCCGTTATTAGAATTCGTGAGCTAATGTGTGTGTTACTTCTCTGCATGATGATAAGCGCCGTTTGTGTCCACTTGCGTATGTTACTATATGAGGTGCTAACATGCTAACAGGGAAATCCTAGCAGCCGGAGAAAAAAAACAGAAAAACATTCGTTTTATAACAGAAACCCTGGCGTAAGTGAAACAAGGATGTGTCGTCATAAAGATGGACTAAAAATCAAATCGCTGAACTGTACAGAACCCAAGCATGTTCGCTTCCATGTTTCTTCTTTTGCAACTGATCTTTCGGATCAAGTGAGATTGATTAAATGATTCCTGGGGGGCCTGAAGGATTCGGTCAGCATAACATACGCGATTATCCTAAAATCCTCAACTCACAATACTGATTTCCTTTCCATCTGCACTGACAGCTGAGGGAATGTGTTACTTAACTACCTGCTGGGCCGAGTTATTAAATTACTTAGCTAAGCACTAAAATCTTCCAGGAAATCATCTCGTCAAGTGTGTTCCTGTGGAAGAAAAGGAAGCAGGGTGAGGTTTGCACTTTCACACCTGGTGTTAAAAAATGGAAAACGTCCGCTCTCATTCGGCGTAGAGCGCCCCTGCGTATCCATTTCAACGACTTAATTATAAAGAAGCTGAGTAATTAAAGCTTAGCGCTGCTAGCTTTTGAATTCTGCTGCTGGAGCGTTGAAGTGCAAGATAAACATGTCTGAAGGAGTGAGCAATCTCTGATACTCTAAAGAAAGCTGTAAAGCAGCGATGGGTAAAAGCAGTACAGCTGTGGAAAACTTTCTTATATTTAAATCCTCTTCTATTAAATTCGGTCTCACGGTAGCGTGGAAGTAAATCCATGAACTGTTTAGCACAGATAAGCAGCAAATTAGCAACATAACGGGCTACATTTCACAGAAATGTGTTTTTAACATTGGAATTTAGAAACACCAAAGTCTGACATTAGGAAATGTTAGAGGACTAACAGGCTGCTCATTTTTGCTCTTAATTACTACGCAATTAAACTGCGTGCTCGCTGACCGGCAGTATTCGTATTTGATTTCTGTACTGTTTCCGTGTTGCGTTTTCCGTACAGAAAGCACGCAGTAAGAATTTAACAGGCTCTGAGAAGTTTAGACGTTAACGTTTCAAAACTAACGTTCCCGCAATGTTCTAAAAACGTTGGTTGGCTTCTAAACGTTATTAGAATGTTGCTCGCGCATCGTTCCCATCTACACAAAAATGAACATTAGCGGTGGAACGGTTAGTCGTGCTAACATTCCCTCAGGTAAATATGTCACCGCAACGTTGTAGGAACGTTATTCGGAGACCTGAACGACCACCACAACGTTCAAATTGTTTAGGTTCTGCTAACCTAAAACGGTGATATATACAAGGATATTATTTTGCGGCTATTCCAACATCTAAGACCATCATCCTGCTACTTTAGAAATTTTTATAGTGGATTCAAACGTGCACGTTTTTTTTTTCTTCCAATGTTGTAAATGAAATGTCAGGAATGTTCATGAGGTTACCGGAACGTTCTTCTAACATTTTTAGTGTGATGTCCTCTAGGAGGCAAAAATCCACAAACCTTCCTAGCTAGCGATTTTCTTAATCCGATCTAATTACGTAAAACTCCCAAAAGCTTAAAGAAACATTCTGGGTCGCGTTCACACCTATTGGTCTGTTTGCGAAGTCAGAATCAGGGCGAAATTGATTGTTTTGCTTTGGTTTCACGCCGCACATGACGGGCATGTCGGGCTCTTTGTAAAACTCTTTCATTTGTTGGTCAGAAATACAGTGACAGAAAAATATAAACAAACCTGTCGAATTTTTTTTTAATCATCCAAGCCTGGAGAACAACGAGCCTGGGCTAAACTGGGCTACCTTTTAACTAGGGCTAAAAAAAAAGATTCGATAATCATAAAACGAATGAGTTTAAAAACATTTTGTGCGGCGCGTTTTTTCTTTTTTGTTTATCCAAATCTTCACAACAGGTGGCAATTCTGCAGCGCAACAGCTGGCATTTGTCGACAATTTAGCAGCTCACATAGAGACACGCAAAAAAACACACACACAAAAAAAACCACACGGCGTGTTTGATTCACTTCCGGCAGGTGAGTCGATTCGGAGTCGAATCGCTTTCCTGAGACGGCTTTGCTCGGTGGTTGCTGTGTTCTCGCCTGCCTACAGAACCACACCAGTGAGCACTGCATATGGTTTTCCAGAAGGTTCTCAGGGTGCTCCATCTTTTTTCCGTTGAATTCTATTGAGACGTGGAGTTAAATATCACCGTGCGGCCCACACCTGCGCCTCCGTAGCGCTGTCTCCATCTCTCTGTCTGTGTTCGATTAACCTTTCCCCCCGTGCTAGCGGCGGCATCATGAATCCTAAGCGTCCGGAGAAGCTGCTGATGAAAGCTTTGCGCAGGTTCGCGATGGCGCCGTGGCGATCTGGAAGCATGGCATTCTGGGAAAGTGTGTACATGTGTGTTTCCTAGGGAAAGCATTCCCTCCTCTCTCTCTCTGGGCTCATGCGAGGTCATGTGACTCGGGGGTCCAGGCATTTCAGCAGCTTAGTGAAGTGTGTAACGTGCTCCGACGACTTTGCGCCGCCGCCGCCGTCATTTGTAACCCGCGTTTGTGCGTTTGTGCTATTTTGGGATTCACAACCCGTCCTTCATTCTCCTCTCGTCTTATCAACGTGTCAGCGAAGAAAACACTTTCATCTCTCGCTCCTTCTGTTTACCCGACACTCACTTTTCTCTCCGTCACTCCATCTTTTTTGTTTGTTCATTCGTTTTTTTTTGCCTTCCATCCTTTTTCCTGTCTGTCCTCTCTCTCTAATTGCCTCCGCTCCATCCATATGCACAAGCACACACACACACACACACACACACACACACACACACACATTAGCATCTTAAACAGGGTGCTAGTGAGGCGTTTTCGTGCCCGTGTGAGAGCGGCAGCCGTTAATGAGTGCAGATATCTCCGCTGGGAGACTTTAACTCTCCTCATAAACCCACCCAAAGGGCTCCATCTTTCCCTCTTTCAAAACGGAATATGTTCTGTGTTTCCATCCACTGCTGCTGCGCGCACTGTGAACTCTACACGAAGAGGCGCAACAAGAAAACAGCCTCAAAAATGCGCTGACAAAACAGCGTGGGCTACGCCCCAAATCCAGCACTGCCATGCTAACGTCCTAGATTAGCATGGAGTTAGGTATCAAGGAACGCTAAATGCTAGATTGCTAGGTGTCTATGGGGTTGAAACCATGACGGATTCATGTTCAGACGCTATAGTGTCATCATGATATTAGCTATTGACATTAGCGTACTGCACATGTGACGATTGTGACAAATTCATTATCGCTAGTTTCAGTAGTCTAGATGGATCCCAATTGTTTTAATAACGTAGCTAAGCTAACAGGCTACATGAATAGCCAGTAAAGCTAGTCTTATGCTTATTTGCTAGCCACAAACACAATTCAGCTAAACAATGATCAGATTAATTCCTTTAATGCGTACTTCTTTGGTATCTTTAGCATCTACAGTGTCGTTATAGTGTCCGTGTGTGAGAAAAGTTCTACATTTTACAGTGTTATCGTTCATCACTCCACCCATCGCTGATTATTCTTCTAGAACAGCATGACTCGGGCGTGTTTTGTTGCTTACATAAGTCACAGCGAGAGTCAGACGGTATTTTCTACGGCGCCGAGGCATATGATAAGCTCATCTTCAACAGATTGTCTCCGTCATTTCCAGCGGACGCCGAGACGAACGACAGGAGCGGGATGAAAGCACAATGGGGGCAGAGAATCGGAGAAAAAGACAGAGTGACAGATGTGACGTCTCGGGTGTCTGTGCTCAGGCGCGTGATTCCTCGTTTGTGGTTCTGTTTGGACAGATAGGCGCCATCAACACCACACACTCCGTTATTCATAATAATTAGCTTCTTTGTCTCGCTTTCGCTGTGCGTGATACCTCATCTCTGGGAGCTATGGTGGAGATCACACGCTCTGCCGTGTTCTTCAGCGACCCTGCACTCTGGAGTTTGGAGCTTGGCACTGATAAACATAGAAGCAATGAGCAAGAGGTGAAATTGGGGATTCGGTGTGGCTTAGCAGATAAACCCTGCTCACAGTCGTCAGCCTACGCACTCGCGGATCAAACGCTGGCGTAGCAAACAGACACGGAATAACACGGGAAACATGTGCTCTGTGTCAGAGATATTAAACACACACACACATACACACACACACACACGTCTCTCTAATGCGGAAATATCGAAACAAGCACCGAATCGACACAGCGAACGTGACTATTTCATGCACGACATGTTCCCGGGTCAAACGCCTTTCCCAGATGATGTCATCACTATGCATCTCTGACTCCTCCCACTCCCAAGACACCTGAAATCCTCTCCATGAACAGGAAGTGACACATTGCGCATAGCCTTCAGGTTTCTGAAACTTCAGAACCCTTAATCGTTCTTCAGTTGTCCTTCTGGGGAAACTCTTAAAGGTCCTATGCAGAAGGGTTTTCAAGCATAATCATATCTAAGGAGTCCATAAGGAGCCGTCGAGGAACGGTTTTCCACGTCCAGTTTTACCTTCTTATGCTTAGTAGGTGGGAAAAATCTGCCTTTTTTTTTTTCCAGTCGCAACATATTCAAACAGCTTTTGTCAGACTGTAGCTGAGAAAGTTGTAATTTCTAAAAAAAAAAAAAAAAAAGGCATTTTTTTTTAATGTGAATGAGGTTTCATTTAATAAAGGTATTTAATGAAAAGCCAAACATCTAGTCCTCGGATGCTGTTGTACTGTGAAGACTCCTTCAAGAGAAGGTCTTTACTGTGTACTCAAACGAACAAGTGTACAGTGTGTCATGTTTCAGTATAAAATCAGACATGTATTAACATTTCCAGACATGTCTCTGTAATATTTCTAATCAGAGATAAGAGTGAAAATATTGTGAATGCAGGTCATTTGGAAACGAGGAAAAAAACAACAAAAAACAGATTGTTTATTCTGAATAAAGAAAGAAAATGATTTTTTTGTGGTTCATAAGATTTCAAAAAGGAAATTGATGTGTATCGTATCATAGTGATACAGGAGAGATATATATTTATATATATTTATATATATATATATATATATATATATATATATATATATATATATATATATATATATATATATGACGTGATGTGATGGTGGCAGGTGGGAGGAGCTAAACCACTGAAGGTATAAACGTACATACACACGTTTCTGTTGTGTTTTAACATTTTTGAAGACGTCACACACGCAGTTCATCCACAAAACTGAAAAATGTTTGACCTGGCCAGATCCCGCGTCGTTAACGGTTGCATATATTTGCTTTTGTGTGTGTGTGTGTGTGTGTGTGTGTGTGTGTGTAAAACGTGGTTGAGTTTTTGATTTCTTATTTCCTTTCTTTTTTTTTTTCTGGTTTCTTCTAGATCTTTCTCAACGCCAAGTCCATCCGCATGCCGAATCTTCCTCATGGCAGCGTGGACCCGCTGCTCAGCCCGGGCACCAGCTACCCAAAACACACCGTCTACGAGGTGTGTGTGTGTCCAAGCGGCAAGCTGTACCTGTCCCCCGCGGACAGCGCCTCCACCTGCCAGACTACCAACAGTGTGTGTTTATGGAGCTGAGAGCGGCACGGGGGCGTCGCCCGACACCAGAAAGGCCTTCCTTTTTTCCCCTCCTTCCCTCTTTCCTTCCTCATCCTATTCATCTGCCATATTCACGTCAACAACTCCACTGACAAGCTTCGGAATCTTCTCAGATCGGACACTAGTAGAAAACGGACGTGTTACTTGGACAGAGCGTTTTTTTGTTTTTTTTTTCTTCACCGATTATTCACACTTTTACTTTACACACGTTTACTTCAGTTTCCCGTTTTGAGTTCTTCATCTATTTCCTCGGTTTTTCTTTTTTTTATCGTTTTATCGTTTTATCGTTCATTCCCTCCTCATCCTCCTTTCTTCTTTTCCATCCCTTCTTCTCTCCTTCCCTCTTTCCTTCCTTCAGAAATTCAGGAATCGGGACAAACTCGGCTCATACAGCAGCCTCATCTTCCCAATCTGTAAATGGAGCAAAAACTCGACTTGGAGCTTATTTTCTTTTCTTTCCTCTCCTCTTGTTTTTGGTACTCCTATTTTTGTACGACCCTCTGCCCCCTGTGGAGACTTATGGGAAGATCTGACGAGAGGCCGGACCAGACTACCGTAAACGAGCACACGCATGCTCGTGCACGCTCGAGTGGGTGTGTGTGTTTTTCTAAAGAAGCGATACACAGGTGCCTTTGCTGTTGTCGGAAAAAGCACACGTTCACCCGCAACCGTCCTCCAGTCGCAGCGGAACCCGCCGGCAAAAAGAGGAGCGCTAATTAACGTCTGACTCCGTCCTGGAAACAGTTAAAACAGGAAAGACGCATCTAATGTAGTCCAATTTCTGCCCTTTTTGTTTTTTGTCTTTTTTTTTTTTTTTTTCTTTTTGGACTTTTCTCTTTTTGGGAACAAAGCACAAGATTATGCCATGTATATAAGAAACTCAATAAATAATAATAAAAAGAGAAAGTTTATTTTAAACATTTTGTATCCAAGAATGTTTGATGATAATTTTTTTTAATCTTCTAATTTTTGTCCCCTCCCCCACCCCGAAAAAAAAAAAAAAAACAACAAAAAAACAAAAACACAGTGTATTCGTGTTTTGGGATTGTTGCAAAAACATTTTTATGCTTTCTTATCATCAACAGACCAAAATCAGTTTGTCTACAATCCCAGTTAATATATCCTCTCCCCCAAAAGTGTACACATTTAATAGAATTTAATACAAATTAAACCGATGTTCATTTGAGTTTGGATTGTATCATGGTTCATATAGTAAAGCTGTATGATCTAGTGTATTGTAAAAAAAAAAAAAAAAAATGAAAACTAAGAATTTTACATAAAAAAACAATCTTAAAAATGTATCTGAATAAATATCAGTTGATTTATTTTTTGAAGAGCGATGATTTGTTTGGTGCTCTGGAATTTTTGACCAAAATTATGAGTTTTGTTTCCTGTTTAACAATTATACGCAATGTTTTACTTTAATAATATGTCGAAATTTCTTTCCAAAATATGTTGCGTTTTGATGAAGAAAAAACAAAAAACTCCACCCTGAAACACATTGTTGTTTATGATGTTTATATAGAAATATTTTGAACGTTTTTAGTGAATCGGGTGTTAATTTGTTGGTTAATGCTGCATTTTTCTTATTCCTGTGAGAGGTTTGTGGTTCTTCAACAAGAAAAATTCAACAAAGCTAAATGATAATGAGCGGGTTTCGCTGTTAGGGCCGAAAAACAAAACTCACTCATCGTTTTCCAGCGACGGTCAACGACATTAATGAGAAATCCAGTGCAGTAGTAGTGGAGATGTTGGAGCAAGCTGGAGTCATGGTCCCAGAATGCAGTGCAGCGATATGATGCAGTTGTGCTGAGTCATAGCGGGGACTCGGCTCGGCTAGTTAGCGGTGGACGAGATGACGAGTGCAATGGTGTTGATGGAGGCTGATCTGTTTGTGCAGAATGAACAGGTGAGGAAGTGAGACACATGGACGGACTAAAAGGACTAAAGTGCTGCTGCATCAGTCTCTTTAGGTAAAGTTTGTCTAAAACTCGTAACTTGAAATTTCTGAATTCTGACTATTTAAAAAAAAAAAAAAAAAACTAAGAAACTTAGTTTAGGGACTTCTACTCAGCTCAGAAATTTGAGAAGGCGTTGGACATCTCTATAATCTTTCATGGAGGCGGCCATTTTGTATTCAGTTTTGTAGCTTAAAGGCGTGGAGATCAGTGAGTTGTGGAATGGCATTGTGGGTAATGTAGAACTTTCAACAAAAAAAAAAGTCATCTAAGAAATTCGTAAAATAAAATAATTATAAAATACATTTTGGATGGTATTAAAGACGACATATTCAGTGGTTCAGGGTGGATTTTTTTTCCTTTAAGTTACACCATAAGGTGATGTTGAATTAGAATAATGATCAATAACGGCATTTTCCATATTGTTAGTTTAATTGCTGGCAGTCTCAGTCTAAATAACAGCAGCCTTTCAGTGGAATTTGGAAAAGGTTCAGCGTCTGGGTGAAATTCATTAATGGGAGTAAACACACTTCCAAATGCCAGCAAGTTGAGAGATCTTAATTAAAAAAAAAAAAAAAAAAAAAAAGAAGAAGAAATCCGGGACGACATTTAGACCAAAAAATTGTTTCTAGAGCTTTCAAGAACTTTTTCTAGTTAAAATTGTCTAAACATTGGCAGATAAATGACCTTTTTTTTGTTTGTTTCTAGAAATTTCTATAGTTTTTTTTCTTTCTCTTGTTTTCTCAATTTTTTATTCCAGTGAAATAATATAAATTCATTTCAAATCCATAAAACATATTTAAAAAAGTTTGATTTATTTAGAATTAAAATCATTTTATAACATTAAGTGAATAATTTATTAATTATTTTATAACAATTATTAAAAAAAAAAAAAAATTAGGTATATTTGGAATATTAAAAAATGTTTCCTTGGTAAAATAAAAATAAATATATAATTTTTGAAGCAAAATAAGATCTATGTCCTGTATCATATAAACGTGTGGTAAGAATGTTCCATTAATGATTTATGTTGATATATAAAAAGGATAAATTCTGTTTAATGTTGGGTATCATGTTGAATTTTTCAGTTAATGGACGTAATCAGGTGCAGTTTTGGATTCGTGGTCCTGATTCTTGGAGGACCGACAGCAGGAAGTTCATTTTGTCCTCAGTCTCCAGCATCAGCCTCCTCATCGGCGTGAACATCAGCAACGGCTGCGTCTCGTGTCCACAGACAGAGCGTCTGAGGAAGTGTCTTCGCTGGGCCTCATTCATCCACCTGGATACGAAAGAATTTATTCGTAAATTATTCGCAGAGGCGCTTACACGGGAAGTGAGGTTCATGAAAATCCATTTGCTTCAGAAAAAAACGTTCCTCTGTTGCTCCTATGTTTCGCTCCTGTAAATCTCTGTCACTAGTGAGAACCTCGATCGACCGACCGTCTTCGAACCGCATAAATGCCGACGAGTTACTACGATTTTACGCCTGTGCTGTGCCGGGAACGCCGGCGGTAATCTCTACCTGATTGGCATTTATTAACGTCGAAACATTTACACAGAACTTTACTAAAAGATTGATAAATGAGGCACAATAAATGGGTAGCACTGATCTATCTATGTTAGATGGATATCACAGAGAAACACGCCTTCCTGTATGCACTTGCTATTTTCGTTTATGGGCGGTCCTTAAGCAGACTGGAAACTCGAGGTTAAATCTAGAATTTTATAGGTTCCTCAGTCTGTCCTTCTGGGGGAACCAAACAATGAGAGGTCTTTAACTATAAGTTCTTTATAGTCAAAGGATCTTAGCTTAATATGAGTTGTTCTTGAAGCCCTTTCTAATAGGGAAGCACTGAGAGTGTCTTGGTTCAAGCTAAGTACAAAAAACTACACTCTTAGAGAAAAGACTGAATTTAGACCCAAATGGCGTTTTGCTTTCCAATGAATCTTCGAGGAGATCCACTTCTTTCTCTAAGTGTAAGCAGCATTTCCTACATTGTTTTCATCTCAGAAAGCTGCATCCTGCCTCTCGTTTTTATTGGCTTTATCACACGTTCAAAGTTTATCGTTCAGGTAGAGATTTAAAGTTCATTTCACAGAACTTGGAAGTGGAATAAAACATTAAAGTTTTTTTTTTTTTTTTTTTTTTTTACAGATAATTGTGCCTGTTGCCGTTCAAGTGAACTGTTTTTTATCGTTTTCACCAGGTAAAATTTGATTCACATTCCGTGTGATTCCATTGCATTATTGCAAACACTGTTGGTATCACTCTGTATACACTTTTTGTCCCGATGTGCTTCCAGTCACTGAACAATTTGTGTTTCTCACAAACTGGATTAGCCGAACATTTCTTAGCTAATCTAGCCTTGTGGTCAGATTTTATTCAAAACAACCAAATAAATGAATGTAAGGGACATTTTTTCTAATCCAGTGCAAACCTTTTTGTTACCTATCCTACTCTATGCTAGACCAGCGTTATTTAGCCCCTTTTGTCCCATTTTAAGGCTTGATTAGCATTGGCCAAATTAGGAAGCGACACATGGAGAGCGCTAATGGTTAGATCTTTGTAAAAGGTCAGAGAGTTATTTCAGAGTGATCTCCCTGAGCTGATGATCTCCAGGCAAGTAACTCATCCCTGATATTACACACTCACCCATATTCGCAGTAGGTTACATGTCTGATAGAAGGCTGAATGAACACATGTATAGCTAATGAGCTACAGCCTGAAGCGCTCTTCAGTGGAAAAAATGGCCTTGGTGACTGCACACAGCACGCCAACGTTTCCGTCAGTATCATGACTTGATATCACGTATCAGTTCATACTTAATACTTAAGATTTCTATTAACATTAATATAACAACAATGTAATGTCTATTAACATTAATATAACAACAATGTAATATTTCTCTTATACATAGATTCTATGCGATGTTTGTAAATGTTTTGTGAGGTTGTAATATTATTCCATTACAAAACAAAGTTTTTGAATTTCAGTGCTGTATGCAGATGTGCTGTCAGATTTGTTTCCTGAATAATAAAAATCCTAATTATGACTGAGATGAATTACCTATAAAACTGAATAGAAAATCAGAATGAGTACAAACATTTTTGAGATAAATGCAAATAATATGATCTTACAGAACTCTGTTTGGTCGACTAAACGTTCTGTTTAAATGGTCCTGTGCTAGCAGTGTGCTGCTTTGAAACCCAGAACTGAAAGAACTTTGGTGGCCTAAAGAGAGACTGAACTTTGCATCAGTGTGTGTGGAACATTCTGCCCTCTTCGCACCGGTATACCTGGCTTGTCGGTTCTTCTTCTGGACCATCTGAATGTGACTAGTTCCGTGAAAAGGTACTTACTTTAAATTCAGAGCAGTCAGAAGTCTACTTCAGGTCACTGAGTACAGGCAAACTTGAAAATCTTGAAAGTACATCTACACCATATACATCTATCTATAAACAAGTCTCTTCATGTTCTTAGAATCTAAGCTGAATTCATGATAATCACATGACATAAGATTTGAGACTTTCATAGAAACAGTATGATTATAAGGTCTAATAAACATCTACATTGCATGAAGTGACTATTCATGCATTGAAAAAGATGATTTCATGAAGGTCGGTGTTTCAAAGTGTAGTGAACCGGACTGAATGCTTATTAACCAACATTTTGCTTCATGTTGTGAATTTTCTTTAAGTGACATAAGTCTTTCCATGACCCTGTTAGACATATGAATGAATTGCCTCACTGTATAGAAGTGTATTTATGAGGTGAAAATCTCATGAATTCATGAGTACTCTTTCAAATCAATGCAATATTCTCCATGAAAGGTTGGATTGGTGTGCCATCGCTGTTTATTTTTGTTGAGAAGTCTCTGCCCTCATACATTCAGCTTGTCAGTACAATCAGCTTTTCTCCAGTCTCCTAAATGCGTCTGCCAACATCAGTAATGTTCATGTCATGCGAATAGTGTTGCCCCAGAATAAATTGGCTTTAATCTTTATTCTGTGCTGTGAATGCGTAATGTGTGTGAGGGCCAGAGACGTTTCCTGGAACTCATTGGGATTCAGAGCATAGTGAAGGTCAATCTGGGAGGGCAAGTTTGGACACTGGTACCGGGACAACTGACAAGCCACATGAGGTGAATTATTCAAGGCCTTTGCACATACTTGCTCAAACTGTTTGTTTTCCTGTTAGGACATAGACTCATGAGTGTGTAGACCCAAGAGAGAGAGAGTGTGTGCAATTCTGAATAGGAATGAGACCCACGATTAGAGTTTGCTGGCAGTTCCATTTCTTCCAAATATGCCCGAACGTGCCAGGTAAACTCCATCATGACATCTGGACTACATGGGAATGAGAGAGTAGTAACACTGTGATGGTCTACTGGGATGGGGACGTTATAAAAAATCAGTCTGGTGGTGCTGACTGCCAAGTCATGGCGTTCCCACAGGAATGGTATTAGCATGTTTATTAGGAGCAACATGAGTTATTTGAATTATATATCCCGTTTATAGGGTAGGCTGTTTCGCTGCTTCTTATCGCTCCGACACCGGGTGGCATTGAAGTCCATGTCGTACCATCCTGAGAAAAATCATTCCAAAATGCATGTGCATATCACTGTGCAGAGAAGTGAGGCAGGATTTTAAATATAACTTTTCAAAATGTAATGAGGACTGAATAGTGATCGGTTACTCATTAAGGAGTTGAAATAGTGCAAGGAAGGGCAGAGAGCCCTACTGGGCAAATTATCTTTGTGCAAACCTAAGTGACAAATGAATAATTTACAGAACAAATATAGAGAGTTAAATTTTTAGTACAGAAGAGACATTTTTATTAAATGTGACCAAGCAGGGAAAGTGAGAGATGGCCTGTAGGGATGTCTTTTATACAGAGATAATACCTGTAGGGATGTGGTGGATATGGAGATGAAGTCTGTAGGGATGTAGCAGAAACAGAAATGAGGTCTGTAGGGTTAGGGTGAGGATGGAGAAAGGACCTGGCTGTAGTTCTGATGTGGCCTGTGGGAATGGGGCTGATGAGGATGTGGTAGATATGGGACTTATGGGGTTGTTGTGGATACAGAGATGAGGCTTGAAGGGAAGTGGCAGTTATGGAGATGGGATCTGGCTGTAGGGATCTAGTTGTAGGGATCAGATGGGGATGGAGATGGGATCTGTGAAGATGTGATCGATATGAAGATGGGGTTTATGGGGTTGTGGTGGATACAGAGATGGGGTCTCTAGGGATGTGGTGGATACAGAGATGAAATCTTGCTAATCTTGATATTGCTATTGGGGCCTGTGGGTATGTAGTGGATGTGGAGATGGGGCTGTCTGTAGAGATCTGGTTGTAGGGATCAGATGGGGATGGAGATGGGACTTGCAGGGATGTGGTGGATATAGAGATGGGATCTGTGAAGATGTGACAGATATGAAGATGGGGTTTATGGGGTTGTGGTGGATACAGAGATGAAATCTGTGGGGATGTTGTGGATATTGCTATTGGGGCCTGTGGGTATGTAGTGGATGTGGAGATGGGGCTGTCTGTAGAGATGGGGTGATGACAGAGATGGAACCTGCGGGGATATGGATGATATGGAGATGGGACTTAAGGGATTGTTGTGGATACAGAAGTGGGATCTGGCTGTAGGAAAGTGGTGAATACATGGTTGGGACCTGCCTGTAAGAATGGGATGGGGACATAGATGGGGCCTGTGGATGTGGGGCTTATGGGAATGTGGTAAATGTGGAGATGTAGCTTATAGGGATGGGGTGGATACAAGGATAGGGCTTGTGGAGATGTGGTGGAGATGGAGAAGGAACCTGTTGGGATGTTGGCATTTAGGGAAAGCAAGGATGGTTTGGAATGGGACTGTATTTTATCCTTATGCAGCACTGTAACTTGTAAGTTAAGATGCAAGTGGACCAACAATTAATCATCTTTTATCATCATCATTTTCTCAGACACTTGTCTAAAACCGCTTACAATTAATGATAGAGCCGAGCAAAAGGGGGTTAAGAGCCTTGCTCGAGGACCCAACAGAGGTTCTATTGCAGGGAGGGGATTTGTACTCATTAGGTCACAAGAAAAGAACTTTAACCACTGAGCTACTATTATTTTTCCTGCTTAGTTCCAACCTAACACACTGACATATAATTACGCCCCC
Source organism: Pangasius djambal (assembly GCA_022985145.1). Taxonomy (NCBI): domain Eukaryota; kingdom Metazoa; phylum Chordata; class Actinopteri; order Siluriformes; family Pangasiidae; genus Pangasius; species Pangasius djambal. The sequence continues at coordinate 13,486,132 of CM041002.1, read as the reverse complement.
ATAATCTGATCACCACAACCCGAGGAATTCCAACAGGCATGAGTAATTGAGTTGGATTTCATATTAACAAAGTGATTAGAAAAACTATGACCTCAACTTGACTCATGCAAATTTGTATAAACTTGGCCTCTGAGATTAAGCTATTTTAGGATGCATTCCTCCCTGACCATGTGAGTGCAGTTCTCCAGATTCTTTGGCAGAAGCTCTGTGTGTACTAATTTTAAAAAAACCCTTCCCCTATGCTTAAAAATCTAAGATTTTTCGTATTTGCTACAAAAGAAATATCACCAAATAACAAACGCAAACAACCATGCTTGGTTATCTATCACAATATAAGAGCTGAAAACGGGACCTAGTAATGTTTAACTAAATATCACACAAGCCCCTATTGAAAAGCTGCCAGAAAATATATACGAAAGGGCTGAAGCAATTGCATCGCTAACTGGTTTGATTGTACCATTTTCTGGGTCAGCGAGTACGTTTAATACACCCTATTATGCACGCTTTCTGGTGCACACGCATAAAGAAGCTCGGCAGCATGAGGGTGCACATCCAGACAAAATCAGATTAGTCAGGCAATCACCTGGAACAATGTGCCGCCTAACAGCCACTGTCCCTATGCAACCATCTGACTGCAACCGTTTATTTAATGGAATATGGCTTAATTCGGAATGATGAATAGTGTTCTACAGTGGGAGCGTATGTTTAGAGAAGCAGTATATCATCAGCATACACCCAGCTGTGATATGTCAATCAAATCTACAAGGTGACATAAAAAGCTTGGCTTTTCAAAGGTTTTATTTTTTAAAGCTAGTCTATTTGAAGCCAGATCCTCAAAGTGTACCTTGCAAAATGATACTCTTGAATCCAGATAAGGATTCTCTGAATTATCACTCTTTTAAGAAATGTCATCATTTCTACTCTTTGCCAGATATCATCTCATTTCATCTCCTCTATTTTTTTTTTTTTTACTCTGACCCCCCATCTCCTTAAAATCTCTCTCCATCTTTCCCTAAAACACAAATATCGGTCTGGCTCTACACCTAATTACTTCCTCGTCTTCAGTAAATGCAGCCGGGGCCGATGAAAACCAGATATGAATCTCTGAACATTTTGGGCTTTTGCGGTCTGAATGAAGCCCAATCTCTCGCCTCATTCTTAGGACAGATCAAATTAGATTTGGGAATATTAGGTTAAGAAGATATGGACATGTCCATCAAACATAAGTTTAGCAGAGATGTGCTGACAAGTAGGGAGCTTTTGCAGAGCAGTACCGACCTTGAAAGTACACATGACTGCATATTTTAATAAAAGCAGGGCTAGTTCTGTGATTACGATTCTGTATTAGTCACTGCAAGGTTGCAATTTCAAATCCCAGAACGGTCAGTGTTGGTGGGAGCAGCAGTTGGATCTTTAACCCTCAACTACCCAGTTTTATGACCTGACTGGGTGGTGCCTCGATGGTAAGTTTGGTAAGTAAGTTTTTGATGATTTGTTCAAGTCACAAAAATACCTTTCAAGATACATCCTCTTTAACCATTTTCAACTTCCAGGACTAATCATCCATCCAGTACCAAAAACAATCAAATCCAGGACCAAAGATGATGTACTTCAGTACTTAAGTACTGAATAACAACAGCAAAAAGATATGAGCGTAAAATAACCCAATATTAACCCAAAGTACTGTTTGGTCTGATTTTAAATCTGCAGATTGCGGTTTTGGTTTTTGTCGTACAGAAGCACATAATCATGAACTTTTGATATTTTTGGAAAGAGCATGTGATGGCATGGCATATATGAATACAGTACATGGCATATATTTCATGGTATAATGCTTGCTCATCGTATTTAACGCTCTGAGGATTTCAGATTTCAGACAATCGTTTTTCATCGCATATGAAGACATGGCTGTACCCCTGTACCCATGAACAGTACCCCTGAGTGAACACAAGCTCTCATCACCCAGAGCAGTGTCACTGGCTGCTGGAGTCTCCGGCGTGGCTGACCAATTTCTTAACAGAATTCTTTCATTTTCTTCAGTTCACAATGTTTGCATCCGTTCATATGGATTTTCAGTGCAGACGCATCTAAAGTTCCGATGTCGAGGTTCTTTGTGCATTAACTACATCCCGTCATACACTTATTTGCATCGACTTGCTAAAGCTAAATTGTGTAGTCGCCGTTTAACAGTCATCACAGATTAAAATCACACTTTCTGGGCAGTTTGACTAAAATAATTGCAACCACGACTGAGATTTAGTCAAAGCTACTAGCTGGAAGTCTATAGCTATTTCTACATTGAACAACGTGACGCGAGAGCTGATTAATCATTCGCATAACGGAAACGTGAGGTCATGTGAAGTAAATGAGCAGGGTTTTTGGTCCCGTTAAATTACACTACTTAAGATTTGTTTTGCATGAAGTACATGTTGTTGTTGTTTTTTTTATCACTGTTCAAGGACAATTCAGTACTGGATTTTGACACCATGATGCTCCAGAATCCACGCAAGCCCTCTTTTGGTAATCATTGCTAAAACTTTACATCTCAGTAGTTCCTGGTGCCACATTTGTGTTTTTGTTTTGTACTGGCTATGTTAGATCATGGAAAATGGGGAAGGGGAAAAAAACATGCAAAGCAAGGTGTTTCCAGAAATGGAACTGACATTTGAGTGCACCCTGGGACTTTGTTTCTCAAACTGCGTATTGTGTTTTCCCTGCTCTACCACACCTGATTCAACTCACCAAAACACTCGTTAATTAGCTCATGAGCTGACTCAGGTGCAGGAAGCAAAAACTAATCTGCACAGCAGTGGTGGCCTCCAGGCCTGGAGATTAGCTCCGTTGATTCTATCCTCCAACACACCTGATGCAATTCACGGGATGCTTGAGAAAACACCAATATGGATTATTGTGTGGTGGTGGATTAATGTTTCTCCTGCTCTTACACACACGATTAAACTCATCAGCTAAATTAACCGTCGTCTCCCAAGAGGGAATCAGGTATGTTATGTCAGAGCAGTGAAATCTGAGACGGCTCGATGTTTTTATGCGATTGTAGAATTAAAGTGTGTGTGTGTGTGTGTGTGTGTGTGTGTGTGTGTGAGTACCCATGCAAGTCCATGCCTTTGCACTAGCGAGTGTCTCAATCTAAAATTAAAGTGACACCTATTCAATTCTGGCGCATGCAACTTTTCATAGGGATTGACAGGGAATTTGATTAGCTTGGCCGTTAGCATTTGGTGCAGAAATGTTGTCACAAACTGTGTCTCTTTCTGGCCAAGTGTGAGCTATTTTGGAAACACTGCCAGCAGTCATGCATATCAAGTAGTGAGCTAACGACAAACCGGGTGTGACATCGCTGGGCTGTGTTTGTTATTTCTGTCCTTGTAACCATGGGTGTTTCTAGGATTTGAAAACATTTGGGGCTTGGGGCATAACATCTGGAGCTTGAATAGGGGTCTGGGGAAACATATTTTCCAATTTAGCATCATTTTCAAGCATTTTGAGCAGAAGGCAGCGTCCTATGATGTTTAAACATTTAGAACCCTTAAGGGTTCTTCGGTTGTCTCTCTGGAGAACTACAAGAGGTTTTGCCATATCAAGAAGGGAAGATAAGAAGGTCGTAATTATCCAATAAACCCTTAAAGAACCCTTGTTGAGAGAGTTAACCCTTGTTGATGTTAAACGCCATTTTCGTGGAAGTGTCAGGCCATGCAGACGAGCACGAGACGTGCATTTTTCACGATGCTCATGGAGCACTAGCGTCACAAGGTCTGGTGTTATGCAACACATCCGAGAAAACAGTGAAGGTCGAAACAAGACAAAACTCTCAGGAATATCCACATTTCCCTCAAACTGTTGGTGAATGACTACGAAAAGTCTCAGTGTGACTAAAATGACCTTTTTAGCGCTGACCGAACCTAGCAAGCGGGTTCCGCCTTATTAAGAAACATTAATAACCATGAGCTGTTTGTCGTCTTCTCGTTAACGCAGTTATCTTACACACGTGGTGTATACCATTACTCTGTCATGAATCATTACCTCCCGCCGGTTCATTGTCTCCATGTTCTCCACACATGTTCTTTTTTGTGTGTGTGTGTGTGTGTGTGTGTGTATTTCCTGTCTTGTTTCTCCATTTATTTTCTGTTTGCATCCTGCTTTTGTTGTTTTGTTGTTGACTCTCTTTTTTTTTGTGTGTGTGTTTTGTACATCCTATTGTTCATTTCTCTGCCCTTTTGGTCTTTTCATCCCCTTTTCCTTTGGTTACTGTCTGTACTTTCTGTTTATTTTCTCTATTTTTTTTTTTCTTGTCGCTGTGGCTGTCTAGTCTGTCCAGCCTCCTTTATTGTTGCCTTTTGTGTCGTGTCCAGACTTTTCTTTTCTTTCATCTTTTTTTTTTTTTTTTTTGTTTCTGCCTCCCTGACTTTCTGCCTGTAATGAATTTCTGATTGTCTGCTCCTGGATTTCTTTTAGAGTGAAATAATTATGTTGTGCCTCTTTGACTTTACTTCAGGAAACCGGTCGATGACGATGTCAGAGTCTATGTCAAAAGTGCCAGAGTCTATCCTGGACCATTGGTCTCCAATATTTTACAGTTATTATTAGTGCTGCTTGAAGAATTGAGCTCAGGATGGGGACCCGGTGAGCGTGTGTAAGGGATTGGCGTGGACTCGTGAAGTCCACCAGGTTAGGAGTTAACTTCAGTCGAAAGGCAAAGGAGTTGATTTAGTGACTCAAAATAAGTAATTATTTTCTTATTTCTGACCAAAACCGAACAACTATTGCCCCTGAAATGCTCATTAGCGATCTCAGATTAGAATTAAAGCCAGAACATGCACTTATTTCTCATTGTCCCTGCCTGCTACATCTTCTAACAAAAAATTAGTTGGTTCTTTTTCTGAAAATATTCTCTAAAAAATGACAAATTAGTCATTCCTTATTACTAAAAATCCTGCGCTACCAATAATACATTGTAGAACTATAACTCTGCTGTTCGTACATCCTCTGGAGCGGCAGCCCCTGACCACCACCCGAGATGACTCCCACATCAGAGATCCCAAACAGCTTCTTTTTAACCATACGTGTACTGGTTAACATGTTAAGGTTTCTTAGAACTGTTCCATTTCCCACATCTTGGAAACAGATCTCTGCCATGTACAGAATTCAGGAAAGGGACAAGGACCTTGTGATGGCACCATCTTTCTTTTGTTTTGTTTTTTGCCACAAACTTTTGAAACCAGGATCTCCCCTTCGCCAAGCATAATGATGCAAGGTGCTGCAATAAGGCGTGGAAGATCATCAGCTGCTGGATTGAGAGTTTGAGTGCCCTTTATTAGCTCTACTCCCCACTAGACGATGTGTTGTTCACTTCACCTATCACGTTGTGAAGACATGGATAGAAAAGGTTATATCTCAGCTGGTATTTCATATCACACCGAGGCCTTGTGCCCAAAGAGGACTTCAGTGTATACTGCTGCATAGCAAACCCTTTAAAAGAATGAACCTCAACGTAGTCAATTATTTAGAGACTTATAACTGTAATTATAATGATAGATTTTCCAGGACAAGCGGTTAAGTCAGGCTAAGTCGACTAGCATGAACACAGAAGTAGTTTTGCATTTATTTACTGAGGTTCTTTTCCACAGTCTGGAAGAATCTATGTATGTAAGGCTCGTTGTGGCTTTGTTTCTTCATTGACGTTTCCTATCGATTCTGCACAAAAGCATAAAAGATAATGTTCGCTTTCTGTCGGCTAATAATAGCTTTCCAGGCAATGCTTCAGGTGAAAAGTTCTCCAACTGCTCGAAATATATTTGTAATTATGCAACACTCCGTTATCTCATATGAACAAACGCGGTTATAATGACAGCTTTGAAGATTTGAAGAAAAGGGGTCCCAGTGCTTTAGGGGCCTCATTTTGCTTCAACAGTTTAAAAAAAAAAAAAAAGTTCCCATGGTTGCTACGGTTTCATCATGACCACAGAAAACGATGCTCCATCTTCCTACAAAGCTGCAGATGAAAACAATATGACTAAAACTTTCCCTTTGGCAAAGATGTGGGCCATGTTTCATGTTTTACGCGAGCTTTTCTAAGCTTTAGAAAGTGATGCTTGGATTCTGTAGACTTTCCTCAGGATATGTTTTGTCAGGTGAAAGCTATGCTGGAGCACCTTGTTCTTACGATCGTGTATAAAGCTCCATGGATCAACTCAGCTAGCAAATACAGTTGGGGTCATAAGTTTACATATGCCTTGCAGAATCTGCAAAATGTCAATTATTTAAAAAAAAAAAAAAAAAAAAAAAGAGGCATTATAAAAATTGCATTTTGTTTTTTTTTTAGTTCTGCCCTGAATAAGCTATTTCACATAGCAGATGTTTACATATAGTTCACACGACGCAATAATAACCGAATTTACACAAATGAACCAGTTCCAAAGTTTAAATACACTTGATTATTAATACTGTGTGTGTTTCCTGATGATCAGCGACTGTTTTTATGTTTTGTGATGGTTGTTCATGAGTCTCTTGTTCGTCCTGAGCAGTTAAACTGCATTCTGTTCTTCAGTAAAATCCCCCAGGTCCTGCACATCCTCTGCTTCTGCAGCATCTTCTGCATATTTGACTCCTTTCCAACAGCAGCTATATGATCCCGAGATCCATCTATTCACACTGAGGACAGCTGAGGGACTCGAACACGACTATTACAAAGGGTGCAAACGTTCACGAAGGCGACACGATAAGAGCCTTAAGATCCGGGGGTTGGGGTTTGGGGGGGTGTAAACTTTTGAACAGGATGATCGGTGTAAATTGTTGTTTTGTATTCTGGGAAACATGTAAATGTCTTATGTAGCTTCTGAAGGGCAGTCGTAAATGAAACAAATAAGATCTTTAATCAAAATAATAATGTACACTGATCCGCCTGTTCAAAAGTTTACACCCCCCTGGCTCTTAATCTTGTATCGTGTCGCCTTCTTGAGCATCAGTGAACGTTTGCACCCTTTGTAATAGTCGTGTTCGAGTCCCTCAGCTGTCCTCAGTGTGAAAAGATGGATCTCAGGATCATATAGCTGCTGTTGGAAAGGAGTCAAATATGCAGAAGATGCTGCAGAAGCAGAGGATGTGCAGGACCTGGGGGATTTTACTGAAGAACAGAATGCAGTTTAACTGCTCAGGACGAACAAGGGCCTCATGAACAACCATCACAAAACATAAAAACAGTCGCTGATCATCAGGAAACACACACAGTATTAAGAATCAAGTGTATGTAAACTTTTGAACTGGTTTGTTTGTGTAAATTCAGTTATTATTGCGTTGCGTGAACTATATGTAAACACCTGCTATGTGAAATAGCTTATTCAGGGCAGAACTAAAAAAACAAAGTGCAAGTTTTATGATCTTTCTTAAGTTATTAACATTTTGCAGATTCTGCTAGGGGTATGTAAAATTATAACCACAACTGCTCTCTGCTACCAGGGAACTCTCAGCAATCTAACAAGTCTGGACCAAAGCTGGTGAGTGGATATTGCTTATAGCTGATTTGTTTTAGTCCCTAAAATCCGCCGAGTTTCTGTCTCCCTCATCCGACTCCCCCTCTGCCCTTTCTGACTCGAGGTACAGCTTATAATGTACATCAATTCTGGTAAACGTCTCCTTGAATTTTATATCAGCCAAGCACATAAACCTGACAACACGATGACCCCCAGGTTCAACTGACTGCATTTACGGATCCACCTCTACATTTAACATCACATTTATTCATATAGTGGATGACCTAGTAAGTAGTTTTTGGAAGGAACAGCACACTTTCAACCTACAATACAAGTTCCAAATACCAAAATTGTGATTTATAGGGTCTAAAAAAACCAACTAATTTGCAATGCTCTGGCTATGTTTCCTGTTACGTTCTGGGGGGAAAATATTCAATACTCAACTTAATGGAAAAATCGATGTTTCAGACATTTTTTTTACATTCTTGTAAATTTTTGTAATGGATCAAACTGTCACTGTTAGATGCTATAAACCCTTTCAGCTTTGTCAGAAATCTGCTAAGCCATAAATAACTCAAGAGTACAAACAGCAGGGGAATTTCTTCCATCGTGATTTAATCATGGTTCAAGGTAATAAATCTTAACTTCTAATAAAAGCAAATGAGCGACAATAACTGACATGTAGGTTCTTAAAGTAGCAGTTCGACAACAACAAAAAAAATCATTTACCTAACCAAATAATCACTGGAGATGATTAGCCAAGACATGTCAGCCTCTTAACTTCTCCACCGAGCTATGAGGTTCATGGGGCAAGTAAAGAACATCTAAAACCTTTTAGTGCAAATATTTTTTCTCAAATCACATCCGGTTCTTCAGTGTTGTCATAAACTTACTGGTTTAGAACAGCTTTCTTGCCATCATTAAAAATGAGCTAAACTTCACTGTACCTGAATATGGGAATATTATTGGGTGGCCATCTTGGACAAGTAGCATAACCTTTTAAGAGATTCTGCTGCGTTAGTTACGTTAGCCTTGTAGCTCGGGTGCAAGAGACGTTTCAGAAATTGCTTTGACTTGAATGTCTCGCTATTTGCAACTACACTATGAAATAAAATCTTGGATGAACATTTCTTGTATTCTGTAGCCGTATTACTGTCTTAAGAAGAAAAAAAAAAAGACAACTTGTAATGTCCTCTCTAGGCTTCCATACTATATGTATTAGCCAAACGTTGTCTCGCTAATCCTGGTTTCAGTTTTAAATTTGTCAGGCAAAACAGGAGTGAGCAGTTATCTCAACCAACTTAATCTGGCTACACTAATCAAGATCTCAGCTACATTTAAAGAACCGAATCAGCCTGGTTGGGATTTGTGACGATTAGTAAATCTGACGTGCATAATTTTAGCTCGGATATCTGACATGACGTATGAAGAACAGGGCCCGAGGATATTAACCAATCGTGGCGAACGACTACGTTCAGCTAAATGGATAGGTTTTCACAAAGAGCTGAGGAGGTTTTAATCTGCGCAAGTATTTTTAGAAGAGAATTAAAATTATTTTTAGAAGAACAGAATTAAAATCGTTTCCGAGTTTCCATGGTGTTCTGTTGAAAGTAGCAACAAGATGAAGTCATCGAAACACACAGTCCAAAAATCTGTCCATCACCATTTATCACAAATGTTCAGAACTAGAACCGCCTTAATGCGTTCTCAAAAGTGCCAGGCAAGATTGCTGGTGCTGTCCAAACACTGCTTAAATGACATGTCAAAGCAGAGAACGAGGTCTACAGCTTATCTAGTCCACCCACTCGTCTCTGTTTCATCTAAGTGACCCAATGCAATAGATGAATCTTCGCTTTATCCACTTGGCTAAAGTTTTTAACAATATTTATAAGTTTCCATCCAACTTGACATATGCTCAAGGAGCCCGATTCTGTGAGAGGGACATCATGCTAATTCTTGGCAACCATCGTCTGCCTTCCTGTTCGACCCCCTGCCTGTGTGCTGTTATCTCTCCCGAGAGAAAAGGCTCAATTTCAATAGCTTTAGTCGCTACGGCAGATTGCTAATAGTCATCTAATCCAGAAGGTATTTTACCATGTCCCTTAAAAGCCTCTGGAATTACAGGATGGTTCAATTACAAATGAAGAGATGAAAGGATCTTAGGGGAAGAAAGAGATCCGAGTCTGTAGGATAGGTTGTTAATGTAGGGGAAAGAGCATGTTTATAATGGTGAAGAAATGTATTAATATATGTAATATATATTTTAACACACTCGCACTAGGCTTCTATAAATGCTGCCTTTTCGCATATGCATTCAAAGAACTGCATTAGTCCATTTGGAATTATAATATTTAGTAAATCTGGCGTGTCTTTCTTTCTCTTTTTTTTTTATCTTGGGTATGTTAAATGATGTAGAGTCTTGGTCTATTTACCCCCTCAACCAACAAGCAGACAGGTGGTGGCAATCACAGGTGATGGCTCTTCTAGTGCTTCCCACATGCAGCTAAATGGGTGAGTCATCAAACGAGACCGAATGCTAACCAAAGCACACCTGAAGGTAGGGGGTCTTGATCGAGGGCCAGCTGTGGCTCTCTGGCAGGCATGGGACACGACTCCGGCATTTTGCACCAGGAAGCAAACTCTTAATGGTACAATCTTGCAAACCAAATATGATTTACTTACAATTGGATTACAGTTGTACACACAACCTCGAACAACTTGGGTCTCTGGTTCCCCAAAGTTCTCCCACATCACCCTTTTGCAGCTTTCCCTCCTCTGAGTTCTTTCCCACAAAGCCAAAAATAGACCCCCACCTACCTGAAGGCACTTAAAACCCTGCTTTGCACCACATTCCCATCGAGCCCCTAGCATAATTCAGTTGACTTGGACCACCATCCCTCAAGATACAAGGAAGACCTGCATCAAGACTGTTCTCTGTCCTTGCAGGCAAGTGGTGGAACGGACTTCCCTTAGTGAGCAAGCATACAACTAACTGCTCTGTCAGGGAGCTCATAAACCCCTTCAGTAACAGTTTTGTTTTTTTTGTTGCTGTATTAATTACTGTACTTGTACTAACTTCTATCTTACAGGGTTTAGCTTGACAGTATTCTTAAACCTTGGAGACTACAAAGCACTTCTGTAATTCTCTCTGGATAAGAGAGATGTAAATATCATTTTTATGGGTCATCAAACCCCACCATGGTGTAGTCGAAAGCCTGACTCCATGAGGATGACTTGATGCTAATGTTCAGCTAATGTTTGACTCCCTACTGGTCTGCTGTTATCTCTCCTGGGTAATTTTTTTTTATTAGCTTTATCAGTATGACAAATTATGACAAATGGATATTAAACTATGCTCCATATCTGGTATTTACGTTAATTCTAGCAATGAAAACGAAATCCTTGGCCATGTTTATCAACGTTTTGAGCATGAGCTATTCGCATAGCAATGGATACATGTTTCTATGTAATCAAAGAAAAAGAAAATAGCTTTGACATCCAAAGTGTTAAGTAGAAATTTGAGGACACAAAGGTGGAAAACCTTTTGTTGTTGTTGATTACGTAGCTGATTAAGTTAACAGGGTGATCAGGAATTATAGTGTTAGGCGCTGAGAGTTTTTCGATGAATTAATATGATGAAGCAGCGAATGAGCAAAATAGCTAACATGCCAGTTAATGTTAACTAGCTCGATATCTCCAGAAGCTGTGATCTCTCTGTTGCTTTTTTTTTTTCATGATGGCTGTTTTACAGTTAAGTAATGTTAACTGCTTCTTACTAAAAAAAAAAGTGGTTTACAAATAGAAAAGTAAAATCTCTGCTATGGCACAGTTCAGTTGAAGTTTAGCTACTTTAAATCACGAGTAGCTTGAGGTGTGAGTAGCTTCCACAGCAATGGTAAGAATGAACGTGAAAAGTTTCCTAGGGTTCGACTGTGGAGTGGATTTAGCGAGTTCGGCTATTTACATGAAATCCAGCTACATGCATTAAACCCTTGTTCCCTACAAACCTACGAACTGTACTGTTTTAATGTCTGGCAATTACCAAACGGCTGGTAATTGACTCTCGAATAGCGAGAACCCAGAGACAGGACTAAATTATACCCTCGATGCATGTTTGTAGTAGTAGAACAGTCTAGGTTTAGACTCTGCTGTCTGCACTCACGTGTTAATTGGGATGTAAATAGCACAAGCTGACTCTCACTAATGCTCATAAATGTCCAATTTTCTAATGCCTGGATTTGTGTTGTAATGGAACACCTGTGGAAGTTTTTTTCTTAATTGCTTAATTACCTTAAACCGTAGCTTTCTGAGACTGCAAATCATCAACTCCCGAGTCCCCGCATGCTTTTAGTTCGACAGAGACGGCCACTTGACATTCGCTTAATTTATTTTAATATTTTCTTTCCTTCTTTCTTCCTCTAAACTAGCACTTGGAGCCATGTCTCGGAGAAGCTCGAGACTCTCACAGCTTCATTAGCCTGATGATTAGCGGATAATTACCTCAGCTAATCTCGCGCAAAGTCACTAATGTGGCCACACAAGAGGAGTCCACTTTGACGCTCGCGCTTACTGACGTGACAGCACTGATTGATTTGACTAAATGGGAAACGTTATCAGTCAATATGGGAAGACCACCTATGTGGAGTCGCACGGGATGCTGGCCTTTGAAACTGTCTCTGTGCTAAAACAAAGAGCGTATCAGCCAATTAGAGAGGCTTTACACTTATGTGCCAGATGGTGAGATCTAAAACTTGTCAAACGCCCTCGTTGCATCAGGAAAGGGCTAATAATGGACTGATGGTCCTCGTTAAAGGTGATCTTTATTTGAACAGCATCTGCTCTGACTTTGTTCATGCTAACAAATGCCTTTGTTCAGAGCCTCAAAGCTTTGAAATCATAGCACTTGCTGATGGATCCATCAGTGGGTCCAAGAAGAAAGAGGAGAAGCTCTTGATTTCGGTCCACACCGTGCTACGTGTTAGCATGAAAGACTCGGTGAGATCTATTATTTTCCACAGGTCGTTACTGACTAATGAAAAATGGAATGAAGAGCAGCACATGAAGGACTCTTGATCTTTTCAAACCACTTCAATAAGAAATCTTGGGTCGCGATTACTAGAACCATAGCAAAGAATCCATTCATGCTAATTAGCCTATTAATTGCCAGGTTATTAAATAGCTAGAAAATGGGGTGCAGGAGCAAAATATTCTCTTTTTGTAGTAACTTGCATTTTTATCCTTCCATATACGTAAGTATTGGACCAAATTGGATTTAACTGCTGCTATAATCATAAATACTGCCACATGCTCATCCCTTTTTTTTTTCTTTTTTTATAAAGCTTTTTTTCTTCCCAAGTTCTTATCTCTAGTTTCTTCATCTCCTTGTCTTGTAGTACCCTAATCCTACTTTGCTCATATTCCTCACTGTCGTTTAATTGATGTCTCATTGACAGCTGAAGGTTATATGCTGACACGACGTTTATTTAAACACTTTGTTAAATACATATTGCAATCCTTCCATGTTAATTTCGGTGGATTCTGCATTGTACAGACTGATTAGTAAGGGGAAATGAGTTTCTACGCCTCAGTGAAGGGTTTCTTAATGTGGCATCTGGCAGATTTAATCAACTACCTGAATTGTCTGTTCTGTTGAAAAGCATATTTATCCCATTGAGGAGAATTAAAAAAAAAAAAAAAAAAAAAAACTACTTAAAAACCGACAAATCTGAGACAAAAACATTTTTTTCCAACTGTTCATCACAGTGTATATTCCGTCTAAATGGTAACACTGTGAGCTCCTGTCTTTGAGTGTTAATTGGTGTCGCCTCTAAAGAGCCAACACCTGATATTGACTAAATTAGCACGCTTCTTTCTGCATACTAATTATCACTCGCACCTGTCTCTGGTCTCGTTAAGGACTCTGGACTCCTATAAATACTCTTCAGCTTGTTGCAAAATTCTTGTCAATACTTGGTGCATCTCCGAGCCTATTTGTTTTATGTTTTCTTTTTTTTTGTCCATAGTTTCATACCCAGTTACTGTATATTTTAGTTATAGATTACAGATTGCTCAGGCATCCTGGATTAGCCTATCGCACCTATCAATCACTTCTCACTTACATAAATATGAAGACAATATTTAATATTTATGGAAGGAGTCTCCAGTGTCAGTGCTTTGTAACAGTCACAGATCTGCTGATGCGTAGTTCATCGTATAATCCGACATGGGGAACACACGTTATCAAACAGTCTGTTATAAAATTTGGCCGAGATTTTATTGGGCTCTCGTATGAGTAATAACAATAAAATATCATTGTAACAGCACCGTTTAAAACTGGCTTTTGATTAAAGGCACTAATTTCCCTGTTTACTGTATTTCCAAATCCGAAACCTGGTACGCTTTATAGCAGTTTACTTTTCATGCAGCTCCGGCTGTTAAATTCCACATCTTGCTGTTCAATCGTTTTGGCCTAATAATGAACATAATTCATGAGGGACTTTCCTTTAGATCTGCTACTTAAATCAGCTTTTAACTGCAGCAAATCCTGCTAATGACTCGCCTCCCAATTCCCACCGGTCGAAAAGAAAATAGCGGTTATTTTCCAGGCGAAATGCTTCACCTCCTGCCCATATAAACATCCGGAATCTTCTGAGCTAGCATCCTTCCTTTAATGAGAAAAAGAGAGAGATGCGAGAGCACCGAGACAGAGAGTGGATGATGTTGGTAATTAGTATGGGAGGCTAATGAGACAGTATTGGGTGCACTGACTGAATCACTTACTCTCGCTCCTGAACAAGATCCCTTGAGAAAGCTCACAACAATAACATTTCCTGTGAAGAGGTGCTCGATAGCACACATGCATGCACAGGGAACAAAGACCATTTATACCTCCAAACCCTCCTCGGGGCCTGCGGAGGGGAGGGGATGGGGGGCTGGGGTTTAAATTTATTCACTAGCTAACAGATGAAGAGAGAAGAGAGAGTGCAGCAGGGTGGAAAAGAGTGCGAGACTCCCAGCAACTAACAAAGCATCGCAGGAAGCCGGAGACATAAAGTTGGTTCCAGATCTTCAGTTCCTTAAAAATAAAATCAAATAAAATGAAGTGAATGGGAAAAGGTCTAGATCCCATTGGCTGCTTTATTCCCCTCAGACAGCTCCCCCACCCCGACGCGATGGGCGATGAAAGCTAAGAGACGTGGTTTGATCACAGTCACACACCTACACACACTCTGACACGCACCAGGTGGACCGGTCTCAGAAACAGGCTGAGTTTTCTCCAGTGAAATCAAAGCTGCGATTTGCACTCATAATTCACCTCCCTCCCTCGTTTCGCTCGCTGCAGGAGTCGATGGATTTAATTAGTCGCTGGTGAAAAGTTTGAGTTTAATCACTCTCTGCTGAGAGTGTAAAACTCCCACAGAAAAACTCTTACAGGAGGAACGGGCTCAACCGGGAAGGGCAGAGAATACTCAGTCGAGCTCTCAAGCTAAGCGCAAAGTAGTGGGCGGAGATTATTGTAATGAGCCGCCTATTCTGGTTTATCGAGCATAATAGCAATTATTGACTGCCTCTGCACACAATATTTAATGGTTGTGAAAGATTTTATTTTACAACAAGGTGTTTTCATATCAGAAAGGGCTCCAGGTAAAACCCCTTTTGGAAGGTAAGACCCTTTAATTATCTAAAGAACCCTTAAAGAATGCTTGAGAACCTGTCAGACATTTAAATGTAGCTCTTGGTACACTCTTGGGGGGGGGTTCTTCAAGGGTTCTTTAATTGAGATAAGGGTAATTATACCCTTTCTGATCTGAAAACACTTGCAAAATAAAACTTTTCACTAGCCATTATATAACATATGCAAAGACAGTCAATAATCACCATTGTACTTGATTGATCAGTCAGCATGGTTGGCTCATTCCAACAACCTCCTTGCGTCTGTAATTGTTATATCTCTTTGTAAACATGCCCTAAAATGGCACAGCATTGAGTCAGTGTGTATAATGGATTAAATTTTTAGCTACAGCATTCATTTGTGAAATAAACGGGTTTATATTCACCATCAAAGGAAGGTATTTTTTTCAGGCCATTTTGTGTTCATTTCTTTGCGCCACTTCAAACATTGTTCCTTTTTGTGATGGCCACATTGAAGGACGATCAAGTGGCAGTGGAATCTGTGCTGAAAGAAAGGCTCCTGGATCTGTTCAGATGCGGTACAATGGTGGCAATTTGTTATAGGAACTTTCAGTAGAAAAGAACTAGCAATGACCAAATGATTACCACGTTTATGACGAAAAATATCAAGCTGGGGTTTCAAGAGACATCAGAAGTTTGCATGGACACCAGGATGTCTTTTCGATTGGCATATATGCACATACAATCTATGAACAAACGTATGTGGACACCTGACCATCCCATCTATATGTGGTTCTTCCCCAAACTGTTGCAACAAAATTGGAAGTACATAATTGTATAGAATTTATTTGGATGCTGTAGCTTTACAATTTCCCTTCACTGGAACTGAGAGGCTCAAACCTGTTCCAGCTTGACAATGCCCCTGTGCACAAAGCGAGCTCAATGAAGACATGGTGTGTGAAGGTTGGAGTGGAAGAACTCGAGTGTCCTGCACAGAGCCCTGACCTCAACCCCACTGAACACCTTTGGGATGAACTGGAACACCGACTGCACCCCAGACCTCCTCGGCATCCCAACATCAGCGCCTGATCTCACTAATGCTCTTGTAGCTGAATGAACACAAATCCCCACAGCCGCACTCCAACATCTAGTGGAAAGCCTTCGCAGAAGAGTGAAGGCTGTTATAGCAGCAAAGGGGGACCAACTCTGTGCTAATACCCATGGTTTTGGAATGGGCACATGAGTGTGAAGGTGTATAATATAGTGTACAAATGTATCTCAAGTCAGAATGGAACTCTCTGATGGTTAAAATACTGTCAGAAGCAGGAGTGATGTTTAGGCAAATGGGTGTGTTAGTGCTAGCTATAATTTAGCAAATGTGTAAGTGTGTGCCGTGACTGAACTCCACTGAGAGAACATGCACCACACAGAGTCAGCCATTCTGATTAGTGCTGGCCATATGGTGCTTCATGGGCAGGGCATTGTGGGGTTATTAATTGATGCTTATGGGGCCAGAGAAGGAACATACACTTGCTCAGTGCTTACCGAATGAATTCAAATTTGTATTGCAAGATGGTGTATGATTTTGGTCACTTACAATTGTGTATAATCTGCTTTTCAAGCACTATGTAACTCCAGAAACTCGAAGACTCTTGAAGGGATCTATCAGATGATCTGAAGGGATCTATCAGATGATCTGGGATCTATCTGACTGGCATCTCTTTTTGGGTCTTGTAACTCTCATGCATTTGAACTCTATCAAACTAATGCAAGTCTTTTATCAGACTCTTGTGGCCCTGCCTGACTCTTGCAACTCTATCAGACTTTAGTTGCTTTATCAGATTTTTGTGGCTGTGCCAGACTCCTTTGGCTCTATCTGAGTCTTGTGGCTGTGTTTGAAGCTTGAGGCTCATTCTGACTTTTGCTGCTCTGTTACTCTCTTGTGGTTCTATGAGACCCTTACAGCTCTCAGACTCTAGTGTCTTTGTCAGACTCTTGTGGTTTTGTGAGACTTTTGCAGCTCGCTCAGGTTCTTGCAGCTCTGTTAGGTCCTTGTGGGCTCTATATAGACTATTGCCTATCCATCAGACTTGTCCAGCTGTAAATTCTCATAATTTCCTGCACCAAAGTCAGATTCTTCCAGCTGTTACAACTCTATCAGACTCTTGCATCCCTCTCAAATCCTTACAGTGCTACCATATTCCTTTATGTTTCCTAGATGATGTCTTTCTGCCAGAATGCATGAGTATTGATTTGCTGTCTCCAGTTTTCAAGTTTTCAAATCTCCATAAGATGTACAGCTTTAAGTTTCACTGCCTAACTGATCTAGTACCTGCATTATGAAAGAGTGCTGAGAAATATTGGTTTAGCCTGTTAGATGCTACCAACTTTCGATGGATTTTATACTACTTCACTTGCATTATGTATCAATTATTTAGCCTTGTGTGGATTTCAGGATTCTTACATCAATGAAACCGATAAAACCGCTTTGGATATTCACAGAAAGAGATGAAACCCCTTTTCTAAACCATCCCACTTATAAAAGCAGACATTTTACTCCCTTATCTCAATAAGCATACAAACGTAGATGCAAATGTGTTCGCACACACCAACTTTCCCTCTCTCTTTTATAAAAAGTGTCAATTTTAGACAGCTGGGCCTAAGAGACAAAGGTTAAACTCCTTTCAGCTTCTTCGTCTTTGATCTGCTATTTTACTCACTTTTGAGAAAGAGAGAGAGAGAGAGAGAGAGAGAGAGAGAGAGAGAGAGAGAGAGAGAGAAAACGATTGCACTGACAAGCATATTATGCAGGCATGAGATCAAACCCGACTCGGCTTCCAGAACTTTCCGTTACCGCTGAGAGTCGGAGAGACTGACATCCTGCGTAAACGTGAAGAGCAAAAGATGATGAACGCAAAAGGTCATTTTCCTCAGAGAAGCAAACAATGTGCTCTATACAGTGTTTTGTTTTGTTGTCTAACAGCAAAAAAAAAAAAAAAAAAAAGAGAATTCCCATTTGGGTTTGTTCTTATCTAAAGCTAAATGACAGAATGAAAAGCAAAAAAGGAGGGTCTGAAAGACCGACTACTCCAGAGATTACGGTATTTTGTTCATTAGTTAACGCGTTTGCCGAATCGGTGGTTGTTTTCGCGCTTGGCGTGCTACCTTGGCAGTTACAGTGGGTAGTTATGGTAGTCCATTTGTTGGGTAGAATTTGATGCCGTTAGTTTACCAATTTCCACTCTTGTCACAGTGGGTGTGCTACGTGATCAGTAGTTTAGTTTGTTACTGCATTTTTACTCCAGAGCTTTAGTAGTTTGTTAGTGTGTTTTACAGTAGGTGTGCTTCTCCAGAAATGATGTTTAGGCTTGTTAATCCTGAAGTTCAGAGAAGGATGTGAGAGTACAATACCATTACCTCGGCGAGAATATTGAAACTCCTGTAGGCGGATGTTAGCGTTTATCTCTGGAGAGAACCATCAGAAGCTGCTTATAAATGACAAGGTTTCAGCATTAAACCTCCCTATCGAATGGTTTCTTATTCAGGGAGGATGTATGCAGTTTAGAGGCAGTACGAACGGAATGAAAATCCTGATGCATTAATGTGATTTACATAACGAAGCAGCACATATGATTGATTTTGTTTCTTTAGTGGATAGAAAGTCTTACAATTCAGAGCCACTTATCATCCGGAGATACAGTAACGCAACTCTGAAACCATTAACGCACTGTATAACGGCTAAGAGGAAGCATTATTCAGAGATAATTGGCCTCAGCGTTGTTAGGAGATGTGCACGTTCACTTACAGATGAAGCGAGTAGAAAAGTTTAAGAGTATAGATGAGTTCAGTGCTGATGTTCTGCACCCAGTGAGCTTCTCTTAGTACACTGATCAATAATTTACCGTAGAGCTCTCGTCTGTTCTCCCTAGGCTTCTATCTCGATTTCTCTCTCACTTACGTTTGTTCTCGCTCAGCCTCTTCTCTAATTGCCTTTGCTCTCTCCGTCTCTCTCTCTCTCTCTCTCTCTCTCTCTCTCTCTCTCTCTCTCTGTCTCAAATCCAATTCAAAGTTTACTTAATTGGACTGCTTTTTGTTCTCGCTCGGCCTCCTGAAAAAAATTCTACATGCAAAAATGACTAACATAATTTGCACAATTTATAGATACAGCAAGGCAGCAAGGCTTTAAACTTTAAAAAATTCCGCTTATGTGCAACAAGCATTAAAAATTAGCATGAGACCTTAAAAAAAAAAACGTTTTAACACACTTTCAGGAGTGTATACACACAATTTTGTTTCAAATAAATTTTTATGATCTAATGAAACGAGTGTTTCTTTTTAAATTCTGCCATTCTGTCCGGTATGGGTGAGTCTGTTCCCACGGTAGGCTCAGATTCCTGTTCTTGCCTGACAGGATTGGGACCAGACGTGGTCTCCTGCTATTGTAGTCCGTCCATCTCAGGGTTTGATGTTTTGATGGTGAAGTTCTGATATGCTTTTCTGCTCATCACGGTTGTATAGTGTAGTTATTGGAGTTTCCTTTACCTTTCTATTAGCTTGAACCCGTCTGGCTGTTCTCCTCCTCTGGTACTTATGGTACCAGAATGATGGTAGTTAATCTTGGTTTCATCAGTCCAAAGAATCTTATTCCAGAACATGGGAGGCTTTGCCAGATGTTTTCTGGCAAAGTCTAATCTGGCTTTCCTGTTCTTGAATGTTCCCTGTGGTTTGCACCTAGTTGTAAACCCTCTGTATTTACATTCAAGAAGGCGTCTCTTGATTGTAGATTTTGACAATGATACGCCGACCTTCTCCAGAGTGTTCTTGACTTCTGTTGATGTTGTGAAGGGGTTTTTCTTCACCAAGGAAAGGATTCTGCGATCGTCCACTTTAGTTGTCTTCCGTGGTCTTCCAGGCCTTTCGATGTTGTTGAGCTCACCAGTGCTTTCTTTCTTTTTAAGAATGTACACAACTGTTGATTTGGCCATCTTTATAGGTGTCTCGTTTTTTTTTTTTTTCCAGCCTAATGATGGCCTCCTTCACTCGCACTGAGATCTCCTTGGACTTCATATTGGTAGCTCCAGTCGAACAGCTGCCAAATGCCAACTCAATACCTGATACCAACTCCAGACCTTTTATCTGCTTCATTTGTCTTGAAGTAACGAGGGAACGGACCACAACTGGTCAATTAACTTCTTGTCAGTCAGTTGTCCAAATACCTTTGAGCCCCTGGAAATGGAAGTACTTTACTTTAAAATGGCTGCAATTCCTAAATGGTAAAAGCCATATTTTTGTGGAACCTCTTAAAATAAAACTCAAAGTCTACACTTCAAGATATATAGATGTGTATATATAGATAGATGTATGAAAAATTTTGGAAGATAGTTTGCTCAAAATTGAGATGTATGGAGACTTTTGGGACAACCCGTGTGTGTGTGTGTGTGTGTGTGTGTGTGTGTGTGTTCATGTGTCCCCTCTCTGTGCTTGATACGTTTCAGTCATGCTTTCAGGTATTCTTGGAGAATTACTTACTGTCTGTCTGTCTCTCTCTCTTTCTCTGACACACAAACACACACACACACACACACACACACAAACAGGGTAGATGTGGAAGCCTATATTTACATGCTTGGCCGCATTTTCTTTCCTAAGCTGAAAATTGCATTTGTCTATGGCTCTGGATCAGCTTAGTCTGTCCCAGACAATGCCAATGATGTGTGAGTGTGTACGAGTGCGCGCGAGTGTATCCTCCTGTGTTCCACACAATCCTCTGTAATCCTTTGTAAAGATTTTGTCTCGGCACCGTTGCCCAAAATTGCAGCGTAATCTTCCGTGTGAATAAACCGATCACGATGCCATTATCATTTTTTTGTCTCCTTTTTCTTTAACCTCAAAACACGCCGTTATTAATGACTTCCCGAATCAGATGCCATCTAAAGAGTGCCAGTAAAGAGCAGGAATAATGTGATGCTTGTGTTAACATTTATGCGTTAACTTACAAACTGCTACTTTTTTTTTTTTTTTTTTTATCTGTTGAAATGTAATAGTTCTGACTGAAAACCTGAATTATTGATAATCCCACCTTTTAGTCTTCATGTCACTTCAGGGAGTTTGTCTTCTGGCTTGTTTGAAATCTACATCCGGATTTCTGCAGCTGCTTCATAAAAATGTTCATCATAAGAATATGAATAAAACGACTGTATAACTTTAAGAATGTTACGTTCAGGGCATGTGCGAGGTTAATAACCGTTATTTTTCTCGACAGGATTTTAGCTCCATGTTGAAGCAATTCCCTCGGAAGAAAGGAGCGCTAATGTCCAATCCTAGCAGAGCCGTTTTGAATCCAAAGCAGACGTCTTTAATCCAAACTGAATTATGGATTGGCTGAGAAATGAAGAATTATGGGCTCAGGGTAGAGGGCTGCATCCGTATGGGATCTCGCCAGACACGACGAAAAACATCAAGGCCTTGGTGCGTAAGTATCATTACCAATATCTGTAGAGGAAGTCGGAACACAGACAGGCAGAAACAATCATGGATAATCCATAATCATAAATCAGGGGGAAAAAACAGGCAAGGGTCCAAACCAGGAAGTATAACAAGAAACTCCACACAGGAAATATGGAAAACATAGACTCGGAACACATGACAAGACTTCGCGAGGACACAAAGACAACGAGGGTATAAATAGACAAACGAATCAAGGGCGGATCAGAAAATATACAGAAATATCCACTAATCACAGCATGGAGACAAGACTCAAAATCAGAACTTATTCAGACAATCACATGATGAAAATGAAGCATGTCATCAACTCAAAACACAGCACGAAACCCACGTTCACTGTTCTTTGATTAGCATCACGTCCCGAGAGAGGAAATCCTTTTCCATTCTCTTCTGGATGATCTTCTCCCTTTTCTTCTGGACCTTCTCCGTTTCCTTCTGGATCTTCTCCTCCGTTTCCTTCTGGACCTTCTCCATTTCCTTCTGGACCTTCTCCGTTTTCTTCTGGATCTTCTCTGTTTCCTTCTGGATCTTCTCCTCTGTTTCCTTCTGGACCTTCTCCATTTCCTTCTGGACCTTCTCCTCCGTTTCCTTCTGGATCTTCTCCTCCGTTTCCTTCTGGACCTTCTCCGTTTCCTTCTGGATCTTCTCCTCCGTTTCCTTCTGGACCTTCTCTGTTTCCTTCTGGATCTTCTCCTCCATTTCCTTCTGGATATTCTCCATTTTTTCTGGATATTCTCCACCATTTTCTTCTGGAAATTTTCAATTTTTTCTGGATATTCTCCACCATTTTCTTCTGGAAATTTTCCATTTTTTCTGGATATTCTCCACCATTTTCTTCTGGACCTTCTCCATTTACTTCTTCTTCTTCATTTTTTTTTTCACAACCCAATTCCTCAATTGTCAAAATGGCTGAGCTCTTTGGCTAGTAGCTCACCTTCCCATCATTGCACAGGAGATAGAAATAATTGTAGGCCAAGCGAAGAACTTTCAACGGTATATCTTTTCTATTTACCGCATTTGATGAGTGACTTACATTCATCTCATTTATACAGCTGAGCAACTGACGGTTAAGGGTCTTGCTCAGGGGCCCAGCAGTGGCAGCTTGGTGGTGCTGGGATTTGAATTCACAACCTTCTGATCTGAAGTCCAACCTCTTAACCTCTAAGCTACCACTGCCCGTGGTAGTGGAATATCAGGCAAGCTAGTTTGAGGTTTGGTGAAAAGAAAGAAAGAATCCGACAGCAGTGAAACATTTTGACATTGTTGTGACATTCAGTTCAAGTGATGACTGATTAGCATAAAGATGGCCGTCGCAGAAGAGAAAGAATGAGGAGAGAAAGAGAGCGATGACCGTTAGCCAGCAGCAGGGAGGAGAGAAAGACCGAGGGAGGGAGTGAAAGAGAAAATGAGTGCAGTTACATCCTGTAGTGCTCAGACCTATCCGAGCCCAGCTGCTAGTCCATTACACGGCTTCGTAGCGCAGGACGCCTGCAGAGCCGAGGAGACGCATCTCGTCTGATTACAGGTCTATTAAAGACCAGAGAAAGGGATAAAATTACAGAAAGCTGAAGTCACGCTGTTTGTTTTTCGCTCATGTTCTCTACAAATCCGCCCTTTCTCAGCCTGACGGTAATGACATTTATATGTCACATAAATACCGTTATATCCCAGCGCTTGCTGATTAATTTTCCATAACAGCAGCTCTGACAGTAGTGCAGCTGCAAATCGTTACTATAGAAACAGCGACTCGTACGGCGGAGACTCGACGTAAACAGATAGAAGAAAAAAAAAAAAACGTGTGTAATCGTTGATTCGGTGAAGTTTTCTGTAAGGAGATATTCGCTTTTAGATAACATTTATGGAAGGAGTCTCCAGTGTCAGCGCTTTGAAACTAAGCTCCTCCCCCCCCCCCCCCCCATCTGTATAATGACAGCTTAGAAGGTTAGCTTAATAAAATGACCGTGAGGTGCATTTAAAGTCTGTTAAGCATTAATGCTAAACAATCGCCACAAAATATCACAATATTAGAAACGTCCTGTGATTATCATTTCATAATAACTTCATTCGGTGTCATTTCTTGATGCATGTATCGATTCTTTTCCAGGTTTTAGGACGGCGCAGCTGGAAAGCGTGATTATTTTTGAAACACAGTCACAACGTGACTTTCTGAAGCGTGGCAGCTGTTGATTTCGGTTCAGCGACAGGTCATGAAGGTCGTCGTACACGTGAGCTAAAGAGCGCTGTGCCACTTTGTGCACTTAAAAGGCCACTTTCCTCGGAGCGGAATTAGTCCAGGTCCCATTTTGTGCAGGTTTTTAAGCTCGAAGTGAACTCGCCTTGACACACTCTGCTAAGTGCACCGAGCCGTGAAGAAAAGTGCGCTGCTGTTATGCACCTGTAAAAAGCTGCCTTCAGCCCACTCCTGCAGCTCTGTGGGCCCGTGTTTCTCTCTCCACTTCGGCTGAATTCAACCGCACGGGGGTCAGCCTCAGTCTGAAGCCTGTGCTCCTCTGGAACACGCCTCCTGTGCTTATTAAGCTTTACAATTGATCATTTATATTTAACTTCTTTTATCTACACCTGCACTTTGGTTGACACTTTCCTACATTACCCACAATGCTGTGGTGCCAGTAATCTCTTCTTAAACAAAGTGATGCAGCGGTGCTTTAGTCCTTTAGGCTATCCGCTTTCACGCTAATATCGCCATCACTGCTTGTTATCTCGCAGATCGCTAACTAGCCGAGCATTGTTTTGCTGCATTGCATTCTGGGACAACAGATTTCGCACCACTACTTCTAGTATCTCCTTCTAGAGCACTATGCCTTGAAATGTTTTACTCACATGACTGCTAACTTCGCAGGAATAACAAGAGACGAGGGGTTTAAAGTCACTCACGGCGACGTCTAGACGGAAGACGAGGGTGTAGACTGCTGTTGTGGTCATAAACATGGCGTTTAACTGAATAAACACCAAAAAAAAAAAAACAGATGTATGTTTAGGAGATTAAAGGATGCTGTGAGCCAAATGAGGCTCGGTAATGGACGTCCACTGGCGTCTGTGCTCAGCGCTTTCAAGTCTGATGAATAAACAAAGGTAATATAATGAGCTTATTGTGTAAAAATCTTACGTCCAGATGCTGTCGATAATATCGCGTCAGAAGCACATTTTTTAAAAAAAAACAAAAAAACACACATTCAGAGAAATAGTGCTGAAAGTGCAGATTGTAACCAGTAACAATCAACCTCATTTTAATGCTTTAAACCAAAACTCATTTTATTACGATTAGATTTATTATTATTTTTTTTTTTAAACTGTGAAACAGACAGAACAGTGATACAAAATGTAAAAAAAAAAAACAAAAAAAAAACAAAAACAAACCCATAGCTCACAGTAAGTGCAGGATGGATGTCATGGATAGATCAAGTGGTGCAAAAGAGGTGGGGCTCTTTCACCTTTGACCAATCAGAAGTGAGAACTGCACAAGCCTGTGTTGCATAGCAGTTTATAACAATGAAGGCCCAGAAGAGGCTTTCAGAGGATGTTTGTGTTCTCTCTCTCTCTCTCTCTCTGTGTGTGTGTGTGTGTGTGTTTCACAGTGTTGCTGAAGAACATCTGGCCAGTAGAGACATTTTGCTGAGTCATCACTAATCGTGAGATGGATTGCGGTGATACATGAGGATGTAAATCGGCTCCCAGCTGAGGCTCACGTAATGTCTGTAAATAGCAACGGAGTAATAACAGTCATGTGGTGTAGTAGAGCTAATACTGAAGCTAGCATCCATGCTGTGCTGGCTTTTGCATTAGCGCTGTGGATTTATGTGTGTGTGTGTGTGTGTGTGTGTGTGTGTGTGGGGATGCTATGCTACGCCCTGTGGCATTAGCACTGATAAAATGTGTGGATGGGTTTATTTATGAGCTGGGCCATGTCTCACACAACACCACCTCTCTCTCTCTCTCTCTCTTTCTCTCTCTCTCTCTCACTCTCTCAGCAGTCTTTCTCTTATCAGCTCCAGCAGATAGCAATCCTGAGTAAGAACAGCTCCACACACACACACACACACACACACACACACACACACACACACACACAGTATCGCTGGTCGCATGTCAGGCTGTGTATCGTGAGCTTTTATCAGCGTACAGCCCGACTTTACTCACTGTTGTGTTTAGGAAAGGAATTTGCGTCCTGTTTTTACGAAGGTGACCTTTAGCTCCGCCCATAATCCCTTTTTTTTTCTTCGTTCTCCTTCTTGGTTTGCATTTTGTCCCCGCTTCCTGTTGACCTGTTTTTGCCATAATGAAGCTAGTACAGTTCCCATGCCAACGCTAGAACTGAAAAAAACTGCTTCGCCTTCAGATTTTTCATCTCCTTCATGACGAGTTGCTTCATATGCTAGCTTGTTAGCAAGCTAGTGTAGCGTGTTTTTTTTTTTTTTTTTTTGTATTTTGTGATCCACGTGTCTTCATCATGATCCGCAGTAATCGACTCTTGTTTGCGTTTTCTCCTCGTCATCCAGCGAGAGGAAGATTAAAACCCGACGCTGTGCGCTGATGAATAATTGAAATGGCGACTCGGCGTTTAATTAACCCGCAGTTATTCGTTTCGGCGGGGGGAAAAAAAACACGTTGTGGCCAATTGATCTGCGTAAAAATTCATAAACATCTCCATCAAATGAAAAGAGCGATTCAGGGTTATTACGGAGCGAGCCTGCTGGAACAAGCCCGCGATGGCCTCGGGTTTAATTAACTGCTGCAATCGGACGCGTCCTCTGATAGAAAACAACAAAGGCTTAATAATCTCACTGTTTATCATCCTTGCCTTCATTTTATTCTGCCGTGTTTAGGAGTCTCATGCTAATCTCAAATCGGTTTGCTAACGTGTGTTAGATTTTATCTTCGTATTCAGTTTAGTGGACGGTAACGACGGCTCCATCACCCCTGCTGTACATTTAAGCTCCGCCCACTTGGCACAACCCCCGAAAAGCCTTCTTCCTGATATGTAAGTGTTACCATATACGTGTCGATTTCCTTTATAAATCACGCTAACTGGTTTAAAGTGGAAACGTCACATCACACACGCTTCATTTAAAAATGAAAAATATTTGTTTATAGCTGCTATAATGTAAACGAGAACAGAAACTAACTTCTTTTACAGAATTTAAATGTAACCATAAATGGATAAAAAGTATTTAAAAACAATAAACGGATTAAAAAGTCGCTCTTTAACAAACAAAAATTGGAACTGTTGGTAAATTGCGGTGGTGTAAGAGGAATAAAACACTAACAATAACTCCGCCTCCTCTCACCAGCACATCACTGATTAATTCCCTACAGCAGCACCACATGCAGAGTGTTTTTCCTTTCAGTTTGGTCTGAATCCCGGACTGTTGTTCTT
The DNA here is from genome assembly GCA_022985145.1 of Pangasius djambal. NCBI lineage: Eukaryota > Metazoa > Chordata > Actinopteri > Siluriformes > Pangasiidae > Pangasius > Pangasius djambal. The sequence continues at coordinate 13,459,114 of CM041002.1, read as the reverse complement.
TCCATCACGTGAGACGCTATGTAGTGAGCGCATATAGCGAACAGCAAGCCGGTTATGATAACACGATCTTTTTCCCCTTCTGGTTATTTTCCTTTTCTCTCACGTGAGTGGCACAGTTTTAACCGTCCGCGACGTCCGCGCACTTTAACGTCAGATACGCTTTTCTATTCAGATGCATTTAAACCTTAAATCTCTTAAGCAATTAAAATTCAAATGCAATTTTTAAAGGAACCTGACGGAGCCATTAGTCTTCCTCTTTTAGTCATCGCTCCCACTTGCATTCAGAGATTCATATACATTCTGTATAATGAGTCTGGCGGCGGAGAGAGAGAGCGAGAGAGAGCGAGAGAGAGGGAGAGAGAGCGAGAGAGAGCGAGAGAGAGGGAGAGAGACTCCTGGGGAAAGACGTGACTTTGCTAAAAGCTTAAAAAGCTATAAAGCGGCCAGAAAGCTGCGTTCCTTCAGAGCCGATGAGAATTTAATGAACATCTTTAGGGAAGCTGTTTGTTTCTCGTCTCTCTCTCTCTCTCTCTCTCTCTCTCACTGGAGGAGGATGACTGCACAGGCAGAATGAGGGATAAATAAAGAGAGAGACAGAGAGAGAGAGAGAGAGAGAGAGAGAGAAAAGGACGAGTTTGTCGTCTGGCAATGGCAGTTCTGCTGGATCAAACACATTCGAGTGAGTGAGTGAGTGAGTGAGTGAGTTTTTTTTACTCGCGCGCTTGCGGAACTGGGCGTTTTTTTTTTTTAACTCTCGTTTTTGAAGCTCTTTGCACAAATCCAGGTCTAAAGCTGTAAAAGTATTGCGCTTGGAAACTACCAGAGACTTCACAAATCGCAAAAACAAATCTAATACGTTATGTTGCCTAGCGACGGGTCTGACTGACTCGGGAAGGGCGGAGCCGAATTAAATTTGATCGACCATTCGTGCGCTCGATCATGTGACCACACATCACTACACCACAGCATTAGCACTTTTATTAGCTAACTTTGTTTTGATCACACAATATTAGCTTACTAGCAATCTTGGCTAGCTACTGCTGGAAAGCTAATGTTAGCAAAGCTGACTGTTTAGCCAATGCTGTTTTTAGGGAGCTTGTTAGCTTACCTAGCATAAATAAGATATTAAATGTCAGAATTAGAACCAGTGTTTCGCAATGAAACTCTTTATTTAAAATAAAAATCTATGCTTTTTTTTTGAGATGCATTAAAATCTGATAAAAAAAAACAGACCATAATGATTGGGTTGAAAAAAATATCCAGTGTTTCCTTGTAGGTTTTTTTTTTCTTTTTTTTTTTTTCACTCCGTCAGATCATTAACTCTGACAACAGCATGAGTGAAAAATTCATCACTTAAAGCTCGGGATCATTTCAACAAGGCACGGTTTTGTTAAATAAAGAAACAGTTGTCGCTTTTTTTTTAAAAAAATTCCTGAAGATCAGATTAAACGTTTGCGCAGAAAAAGCAAACAGGTTTCAGAGGTGATTGCTATGGAAACGAGAGGTTCAGCAAAACAGAAACGAGCAGGAAACGTGTCGGTGTGCGACACGCAGCGGGGTTTTAAAGTTCAAACACTGTTTAATTACACACACACACACACACACACACACACACACGCGCGCGCACACACACACACACACACACACACGTGTGAAATGTACAAACTTGAACAGGTGTTGAGGTGAAAAATGCACATGATGGTGTATTTAAATGATGTTTTATATATATATATATCACAGCTTTCAGGGCCGTATTTCTCAGACTATTTTGCCCCAGAATCAGATTCTGTGACTTCTACACTGAAGTAATTTTTTGCATTCGAATTTTGCAATTCTAATTTCCCCATGTTAATACATGGCTTTACATCTTTTCCAGTAATTTGATCATTTATTAATATATTTATGGTAGGCAGTCTACTCCAAAATTATGGTAATATGTACATGTAGTAATAGTATTTGTGGTAGGTGTGATACTCCGGGTGTTACGGTACTTCGCCTAATTGTTAGTGTATTTATGGTTTGTCTGCTACTCCAGAGATGATGGCAATCTGTGTATTTGTTATTGTATTTATTTTAGGTTTGAGTAGCAGCAGTTGATTTGTCTCCTTATTAGTGTATTTATGGTAGGCGTGATACTATAGCACTTACGGTAATTTTCCCATTTAAAGGGCAAACAGCAATACTACTACTACTACTACTACTACTACTAATAATAATAATAATACAAATTATTAAATATTGCTTTAGAATAATTAAAAGATGTTTAGTATGTAAAAAAAAACTTTTTGTAAAAACCAAGCTTTTCACATTTACACAATAAAAATGTTTTTATTCAGATAACGTTGAACAAATCTCCTGCTCTCTCTCTCTCTCTCTCTCTCTCTCTCTCTGTCTCAAACTCAAGAAAGCTTTCTGCTTTATTGCATCTCTCGCTCGTGCACTCTCTCTCTCTCTCTCTCTCGCTCAGTCGCGCTCGCTCTCTCTCTCTCTTTTTCTTTCGGTGTGATATGAAATATGATTTCAGAGTCTAAGTGATTGTGTGAGTGGTCAAATCTCCCTCCATTTCATTTCCACTTGCTCCCTGTCCTTGTCCATGCCCTTGTCCTAACATCTCACTCTCTCTCTCTCTCTCTCTCTCTCTCTCTCTCTCTCTCTCTGTTATTAACACGAGTGTGCCGCAGCTCAGAGTCTCTTGTGGCATCCCCACGCAGCCCATAATAAGCTTTGCCGTCATTGGCACTGGAAACCAAAATAAATCATTCTCTCCAGGTGAGGCAGCCAGGATTTCTTGTAAAATAAAATAAAAACTGCTCTGAGATCAGTACGTGGAGTGAAGCAGACGTCTCAGGCGTGTGGTGCTGATCCCAGATCAGTTTTCAGACATCTTCAGGACAGCGGAGTTTACGCTTCTTTGCACTTTCTCTGTAACATGACAAGCTGCGATTATTTTTGTCTTATTAACCTTAAGAGAGAGAAAAAAAGAACGACTGTTTATAGCTGCTATAACGTAAGTGACAACAGGAACTAACTTGTTTCAACATTGAATGTAAATATAAATGGAAAAGAATTTTAATTGTACTTTGCAGAACGTAGGAAAAAAAAAAGCAAAATCATTCATCTGAAAGGTGTGTGTGTGTGTGTGTGTGTGTGTGTGTGTGTGT
>CM041002.1:13430125-13450699 GCA_022985145.1 Pangasius djambal | reverse complement strand
AAGAGCGGTGATCAGTGATCGGGCGTTGGAAAGAGCGGTGATCAGTGATTGGGCGTTGGAAAGAGCGGTGATCAGTGATTGGGCGTTGGGAAGAGCGGTGATCAGTGATTGGGCGTTGGGAAGAGCGGTGATCAGTGATTGGGCGTTGGGAAGAGCGGTGATCAGTGATTGGGAGTTCTGTGGAATTTATATGCACAAGTTGGGGAAAAACACTGCGCTTACAAGAGTGGTGCACTGGCTGGAGTTTGACAAACCTCTATATCGCCTGTGACACGGCCAATGTGGATTGGACTGCTTTGTAAAATAGAACTGAATGAGGTCTTGACATGAGGTGTGACGTGACGCTACACATGACACTACACGTGGAGCTTGACGTGACGTATCCGGTCTGAAAATTACCTAAAAAACTCTGAGCGATCTGCATGGCTACACTCTGGGATCAGCCTCTTCACCTGGAGTTCTGCAGTTCAGCCCCTAATGAGGGATTTTCTCTTTAGTACTGAGGTGAAGACAAGTGTAAACAAAACACACACATACACACACACACACACACACACACACGTCAAACACAAGGTCAGCTGTAACCTGTGCAATGCAGAATTCAAATCCATGAGCCGAGAGGATGCGAGTGCTGAGCTAAAACGATTTGCTCATCAACACACACACACACACACACTTACACACACACACACACACACACACACACACTTACACACACACAGGTCAAACAAAGCTTGTACTGGGTGGAGGAATCCGCCCATGTCATGGAAAAGGTGTATCTCTATTCATCATCATTACAGAGAGACTGAATGAGCCTGTGGATTGGTGAGGGATATGGAATACAGGCAATGGTGTGTGTGTGTGTGTGTGTGTGTGTGTGTGTGTGTGTGTGTGTGCGATAGCTGCTCATTAGGCGTTGGGCAACTTCCTCTAGCTCATTAGCTACTTCATCATCCCTGAAAGCTCAGTTTTTTCAACAAGTCTGTCTTAATTAAGCATGAGCACTCTCTCTCCCTCTCTGTCTCTCTCTCTCTCTCTCACACACACACACACACACACACACACACACTTTTTCACACACAAAAATGCAAACACATTCCTTTTCTGTATATCTGCATTTCTTTCTAGCTGCTTAAGTAATTGTATCTCATTCTCCGTTATCACTTTTAGCACACAAGTTCAGTTCGAGTTCACTTTTTGACAAGTTCAGTAGTTCATTCACTATCGCTAACTTTTTTTTTCCTGCTGCGGATCCCGACTAGACTAAACTTTGTTAGCGGCTAACAAGCTAGCCACATGAGTTAGCTACGTAAGCTGTGAGTTTGCATTATGTTCCAGTACGCGTTATTGTTTCCATAGTAACAGCTCAGTCACAGGGAATAATAAAGTTTTTTTTTTTAAAAAAAATGTCGATATCGTGAAGTTTTCCTGAAGTAAGGAGACGTTTGTGTAACATTTATGGAAGGAGTCTCCAGTGTCAGCGCTTTGTAAAAGTGAGAGAGAAAGATTGTAGCTTTAAGTTTTCCGACATCTTCAGGAGCCTATGCTTCGCGGTTTCTTGTTAACACGACAAGCTGCGTTTTTGTTGTTGTTGTTGTTTTTTTTCTGTTATCTTAACGTCAATTCGTTTTAAAAATCCTCACAACGGCAATCGCAGTTGACTTTATTGGCGCCCCGTGTGAGGAGCGCTTTGTACCAATCAGAGCTAAAGATGTAGCTTTAACTTTTCTGACATCTTCAGGACAGTTTAATTTACGCTTTTCAGTTTTTTTCGTCACACGACAATCTGCGTTTTTTTTTTTTTCTTCCCCGAGAGTGTTTACTGCATTCAAATGATTTTTTCAAGCCTATTCTAGGAACGATTTCGAGTAGAACCCTTTTAAAACGCTAGAACTTTTAGCCATCTAAAGACCTTAGTGTGAGTTTAGTGTGTCCTTCGATCTTTATCTGTTTGTTTATGAAATCGTTCACATATTAACCCAGTTAAAACGAAAAAAAAAAAAAAAAACTCATCAGAACAAACGTGAAGCAGAATTCCAATTTCGGGAGTTTCGCATCTCGGAAATTAGACATGAAGCTTCGTTGACACTCGGTTTGTCTCCATAGTTTACATTTGACAGAATGATTATAAGCGTCTAATTGAAAGTGTGGATCGAAATTGAAAAAGAAAAAAAAAAACACCTTTGATTAAATCTCCATGTCTTCCTCAGGTAATTCAGTGGAAATTTAAATTGAGTAAAACTTATTCTCCGTTTTTAAACATTTCCTATTATTTATCACACTGTGTGTGTGTGTGTGTGTGTGTGTGTGTGTGTGTGTGTGTGTTTTCTCAGCTGTCTTAATTCGGTTTGATTGCGATTTTGTTTGCGTGTAACACTCGGCTTATTCTAGCGGAATTAAACGCATGAATATTCAATTAGACTCGTTTTCGTCTATTGAATATTTCATTTGCACGACTCTAACAGGCTTCGACCTTGATCTCGCCGTCCTCGTTTATCGGGAAGGCAATTTACAACCGTTCTGATTAACTGCTAATGTTTCATCGAGCGCATTAACTCGGGTGTGAAGCTGTAATATGGAAATGTTTACTTTGCGGTTATTTTAGGAATGAGTGTTTTTTTGTTTTTTTTTCCCCATCACGATGCATTCTCCGAAGAGAACAAATTGTCCCTCTAATTTGGCTTTTATTCGCTACGTGCTAGCGTCAGAAGGAATTCCCGTGCGCGTGTACGAAAAATACTACATTCACATGCTAATTTCAGTCTTGTTATGTGCATAGCATATGAAACATGTTGATTTCACTGGCTAATTAGTCTAGGAACATAAATGCGTCACTTAGGCTTTTATTTGTAACTGCAAACATCTAGGCAATGACAAATTCCGAGTTGGAAAAGTCTATCATTCAGTGCAATTTCCAAAGAGTCTCACAATGATGATGTAATGACCCAATCGATTACATGGCGCTTTATCGGTGTCCAGGATGCGGCAAGATGTTTTTGCGAATGTTATGAGGTCACATGTGTCCCGGACCACGTCTGCAGTTGGTTTAAGTGAACGGAGCACAGTGCGTCTCTGAGACATACCTGTACTGAGCGCGATCCGTTTACACGCAGGCCGTTGATACCAGGTGTGAACGAAGCCTCGAAGCCTTGTGATCGTCGACTGTCAGATGTCAGAAGTCCGTCTGCGTCTTCCACCTCATCACTTTATGTGTCTAATTTGCACCAAAATTGGGGACCCCGGAGCTTCAAGAAGGTAACGCTACCTGCTGTACCACACTGCCGCCCATGGTAGGATCGATCCCGTGTATCGGATTATGGAACGTTTTCAGCGAAACTCGCGTTGAATCCAGACTACCAAAGGTGAGAAGATAGCTGTACGTTCTGCGAGTTCGTACAGAAGTAGATGAAGAGAAACAGGTCTGTAGGTGACTCTATTAAACAGAGACGTGACCCAAGAAAAATGGGAATAATCACACCGCTTAACACTGATGCACTGAACAGCGTGGTCAGCTGTGAGGGAAGGTCACTGGAGATTGTTCCGGGTCGGACGATTTGTGAGGCCCGGTGTGGAAGGTGATGCTTCATATTACAGATGGAGTTGTTTCCTCAGAGAGTCTTGCATACACACACACACACACACACACACACACACACACACACACACACACACACACACAGACACGGACATGATGGATGGTCCTCCGGTGTGTTAGCTGTGCTGTGAACTGGGCATGGCTGTGAAGCCGAGCCGTGTGGAGTAACAGGAAAGGAAGACTCCGGAGCTGATCTTTATCTCCTCCCTCGTTCTTCTCCTGCTCGCGGCGCTCGGGTCCTGATGCGTCTCCTGATTACTCGGAGGTGAAGCGCTCGAGCAGAGTTCTGCGCCGATGAAGCGTAACCGCGTTCGCGTCGGGAGTCAGCTGACTGCGTCCGAACTTACTTTTACAAAACATAATAATCATGCCTTCATTTGTGAACTGAACTTATTGTTATTATTATTATTATTATTATTATTATTATTATTATTATTACCTTAATGAACAGAATAAATAGATATCCTTCAGATACAGCTCTGTTACAGCTATTCTACTCAATTCTACTCGATTCTATTCAACATAATTCTATTCTGTTCTATCACATTCTATTCTATTCTCCATTCTGTTACATTATATTCTGTTCATTTCTAATATACATAATTCTATTCTGTTCTATTCTATTGCATTCTGCTTTGTTCTACTGCACATGATTCTATTCAACATAATTCTATTCTGTTCTATCACATTCTGATCCGTTCTATTGTATTCTATGCATTTCTATTATACATCAGTCTCTTCTATTTTCTACTTTATCCTACTCGAATCGGATCCTCTGTTCTGTTCCATTGCTCTCGGATCTGTTCTACTGCGTTCTATTCTATTCAATTCTATTCATAATTCTGTTCTGTTCCGTTACATTCTGATCTGTTATATTTTATTGTATTCTACTGCAATTTGTTCTAATCGCATCTTCTGTCCTGTTCTACTCCGTTCTATTCTTTTCTAATCTTCTATTAATTTACATACTCCATTCTATTCTATTCCATTCTGCTCTGTTTGACTGCGATTCTATTCTACGTAATTCTATTCTAAGCAATTCTACTCTGTTCTCTTCTACTGTATCCCAGTTCTGAATTACTCGACTCAATTCTATATTCTCATCTTCTATTCTATTACATTATGCTCTATTGCTTTCTGCTCCGTTCTATTGTATTCTGCTGTAATCTTCTGTTCTATTCTTACCGCATTTCTATTCTAATTCTATTCCTCTCCATTCTATTCTATTCTCTAATCTTCTGTTATCTTACATTGCATTAAATTCTATCGCATTCTGCTCGGTTCGATTGTATTCTATTCTACACAATTCCATTCTTTCCTATTACGCTGCAGTGGATAGAAAAAGTTTACACACCCCTGTAAAACAAATAAAAAATTAAGTGGAAAAACAATCAGAAACATTTCGGGGAATAATAGCAAGAATAAAAAAAACTTACAATAACCTTTTTGCATAAGTATACACACCCTAATGCCTAAACTAATACATTCAATTCAATACATGAAGCACCTTTTGATTTTATTTCATCACTCAGTCTTTTGGGCTCAGAGTCTATCAGCGTCCCACATCTTGACTTGGCAATATTTTCCAAATCTTTCTAGTGAAAAGATCCATCAGATCCTAGATCCATCAGATCCTAGATCCATCAGATTGATCAGATTCAGGTCACCCCACAGAGTTTTAGCTCCGGCTCGGTCATTCAGAAACTTTGATCTTCTTTTGCTTAAGCCGTTTCACAATAACAGGTAGCTAATAAACTAGCAACTCGGAAATTTCTGTTGTACAGGAGAAGTTTTCAATAATTTCATTACAGCCCTGTATGTGTGTATATGTGTGTATGTGTGTGTGTGTGTGTGTGTGTGTGTGTGTGTGTGTGAGATTCCTCTTATCCACCACATGTATCCGAGCTTATTTATCCACCGACTCTTGGCATTTAAGCTTTGAAAGGCCAATTCGTAAAAAGGTTTTAATCCAATTTGCGGAGGATAATCAGGATTATAAATCATACGTTGAGTTGAATTCTAACTCATTATTGGCTAAAGGCAAAGGAGATTATATGTGACATCTCACATGCTAACGTTAATGCTAACGTTAATGAATTCTGCACGATACAGTACGTAGTAAGATTCGTGGGATTTGTCGGATGCTACATGCTAAGCTCACTGGGATCCTGCATGAATGCTAATCAGAGCTCCATGCTAATATATGTACTGTATGGTTTTTATTATCTTTTTTTGTTTTGTTTTGTTTGTTTATTTTGTCAAATTTGTATTTCATTTAAGTGCATGTCAGGAAAATACTGGTGTACATGGTGTGATGAATCAGAGTTTATTATTATTATTATTATTATTATTATTATTATTATTATTATTATTATTAAACATTGTACTTTTTATCCTTTTATAGTTACATTAAACGTTGTGGAAATCCACGAAACAAAAGGCAAAGTCTTTGCTCCTTTGAGTTGAGTCTTGAGTCTTGATGTACTTCTTTTTTAAAATATATTTTACAAAAAGAACAAATAAAAATAAGAAAAAGAAATTAAATAGCCCTAAAGAACAAACGCTGCTAATAATAATATTAGTGCTGTATTTTCGTGTTGTATTTTTCTTATATTCGTTTTTTTTTTTTTGTTATGTTTTCTTCATTGTGTATTTTTTTTTTTTTTAAGGTTATGTTTTTGTCTTATAATACTGTTATATTTACGTTTGGTGTTTTAATAACATTTGTTAATAATGTGTGTTTTTAGTGAAGAGAAATTCATTTTACAACTCATGCTAGAGCTTCGTTGGCTCGTCGTTTCCCTTTTCTTTAATCTGAGCAAAAAAAAAAATCCATATAAAATTAACAAAACCATCAGAGATTAAAGTAAATAATAAATACAGTAATTTTAGCGATTAACAATAAGATTAGATGTGAGTCGTGTGTAAAAGGACAGATGTTTTTCTCTTGTTATATACGGTATGCATGTTTATTCTGTCTTTTTTTTTATCTTACGTATGTTGAAGTAAGTACCGTAAGACAACGAAGACACAGTCTTGAAGATTAAGCTGAAAATGTTTTCACGCGTCAATAGAATTTGCTTTAAAAGAATTCCTTAAAGAAAAATTAAATATAGCTCTTCTTTTTTCTCTCTCCCTTTTTACCATACATGTACTCAAGCCAAGACATGTTTAGCATCTGATATTGGCTTTTTTCTTTGTTTGTTTTGTCCCCCTGAGCTACACAAGGCTAAGAAAAGTCAAACTCGTCATATCCGAATGTTAAAAGTGTTTTCTTTATTAGACTTTATCTTGTTTTATCTGCTGTGACGCATGAACTGAATCGGGTGTGTGACTGGGCTTGGATTAGTGCATTCAAAAGATACCCCATGATCTGCATGGAAGTGTGTGTGTGTGTGTGTGTGTGTGTGTGTGTGTGTGTGTGTGTGTGTATACAGTCGTTAGAGAAGAAACTGATAAACCACTGTGTGTGTTACTGTCATAATAATATACCCAGTTACTATAGAAACGATAGAACGAGTGCATTAATATAAACCTGTGATTTGCGGCTGCGCTACTGTCAGAGCCGCTGTTGTAGAAAACTAATCAACATCATCTGACCAATCGGAATCCAGAATCCAGGATTCAGCAGCGCTGTGCTAAAGATTTTATTGGTCCGTCATGTCATTTGTTCAAACGCTTGAGACAGAGGATCGTCTCTGTAGTCTCTTTCCTGTCACTGATAATTTAAACCGAATTGACGTTAAAGAAGAAGGCCTGTGCCTTTAAAATGCACTGTGAGGAAGAGAGAGAGAGAGAGAGAGAGAGAGAGAGAGAGAGAGAGAGAGAGAGAGAGAGTGCTTAGCTGTCAAACACCATGTCTATATTAGGGAATGAATGGGCTACACACTGAGAGAAAAGCACTAGACCTTGTTTTCCTTAGCAGAGGCCTAAAGACACAGTTGAGTCACTGTTCCAGCGATTCCAAGGGCCTCCTTACCCAGATGTGTAGAAAAAAAAATGTCTAAGACACCACTGCCAAGTTTTGTGTTTTCTCAGGGCTGGCATATTCTCCAGGAATGTCTGTGACACCACGTCGCGACGTTTGAACTTCTCTTTTGTTTTTTTTTATTTCTTCATATTTGCCCGTTTGCGCAAGGATGCTTGTACAGTTACAGGGTTTGACCATTTAGGAGGAGAAGGGAAGAAGCAGGGGGAAAAAAAAGAAAACAAAAAGTCGAGAGCCAAAACATTGCAGCAATCCACCAACAAGCTGGCCCTGAGTCGTAGACCTTTTACGTGACGGCGTGCCTGTTTTTAATCAAAACCAACTCGCAGACGTCAAACACAGTGAGAGTCGGAGCAAGAGAGAGGAAGTAGTGAACTCTGAGAAAACTGTGGGAGGACGGAGAGGGCAGAAAGTAGAGAGAATAAGCAGATGACATTAAATAAGAAAGAGAGCAAGAAGGAGAGAGAGAGCGAGAGCGAAAGAGATGACTCAGTCTTGGAAATTGTCAAGAGCGCATGGAGCAGTAGAGAAAGAGAGCAGTCATATCTGCGTCAGCTAAAACCCGCTAATGCGATCAAGATGAGTGTCTGCTGCTGCCGCTGCTTCTCGCGCTTCTTCACTCCGGCTCCATTCGTCCCTCTTTTTCAAATTCTCTGCCTATCTGTGGCCTAGTCGAGAAGCAGCGTTCACACCTGATCTGGGAACTTGAACATTATTGAAAGAGAGGAGACGGGATCAGGAAGTCGCGGAATGGAAAGAACCGTTGGCTTCTTGGTGCAAGTTTTACAAATGAAGAGCTAGAAGACGTAAATTACTTCCTTGTCATGGAAGCCTGGATCTAATGGTAAAGTAAGGTTTTGGATTTTTTTCTGAGGCGGACTTTTATGCAAAAAAAAAAAATAAATGTTTTACTGCTCCACAACTGGGCTGTAGAAAGCTCACCCTGGATGCGTGCAATGTCAGTGACCCAAATGACCTCAGAACGGGGACAGTTGTGGCAAGAGTGATCTCACCCCCCTAGTGAGGACATTGGGTAACAGGCCGCGATATCACCAAGACCAAACATCTCTGACCAACAGACTGAGAGACACCAGCGAGGAGAAGAGACGAGCATTGCGGAAGCAAGGTACAGATCTTTTTGCTTTATTTTATTTTTCAGTAGCCCTTCTCTATTAAAGATACTGAACAGTCATGAATAGTTATGCATATTGCCTGAAGAAACAGAGCAACCCCCTCCTGGGATCAACCAAGTAACCAGATGTTCCCTGCAGAGAGATTCCGCTCACCAGATGTGAGAGGAATGCTCTGATTAGGGAACGGCTCCCTCGGCCGCTAACCGCCAACTTTGAGATCATCTGTGAGCAAGCCACTAACCGCTAAATCCACAGAGATGTCAAGAACATCACGAGCTCCTGCTGTTGCAGTGTGTAGCTGAGCCGCCTTCTCATTTGTCACTCCACTTCTTTGGAAAGTTCATTTCGGAACTTTCCAAACTTTTAATGGAGAGTTAGCTCGCATCTGGAGGCTAAGTAGTGCAGAGTGGTGCAGCTTTACTTTTGTACTATCGAGGGGGTGGAATTGAAATACTTACCTGATTAAACAGTCATAAGGGTATGACTTATGACAATGATCTGGCATGATGTGTTGCTGTGTAACTCTATAGGTTTGCACATTTTGGAGGAAGTAGATTTTGTGAATTGTTTAAATAGTACTAATCTGTCCTTATCTTGACTTTTCCTATAATAAGCACTGCCTTTTTCTATTCATCTTAAATCGATCTAAAATCATCTTCAATAATCACTCTGTCCTGGAAAGGATTGCAACGGATACTATCCCGGGAATAGATCCTGGATGGGATGCCAGTCCATCAAGGGCAGCACGCGCACACACACTCATTCACACCGCCTTTTTCTAGTGTTTCTGCCTTATTATCATTTAGCAATCTTTGAGTAAATATGTGTTTACATTTTTTTGTGGCCAAAACAAACTAAAAATTCCCACCAGATTTACAAACGTTTTGCTGATTTTTTTTTTTTTTTTTTTAACCTCACATGCACATGTTAATAAATGCCAATTAGCTGTAAATGACTAAATGGGTAGATGGATGTTTTACATTTAGACACGCCCACAAAACTCCATAAAAGGCAAAGCTCACAGAGAGCTGAAAATGATGAATGGTGATTAAATAGTGTAAGAGAGCTTCCTAAGCATGGCGTGTGTTAAATCTTCCAGTAATGCTGCACATCATGCACAATAATGCTTCCTCCTTTTGTAGGGTGCCATTACTTTTATCCTAACTCGATGGCTAGTGTTATTTGTCTTAATTTATGGATTTGTTGTGGATCGTTTTTTTAAAAAAAATTTTAAGTTAATATGAAACAACCGAGTTTTACAAAATGGTTATTATATTTGTATGAAAATGAAAAGAAAGAAAGAAAGAAAGAAAGAAAGAAAGAAAGAAGTGATTTAAACTTGACAGCATAATCTGTAAGAATGTTTTTCTGAAATAAATGGATATTTATGAACACTATATTTCTTGAGAATGATTTTCGTATCCAGTTTGATCCAGTTTCGTAACTAGCTAGCATCGTAACATTTTTGTGTTCCTTCTGTCCGGTTCATTTAAGCCGTTCTGCAGTGACTAAACCATGTTTGGCTTGTCCCGTGTCTCTTGTTTATGCCTTGGATTATGAATGAACCCTTTATCATGTGTTGCCTTGTATTTTAAGGACCATATCAGAGGATAACTGGGTCAGAGTTTGAATATGTGTACAGAGCGCTGAATTGCAGAAAGCTGTTGTGGTTCTCTTTGAATAGCTGTTGATGACCACTTAGGGATGATGGGGATGATTAAACTTGACGTTAAGTGCTGTGCTCACATCTGACATCTGTTAAATTTGTCAGCTTTCATGGAGGGACTGGAAGGCATCTCAGAATAATATGAACTTGTTTGTCTCTCTCTCTCTTCTCCTCTCTTGCTCTCTTTTATTCTCTGCTTTTTTCCCCAGGTCTGCTTTAGCACTTTGTGTGGGCGTCTAGTGTAGCAGGGCTCTATGGAATAGCAGAGGTCATTGGCCATGCCTGTAGCCTTGCGCACAAGGAGCTGGGAGGATCATGTTACCCCACACTCGAGGAAACAGTATAGCTACGATGACCTTGACCTAGTTTGCTGCCATGCCAGTGTTGGAGGCAGCGGTTCCCCCACAGGTCGAAGACGGCGAGAGAGATGTGCATCAATGCCAGAATGTTGCCGTCATCTTCCTGGCTTTGAAAGCTGCCCTGGGGAAGATAGGAACAGGAGGAGGAAGACTTTATCTGGTACATTTACGGGTATAGCAGCTAGCTATGAAGGTAAAAACAGTCAAAAATTTACCAAAGGTCACACTTTTGTGACGGTCAGAAAAGCAATGGCAGATGAAGACATTATCCAATCAAAAGACAGTTCATCAAGCCACAACCATTCAGCACCCATTTCCAATCATTTTCTTTATGAAAGCCTTAATGAAATACATAAGAAAGATGAAGAGATCTCTAGCGAAACTGTGTCCACATCCTCTGGCAGTTGTTCAGCAAATGCTGTAGAAGAACAGGCCAAGGAACTAGATTTATCTACGACAGCTGAAACCAAGAATATCTGCAAAGATAATGCTAAAATCAGCTTTTCTGGAATTATCCCAAGTAATGAAATGACAATGGAATTAACAGGAAAGTCTGAAACAAACAGTGAGCCAATCTCAGAAGGCAACATTGGTGATCCTGTGGTAGAAGCAAGCGTACTACATTGCCAACAGGTATTGAGGGTTGGTGTAGAAGCAACAGTCACAGTCAATGATAAATTCGATCCGGAGGCTTCACTTGTACCTGATGAGCATAGTGCTGACCTGACCACAGAGATCAAGGAGTCTGAAACTTCTCAAATTCCCAAAAATAATGTTGTTCCAGATGTTATACTTAATTCTAACATTCCAAACTCTAACAATGACCAGGTAGTCACACGTGAAGAGGTTCTGCAGGTTCATAACCTCAACGCATCCACAAAATTTGAGTTTTCCCCAGGTGTATCTGGAAGTACTAGTAATCCTGACAAGTGCAGAGATTGCCACTCCAAACTGGACACCATTCCCGAGGTATCCTTTACTGAGTTCAGGGAGGAAGCACTGGGTCCGGTGCTGAAGGACATGTTTGGCTCCGATATCACAACTTTAGTGGATCTTAAGGGAGCTGGAAACACTAAAGGCAGTTCAGAACAACCGGAGATACAAAAGGATATCCCTGAGGCAGAATTTCCAGGAAATTTCCAAAACAACATCAGTGGGGTCTCGCCAGACTGTGAGTCTTCATTAGAAAGAAGAATGGAAGCCTCTGATCATGTGATGATCCTTCAGACAAGTGCAAATATAGATGAGGCGGAGAGAGACCCCAAACCTCAGGATGTTCCTGTCAAGCTCCGCACACGGAAGGTAAGATACGCTGATTTGCTTACTGAATTTGTGTTCTTTAGCCAAGGATAATGAGCCTAACACTCAGACAGTCATACAAACCTTGGTTAGATGGATCAGATATGTTGGTGAGATCCTCAGGAGCAGGACTACATCTTCCTGCTGTATTATTAATCTATAGTCTCTGTGATGCAAGTCAAAGATCATGAGGAGATCAATGTAATCATTAATATTCTGCTTTAAATAAGTAAAGGGATACTTACCACACCTACACATGCTAATCCATTGTACCTTCCTGTACAAAGCCTCCGGCCACGAAAAAGCTCAATATCCTCCATTCCACAAGCACCACATGCATAAATATGATTGTATGGAAAATGAGATGGTAAGTTTTGCCTCGGGTGAAATGTTCCACTTTTAAGGTATCCTATTAATTTTAGTGCATCTCCATAAAAATCCAATTTCAGAGTCACTATTTTTTTTTTTTTTTTTTTTTGAGCCTGATTCATCTTTGTGTGTGTGAATTTGAGGAAGTTAAAGAGCATCAGAAAGCATGACAAGTACCTATCACACGTACTTCTGATATAAGAATATGCTTTGCAATTCGCATTGCATAATTCACAAGAAGTCGCAAGAACTTATCTGTTCCTGAGAATGATGTACGTTGTTCTCCAGGCTCCGAAAACACACATTAGCGTGACTTTTATGAAGCCATTGTATGTAAATCATCATGTGCAAGTAGCCAGTTGGAAAACATTGACATCATTGCATGTGCTTGCATCAGGGGCCTGGGGATCGGTAAAAGTTTCTAACCTCGACAGGACCACCATCGCAAGATATAAGACTGAGCTAAAGATGTGTGTGTGGCTGTATATGTGTGTTCTTTTTGTAGGAAATAAAAGCATCATAGCATTTAAAACCAGCTCATGCTGCAGTCTAAGTCCAGTACATTTGTGTGTCTGCCAGTGTTGGTCTGCTCTGTCTGTTTATCCTGACATATTCCTCCCACTCTGGGGACCTACTCCAAAACACAGCCATTATTTAGAAAGCAAAGCCCGTTAGCGTTTAGTGAGGAACTGGCCCAAACACAACAGACTGTGCTAAATAACTGCCACTTATTTTTGAGTTTTAAGCTCGAGGATAATTGGTCGACTTCTTTAACTCAATGTGTTGGGCTTCTTGCAAGTAACAAGGCCATTTAAGGAGTCCCCAGGCATGAGGACTCAGGAGACAAAGGGAATTTGGACAAACAAGAATAAAGAATAACTGTGTGTTTGAAAGAAAAATAGTTTTTTGAGCATTTTAGCCATTAGACTAAAGGTTCTACGTACAACCACTGATGGACTACCTCAAGGAGTTGTTTGGAAACGCTTATTTTCAGTGTGAAGTGTGGTCCAATAGCTGCCAACTTTTGCAATATTTGCAAGGGAATATCATTGCCTTCCATTTCCTCAGCTGAGAGCCAAACCTGAAATCACACAAATATAATAAAGTGACATAGATTACCTTTGATCTTATATTAAAAAAAAAATGCCACAAGGAATGGGCAGAGGAGGATGCGTTTATTTTCCTGGCATCAAATTCGAAAACAGACATCTCATCTGTTCAGAATCCGTGGCATTAGTCAAAACACCACTACGAAACAAAACGTCGTGAGGCA
The DNA here is from genome assembly GCA_022985145.1 of Pangasius djambal. Lineage (NCBI taxonomy): Eukaryota > Metazoa > Chordata > Actinopteri > Siluriformes > Pangasiidae > Pangasius > Pangasius djambal. The sequence continues at coordinate 13,437,017 of CM041002.1, read as the reverse complement.
GCACTACAAAAATATCCGACAAATTGCCTTAGTTATAGCTATAAATTAATGACTAAAGTTTAAAAATACAAGGTGACTGTTGACGCTATTCAGTCGCTATTATTTACTTATCCGTAAGCAAATTTTATGAAACTTTTAGTTGAATTACCCAGGATTAGCTGTTAGCAGTGATTTCAGATCCTCAGTGCAAATCTGATATTTTCAAACATCACTATGTTTTTCTATATTCATATATGTGAAGCCACGAGGCAGATGTGACAGCGAGAATGAGAACTAATACATCAGTCTAATCTATCTGCTGCTACGCACACTTTGTATTTATCATAGAAGTTTGTATTGTGGGAGCTAACTATTAGCATTCAGCTGGTTTGTATCATCACTGTTTGAGAGATTAGGGATAAAGCTGTTGTTAGTTAGCCTTAGCTAATGCTTAGTGTTTGCTAATGTGAAACGCTTGGTGAAATTCGGAACTAATTTAGCCTCGGTGTGGGATTTAAAGTTGTATTTTTTTTTCTTTCATACTTTAAATAAATTTAAGGATTTTCATTTTTTACTTTAGCGTGTGTGAAGAATTTTAATTTATTCAAATAATTTTTCATAAATATTCAATCCTTTCAGAACTAAGTGAAACAGTTTGTATTCAGGATTATACATCTCTGCTGGAGGTGTGTGTGTGTGTGTGTGTGTGTGTGTGTGTGTGTGTGTGTGTGTGTGTGTGTGTGTGTTTAACTAAGCAGAAATGACTCTTAATATTGAATGTGTATGGATTCCATTTGTGTTTGCATTCCCTCAGCCTCCGCACGCGAGAGAGAGGCGATGAATCTAACGAAGCTGGAGTGATAATGATGACAGTAATAGCAATAATTGTACATTTCATAATGAGCTCTCTGGGGGTTTTTTTCCCGTCCATTTGGCACTTTTAGTTTCAGCTGGTGGAATTCGCTGAGGCAGATTTGTTTCAATTTTCCGATAATGATGTCGCTGGGGAACATGTTTGCGGTTACCTGTTGCTCAATTTGTTTAATTTTTTCTTAGCGTGGATTTTCGTAATGCGAAGATATATTTCCTGGGCATCAACAAGGCGGAGCTTAAGTTAAATTTGAACACGACTGGATCAAATCAGCACTAGAAGTTCGTTTTAATTCTTTGACTCAGCTTTCATGTGATTATTCACGAAAACCTTCTCAATAATGTTAGCTAGCTTGAACGTATAGATATATAATGTATAACATCCTGGATGCCAGACAGTCTAGATATAAAGTCATCGATCCCCACATACTGTCCTCTTTAGTCACAGTCAGTTTTGTAACTGACTGAATAATTGTAACTTAAGCCCTGCCCCTTTTGACTAAAATTAAGCTTAACAGTTTTTAGCTGCACAGGTCTCCAAGTCCAAACACTAGCGCAACTTCTGACAAACACTTCCAGGCCACTTTCTCATTTCACAGTATAAAAACTAGTCAAACATTGCGAAGTCTTGCCAATGTACTGATTGTATAAATTTTGCGCCTCAACATCATGACAACCTCACGTGTCACCTTGTATGAAAAGTTACAAATGTGCAAAGTTTAATTTAATGTCTTAAGCGAGGTAATTGTAGCATTATAAGTTTGTTCATATTAAATACGACAACATCACTATACTCAACAGAATTCTCATTCTTTGTGCGGCAGGGTCCCATAATTGTAAATCCGCTTTAAAAAATCGTATGTAAAGGTTAGCTTTACAGGAATTTTGTCAAACATTAGCTTTGAGGTCACGTTTTTAGCTTTTGGATTGGAGCAAGATAATATTCCCCGTATCAACTACTTATACCTCGGGTTGGATTGTATGTGTACAGGTATGCTGAGGACAATAAATTCAGAGGTGCCAACATTTATGGTTTACGCTTCTTGAATTATTGCTACAGTCATACGAGAGACTATGCTTTTTATAGCAAAAAATTCATCTGGTAGAATAGGAAATTCACTGAAGGGGGAAAAAGGGCGCGGGACGTGAAAGATGTGTATTAGTTTCCGGTAGTGGCTACTTTCACGTCGCTGACTTTATCTAGGCAAACTTTGATAAACGTCAGTCTCGTGAGCCGAAAGAAAACAACAGGGTGGTGCTGTGGTCGCTGGTCTGTAAAAATTTGAAGGAGAGCCACACTGGACCTTTGCCTCGCAGTTGTACACGTTTGGAAAAAAAAAATTAAATTAGCTGTCTCGTCCACTAACAGGGTGGCTAGGGTATAATTCTGTTTTCTCTCTCTCCTTCTCTCTCTTTCTTTCTGCTTGATAAGATTTTCTTGTTAGCAACATTGGCACGTCTGTAAACGTCAGATCGAGTCATTCAAGTTACGCTTACTTAATTCGCGCCTCCCAAGTTACTTAATGCTATTTTTTTTTTATTGCTAGTTTGTTAAGGGAATGAAAGACGTATGTTTTGCATTAAACTTCTTGGGCTTAGAGACCAAGTATGCACAAGATCCATCATATTTTCCTTCAGAGTGCAAGACTATGAAACAACCATTTAATTTTGGCGTGAAGAGCTCAGCGGGGAACGACACAAAATTCCCAAAATCCTCACACACACAGTTTCCATGCCACTGAGAGGCAGATGGTCGTGGGATTTAAAACACACAAAGAAAATTTAAGAAAGCATAAAAACTCACTGTTAACATGAAGTTAAAAATTGTGAGTTAACCTTATTAACCTGCAATTAAAATCTTAATCATGTGCCAACGCCGTAGAGACGCAGTACGCTACACGATAGCACGCCTCATGCCTGCGCGTAGACAGTGACATCTGTTTATTTTTGTGTCTTCTTTCTGTTTCTCTTCGTAATTTATATTTATTTCTCAGAAACAAAACCAAATAGGGTCAGAACAATTTCCCTAGGCATGGTTTGAGATGAGAAACACCTCATTATTATAATAACACTGATAGCACACACGCTAGGCCCTGAAGCAACAATTTCCTGCATTATTGGAGCTGTCCGACAGCATGAGGTGACAAATCACCGGACACAAACAGAGTCCGAAAGAGTCTGCAGATTGTAGGCGACAGAATAATGTGAATTATTTTCACTTCACATGGACCTCTCGGGATTATAAAGTCACAAAGTAACTGCTAATGCCAGCCAGCTAGCTAGCTAGCTTGAGCTATCCTGACAGGAATTTCAGGTTGGACGTTTAACATCATATTCATAAATTAGCCAGCTAGTTCAAGTGAGTTAGTCTGACAGGATTTTGAAATATTTTTGTCATTTTTTTTTGGTAAACATGCCTGAACATAAACATGCTAGCTGAAACACGTGCTAACCTGACAAAACTGAGCCAACCTGAGCTAATCTTAACTGCTAATGCTAACCAGCTAGCTAACATAATCTAAAGTCTTATTAGGAAAGGTACAGGATTCATTAGCGTGAGCCAGCTAGCTCAATGGGGCTAATCTAAAAGGATTTCTGAGAGGATTTTTAAATCATGCTAGCTAATATGAGCTGACGTTCAGAATTCACTTCAGTGGAAGTCAGTTAGCTAAACTGTGCTAATTCACTGTAGTGTGAGTCAGCTAGCTAACACGATCTAACCTGAACTGATTTCTGAGAAGATTTTTTAAAAATCCTCTTCATAAATGATCGCAATCTTAACTGCTAAAGCTAACCAGCCAGTTAGCATAACCTGACAGCAATCTGAGAACTCACTATACTGTAAGCCAGCTCGCTAATGTGAGCTAATTTCTCACAGAGGTTTCTGAGAGGGATTTGAAACTCATATTAACTGGTAATAGTAACTAGCTAGCTAAAATAACCTGAGCATTTTTAAAATCTTATTCAGAAATATTCAGAATTCATTGTTTGCTAGCTAAAGTGAGGTAAAGGTGTCTAAGAGGATTAACTTTTAATCATATAATCTTAACTGCCAATGCTAAGTAGCAAGCTAGCATGTAACCTGACAGGATTTCTGAGAACATTTTTTAAGTCTGATTTAGAAATGTTCACTGTTGGTGTGAGACAGCTAGCTAGCCTGAGCTAACCTGAAAGGATTTCTGAGAGGATTTTTAATATAATAACTATTCATTGATTTTAACTGCTAATGCTAACCAGACAGCTAACATGAACGAATCTTAAGATAATGATGGAAGCTCCACCCTTTACACCAAACGTAACCATTAAGTATTTCCCTTTAATCAGCTTTCAGGCGTGATGTTTCTCCCAAACGTACGCCCACAGACTCCGACTAGCAAAGATTTCCCTGGGAAACAGGAAGAGAGGGGCATCATGGGATATGCATCACCGTGAGAACTCTCTGGACTCTAAGTGACTCTTGGAATGTTGCCATGACAAACTGAAGACAAATAAATAAACAAATGCAGAAATGCTGGAAAAGCAAGAATTGTCTTTTTGGAAGTGTCAAATGGAAGTGCGCTAGTCAGCATTGCTGTTATTGTTGCTTTGCTAACGTGTTGTCTGTTTATTGGCAGTGCACAGAGCTAGAATTTATTTTAGACTTGGAGTGTACGTGTGAGTGTGCGTGTGTGCGTGTGTGTGTGTGTGTGTGTGTGTGTGTGGTAAATCGGTTGCACACCGCAAGACTGGCTGGCATCAGCAAATCCAATAGCTTTGACAGGCTAATTCAACGCTAAATGGGAAATAAATGTACAAGCCGTCACAAGATATTACGGAGGATCGGTGAGAGGCTGGAGCGCCAAACACACACACACACACACACACACACACACACACACACACATATACACACACACACACACACACACACACACACGCACCCACACACATACACTTGCTCTCTCTCCGAGTTCTCTTCACTCTTTCCGATCAATATCTAAAGTCTTTTTAAGTAGGAATACCAAGTACTAGCACACACACACACGCCACACACACACTCACACACACACGCCACACACACACTCACACACACGACACACACACACACACACTCACACACACACTCACATCTCAGTACAGAGCTAGCAATCAGCAGAACCATCGACTCGGTGTGTATTCATTAAACCCAGAAACCATCTAAACAACCCGGGTCTAAAAGCAACACCGCTTCCTCATGGGTTCTTTTAAAAGTTAAAGGTTCTAGGTTTATTCAGTGAATGTCGCGGTTCTCGAAGAGGGTGCTAGAACATTTCTATGTGTACGATATCCGTTATAGACGTTCACGCAAGGAAACAACAGTTCGTAGCTTTCTGACTGAATCAGCGGCTCGGTGGCCGAGTTACTCAGCTCTCAGAGCCCCGACCAGCCGCCGGGCGTCTCCTCACTGCACTGACGCGGCCCTGATAAGGCCTTCCTTTCTCTTTCTTCTTTTTTTTCATTTTCACCAATCCTTTCTTTCTTTTCTAGTCTCTTTCTCACTTTCATTAAATCTATCTTTCTTTCTTTCTTTTCTTTCTTTCTTTCTTTCTTTCTTTCTTTCTTTCTGCTCTAGTCTCCTTCACTTTCACTCATTCTTTCTTTCTTTCACTTTTTTCTTTCTTTTTTCCCTTTCTTTCACTTTTACTTTTCTTTCTTTCTTTCTTTCTTTCTTTCTATCTTTCTTTCTTTCTTTCTTTCTTAATGCTCTAGTCTCCTTCACTTTCACTCTTTCTTTCTTTCTTTCTTTCTTTCACTTTTTTCTTTCTTTTTTCCCTTTCTTTCACTTTTCTTTCTTTCTTTCTTTCTTAATGCTCTAGTCTCCTTCACTTTCACTCCTTCTTTCATTCTTTCTTTCTTTCACTTTTTTCTTTCTTTTTTCCCTTTCTTTCACTTTTCTTTCTTTCTTTCTTTCTTAATGCTCTAGTCTCCTTCACTTACACACTTTTCACTTTTTTCTTGTTTTTCTTTTCTTTCACTTTTTTCTCTTTCTTAATGCTCTAGTCTCCTTCACTTTCACCCTTCTTTCTTTCTTTCTTTCTTTCTTTCTTTCTTTCCTGTAAGATTATTTTCATTGCCAGTAAACCAGTTGTATATCTTTTATATTTATCTACAGTTTAACATTCTGAGATTCTTCTAAAACCTCAGACGATGATTTCTGCTAACATGCACATTGAGAGTCTTTTATTTCCTTCCTCTTTTACGCATTTCTTTCCTGCGTAGAGATGTTCGGCAAAGTGTCTACACATAACCTTTCTGAAGCGAGTGTAATAGACATGCAGTTATCACGATAAATAACGAGAATCATGAGCGAGATTTGCTCAGTCGAACTACACTGGAAAGATTTTCACTTAAACGTTCATAATTCATACGTTCAGAAAACTCACACTGGCTTTTCTGAGAGTGTGTTGTTTTCCGTGGGTCAAAATTTCACAATCCTCGCTCCCCACGTACTTGTTCTCTCACTCACTCTCACACAAATCGAGTTTTTTTTTCTTTTGGTATAAAAAAATAAATATTTTTCTTTGGTATAAAAGCTCCAGAGAGTCCTGAGAGATTCGGTAAATTTTATTACAGAGCCATTTCCTAATGGAATCATATTTGGAGCGCTCTGGTAGGAAGTGTGTCCATTATTCCCAGGATGCCGTGCAAGTACAGTATGTCCTCTATCTACAGCCTGACACACACACACACACACACGCGCGCGCGCACACACACACACACACACACACACAGAAAGTGTTTTTTCCCCCCTTTTTCCCATTAGGACCTTCCACTGCCATCATGAGTAAAAAGCTATAAGTAGTAGTTTTAGTTCTGGGATTGTGAGGGAGTTTGATGTCCGTTGTTGCGAGGAGAGTTGACACTGTCCTATTATTCTGAGGACATTTGATGTTATTGTGAAGGCATTCGACGCTGTACTATAGTAGTGAGGACGTTTCACTACGTTGTCATTGTGGGAACATTTGATGTCCTGTTATTATGGGGATGTTTAAAACCACTCTGTTGCAGAGGCCTTTAACGCCAC
>CM041002.1:13408900-13428528 GCA_022985145.1 Pangasius djambal | reverse complement strand
TGTGTGTGTGTGTGTGTCCGCCATGTATACCCCATATGTTTCTCCATGACCCTTTAGTGCGTGACTACATGTAAGCATATCTACCCATATGTACGTGTGTGTGTGTGTGTGTGTGTGTGTTAGTGTGTGAGATCATATCAAACTCTCTCCACGGGCCATTTAGTTCCTATGCAGTCCAATTCCGCGGCAATGATTTGCGCATTCCGTTCCCCCTATTTACCCTGTGATAGTTTTGATGGGTTCCATGTGTCGGGACAGGAAGTGATGTCGTCCTTTCCTCAGCCAAGTGTTACATTTTTAAATTCCTCCTGAATCAGGAAAGGCGTGACTGCCCGGGTTCTTAGAAGCTGGGGGTTTTTTTTATAAAAAAAAAAAAAAAAAAAAGAAAGAAAAAAAAAGATAGAGGTCCATGTCATTTTGTCTTTTTTCTTTTAGTTTGTTTGTTTTGACTGGGTCAGATCAGCTGTCTATAATTTGTTTTCCTGAATCTCTCTTTAGACTCTCTCACACACACACACACACACACACACACATACACACACACACCCTTCCCTACCCTGCCTCTATTTTGGTAGGGGTGTGTAAGTCTGCACTGTTTCTATCACAGCCACCTACAAAGTCCTCACTCTCTAAAGTGCCAACAATTAACTTTATTTATTTTCACGATAACGTATCAAAACGTAGCAGCGATGTTTCCGGTAGCTTTAGCGACTGTGTTTCTACCACGAATATAACCGAGATTCGTGTCAGTATATCAGTAGCCCGCTGATATTCAAGAAGCTGCGCAGATACACACCTACAGCTAGCGGTTACAAAAACAGCTATCGGTTTTAACTATCGGTATGAGGGGTGGATAAATCAGTAGCCCAGGCGCCCGGGACAACTTCACGTCCAGGCTATTTATTTTTGTAGTTACAGGAAGGACAAGTCAGTTCAACAACATTACTCGCAAATACTTTCAAGCAAAACAAATATTTTCAATTGTTGTGTTTAAACATTATGAGCTCCAAGGTGTGAGTCAGCTTACGATTTAACGTGTTGAAAGAAAATAAGGAAGCTAGCCCGACTCCACAGCTCAAACTCTGGCCAACGACTTGCTGCCCTTTTTCCTTTTTTTTTTTTTTTTTGAGTGCGCAAACACAATGATTATAAACACGGCCGTTTCCCTTTAGTTCGTATTAATGCACTCATGTAGCTAACTTGCTCAGCGTACGTTTTTACATTACCTCTGCTCAAATGCTGTGCGTGCCCGGCTTCGTACTAGCGTCGTTGATAGATTAGGAAAGCGAGCTAACCGTACTAGCTAGCAATCTTTGCAACTTCCTTCCGAGCTTTATTTTTCTCCGTAACATTTCTATACACGTTGTGGGGTATGACAGGAGAAAATTGTGAAACCGGAATTATAAGTTTTTCTTCCATTTTTGTGCAACAGTAAGTTGTGTGTAGGGAACCGAAGAAACGTCGGACCACACGCGCGCCACGAATCATTCATGACAATCGTTTGAATTTGCTTTGCAGCGTATCATATCTCACTTACACACAACTGATAAAATCTCAATAGAAATGTGGTTTTTCGCAGCTCTGTTTCACACACGTACGTAGAAAATGAACAGTTGCGTGTTGGTTTGATGCTAGCTAGTGTGAATGTAGGAAGCCATAACACATCCAGGGACATAACCTCTGACCTTCATATCGAGACACATGCTCTATAAATACAACATTGCTATTTGACACAAATTGTGTTGTTCTGTCGATAATCAGTGAAACCGTCTCAGACTTTTGGTCTCTACTGGGATCCCGTGTTCTCCTCCCAGCTCTCGGGGATCGGTCCTAATTGGCCGTGTGGATCAGAGGGAGCGAGAGTCTGTGAATATCCGTAATCCGGGATAATCTCAGTGAGCTGTAACAATGCAGCAGAGCGGGTCTTTTTTAGGAAAACAAGAGACAAGAGACGGATTAGGACGAGGAGCTAATTACCTGCTGGAATGAGAAAAAGAGGTTATGTGGATTAAAAAGTCTGAAACTGCATTACCTTTACAAGCAAACTCATATTATACACATGTACACACACACGCTATCACTCACCAACTGTAGTCAGTCATGCAGACATCAGCATGTCCCTCACCACACACACACGTTCACACACAGACGCAAGCACACACACACACACACATTGAGTGTAATATAATACAAAATAGCAGATGACGGAGCAATGCAAATAACTTTGCAATGACAAACACACACCTGGTGATATTTAGGGATCAGTGGCATGTGGAAAACACCTGGGTTCTGTCGGCGCTGTCTGTTTTCACAGTTATTGATGGTGTCTCGCACACACACACACACACGCACACGCGCACACACACACACACACCCATTTACATGTCTGACTTAACTGCTCATATACATTAAACACAAATACTAACACACAATTTTACACACACACACACACACCTATAAACCCAAACTTGCCCGCTGTACAAGTCCCAGTGAATGGGCTGTTACTATAGAAACGGTAACGCTATACTATAGAAACGAGCGCATTAATATAAACCTGTGATTTGCAGCTTCTGACCAATCACAATCCAGAATTCGACAGCGCTGTTGTATTAACTGTATTGCTGTATTTGGTCCCTGTGCTACAGATTAGAGTTAATACTAAACACTAAATAACAGTTCGATTTTTTTTAGGACATTTCTGACTCTGCTAAGTAAAAGAACATTCCAGATGTGAGAGATATCGACTGCTCCTTTTCTCACTGATCCTGTCTCTGATGTCCGGATAAAACAACTTGTCTTGGACCCAATCTGTCTGGCGCTGTGCTAGCAGGCATACACGCAATAACAAATAAGATGTACACAAACTCCACAGCATGTACACACAAGGTGCGCATAAATGCTAGATCTGATCTGTGAGTGAGCAGCACTCTCTCATACACACACACACACACACACACACACACACACAGAAAGAGAGAAAGATCTACATTCTCCACACAAACGCCAGTGCTGGATTTATTACTGAATACTGACTCGAGCAACATGAGCTAACTGCTGAAGAAGTAGCAAGTATGGCACCCTGCTGCTCTACAAAAATAAATGAAAGCAACACACCAAAAAAAATGAACAGAGTATGAAGGATTTAAAAAAATACTCATAGTTTCACAGAATAAAACTCAGTGTAAACTAGATTAGCAGTCGATTCCCACTTGTTGAGTTGGAAGTGTATTGTATTGTTTATCGCATCATAATCCAGGGAGCTCAATTTGTTTCGAAAGAGGGAAACAGTGTTAGCTTCGCTTAGCAAAATCGTCCTCCACCTTGTCCCAGATCTCTGCATTCCTCTGAGTGAGAGCCGTGTGGATGCCAGCTGTTTTATTTTTTGGACGGCTGAGATAAACATGCTTCACAGCCACAGATAACAACATCGGATTATTCAGCCTTCATGAGGTCCACACACTCCTACTGCAACTTTCCTAAAGCCAACAAACTCCTGCTCCCCAGCCAGAGGTCTACAAGCTCCTACTCTAAGCTGGTTAAGATCTACAGGCTGTTAGTCCAAACTTCATGAGGACTATACACTCCTAAAGCAACCATCATGAGCTCTCATTCTGGCCATTCCTGAAGTCTACAAGTCCTAAAGCAGACTTATTTAAAAGCTTTTGTGCCAATTTTGTGTTCTATTAGTTTCTTTCTCAACCTTGCTGTGGTCTAGAAGCTCTTACTCCATCCCTCCTGATGTCTAGAATCTCCTACACCAGTCTTCGAGATGTCTACAAGCTCCTGTACCTGTCCTGCAGCTTATAAGTCCATATCCCATTCCTACTCTATCCTTCCTGAGATCTATAAGCTTTTTATGCCTACAAGCTCCTTTTCCAGCCATCATGTTGGCTACAAGCTTCTACAGTCATCCTGTGGTCCATTCCGTCCTTCTTGGGATCTAGACCCTCACTTCAGCCATTTCTGAGGTATAGAATCCTTCTATAGCATTTATGAAGTCTCCAAGCTCCTTCTTGAGATTTCTTGAGGCCTACAAGCTCCTTACCCCAGACATCATGATGTTTACAGGTCTACTCCAGCCTTTCTGATGTCTACAAGCTGCTATTCCAGCGTCTACCAACTTCTGGAACTGTCCTGTGGTCCATTCCAGTCTTTTTTGAAGTCTATAAACTCTTATACCAGCCTTCTTGATGCTATTTCAGTCTTCCTGAGAACTATGTGGTTCTACATTTCGGCATTGTTCCTAAGGTCCACAAGCTCTTACTCCAGCCATCATGAGGTCTACAAGCTTTTGTTCATATCTCACAACTCTCCTAAGGTCTACAAACACAGACAAGCAATTCCTGAGGTCTAGAATCTAGCCTTATAGAGTGCTACAAGCTGCTATTCCAGCCTTTATGAGGTCTACAAGCTATTATACACATCTTGTGGTTTAATAAGTCCTTTCCCAACCTTTCTAAGGTCTGCAAGCTTCTGCTCCAGCTTTCACAGGATCTACATTCTCCTATTTCCTTTTAGCAGTTCCAATCCCAACCCCAGCCTTCCTAAAAAAATCAGCTCTATTGATACAATAAAAAGTTGGTGTTCAACTTTCAAACACACAAACAAATAGCTTTCGAAATACATCACCATCACCATTAATCGTAAAGAAAATGGATGGAATATCCAAAAATGAATCAGACTCGAACCCATGACCCGTGTACATATCAAGAGGTTTGTTACACTTGCCATGGACTGGACCACCCAGAGACTAGATGCAAATATCCACTACTGCCATAAAACCAGTTTGTTGTGACTGGAATCCAGTCACTTCATACTAGGAATTATGGGAGTCACATATTTCAGGTGTTGAAGTCGCCAAATGCAGGTTGTCACGGCATTAGGGGTCACAGGGTCAAGCCAGGGAGACAGCAAGCTATTGCTCTGAGTTACTCATTTAGCTGTTGTGTGTGTGTGTGTGTGTGTGTGTGTGTGTGTCTGAGTAGAATAATGACAATGTGTAGAGTGGACTTTCCTATACAAACGAGCTTAAGTGATTGACACTTGTTTGTTCAGTTAATACAATAATTAAACAAAGCAACTCAGAATAAACAAACCAAACTTAGAGAGGCATGGACTTCAAATCCAAACCATCTCCTGCCCCAATCTGTCTGATAATCTGCCTGAAGAAAATCACTGAAAAAGCACAGCGATGAGGCGAGTACTGTTGGTGCCTCATGGCTCCAGGGTGCAGGGTTCCATCCTGAGCTGCAGTTGTTCCACTTGGTTTCCTCCAGGTACTCCAGGTTCCACCTTCTTCCCAACAAATCACACCTCCAGCCAAAGATCTCCAGCTGAGAATGGTGCTAGATTTATTGCTGAACAATGAACTTGTTTAGCAGAAATTCCACAACATTAAATGTAACTATAAAGGGGTAAAATGTGCAATGTGTCATTCTTTAATAATTAAAAAAATGGAAGCATTGTCAAATTGCTGTAGTATAAAAGAAATAAGACACTTCAGGATGTGTTATTATAAGACAATAATTTGAAATTTCCTTCTTTATTTCTGCAGTGGAGCTACAAGACTAATGTAGCTAACAAGTAATGGAAGCTTATAGCTACCAGTTTAGCACCGTGTAAACTACATAGCTACATCACTGCACACCCACATCAATAAACACTTTTATAACTGCAGACAAAAAAAATGAAAAGTTATGGAAAGTCTGGTGTCAGACAGAGATAGGAGGTGTGGCCTAAAGTCTAAAGTTGAAATTGGATCTGTATATTTATTATGATGGTCTTATTTTGTATAACTGTAGCAGCTTAGATGATGCGAAACTGGTAGCTTCCATTACTTGTTAGCTACATTAGCCTCGTAACTCCAGTTACAAATGGACTTCAGTGAGAGGCTCTGAAATCCAGAATGGAATTTAAGTGCTCTCACTTAGATTGACCTTTGCCCTCAGAGCCCCTGCTATGCCTGGTGACCTTTCACCTTTATAAACCTGCAGGTCAGCTCCAGACGCTCATGCTGCACTGAGGCGTCTCGGCCTCTGCTGGTGTGTGTCGTTTTAAACTCGGCATAAACTCAAACGAATCTCTGCGTGATGGAAAGACGCCACACTGTCAGGCAAAAGCCTTGCAATAGATGTTGCTGAGTTGCATTTATTATTATTATTATTATTTTTATTATTACTAATATTATTATTCAATTTTTACATTTGTTTTTCAGACATCTGCTGCGTTATCGGAAAAAGACCGAGCAGGTAGGTCCTCACAATTTTTCCGTGTGTTTATGGCTGCCTGAAGTTCACTTCCCTGCTTCTTCTGCTTGTGGATATACAGCCTGTGAATGTGATGTCATGCTGCTGGGACTTGTGGGAAATCCATCTTCGTTGAATATGAGCAGTTAGAAAGCATTAAAACTAGCTAGGTAGCTAGAAAACATTACCCAGTGCTCTCTATTTGAGTATTTTAGTTCATGGTTTCTCAAGTTGAGGAGGAAAAACAAACCAAAAAAAACAGTTCTGGTTCATTCTGTATTCTGGATTTTGAGTTGTAGAAGAAACGACGTCTGGTCTGCATGCTAAAGCAAGCTAGTCAAGTTGAGGTTGTGCCTAAGTGTGCTTTGAGTGTGACAGGAACCTTGGTGTGTTCTCCCCGTCTGGGCAGTTCTTTAGGAAGGCGAGAACATAGAAATCGCACTCGGGTTCCAGAGAGTCTGGGCGTGGTTTTATTCAGCACTGACACCGTGCTATCCATGTTCGGGTGATTTTTTTTGTGATTTCTACTTACACTTAGTAAAAGTTTGTTTAACTCAATGAACAAAAAAAAGAGGAATATCTTCAATAAGCAGAAAGAAAAAATAAAACGGTTGACATTTTCTTTAAAACTTCAATAACTACATTATGCAATAAAAGGCCAGAAACTCATAAATGCATGTACGACTACAGAAGAATTCGCCAAAGTGACACAACACAACAAAAGTGTTTTAAGCATGCGCATAAAACAGCAAAGCACTATAATGTACTATACGTCAGTGTTTGCGATGTAGTTGTAAATATTAAGATCCAAAAATAAGAAATAAAATACAGAGCAGTGTTATCATTCTAACAATATTTAGTTTTGCACCAAAGCTACGAGTAACAAGTAGGGACATGTTATAGCTACCAATTTAGCTACAATGTCTACAAACTACATGTCTAAATATTCCAACAATCATCTCAATCAGCTTTGTGGAGATGTTCAGTGTCTCAAACAGACTTGTGATGTGGTTTCTGACACAATGTTATCTATAAACTCAGACATCACGGAGCTAAAAACAGTTTGGGGTTTATGTCGAATGTAAAAGTGTGTTTATGATTGTTTATGGTGTTTAACACCAACTGAATTCCACTTCAACCAAATTTAAACAGTGTTTGTCAAAATGTTTGAATCGGTGGCCCACTGGAGTGACATCAGTCCGAGGTCGAGTTATGCAGTGTGATGACCCCCGTGGTTCTGCGGCTCTTTGTGTGTGTACATGATGCAATCCAGAGCCGACGCCAGCACAATGTCCCCCCTGTTCACGGCCCACCAAAGCTTCCCTTTATCGGTCTGAGAAACATGGGCTTCTTCTTTGTGCTTTTCCATCATGCAAAAAGGGAGCACGTTCATGCTACATTTTTTTGCATTGTTATTTGATCATGTATTAAAGATGAATGTGTTGGAAAAGGATGGAAATGTCAAGCGTGATGAATCACAGGAAAGTTCCTGTGTCTTAACACCTAGGCATGAAACTAACATGTTTGCGTACATGGCTATTTTAAGGTATCATGGGGCACATGTACAGAACTGCAAACAGAGCGAAAGTTCATACTGTTCCTGGTCCTGGCTCAAGGAATTTTGGCCTCATTGAAGGCAAGAAACAAAGTTCACTTGGATTTTCCTTGGTGTGATACTTTTGTTAAGGTTAGGATGGACAGTCTATTTAAAATGATAATACGTAGAATTGTTCGCGGTCCAGATTGTGACCAAAATGGTCAATAAAGTACATCACATAAAACTGAGTTCCATCTGGCAATCTAAATCATGGGTTCTCCAACTTTCTGCAGCCAGGAACCTCTTTGTCTGTAAAATAAATTTCATGGATGCACTCAGCACAGATTTATCTTCAATTCAATTCAATTCAATTT
This sequence comes from Pangasius djambal, assembly GCA_022985145.1. Lineage (NCBI taxonomy): Eukaryota > Metazoa > Chordata > Actinopteri > Siluriformes > Pangasiidae > Pangasius > Pangasius djambal. The sequence goes on along the minus strand of CM041002.1, from coordinate 13,420,372 downwards.
TATTTGTATAGCTCTTTTAACAATGGACATTGTCACAAAGCAGCTTTACAGAAATATATAAATTCAGGATATACATTTTAAGTTCATAAATTTATCCCTAATGAGCGAGCCAGAGGCGACGGCGGTGAGGAAAAATTCCCTGAGACGATATGAGGAAGAAACCTTGAGAGGAACCAGACTCAAAAGGGGACCCATCCTCATCTGGGTGACACCGGATAGTGCGATTATATATACTATATGTTCAAAAAGTGCAATTGTGTAACCATGAAAGTTTTGTTTTGTTGAAGTTATCAACTGTTCACTGATGGCAAAAGCAATTGTAGCCCTAAGCCATTGTAGCAGAACTGTTTATATCAACTGAAGTCCAAAGCCACCTTCATGGTTTCTAAGTGGTACCATCCACAGTAATCTCATGTCACTTCAGGCTGTGTCATCCTCAGCAGTAGCAAGTGGTTTCCAAGTGATGAGAAATCCAGCCAGAAGTTGGGCATCAGGGTGGATTAGGCAGGTCCGGAGAGCAGAAGGGTTCAGGATATTTTATGAATAGAACGCGACTATTAAAATTTCAGGCTCATTATTCAAATGTGCACAATGGAACTTTATTAGAGCCATAGAACTTTTTTATTCCTTCAACTTTCCAACACTGGAAACGACTCATTTTAACTCATTTGAGTTACTGATCCAGTCAAACCTTCAGCTAAAAGAACAGCTTCAGTGAGCACTTTATCCTGGTCAGTATGGTGGTGGATCCAGATCTACCAATGTCCAATCTACCTACATGCTTTTGAGAGGTGGAAGGAAACTGGAGAACCCAGAAGAAACCCACTTGGACAAAGGGAGAACATCCTGATATTAACCCAAGCTCAGGATCAGATCAGAGATCCTGAAACTGTGAGGTGGTAATGCTACTCTATGCATCGCCCTGTCATAAATAAAAACACATTTTTAGACCAGAAGATTGTGAGTTCCACTGCTGTAACCAGATAAAATCAGAGACCCACTGACTATGCTCCCCTTTTCAAGAACCACTGCAATGGTTCTTTGGTCTGTCCCTCTTTCCTAACCCTTGAGATTTGTTCGTATAACCTTTATTCTTTATAAGGCCATAGTGGTTAACCAGCTAAAGAACTCTTGAGGAACCCTTTGGTTTATCATTCCTCTGAAGGACTGTCGTGAAAATGAAAGCTAGAAAAAAAAACCCTAAACACTAGGTGTGTTTGATTTCCAGCTACTCTGAGTCTGCCATTATAAACTGCGCCCCCACTTCCTGTTCCTCTTGGACCCACTTGTTAAGATCAGGAAATTCCACTGTGCACTCTTTGGATGGTGAGACAGGAAAGAAAAGAGAAACAGAAAAGGTAGAGTGGTGACTGCAACTGCCCACAGAATGAAGGAAAGGAAATAAAAGCCATGCTGGGAGGGTAGCAGCAGCCCTGCCTTCTTAGAGATCTTCATGCTGTTTATATTTGATCAGCCGTTAACATTCTTCTCTCCTCCGAAACCAGATTCTCCTAAACCAAGCTGAATTAAGTTATAAGAAATCATAGAATTTAGAGAAAGGTATGCGAACTGGCCTTCATTCTTAATAAAAATATTTTTAATTTACGATTGACCCCACCTTGTCCAGACCATTCACCATGTGTTCAGCAATTATTCAATTTCCCACTGAGAGCTGGAACAGTTCCTGAACCAACACAAGCAGGTTTTCAAAATGATAAATACCAGTGCTGTTCTGACCTCAGTCTGAAAGAGTGAACTTGTATGCTCACCTGCGGTACTCTTTGGTACCTGCAATAATCTCTGAATAGACCCCCCCCATGCTTTTTCTTTCTGAATCCGAAAGCGCTTTGATGTGTCAGTTCCTTCTGAGCATTCCTACCCCCATTACCCCCACTCCTCCAACCACTGAGTGGAACCAAGGCAAGAACAAAGGGTCCATTACTAACTCCTATAGCAATGTTCTCAGATGCAGGTCCAGTGTAGAAAGGTCTGGTTGATTAGGATCAGATTGAAGGGGTCTTGATTGGACAGAAAAGTACCAGGGCAAGGTAGGGAGCTGTTTAATCAGAACCTGAATGAGAAAATGTATTATGAAAAAAAAAAAAAAACTTGAGATACTAGATACTGGTGGGCTAAATGGGCAAGGATCTGCAAAGGTGATGCATTTCGTTTTGTAGGGATCTGATGAGGATGGTTCTTTGGTGCAGGGGATCTCTAAAGCCTGATGGAGTATGAAAATTCCTCTGCTGTGACAGGAATGCTTGAACGAATGTCAGCACATGACGTACCAGACATGCGGGCTGTTTTGCATACAGAGACTTCAGGTTGACGGGAATACCAGATGCTGGGAACTCCGTGCAACACTGTGTAATTCATTTCCTTAATAAAAACCATGGCAGTGATTTAAACTCCAATGCATGGGAGTGCTATACCATGCAATATTTGACAATTCAGATCTAGTAGCAACCACATGAGGCATCTGTACCATGACTATTTCTGATCCTTAATAGCCTCTGCATAAGGCACCAGGAATAACAATATATACTAAGCATACCGGTATTGGGTGGAGACTGCCCAACAATGGCCTTGGCCTGCTCTTTAAATAGCCCAAAGAGCAACTGCGTAAAAAAAAAACCCCACAATAATCACCATCCATCTCTCGATAGCAGTGCCTCGACTGAACTTTCACCTGGAGAGCTGATTATGTAAGAAGTGGACACTTGAATATAACACATGTTTACATGACACGCTATCTATGGACGGAAAGGTGGAGAGAGTAGAGAAGTATTTTATCACTCTGAAGAGCACTTAGGAATATCTTGAGATAGCCTCAGTTTCCAGGAACAAATCCTTGTGTTGTGGAGAAATGGAAAGGAAATCTTTTTTTTTTTTTTTTTTCCACAGATCTAAACATTCTCCTACCATCAGTGGTGTTTCCACCGATGTTTTTAACATCAGACTACAAGTTAAATAAAAACGGCAGATGAGGCAGTTGATATATGACCTGGAATGATTGACAATTGTGTACATGTTTTGAACGTTTCTGATATTTCCCGCTTGAAAGAAACGGCGATCTCGCTTTCTGTCAAGTTAAATGGAGAATATGTTGGGTTCATTAAAGTAACGTAAAATCTATCAGTGTGTCTTCAGCAACAGACAAAGTATATAGTGAAAAATCAGTTAACTATATTTATTAGGGATGCCATCAGAAATTTTTTTTCACCGGTTTTTCCAGTGAAAGAGAAAAAAAAGGCTGAACATTTTCAAAATAAAATTAGGCATAGAAAATTAGAAGTGTCAAATTTAACTCTTTACAAAATGTTTTAATGGTAATTTATAATTATACAGTGATTAAAAATGCTGTTTGCTCTCCCGCCTGAAAATGTCCGGCATGTATGTTTTTTTTTTATTGCAACGAATTGGGGACTACACAATTTTGGAAACTGGGCATATGATCTTTTTAACTTCCTGGTACATTCAGGAAGCTTTATAAGGCCACACTACACATTTAAAATTCTGTGCTTCTTCACAGTGTTTCCTTTAAGCCCTGATGTGTAGTCCAAGCTGGAGGCGTGTTATACTGTGGAAAACAAGTTTAAATTTGGTCAGCATTTCTGGAAAAGATGTGTTTCCTGGAGCTGCAGTGCTGGCTTTTCTCCCTGTTTCAGGGAAGCTCGTTCAGTCCCAAGATCGACACCTGGGGAATTCCTGTTTTAGTCACCTACTTCACCCTACTTTTGAAATGTTTATTCCACTCCAACAATAAGGATACGAATGAAAGGACATGAACTTTCCATGTAATATATTTCCTTTGAATGATAAACTATGCAGGAATAATTGCACCCACATGGCTTTCCTGCTGTTATCTCTGGTTCTTACTGGCCCCACACATGGCAGTCCTCGATTTAGCCGAGGCTTATGATTCATTCGATCTGCTCTGCCCTTATTTCGTCTATCTTTCTTTATCTCAGCTATTGTAATTGCAATGTGGTTTATCATAACAGTAAAAACAAGCCATGCTTTTAAAAAACGAAAAGCAATTCAGGCACTGTAAAAAAAAAAAAAAAAAAAAAAAAAAAAAACATGAAGAATGTTGAGGATATGTTTTTTTTTTTTTTTTTTTAATCTCCTCCTCTGGTGACTCTCCTCTCTAATGAAAACTATTTTTTATCTTTAATTTGTGGCTTAATGAACCATCAGAGAATCCACTCAGCCTCAATCTTGGCACTCATCCATCTACCTAACTCGATTATAATACCTGAATTAAATACTTTAACGTCCAAATTAGTTTCAATTTCACACCGAATGACTTAATAAGCCGTGTTTGGCCGCTAGTCGCAGAGCTAAACAGGCTTTTGGGTTGTAGTTAGCTGGTTTAATGGTGGTTCAGCTTAAGACTAAAAAAAAAGTTATGAAGGTAGAGGATAGAGGTGTTCAAGGCTGCTTCATTGTGAGCATGCCATCTCATACACACACACACACACACACACATACACACACACACAAAACCTCTTCACTGATACATTTTCCCTCTTTTCCACTTCCTGTACACCAATTCCTCATCTTTATCGCTTGTTTTCCTCCCGTGTCAGAGTAAATAAGACACACTGTGCTCAGGGTTGGACCAAGTGAAGGACGCTAAAAACGTTTCCTCCGCCTCGTCTTTTTATAGTCTGTCTTCTTTTTATAGCCTGGGTTGTCACATCTGTGTGTGTGTGTGTGTGTGTGTGTGTGTGTGATCATCAGACAAACAGGGTGGGAAACGAGACAGAGAGACATGTCTGTGGCGCTGAGCTGTGAGTCAGTGTGTGGTGATTTTTCCTCGAAGACCCTGAGGCTTCCTCTCTCACTGGCAGCTGAATGAACTTTATTGATAAAATCAACACAAGAATGGAATGTTCCTGTGATATGACACACTGCTCAGACATAAATGTGTGTGTGTGTGTGGGTGTGTGTGTGTGTGTGTGTGTGTGTGTGTGTGTGTGTGTGTGTGGATGGTTGGCATTGGCACACTGGTACTCCTGAAATGATGCTGCCCCCATACTGTAATTGATGGCAATTAAAAAAACATGATCTGTTGTTCAGTCCGTATTTTCTATCCCCCCATTTTTTCAGGTTTGAAGGAATATTCTTGTGTTTAATAGACAGGGAGAGAGAGACATAATGAGAGAGAGAGACAGAGAAAGACATGAGGCCAGAGAGAGAAAGACTTAGAGAATCATCATGACAGAGAGAGTCATCATGAGAAAGAGACAGAGAGAGAGAGAGAGAGAGACATGAGGAACAGAGAGAGAGACAGAGAGAGAGAAAGAGAGAGACATTATGAGAGTGAGACATAATGAGAGAGATGGAGAGAGAGACTTCGAGAGGCATCATGAGAGAGAGTCATAATGAGAGAGACAGAGAGAGAGAGAAGGAGAGAGACATTATGAGAGTGAGACATAATGAGAGAGCGAGACGGAGAGAGAGAGAAGGAGAGAGACAATGTGAGAGTGAGACATAATGAGAGAGAGATGGAGAGAGAGAGACATGAGGACAGAGAGAGAGAGAGACTTTGAGAGGCATCATGAGAGAGAGAGACATGAGGACAGAGAGAGAGCGAGTGAGAGATATAAAGAGAGATAAGGAGAGAGGGAGATAGATCATCACTGTAATGTAGCTTTTACCGCAGAGGCTGTTCGGCCTGAGAGTGCTTTCTCTTTCTCACACACTCACACACACACACACACACACACACGGGCTCCAAACCATGGGTGAGTCTCTGTGTGTGTGTGTGTGTGTGTGTGTGTGTGTGTGTGTGTGTGTAATATTATTCCATTGGTGTATTATTATTGTTTATGTGGACTATATAGTGTATAGTGTGTGTGATTTGGGACACACCCAAAGTGGACTGACTATATTGGTTATGTGGCCTACATAGTGAATAGTGTGTGTGATTTGGGAAGCGCCCACAGTGGACTGACTATTGTGTTCATGTTACCTATATAGTGAACAAGGAATGTGGTTTGGGACACGCCCACGGTGCACTAGTGATGATGTTTATGTGGCCTATATAGTGAATTAGGTGTGTGGTTTGGGACACGCCCATTTGTGCCCTATATAGTGAATGAGGTTTGTGGTTCGGGACACGCCCATTTGTGCCCTATATAGTGAATGAGGTTTGTGGTTCGGGACACGCCCATTTGTGCCCTATATAGTGAATGAGGTTTGTGGTTTGGGACACGCCCATTTGTGCCCTATGTAGTGAATGAGGTTTGTGGTTTGGGACACGCCCATTTGTGCCCTATATAGTGAATGAGGTGTGTGGTTTGGGACACATCCATGGTGGACTAATGATGGTGAGGAGTTTGTGAGAGCTTATGTTCCCTGTGTAGTTAACACTGTGTGTGTGTGTGTGTTTGTGTGTGTGTGTGAGTTATTAAACATCACTGATGAGTGGATGGATGCAGATGGATGGAGAAAAGAAAGTGCTGCATCATCACTGCAGTGTGTGTGTGTGTGTGTGTGTGTGTGTGTGTGTAAAATGGTTGTTAAAAAGAAAAAGCATAAACACACACAAACAAACAAATATCAATAAATATGCATGAATATGTAAATCAGAGACGCCTCCATGTCCTCCTGTTATCTCAGATAGCCTAATGACATCACTAACACTTCCTAACTGAGCTAGCCGGAGGGCTGTAAAGAGACACTTATGTAGCATTTATGGAAGGAGTCTCCAGTGTCAGCCGCATTCTGGTCGCAGTCAGATGCCTAAAAGCTGCAGCATGGAGCATTCGACACGCCCCTGAAACCTGCCGTCAGGGTAAACAGACAGAGTGTACTGACAGCGCGAGTGTGTTTACGGCCGGCTCCACGGCTCGGGTGTGTGCGCAGACACGCTACGCCCTTCAGCCTTGTCTACACGCTCTTATAACGCTGATGACCTTGATGCCTACACAAAAGCATCAACTCCCCATAAACATACTCCAGCTGGCCTTGGCATATGGAAAACAAGCGGATGAACATGGAGGAAGGAAGAGAGAGAGAGAGAGAGAGAGAGAGAGAGAGAGGTGTGAATTTGAGGACAATGACTGAATGGTGTCCTTATATTTCCATTAACTTCCATATATCCATATACTTCCTTATACTTTCATATATTATCCCTAAGCTTATGTATATCCATATACTTCCATATGCTTCTTTATACCTATATATATATTCATATATTCATATATCTCCATACACTTTCATAGACTTCCTCATGCTCCCTTATATTTTCATAGACTCCCATTATATTTCCATATACTTCCCTACACGTCCTCATACTTCCTTATACTTCCACAGATGGCCATTGACTTCCTCATACTTCCATAGACTTCCTCATACTTCCATAGACTTCCTCATTCTTGCAGAGACTTTCATAGACTTCCTTATATTTCCTTATACTTCCACAGATGGCCATTGACTTCATCATTCTTACACAGACTTCCATAGATTTCCTTATACTTCCATAAATGTCCATAGACTTCCTCATACTTCCACAGACTTCCTCATACTTCCATAGACTTCCTCATACTTCCACAGACTTCCTCATACTTCCATAGACTTCCTCATTCTTGCAGAGACTTCCATAGACTTCCTTATATTTCCATAGACTTCCATTGACCTCCTCATACTTCCTTATACTTCTATAGATTTCCTTATACTTTCATAGACTTCCAAAGACTTCCTTATACTCCCAAACCTTTTTTGCAGTTAAATGTAAAAAAAAAAACGATTATGTTCATTACAGAATATTACACAATAACCTTAATATCGTTCGGTTTGTAGAAAAGAGGAAGTCTGGCTCAGTTAGTGTGTCTTTCCTGTTTTTATAATCCTTTTACATTTAGCATGTCCGAATTAGTGATTAGCATGTCAGAATTAGCACCTCCGTCCAGACAAAGGATCAGAATGGTTTTTATGGGCCAAAGGTCTCATTGCAGTCGGAGACTTTAACCGCACATTGGTCCATTTGTCCTTCAGAAAGGCTTCGGTGTGATTAGCGATGTTAGCACTAACCTGCTAATGAGGTTATGTAACCTGATAATACCTTACCGCTACGGGAAATCTCACGAAATAGCGCGAGAAAGATTATTTCTGAAAATTGTGTCCAGATATAAAAATCAAGAATTTATGATTTAGTAAATAATTAGTCTTCAAACCACTCTTTAAAACGTAACATGAATAGCTTTACTTGGATAAATAGAAGTAAAAAAAACTAGCACACTGTGTTAATAAACACATCTCCTGATAAAGACGTAACCAGCGTGACGTCGTCTCTGAAGAACGCCCCAATCATTTGAAAGCAGCCTTGCATCTAAAATCCTTTGTGTGTGTGTGTGTGTGTGTGTGTGGACGCTTGAGTGTGTTCACTTTCAACAACTAATGCAGTCTTTTTTCCCACTTCGTTGCCTTTTGCGTCTGGTGTAAAAGGATTAGCGACAGGGAGTCTCGTCGGCTTGTCTAGGAAAAAAACGCCTTTTTTTAATTTTAAATAAAAATTACTCGCAGTATAAACAGTAATAATGGAAACAGAGCAACAAAAACACTTCCTAAAAAAAATCCTGTATTCTAATATATTATATTAATTAATATATTAACTAATATATTATATAAATATTAAATATTTCAATTTATATATATATATATATACTGTAAATAAATTGCAAAAAATAAAAAAAAAAATTTAAAAATACAAAAATATATTGCAAAAAACATAATATTTAATGTAAAATGTATATAATGTAATTTAATTTAATTTAAAATACATAAAATTCTATAAACAGTCTCACTTTTATAAATGATCATATTAAGGCCCGATACCTTTTTTTCTTGACACATATTTAAAAATTAAATTAATGTGCGTTAAATGTGTTAAACTGTTGATCGCCGATTCGCGTCTGTCGTCCTTTAATAAATACAAATCGCAATCTTTGGCAAATTGCTTTGCTATAAGAGGAATAAAGTACATTGGGACATGCTGTTATAGGAAAATAATCAACTTCAGCTTCAGCTTCATCACAACACACCCAGTCGTGGATTATTTTCCTAGAACAGCACGACACACACGTGTTACTCTTTACGTAATTCGCTCTTCTTTTTAAAAAAGAAATGTTAATGCTGGTGATGCATTATGTTAGAATACACAATAAGCTAATAAACGAATTATCCTGACTTTACCCCCCTCTGTGCATAAACACACACACACACACACACACACACAGACACACAGACACACACACACACACACACACACACTGCACTGCTGTAAATCCTTCCTTAACCAGAGCTTATTAATGCACGCTCAGGAAAGCAGTCTTTAAAATAATTACAGCAATTTTCATCAGCGGGTGTCATTACTATTATGATTAAAATATATATATATATATATATATATAATAAAAATAATAATCACAGGTACTTTTGAGACATTTTTGTCTGGCTTTAGCGTTGAGGTTTTCCAGTTCAGAGAAAGTACGCAGCCAGTGAACTGCTGAAAAAGTCGAAATGTTATATAATTTGTGTGAAATTATGAACAAACATCTCACACACTGTGTGTACGCTGAGGCCAGCGTGAGTCATCCGTCATTACTGTTACAGTTTTACTTGAGTACGGACTTTTGCTACGATACATTGTGTGTGTGTGTGTGTGTGTGTGTGTGTGTGTGTGTGTGTGTGTGTGTGTGTGTGTGTGTCAGACATACTGTGTGTCTGAGTCATGTCGTGTTTAGAAATGGGATGGGACTGTGATCTATCTATAAACACGTTCTTCACTCCTTTAAAGCTCTGACGATGTAGCCGCAAACTGAGTGTGTGTGTGTGTGTGCGTGTGTGTGTGTGTGTGTGTGCGTGTGTGTGTGTGTGTGCGTGTGTGTGTGTGTGTTTTATCTTGCTGTAGGTTTCAAACATTCCTTCCTGTTTAATGTTCTCGATCTGTTGACAGTAGAGATGGCCTCGACACCGGTCTCGCCACCACCACACACACGCGCACACACACACACAAACACACACAAACACACACACACACACACACACACACACGCATCCGCTTTTATCAAATTTGTAGTCATTCTTAAATCTGAATGTAATGATAATTTATGTTTATTATCAATTTTTGATCATTACTTTCTTCAGAAAATATTTCCGTAATGTTAGCAAGCTAGCTCGGTTTTATTGAGCAGGCTAACTCCCTACAAATTGCTAGCTAGCTTTGTTTTTGATATTCTCTAATGTTAGCTCACTAGCGTTAGTTGGTTTGAAGAATATTTACAGCTAAGCTATTAGCTAATATTTTTGTGGGATGTTGGTGATCAGTAGAAGTAAGATGTTTCAGGTTTTATAGTAAACCTGAGCTTTTGTTTGTCTGACTTATTAGCAGGATAGAAGGTAGCATGATCCATGTTTATTAGCCGTATTTAATCTACGTGGTGGATTGGAAATTGAAATTCTGAAATAATTTTAGCTATATTTGTATAGTTTCAACAATCCAATTAACGTTTTTTTTTACATTTGCAGTTGATTTCTTTTAATTTTGGCTCTCAGGTTTCTGGTAATAAACCAACAACTCGTCTCCCTGTGTCTGTTTACACAACCGTAAACTTTAGCGCATCGCTAATTTGGCCAAACATGGCAGACGGTGTGTATGAAAGTGTGTTTCGAGTGTTTTTATTTGTGTGTCAACAGAAGTGAGGTATGTGGGAGAGAGGCATCGGTGGTGTCCTTGTCTAGTCTGAAGGCTGTGTTTGTGTGTGTGTGTGTTTGGAGGAGTGACAGGAATGTTTTCCTGAACCCAGTGACTCCTTCACCACATGTTTGCTTTTCTGTTTTTCATTAATTCCTTCACTGTCAGTCTCTTTTACACACACACACACACACACACACACACACACACACACACATATATATTCAGTCCCTCATGGATCAGGGATTTACTCAAAAAACCATAGCAAACTGTAACAGAACACTTAGAGTGACATCATAGGTCAGAGGTCAATTGGATATTAATACACGTGTTATATTTGTTACTGTTATTATTATTATAGTACAGACACGTTATTCATCACGTCTCAAATGTGCACAAACAGACCAGCATCAGTCCTAAACCCCATAAACCTTAAACCACGCTCAGCGTGATGTCATAGGTCACGAGTTTTACTACACACACTCTCTCAGGAGCGATGTTTCCAGCCGAAGAGAAGCAGCTGTGCATGTTTTAGGACGGAAGTTGCTCCCTGAGACGTGCTCTGTGCTAATGTTTGGAGAACGAGCGCTGAGGAAACGTCTGACTTCACATCTGGACTGAAATGAACTGCTGTGTAAATCATCTGATCGCTTTATTGAGCTGGAATTCTGGAAATTTCCATCTCTTTCGATTACTGTGGCCTGTGTAACTGGCAGTCTCAGTGAAGGAGGCGTGGCCTGTGTGTCTCAATCCCAGTAAAGATGTGG
>CM041002.1:13381831-13408800 GCA_022985145.1 Pangasius djambal | reverse complement strand
TGTGGCCTGTGTACCTGTCAGTCCCAGTGAAGGAGGTGTGGCCTGTGTACCTGTCAGTCCCAGTGAAGGAGGCGTGGCCTGTTTACCTGTCAGTTCCAGTGAAAGAGGCGTGGCCTGTGTACCTGTCAGTCCCAGTGAAGGAGGTGTGGCCTGTGTACCTGTCAGTCCCTGTGAAGGAGGCGTGGCCTGTGGGGCTGTTAGTAAAAGAGGCATGGCTTGTGTGACTCAGTTAGACTAAAGGAGGTTTGGCCTGCGCACCTGACAGTCTTAACGAAAGAGGTGTGGTTTCTATACCTGTCAATGGCGGTGAAGTATGCATAGTCTGTGTGCCTGTGAAGATTCGGTGAAGTAGGCGTGGCCTGTGTACCTGTCACTCTTAATGAAGGAGGTGTGGCCTGTGTACCTGTCACTCTTAATGAAGGGGGTGTGGCCTGTGTACCTGTCACTCTTAATGAAGGGGGTGTGGCCTGTGTACCTGTCACTCTTAATGAAGGAGGTGTGGCCTGTGTACCTATCAGTTTTTGTAAAAGAGGCCTGACCTGTGTCCCTCTCAGTGTCTGTGAAGAAGGCGTGGCCTCTGTACCTGTCAGACTCAATGAAGGAGCCATGGCTTGTGCATTTATTAGGATTTTACTGTTTTTCGTAATACATGTTGGGCGTTATCTCTTACATAACTTGGGATTACGACTTGCAGATTGACGGTAAGTCGATTTAATGTTCTGCAGAAGCCACATACAGCCTTTCCATCATTAAATAACAAAATCAGCCAGGATTTAAATAATAACGCTGGCATATAATACCAGCTCTGTTATTGTTCTGCTTGTAAGACGGTGTAATCCTGAGCTCGGCTGTTTTGTTTACCCACTCCAGTGTTTCATATCCTTGAAGGATGCCGCTATGATCTTATCCCGGAGCTCTCACACTGTAAGAATGTTCTCTTTTGCAATCTCTCTCTTTATCTCTCTCTTGTGCCTAAACCATGGCTTTTTCTTTAATTGCACCCCTCTATTTTTGAATATCCTGGGTAATGACCAGTGGGTGGAGTGAATTAGAGTGGCTTATGTAATGTACATCGCAGCCACTGCTGCTGCTTCAGGAATGTCTGAGGGGTTTCTGTGTGTTTTCTGTTGAACCCTGACCTTCAGAGGTTGCATCCGTCCCAGATGGCTTTGGTAAAATGTTAAACCAGCCATAACATGACGAGAGCGAGAGAGAAACAGAGAATGAAGAAGTTCTGTTGACATAGCTGCATCAGACTACGAAACCACCTGGAAATGAATAACTCCATGATGTGGAGTTAACATCCAGGATTAACATCCAGGATGTGGAGTGTGTTACAGATAACAAAACCGCACATGAAAGTGGGTTTTGATTTCACTATCACTACCAACCAATCACCAGAATAAAATTACAGTCAATCAGTGATGCAAAATAATATCATCACGCACCCCGAGTGCCTAAAAATACGCCATTATTTTCAAGTTAAATATGTCAATATCCAACCTTTTGATGGACCTATTGTAACAGTTTTTGACATTATCCCAATATTGTATTTAGGGGTCCAAGCATTTAGAGCTGGATTACACAAGATGGAAGTCATTAAAGGTGCAGAAACACCCATTATATTTTCAAAAGGAATTTGATAACCATAACGAAGTCACACACTATTTTGAAATCAAAATCACTTTATCGATCAAGCACACAACTTGTATTAAAAATTTAAGATTTAAGATTTTGTTGTTAGGGGAAATCCTAACAGGTTCTATGTCTTTTTCGGAAGCTAAGAAGAATGAAGAATGCTTTTGTCGTAAGAGTCATTAACTGTCCTAACTAGAAACTGTCAGCCATTTTATGGCTTAGACCATTTTGAAGGATCGCTTTCCATAATAATTGTAACGCACAATAACGATAAGAGATTAATATATAGAACGCCAAGAATTCACTTTATCACACAAAACATATAAGCGTTGCAAGAGTAAGAATACATAGATAGCTAATTCATCTGCTAATAAGAATTTTAGCTGATTAAGCTGATAAAACATGATGGGTTAAATCAGCAGGGTTAAACCACAAAAAAAATGAATTAAGCGGTCCATCAGGACCTGGACTGCAAAGCTCTGGGCTAAATTCCACTGGTCACACACACATCCTTGTTGTTAATGTTCGGACTGTTTCCTCCTCAGGGCGCCTATTCAACATATATGACCTCCTGAAAAAAAGAGGTGTCACCATGACCTTTGCTCCCTAACCCTAAGGTCACAGCCTAAGTGTCATCCTGACAGGAGTGCCGTCCTTGGGACTCTCAAACTCTGCTAGCGAACTTTGACCCAGCTCTGAACTCTGCTGCGTTGTCATGCTGGCTTAATAAAAAGAGAGACAGAGTTACAGAGCAACGAAGCGTACATGTGACATGACCCGCTGCCATTCAGGACACGTGTGCAAGTACATGTGTGTGGTCATGGCTGGAATGGCACTACCGGTATGACACGGGTTACGAGTTTGTATAGAGAGTTATTATGTGTGTGAGACAGAGGGTAAAAGTAAGATAAAAATAGACAAAGAGGATGACAAGAGCAAGACAGAAAAAGTGAAATCACAAAAAAGAAAGAGAGAGATGGTACTGCAGGGTGATGACTCGAACACATAGACAGTCTATGAGTTAGCACAGGGATGTCTCACTCTTTTCTGTCTCACACACTTCTATCTCTGGTTAATGAGTCCTTTATCTTACCAAGTGTCCTGGTGCTTGCTTACAACTGACCCATTGTCTGTGTATTACTCTAATGGTACATGGTAACACTACATTCACACTAATCTTTTGAATTGAGATTTTCTCATTTCGATGAAAATTAGGTATGACAATTGGCTTGAATGATGCACAAACCTTATTTTCATACAGGATAACACTGAATGCTGCATAACACTGTAACAGCTGTGCAAGGGTTCATAAATTTGGTAGAAACCTGAATACCAGGATCTGATACTAGTTACTACTGGAATACCAGCCTCTGGTCATAGATACTAACAGAATACCAGGCTCTGGTCCTAGTTACTACTGGAATACCAGCCTCTGGTCCTAGTTACTACTGGAATACCAGCCTCTGGTCCTAGTTACTACTGGAATACCAGCCTCTGGTCCTAGTTACTACTGGAATATCAGGCTCTGGTCCTAGTTACTACCAGAATATCAGGCTCTGGTCCTAGTTACTACTGGAATACCAGGCTCTGGTCCTAGTTACTACTGGAATATCAGGCTCTGGTCCTAGTTACTACTGGAATATCAGGCTCTGGTCCTAGTTATTACCAGAAAACCAGGATACCATCACACTCACAATGTTTAAAGTAAAAGCTTCTAACTCTCCTACTCAATGCTTACTAGGTTTATGTGAAGCACAAGCCATTCTGGAAACTTCTAAGCCTGAAAAAATAGCCAAGTTCCATTTCAATACAGCAGATAAACATAAAACGCAGATAAACAGATAAACAGTCCCCAGATCTTGTTACTAGGCAATTATCTGTTTTTTGTTATTATTGTTTATTTGATAAGTTGTTTGTGACATGAGGTTACACCGTCTGTCTGGCTATGATGCATGATCTGATGTTTTGCTCATGTTCATGTATTTTTTATGCTTTCTCTGACCAGCCCGGTATCCTCAAGGTCTCAGAAACAATGGGCTTGTTTGATGTATCTTCAAAACGGCATGGCACCATCAACAATGGTTCAGTTGTTTTCCAAGAAAACATGAGTTAAAGCAAAAACAGACAGTGTACTGTCCAAATAGAAGCGTTGTGATCGAGTCATGTGACGCTTCTCTTTGAATGAATGGAGTACAGTATCAGGAGAAGGAAATGTGATTTTGCGTTCCTTTAGTTATGCTGATGTGCCGCTCACTTTCTGATGGAGACTTTGACAACAGTTGGCTGATGTCATAGCCTCAGGCCAACGTTTAAGCCTCCATTCAAATTGACGCATTGTTCTCCTTGACATATTCTGGTCATTTCACCATCTCGACCAAGTGAAGGAAAGTACTGAAGGTTCCTGTGCTCCAGGTGAACAGGATAAATACTAGGATTCTCTTCCACAACCAGTTCAAATAAAGTTCTTGGCAGGTCTTTCTAACAAATCTTGATCTATATTTTGGGGAACTTTCACATACACAGTGTTTAGTCTGTTTGAATAGAGCCCTGTTGTGTTCTCCCATTTGGTGCAATTCTTTAGACAGGTGAGAACACAGCAACCACTCTTGGGTCTGAGAGTGTCTGAGTAAGGTGGTCTTGGTCCGCTTCCAAATGAAGTTGTGTTTTGGGTTGCAGAATTTGTATTTTTTGCAGATCAAGTGCTAAACTTAGCCAAAGAGAGAGCTGCAGAAATGCCATATGTTCTGAAATAAGCAGAGAATATAAACACTGGGTGTGATATATATTTTATAATCATCTAATAATTTATTTAGCACATGACTTCGACACATTGTTCTCTGTGCTCGGGAGATTTTTATGGTTTCTATGCAAACTTGGTAAAGGTTCCCTCTAAAGGTTCAGCCCTACATGCCCCTCAGACCAATGTTCAGACCAATGGACTCAGCAAATGGACTGATACTTGTGAAAGCACCCTTACACTTCCAGCAGACTTCTTCACCTCAGACTGAGGTGTTTCTTCGTTTTGCTGGTGGGTCTTTGAAGATCTCTGCCTTAAATTTTTGGTGCACTATTGGTGACATGGCCGGTCACGTAACCTGTAATTATGCAGTATAATTAAATAACCCCTAAGGTCACTCTGACTACTATCACAGAATGAAGAAAGACCAATTGTCTGACTCACTGACAGACCAGCTACCCTTAGAGTGAAGCTTTTTGTTTAGTCTCAATGCAAGACTTTCCTCGTGCAAGCCCTCCTGCTATAAGATCCTCCTGAACCTTCGTCATCACTGTTCATTATCCTTCCGACTTGCTCCCAATGTCTTGAGGGTCATGTGCCTTAGATGCCTCGGTCTCATGGCTGTCCCAGACAGAGGGAAACCTTAACCTGAGAGTCATGGTTTAGAGAGCTGAGTTGTCCCAGGCTGGAGAGGGTGAAGAGCTTCTTAGTGCATTTTACAGATTTTTAACACCAGGGATGGTTTTTGACCATTCCTGTACCAATTTTCTTGGTGTCCACTCTATCCTTTTGGGAAGAATAAAGATATTCTTCATGGCAGTTTTTAAAAGCTGGACAAAATTGAGTCAGTGTGAATCTTCTGAGATGATGCCGTGTGATATCTCCCTTTTTTTGACAATGTTACTGGATTTTAACCCTCAGAAATCTACAGCTACTTTTGTCCTTTTGATACTGAAGTTTAACAGTCAATACAAATGCCACCATTTCAAATAATTATGTAGTGTTTTGGGCTCATCTTCCAGCTGAAATAAGATGTTACAATTGAAGATTTAAGTGTGTCCAGCGATTAAAACAAACAAAAAAAAAGTTCAATTAATTTTTTTTTATTGTGCAGTCCAGCTATTTATAGTATAACTAACTCCAGTCTTGAAAATTTAGATCAGCAAATAAAAAAGAATATTTTAGAAATTCAGAATTCAATAACAAAAAAATACATCTTTGAAGGAATCAGCTTTGCAATTGGCTCTTTGCGACATGATGAAATTGAAAGCAAATCAAATCATTCCTGAATTTTTGAGCAATATGTAAGATATATCATGTCGTGTGTGACATTGCTGGCCTTAGCGGGTTAAATTTTCTCCATTTTTGGAACAATTTCAGTCGAGCCAACATGAATCGTTTAAGACGTTGCAGGGGGATTTTGAAGCCTCTGTTCTTGGGAAAACTTGAAAAAAAAATTGGTGCTATTGGATTTTGAACCATGATCCTTTTTATGTAGAGTATATTCTGTGTCTAAGAGGCTTGGAATGTTTTCTTGCATTCGGAATGCCCTAGAAATATGACAGCTATGCATATTAGTCCATGTCTGGTGGCCTAGATAGTTTCAGTGTGGTGGGTTATCCATTCTCAGGGCTATGTGGAGGTGGGTACACTGATATCTGAACAAAATTCCACTCATGCTTTTAGCACAAATTTCCCATCGTTGCTTCACAGCACAGAAGGAAACTTGGCATGTTTGACTTGAGAATTTACTTTTGTGTACAGTTTGTGGTCCTATTTTGTTCCTTGTTCCAGAACCATGTCATCTTTCCCTAGCTTGCCTCTGTCTTACAGTTATTTTGACCCAGTTTCTTTCTTCTATCTAAGGACATAACAAAAACCAGAACAGTGAGAGAAAAAGAAACCTGCAGAACCTCCTGGGCCCAAATGTTTGTGTTTCGTCAAATGGCCTCCACAGATTTACTACACAGAATGCTCTGGAGAGGTTTAAAAAGAAAAGCCAAATATCTACAATCATTTCCTGCTTAGAATGGAAAAACTGTTAATATAAGGACTCTTAAAACCTTAAGGGTTCTTCATTCGTCCTTCTCAGGAAAAGTACCAGAAAAGAAACTTTTTTGGAAGTTAAGAGCCCTTAATTATCCAACAAATCCTTAAAGAACCCTTGAAGAACACATTTTTTTTTGCTAAGAGTGTATGTTAACTAGGGTACAAAGTCCAAATTATTGCTTCTTAATACGTGGAACCTCTTAGCTGTTAAACATTTATGTCTTGGAACTTGGTACTCTAAAATTATTCAAGGGTTCTTTAAGGTTTTTAGGAGGTCCGTAACCTCCTAAAAGTATTGTTCTTGGAACCCTTTCTGATAAGGAAATAGGTTGCAGCATTAGAACTAATTCTGTATTCAACTAAAGCCAGTAACTCAGAATTTCCAACCTCCACAGCTAGTTAAAAACAAAGAAAAAAACACCCCCTCAACTTGGAATTCCTACTCAGTAAGTCAGGAAGTTGTCCTCAACCCCGAGTTCAGCTGATGACTTCATGTCAGCATGGCTGCTCACATTGTCAACAGTAAATCGAATATCACTCCACTACTTTAAATGAGTTTATTGTAGCATTTACTTTAGATCAATCAACAAATACACATCAGTTGTTTCAATCTCTAACACTGACTGTACAGTTTTGAGAATGTAAATACATCATAAACTCACGATCATTAATGTTTCTAACAAACGGCATACTTTCATAGTGTTCATGTTTCCCCCCAACATTTTATCTCGAAAGCATCAAGTTCAGAAACTATGTTCAGACTTTCCAAATTAACTCAAATGAGGCATAATTCAGCAAAAAATATGATCCTCAAAATGTGATTTTAAGTTTAACAACCAAACATTTGTCACAGTATGTTGGCCACAGCTTCTCCAAATCAAGGTTTTTTTTTTATAGTTATACTGTTTAACTGTTGCACAAGTTAGTATATGAAAGCAGGTAGATCCCATTTTAAAACATACAATATTTGTGGATATTCAGTTTGCTAAAAGAAATTGATTGGCTTGTGGCTGAAACAAAGACCACTTCATCAAGTGCAGGGCCTGATTTACTAGTTGAGGAGATACGGTCCACTTGAGGTTGAGGTCGATGAGTGGGTCATTATCTATGACCACTTGTATAGACATTCACTATTGAAGATCAGGAAATGCTAAAATGACATACATACACTTTGTGTGCTACACTGTCATGTTCTTGTTTTAAACCGCTCAACTCTAAAGTACTCAAGAACATTTCCTGGTTCCATCAACTGCAGCAGTTCCTGCCTGGTGCTTTAAGAACCCCTGAATACCACTATGAATGGCCACTTCAGTATCCCCATAACACACACTGAGCTTTCAGAGCTTTCCTGTCTGGTCAATGAGCTGAATTCACGTCTGTGCCCTCAAGCACTTCTAGACCTTACAACATTTTCTCCCAACGTGTCCTGACACACATTTGCACACACACACACACACACACACACACACACTTAGTCAGGCATGTTCTCGCTGTTCCTGTCTCTCTTCTGTCTCTGTTAGAAAGTGAACTGGGTTGAGATCTAATTCTGCTGGCAACACAGGAGGCGTTTTATGGCTCAACTCCCCCATGCAGTTCATCAGTTCCTCCACAGATGTGCAGTAAATTAACTTAGACACAAAAGAACCAGAGGACTACGAAAGGCCCAGAGACAGTGAAAACCAGCCAAGTGATTATCAGGTGGCTGAACACATGCTCACATATGGTAAAAAAAAGAGAGATCTGTTCAGATTGCTCACGCAGTGTTTTTATGCTGCTTATCGTCTTTGTGCAGATGGCATGTGCTTTTATCTAATTGGTGTCCACATGTCCCATTTTTCACTCATCTTTTTCTGACATGTTCAGTCGGGGTTCAGGATAAGAAAGGTTAAACTCTTGCTATTCCTTAGAGTCTCCAGTAAACAGAGACAAGGCCATATGCCTGTGGTCTCCTCAACCATCTGTTCTGAAATGTTTGTCCTTCAAACTTTTCTAAAATCATGAGCCAAACAAAAGTGAATTGAAACTTACATTTTCTCATCTGACCAATACCTTTTTCCACAGTGACTTCCAACTGAAACATAATAAAACTGAGCAAATTAAGGAGCTTGCTCAAGGACTTAACCATTGCAGCTTCGTAATACAGGGATTTGAACTCACAACCATCTGATCAGCAGCCCAAAGCCTTTACCACTGACCCACCAACCACCCTTCACTTCAGCAGGAACAGGATACAGCTGGTTTATAAGATGGCTATCTGCCCACAGGACTACAAGGCCTTAAAAATATGGTTCTTTTTTCTTAGATTTTGTCCAAAGTCCTCCAACTGAGGGTCATTGAAAACCTTCCAATTGGCAAAAATAGTTTTGCTTCAAAACAAGAATCAAACTCAAGTCTCATTAGTATTAGAACGTGAGGTATCTTTCTCATCTTATTTTGACCCACTTCTTTTCCCTAATCATCAGGTCAAAGATCACAGCACGGACGAGCATCAGGATAAGAAAGGTCAGATGCTTCCCCTCAGTAATACTTTGAGTCTCCAGAAAGAGATACAAGGCCATATGCCAGTGATATCCTCAACCCGTCCGTCCTACAAACCGTGTCCTTCAAACTTGGTTAAATCATGAGCCAAACAAAAAGGAATTTAAACTCTAATGTCAAAGTGATCCTGTATTGGATTCAGAAGCTCTCAGAACAGGATATAACTGGAATAAGGTCATTATCGTGCTCATGAGTTGTGGAGGATGGATATCAGACCACATGGCTACAAGGCCATCAAATTATGGTTCTCTCCAAATGCAGTATGATCAGTTTGCAAAACTCAAATCTCATTAGCGTTAGAACCTGGTGTACCTTCTTAGTTCTCTGGGAAACATGGACAACAAAACTGCTTTGTTTATGTGTACAGTTTTCAATGACCCACAAATGAAACAAATCATGCGTTTTGGTAATAGATTAACTAAGAATCTATTCCTGTCCTGTGCCATGTTGGGTTTTTTTCTCTCTTCTTTAGCCTTTTGGAGAAATGGCCACAATTTGCTAGCTGGATATGAGCATCTCTACTAAACCGGATGAATTATGAGGCTGTACCTTTGTTCCAGGCAACAATCATTAAGCTCTTGAGATTTATGAATATAGCTGCCTGCTAGCCAATGAGAAAGTATTATCATTTCAAATCCATTATCTTATGATAGAACTCATTACATCGTGATAATGTTCTTCTAATTACATTGCCTCCATTTTACCAGCATTAGCAAGAGTCATCAGTCAGGCCAAGCGTGTGCTAACAAGCTATCTAAATGGCAC
The DNA here is from genome assembly GCA_022985145.1 of Pangasius djambal. NCBI lineage: Eukaryota > Metazoa > Chordata > Actinopteri > Siluriformes > Pangasiidae > Pangasius > Pangasius djambal. The sequence continues at coordinate 13,399,073 of CM041002.1, read as the reverse complement.
TCTTTTGTCCTCTTCTCAGTACACTCTCATGGCTGTCTGACCGCAGGACATAATTTGAAGCAGCATGGCTTGTGTGCAAGTAAGCTGTGTACATGATTAATGAACAGAGCAAAGAGTTTGGCACACGTCTGCCACGTGATGAACGCCCACCTCGGTTTTGCCAAGTTGCTCACGTAGCCTCAGTACTTCATCATAGTGTCAGGCATAGGAATGCCTGAGATGATTTTCTCCCTTTTTCCCCTCATTCCTCCCTTGTTGTGCCTCATAATACTTTCGCACAATTTTTTTTTTTTTATGGAAAAGTTTTATTTTTCCAGGATGTTTCAAATCACTTGCCTGGGCTTCTTGCTTACATGTCTGGGCTATTAGTTTTTTTTCATAATTGCCTGGTGGACAAGTAGAGTTAGTAGACTATTGGTCATTCAACAACCAGAAGAAAAACCCGTACTCGCTATTAAGTTTCGCAAAAAAAACAAACATTTTAATGTATAGTACGTAGGTTTACCTCGGAGTCTTCCTTAGAAAAGGTAAATGACTGGCAGAGTCGTCCCCTGTTCAGGGATTTACATACTCATTTGTGTCCATATGAATGCACGTAACTAGCTAATTTGCTCGCTATATGTTCTTACATTATGCTAGCTACCATTTTGTTTTGTCATTTAGGTTTCCAGACACACCAAAAACAGGCATGGATTTATGATTTGTCCATCCCTGCTTTCATGAGCTGATCATTTTAAGATGCTGTCTAAGAAGCTTGTGAAGGCTAGTTATCTGTATGTAAATTAGCTAAATACCCATCCCTTGTGCATGATTACTACATATAATGAAGGAATCACAGATACAAGAGGAAAAGCATGTGAAAAGTGGACAAACATCAGCAATGCCTCTGAGAGCTAAAACCTATTAGTAGAAGCACAGCAAATTTTTATCTCTTAAACTGTAAACAGTTGCGAAAAGAGCAGAGTAAACAGTTTAGATCTCTTCCTGAAATGAATCGATGAACCATTACCGCTCCATGCCTATTTCTGCTCTTATGACCCATTAAAGCTTCAGGAATAAAGTGGGGGGAAAAGTCTGCAATGCTGCTAACAAGCAAGCAAGTTGGGAATGTTTCATGGATTACATTGCCATACGCTAACCACGCGATCTTTTGTTTGTTGTTTGCTGTTACTAGCCATCCAAAGTGTTACCCATAACAATGGAGTCTGGTCATCTGTAACAAAAGCTAAGAGCCAATTTGTAGGATTGAATCAGCCAGAAAAACCTCCTGAAAGAGTTAAATGGAGCATGGGAAATGAAGCTCCAGCAGCATGTCTAGCAACAGGCTGTTTGGACTGTTTGGACAATTCCACAGTGGAAATGTGATGACATCTCCATGAATCATAACCTGGATAGCGAGAAACAGGAGCCAAAATCTGCCTCTATTTAATGTGAGTTTAAAAGAAAAATGGTCTAGTCACTGAAGCTAAAATAAACATTTCTCTTGCTAGTTCACAGCCCTCAATCTTTCGTTAGTAATCTCTTATCTTCATGCATGACTAATTGAAAAAATATGAGGTATGATGTGGAGCCTGAGGCGTCTTTGCCCTTACGGTATGTCAGTATGCAAGATTACAGCTGCCTTAAAAAGCACTAACTGAGTCACTGGGCAGCATTTTACCCAAAATGAAACCTTAGCAGCACTGATTTTTTGGGTTTCCCCTTCATTGTCATCATATACTGTATGCCTTAGTTTATTCCACAGTTCTGGTTTTTACTGATCAGAGGTCAGTCATTTTTCTGACAGTAGTGCAGCTGCCAATCTCAGGTTTATGTGCAGGTCATTTATTAACACATAAAACATTTTCAGTGATTGGCACTGCCGTGGTATAAGAGGAGTAAAAGACTTCAGGACACGCTGTTATAGGAAACTAGTAAACATCAGGTTCATCAACTTCCTGTCATGTTTTATTTCTTACACACCACACTTTAGCATGTTATATTTATACACTATTGATCGTTTTTGAGTCCAAAGTAGTGATAGCTTCCTTTCTGGTGCTTAATGCAAAGAAACTTCTGGTAATCTCCAAAAGTTAACTATGAGATAACTATGAGATAAATTCTCATACAACATAGCATAGGATGTCCTCAAGTTTGGCTAGAACGAGGGAGTTCAGTGGCCAGATTGGTCTGAAGTACAGGTACTAACACTGCATCATAAGGCAATAATCAGGCAATTAGAAATTTCAAACATACCCAAAAAAAAAAACGTACCAGCTGGCGAAGATCTTCTACCAGCTTGTCCATTGTTTGACGTGTTTTGGCAGACCAAGCTGGGCTTTTTTTTATTTTTTTCAATCTCTAGCTTGTGCTAATGCTGCCCAAATATCTTGCCTACCATGAGAACTGCTGAATATGAAGATGCATGAAGTGCTAAGACGTGAATACCTTTAGCATTACCTTTAGAAGGCACGGCTAAAACCGAGCGCTGATTCTCTACTTTAAAAGTGTTTACTGTGGACTTCAATGTAAAATAAAACCCACAGAAATTTTTCACATCGTCCAAAAGATTATCTGAAAAGCAACATTTCCATTTCAAATTGTTTTCAGTCTGGTGGTTGGGTCTTCCCACAATTCCCAATTTTTTTTCCCTGCTGGCTACGATACAGCTGGCGGTTTGGAATTCCTTATGGGAACCTTATGGGAAACAGGTCATCTCTTTTGACCTCGAATCGTTCTGTCCTGGTTCTTCTGGAGCTAGCTTCAAAGAGCTTCCACTTCTTCGCTAGGAAGCGAATACCATGCATCAAACTGACATGACGTGGACATCAAAAGTGAAAGATGAAAAGAAGGATGAAGAAGAGCGCAGGAGTGACTCCGATATGACCGCAGCAAGAGGGTTCTGTTTCCTTTAAGATTCCCCTCAGGCTGGGCTAATCTCGCCTTCGGTTACTTTGATTTTCCGGGCATGCCAAAGAAAAGGCTTTGTGTGTGTAGAAGTGTAGAAGTGGAGGGATTATTCTAGAAGATCTTGTTTTGACACCTAACACGTGTCCACATTTATCAAAAAAAAAAATAGTCGAAAAAAGTTTCGTTTCATTTTCGTAGTTCCTCAATTCTTCCACATATCAGTAACAAGTATTTAAATCCCCTAGCACTCCTTTCTCCTTTTCTCCTTCTCTTTTTCTATGGAAATGCTAATACAATAACAACGCAAAGCTTAGCTAGCTCTTTTTTTTGGTTGAACTACCATTGTCAGAATTTTATTTATTTATTTATTTTTAATGAAACAGTTATTTCCTTCCCAGATACATGCTAAAGTCACGCTAGTTGTCACGCTAGGTTTTCCGTCTGAGATTTGGAGTTAGCGTGTATGATGCCAACGCAGCCTCTTTTGATAGAGTAAGGAAGGTTAAGGCCAGGGCACATGTGGAAGCTTTCTTCTTGATATCAGAAAATTCAGAGAGAGAGAGAGAGAGAGAGAGAGAGAGAGAGAGAGAGAGAGAGATTTAAGATAAATAGAGAGAACAAGAATCAAGAGTCAGTCTCAGAAATCACTACTGTAATATTTTAAAGTCACAACACAGGAAGTGTAATAAAAACATCGCTCCTATTTTTAATTATGAAAATAAATTGTGTGTAAAATAAGTGTGTGTGTGTGTGTGTGTGTGTGTGTGGTGTTTATAATAGAATCTGGTACTGAAACATGAAAAATAGCACGCGAAGGTCAGATGTGGATAATATGGCAACCTAAAAATATTACTGAATGAGTTCAAGATTTAATTTTATAAATGAAAACAGCAGGTCAAAAGGTCAGAGTATAGATTTATAACAGGAAGTGTGTGTGTGTGTGTGTGTGTGTGTGTGTGTGTGTGTGTGTGTGTGCAGATTGTGAGCTTTCTGAGGACTGAATGTCTCTATAATTATAACATTAAATGACCTGTGTGTGTATGTGTGTGTGTTTGTGTGTGTGTGTTGGTTCTGTGTACAATTGAAGTCAGCTGTGTGTCACATTCTTAACCTGTCTCATTTCCTTTGTGTGTGTGTGTGTGTGTGTGTGTTTTGTCCATTTTTATGGACATTTCCTGTTATGAGCCTCAGAATATCAAAGCCGACACACTTGATTCGACACAACACACACACACACACACACACCGCTGCATCCTTGCTGACCTGCACATGCACAATGCACAAAGACACACATCAAACACTCCTGTGCAACACACCAGTGCACACCAATACACACCTGCACTCCATTCACTTCCTGTGTGTGTGTGTGTATGTAAGAAAATAGCTGGTCATACATGTCACGTTCGGTTCTAACAACCCACCCAGGTCAACACACACACACACACACACACACACACACACACACACAGCCTGCGGGCTAGGCAATAAAAGCAAAACCTAAAGAAATGGAACGGATTGGATTGAGATTCAGATTGAGATTAGATAGGACAGAGACAATACTGCTAAACCACACACACACCTCTCCCCCCCCCCCTCTCTCTCCCTCTCTCTCACACACACACACACACACACAGAGAGAGTTTACGAGTTGTGGCACAACATGTTAATGTTGCCTAATATGAAGAAAACTCATGGAAGTTCAGTTAGCGGTCAATGCTACGTGTAATTAAAGTGTAAAATTAGCCACGCGGAGTGTTTTCTTACTCATTTACAAACACATCTGAGGTAAATGTTGATGCTCTCGACAACTTTTCTCGTTTCCAAAGTTACTGCGCCTTTATTGTCCACACACAACACAAAGCACTAGCTAGGGTTTTAGCCTCAGTCATTAGTTTATGCCCAGTGTCCAGATTCTGTAGCTGCTTAGCAAGTTTAACCTCATAAACAGAGAATGTGCTGAAAGCAGATGGACAGACAGATAGAGAGAGAGAGACAGTGAGAGAGAGATACAGACAGACAAACAAAGAGAGAGTGAGACAGACAGATTAAGCATGAGAGAGACAAAGAGAAAGAGAGGAGACAGAGACAGAGAGATAGATACAGACAGACAGACAGAGAGGGACTAAATATGAGAGAGAGAGAGAGAGAGAGAGAGAGAGATAGAGAAAGGGAGAGAGTAGGAAAGACAAAGAGTGACAGAAAGGGACAGAGAAAGACTGTGAGAGATGGACACAGAGACAGAGAGATAGATACAGACAGAGTTTAATCACATTAACAGTGAATGTGTTGAAAGCAGATGGACAGACTGATAGACAGAGAGAGAGAGAGAAAGAGAAAGAGAGAGACAGAGGAGTATGAAAGACAAAGAGAGAGAGACTGTGAGAGAAAGACAGAGAGAGGGACAGACATAAACAAACAGCGTTGTCTCAGATTAAATTGCTACGCTGCTCAAGTCTGGATTCTGATTGGTCAGAAGGTGTTGATTCATTTTCTGTAACAGCAGCTCGGACAGTAGCGCAGCTGCAAATGTTTATATTAAAGCACTCGTTCTAATTTCGTTTCTATAGTAACAGGATTTTAAAAGAATCGTTCATGCGGTGAGGAGACGCTTATGTAACAGTCATGGAAGGAGTCTCCAGTGTCAGCGCTTTCTAACTTTAAGATTTCCGACATCTTCAGGACAGAGGAGTTTACGCCTTCTTTTGCGGTTTCTCTGTAACACGACAAGCTGCGTTTTTTTAACCTTAATATCGTCAAGAGAGAGAGAAAAAAGAGGTTGGTGAAAGAACGACTGTTTATAGCTGCTGTAACGTAAGAGAACAGGAACTGACTTGTTTCATGGACGTTCCACAACATTAAATGTAACTCTAAATGGATAAAAAGTATGACATGTCTTTCTTGCACAGTCCAAACACAATTGTTACCATTACTGGTCCTTAATGGTATCCGCTAGACAGAACATGCCACCAGTAGAAGGCAACAAATTACCAGTAGAGACCCACAGGGACCATTACAGCTTCCATTAAAACCGATACAACTCCCATTATAACCATTAAAACCAGTACAACTCTCATTATAACCATTAAAACCAGTACAACTCTCATTATAACCATTAAAACCAGTACAACTCTCATTATAACCATTAAAACCGATACAACTCCCATTATAACCATTAAAACCGATACAACTCCCATTATAACCATTAAAACCAATACAACTCTCATTATAACCATTAAAACCAGTACAACTCTCATTATAACCATTAAAACCAATACAAGTCCCATTATAACCAATACAACTCCCACTATAACCATTAAAACCAATACAACTCCCATTATAACCATTAAAACCAATACAACTCCCATTATAACCAATAAAACTCTCATTATAACCATTAAAACCAATACAACTCCCATTATAACCATTAAAACCAGTACAACTCTCATTATAACCATTAAAACCAATACAAGTCCCATTATAACCAATACAACTCCCACTATAACCATTAAAACCAATACAACTCCCATTATAACCATTAAAACCAATACAACTCCCATTATAACCAATAAAACTCTCATTATAACCATTAAAACCAGTACAACTCTCATTATAACCATTAAAACCAGTACAACTCTCATTATAACCATTAAAACCAATACAAGTCCCATTATAACCAATACAACTCCCATTATAACCATTAAAACCAATACAACTCCCATTATAACCATTAAAACCAGTACAGCTCTCATTATAACCATTAAAACCAGTACAACTCTCATTATAACCATTAAAACCAATACAACTCTCATTATAACCATTAAAACCAGTACAGCTCTCATTATAACCATTAAAACCAGTACAACTCTCATTAAAACCAATACAACTCCCATTATAACCATTAAAACCAGTACAACTCTCATTATAACCATTAAAACCAGTACAACTCTCATTATAACCATTAAAACCAATACGACTTAGTTCTTCAGATGGCTCTTCTCAGAACCTTCTCTGGAAAAAAAAAAGGAAAAGCATTTTATTATTATTATTATTATTATTATTATTATTATTAGTTATGCACTGAATATGTACAGGTCTTCCCCAGTGAAGTTTTCCACCGCTGTAGAAATTCTGACCAATCATCAGTGCAGATTTAGGGACGGCTGCGTTCTGACCAATCAGAGGAGCGCGGTGTGGGTGTGGGCGTGGTTTTCGGTGATTAGTGGGGACGTGAGTCGTTTCATTCAGATCCTCTCGGTGGAGGCGCGCGCACTCTGACTCGGGAGGACTTTGTGCCCAGCGCCGGATCCCGGATCGATGGATTTCCCGTCGGAGCGCGTGCGGAATGTGGATTTCTTTCGCTCCTGACTCTTCATGACCGGATCTCGGTGTTCGGGACTGTGCGCGAGCTTCGCCGTAATGCTGGACTAGTGAAGAAGTGGTGGTTTTGTTACCTGACTGACTGCGCGCGCGCGCGACCCAAAAATGATCCTCACCCGTGAGTAGCGTTCATGCAGTCGTTTCCTTTTCTTTCTTTCTTTTCATGCACCATTAAAACATTTGAAGGTCTAGTAAGTAGAGTGTAGTAAGTTGACATGAAGTTGCGCGCGAGGGCGCTCACATAAGCTGTGGATATATACATATAATCTTTCTCTCCGCGCGCGCGCGCGCTCCGGTTGCAACAGGACCTCGTTAATATTCAATGCATCTGCAGTGTAGACGCACCTTAAAACACGTCAGCAACATTTCCCCGCATATCAGTACCTCCAGGAACATTGCACTGATGCCTTCAACCTCCAATCCTCTTTACTTCTTCTCCTTTTTCTTCTCCTCATTCGCCTCTGCCAGATGTCACACACTCCACTCTCAGAAATAAAAATCACCAAACTGTACTTATCCTTGTCTATCAGTGGGGCATGATGAACACCTTAAGTATGTCTTTTATCTAATAAAGTGTATCTGGTGTGCGTTTGTACCTTACATTTTTTTTTTTCAACCTTTTTTTTTTTTTTAAATGTATCTTCAATTATTTTTAAAGGTTCCCAGTTTAAATATTCTCTACGTCTCCTTCATGGTTAACACCTGAGCGACAAGGAAAAGCGCTTGGTTTCTGAGAGCGTGCCTTCGGATTAGATCTGCGGTCCAAGAGGTTCACGACAAACCAGTCTGAGATCTTTTCAGTTTGTCTTGTTGCATTCGTGGATTTTGCTAACATTGTTAAACAAGTTCAGTTGTAAAATAGAAGTGTGTTATACACTCTCAGGAACAAACGGTGCTAAATAGTACCTTTCCTTGTTGCTGGGGTGTGCGGTACCATGACTGGAGCGTCGTTTGTACCTTTAGTATATACCTTTTTACCTGGAAAGGTGGGGAGAAAAAGAAAAAAACGGTTCCTTTCTGTGTTGCCGGGACGTCCCTTTAGTTTACCTGGAAATCTCGATGTATTGTACCTTTAAAATAAGCTTTAAATACGTACCAGATACGAAGGTATAAATAAGATGAGCCCTTGAAGGCAGCACCGCACTCTGTCTGGAACAAACTGGACTTTCCCTTTTTACCTGCAAAGGTGTGTGTGTTGTGGTGTACCTTTATCAAGCTTTTAGACTTAGTTCAGCTTTAGAGGTACATCAGTGCTCTTAAACAGGGTGAACGGTTTTCACCCAGGAATCCTGGGGTGTGCAAACTTTTGCACTCCGTAGAGAACTAAACCATTAACGTTAACTAAGAATACGATATTCTGTTGTGAATTCTATTTTTCACTCAGTTTTTATTATGCGGCACGCCGCTGTGTTTAAACGCTGGTCTGGAGGTGCGGTTTAAGTGCGATAACATCACCGGATTTTTTGGAAAGTGCTGGTTTTTTAGGACTGGGACACACACACACACACACACACACACACACACACACCTTTATTAAGTTGTTCGGTCTCCACTTTGTCAGCGGAATCATACGTCCTGAGCTGAGCTCACTTCAGCGCTCAGGATGAGTGAGAACTGATGTGTCAGTGGGTTTAAAACTGATATTAATGACTCCATATGCCAAGGTGTGTGTGTGTGTGTGTGTGTGTGTGTGTGTGTGTGTGTGTGTGTGTGAGAAAAAGAGAGAGTGTGTCCAGATGGAAAGGATCATCTCGTTTCCAGGGTTTCCCACACACTTACACACTCTCTCCGTATGTTTCCGGTCCTTAATGGAATCATTCGATATGCTTAAAGTCCACAGAGTAATGTATGGCCTTCCAGGTGTGTGAGGATCAACACCATTTAGATTTGTGTGTGTGTGTGTGTGTGTGTGTGTGTGTGTGTGTGGGTCCTGCTCATGAAAGAACACGCAGCCGCTGCTCGTTTTACACAAATGTGAAGGCAGTACTGTAGCATTCCCATAATTCATTTCACCAAATTAGTAAACAAAAAAGAAGATGACTGACAGAACTGGCGTCCAGACCGAGAAAGATTTTCCACTAATTCCTTAATCATGTATCAATACCATGAGATCTTGAGGCAATTATCCAGATCAAGAATCATCTAGAATAGGTGTAGCAAAAAAGATTTTGACACCCCGTCCTGGAACAAAAGTTCTAGTTATACACAGTTTTTGCTACCTGCTTAAGGGGCGGGGCTAGCAGCACCAACCGCTGCTGATTGATTACGCGTACCACGTCACACAGCGCACAACACCGTATACACACACAGCTATCCGAAAAATTATCTGATGGTCTGGTTCCTGGTCTGGTTCCTGGTCTGGTTCTGGTGGCTATCGAACCTTTTAGTAGTTTGCAATCAGAAAACTTGCACTTATTTTATGATTATGGGGTGCCAATATTTTGGATTTGTTCATCGTCATTTTGCTGCGTTCGAGACATTATTTACGCCTTCGTGATTGTGTAGGGTGCCAATATTTTTAGGTGTTTGGTATGCGGATTGTATCCTTACACTTTTCATTTACTTTTTGTCAACAAATGGTTACAATTACAATCTTCTCACAGGGGGGATTATTATTATTTTTGTCTTGTCTCGTACCATGGATGAGAAATGTCATTGCGCTGATTTTTCTGGATCAGCGTAATTAACGCACAGTGTTAATCCGAGCAGATCTTCCATGTTGAATCTGAATGGCACTAGAACCCGGAGTTCCTTCTGCATCTGTGAAGGTGATTTCAAACATTGCCTTTGAAATGCTAGAAGAACCAAATTTACATTCACAGTCTCCAGAAGACCAGCGTCTCTCTCTCTCTCTCTCACACACACACACACACACACACACACACACAGCAGGGGGAGCATGCGGTTCCCTCCCTCTCCTCCTCACGCTGACACAATATTGGCCTGCAATTGTGAGAACTTCCTCTGACAGGAAAAGGACGGAGCGAGAGAGAGAGAGCGAGAGAGCGAGAGAGAGAGAGCGAGAGCGAGAAGAAAAAGCTGGATAATTTTAGAAGCCTGTATGAAAGCTTTCTTCATGCACAAAGTTCAACTTCAGAGCTCACAAACAAAAGCACACTGTCCAACGCTGGGATTTATTTATTTATTTATTTATTTATTACTACCGTGCATTTGTATTCACTGTAAAATAAAAATAAGTGACTGCATCACATCATCGTTGCGTTTAGCACAGAGCGAGAGCGTTGACGAGTACGCGGTGATCGGATAGGTGCAAAAATGTAACTCGAGTTAACCAGCTGCCAGACGCTAAATTACCGACGAAGGGCGTTTCAGTTTCGTCAACCTTATCCACAAAAGCACCAAACCAAAACCAAGCTAAAAGAGGCGTGGCTTTTTAAGTAACCATGGTAACCAAACATCAGGGTATGATTAGCTTTTGATTGGACAGGAAAGCACAGCTGCCAAACTAAAGTACTTTAAAAGTGCTTTCGAACAATTGTTGGCAGAAAGTGAAAAAATCTCCAAGAATGAAAATATTTACGTTTGTTACTCTGGTTTTTGAGAAATTGAACAGCGGAACAGAACAAAGTTGGATTTGATGGCCGAACGTAGCGCTAACACACTAGCTGTTTTAGAGTGTCTACTTTTAAGTATCGTCATTATGCTGCTTTCGACTTAACTCAGAAGAACGAGTAAGTTATAGACGTAACCAGCTGATGTGTCTGTATGTTGACTGATCTAAAGACATGCTTTATTTACTGTTGATGGTGTGAGCAGCCATATTGATGACATCATACTCTGAACTTCCCGAATTTCCAGATCGGAATTCCAAGTTTAGGGGTCTCGTTCTTTGTTTTCTTTTTTTCTAGCCGGAGGTCAGAGATTTAGTCAGATGTAGCATTAGTTTCAGTGAAGGAGGCGTGGCCTCTGTGACCTGTAGGTTTGAGTGAAGGAGGCGTGGCCTCTGTGCCTGTGAATCCTAATGAAGGAGGCGTGGCCTCTGTGACCTGTAGGTTTGAGTGAAGGAGGCGTGGCCTCTGTGCCTGTGAATCCTAATGGAGGCGTGGCCTCTGTGACCTGTAGGTTTGAGTGAAGGAGGCGTGTCCTCTGTGACCTGTAGGTTTGAGTGAAGGAGGCGTGGCCTCTGTGCCTGTGAATCCTAATGGAGGCGTGGCCGCTGTGACCTGTAGGTTTGAGTGAAGGAGGCGTGTCCTCTGTGACCTGTAGGTTTGAGTGAAGGAGACGTGGCCTCTGTGACCTGTGAATCCTAATGAAGGAGGCGTGGCCTCTGTGCCTGTGAATCCTAATGAAGGAGGCGTGGCCTCTGTGCCTGTGAATCCTAATGAAGGAGGCGTGGCCTCTGTGACCTGTAGGTTTGAGTGATGGAGGCGTGGCCTCTGTGCCTGTGAATCCTAATTAAGGAGGCGTGGCCTCTGTGCCTGTGAGTCCTAATTAAGGAGGCGTGGCCTGTGATGGTGAACCTCAAACCCTCCTTTGTTACAAGTAACTATTTTTGTAAGTGGTTTAATTTTCCCTCCTTGTCTTCATGAAAATACTTGGACAAAAATCTCTGGACCTGAAGTGTTCCTTTATTAGCAAAACCTAGCAAAATTATATATCATGATACATATTGTGTACTGTGAAGAAGGTATCATGATTTTTGAAGTATGGTAACTTAATAATGTTCCATTAGAAAAACATTAGACCCTTGATGAGAGTACCCAAATACAGTACTGAGGACTTTAAACCACAGGTTCCATCAGACGTCTGTCAAGTACCACATGGTCCAGTTGGATCATTGTGGTACCTACTGAAGATCAGCATCAAGGGGATGTAATGGTTACGCATATACTTGTGTAAAATAATAAGTACTAAAGTGTTTTTATATGTGAATGAGCAGCCCACGCTCTGACCTTGCGGGCTGTTTGCTCTGGCTAAGCGATGACTTAGCAAAAGCAGAGGCCAAAGGTCACTAGTTGATGGAACCAGGAAGTGAGCCAGCTGCGTTGCGGGTTAGTACCGAGAAGTGAGCCATGGAGGGAAAAGCCCACTAGACTGGAAAAAGACGCATGTGCGGCGTTAGCATCGCTAGTGATGTTAGAATTGTAAGAGAACAATGGCTAAAGTGGATACAGAGAAAAAAGAAAAGAATAAAATTGTTAGCATGGATAGGTTGTTAGATTTAGCGCTCGTGACTTGCTTTTCAGATTTGATTCCAGATGGAGAGAGAAATGGAAAGCTGAATGAGGGGATGCTGGAGTTTATTTGTTGACCAAGGCAGAAAAAGAGAAGACAAGTGCTAACAGTTAGCAAATTTAGCTCGTCGAGACTTTTTCTTGGTATTTGCTTCTTGATGGAATTAAGGATGGGAATGCAGAAATGGAAAGCGGGATCAGGGATCCTTTTGTTTTTGTTCACCTAGAGAGAGAGAGAGAGAGAGAGACATAGAAAGAGGGAGAGAGAATGTACATTGTTAGCATATTTAGCTCATTAAATCAAGTGCTCTCAGGTTTCTTGTGGAGTTAGTTTCTTCGAAAGCTCTTTCCTGTGGAACTGGAACCTGCTCAGACTTCTCTTTCCACACCTCCTCTCACTTCTTATTAAAGTGACTGAGTGTGTACTTTATAGTTAATCACTCTCTCTTTTAGCTAGCTGTTTTAGTCGAATGTGCTCAGTCAGCTTGACTGCTTCATGTGTCATCAGCAAATCCAGTATTAGCATAATATAGTGTGATATTTGTTTATAGTGTTACAATGATTCACTATATTTACCGATTGAGGAATGTGAGTAGCAGTGATGCTAATCTTGTAGCTAATACTTTACTGTTTTGTTTATTCGAGGTGTAGATTGTTAGTTAGCTAGATGTTGTTTCTGTGGTAAATTTAGCTAGCACGAAGCATCTAATACAGCCTGACAGGTAACTAGCTACCTGGCTTCATGTCGGAATGTAGCTGTCTGTCAAGATAGATAGATAGATAGATGGATGGATAGATCATTCTGGCTACCTGTCAAGCTGTTTATCTGTCTCTCTCTGGCTGTATCTCTCTCTCTCTCTCTCTCTCTCTCTCTCTCTCTCTCTCTCTCCCTCTCTCGGATGGGTGGTGTTCTCAGTGTGTGGGCTTATTCTCTGTGTGTGTGTGTGTGTGTGTGTGTGCGCGTGTGCGTGTTTGCCGTGTCCTATGTTTGCGTTGTTGCGTTTTGCCGCCTTTTATTGTTTACCCTTCAACAAAAGGAGGCGTGGCATTAAAAGCGGCCATGGCGACCACACATCGGGCTCCACTCAGCTTCCCATCGGACAGGAAAGGGAAGTGAGGTCACCACTGCCAAGGTGGGACACAGGACGCAACGTGTAATCACACACACGCACACGCGCACACACACACACACACACACACACACACACACACACAGTACAGTCTTTATCTTAGCTGTTTGCACTGATGTGTGGATCGAGGTGTGTGTGTGTGTGTGTGTGTGTGTGTGTGTGTGTGTGTGTGTGTGTGTGTGTGTGTGTGTGTGTGTGTGTGTGTGGCATTTACATTTAAATAGGTTCTCTGTTCCCATGTGTGGCCTTAAACATGCACTTAGCCAAACTCTCTCTCGCTATCTCTCTCACACTCTCTCTCTCTCACACACACACACACACACACACACACACACACACACACACACAGGAAGCATGGGCCCTCATTACAGAGGCTTTCAAAAGTGTGTATAATTATTGTTGAACATTCTTCAGGGTCAATGAACTACACACTCGTGCGGCGCTGTCATGTGTTCACACAAGTGTGTAGAACTTAATGTCGGAATGTCAGAGTAATTGTGTGTGTGTGTGTGTGTGTGTGTGTGTGTGTGTGTGTGTGTGTGTGTGTGTACTGCAGACCCCATTTGTGTCTTACTCTTCACCTTGTTTCTGTCTAGGCTTGCTTTTGGTATGTAAATGCCATTTGTGGCTCTGTGTGTGTGTGTGTTTGTGTGCGCGCACGTGAGTGCGTGTGTGTGTCTGTCCGAACCAAGGAGGCCTCCCTTATCTCCCGTCTCCTATGTTTTCTTCTTTCACACGCATGTTCTCAGTCAGCCGAGCAGAGAGTCACGTATCAGCTCCAGCTCTGTTTCCTCACCTCTCCACTCATTCAGCACTGCCTCTCTCTCTCTCGCTCTCGCTCTCGCTCTCTCTCTCTCTCTCTCTCTCTCTCTCTCTCTCTCTCTCAAGTCAAAGTCAAAGTCAAAGGGTTGCTTTGTTGGCATGACAAATATTAACATTTGTATTGCCAAAGCTTGGATACAGCCTTTGGGAACACATTAGAAAATAACTAAAGAATTGAATAAATCGAAACAAATGTACATACATTCAGCAATACAGTCAAAAAGAAACACTAGTAATGACACTTACAGAGCCCTGAGGGGGAAAAAATAAATATTTAAAATATTTAAAAACATCTCTCTCTCTCTCACTCTGTCTCTCCTTCTTTGTCTCTCTCTCCTCCTCTGTCTCACAGGGCTTTAGTCAGTAATTATGAAGTGACGCAGTGGCTTTTTGAGAGGAACTGTAGCCTGAGTGGCTACAGTTTAATTGGGGACAGGAACTGTATTCTGATTGGTCACAGTGGTTTGAAGGCGGGCACTGTGGTATGATTAATTCGATAGACATTTTGGGCGAGAATCGTGGTCTGATTAGTCACAGTAGTGAAATGTAGTGTGATTGGTCACAGTGGTATGTGGGACAGGAACTGGCACTGGATTTGGGATCTGTGGATTTGATTGTTTTTTTTTTTTTTTTTTTTTTTTTTTTTTAAATTTAACAGTCTGATTTGACTTTAATTTATGGTGTATAGAGAACGCAGACCATAATTTCACAGTCACAGACTGAGCCCTTTAGCCCAGGACGAAACTGACAGAACTGGCTTTAAGCTCTTTATGGTTGCTGTCCACCAGCAGCTCGTCACAGTCACGGCTGAGCCCAGGACTCAGACACCTCACTGCATGAAACGAGCCAAAATGGCTGCTGTGAACATCGTTGGCCATTTGGCACTCACTTCATAAACAGGTCATTCCCAGGACAATAAGCTTTAGCAGCGCTGTCTGAAAACTAGCGCCACACTACGAGATCGTGGGGAGGAGTGTGTGGAGACGAAGCGTCGGTGTGAATGGAGTTCTTTCAGAATGGCTTGTTGAACTCATTAGATGAGTGTCATTACTAGCTGACTATTTGAAGACTCCATCACTTTGGTTCTTTCTAACACTGTTTAGAATTCGGTGACCAGAAAAACTTTTAATTTGAAAACGAACGAGAGATATTTCTAATAGTGGGAAGAAAAAAAAATCAACATCACCAATATTGGGCGATACTGAGAAATATGCCAATATGATGTCAACATTATGATTGTAAGCTTTTTTTTTTTTTTTTTTAATACACAATTAAAAAATGTGGAAACATCTGATTTGATATGAAAATTTTGTCTATAAAATTGTAATATTTCTTTAAATTACTCCCCCAACAATTTTCCAGTGTTAAATCATTTCTTTTTGTACACCAGTTTTTTTGTAGTATCATCTCACTCTTTTTTTTTTTATTTTTTTTTTTAAAGGTTTATTTCTACATGCAGTGCTACTGTTCCGCTGACAGTTTGTTAGCAAACGTATAAATACGATTATACATATTGTATATTGTAGAAACATCTTCAAGTATCGTGATTTGATCTTCTTGTCATATCGACCACCACTAATTACCAATAATATTTAATTATCTAATATCAAGGTAAATATCATGTAGCTGTAATCACCACTTATTAGACTTTTATTTATTTTATTGTATAACGTTGTATATTTACATTCTGTACAGTATATTTTGATCATTTGTTCTTTAGTTTATGGAATTTAAGACACTTGCATCTTGTACTATTCTAATAAAAAAAAATTCATGTTCGAGTTGTTGTAGTTGTTTATTTACCAATTAAATGAATTTAAAGTTTGTTTAAGACGGTATTTGATATGTATCCAAATATACGCCAGGGGAAATACAACATTTTAGACACACAAAACAGAAACATCTGAAACACACTTTCATGTCCTGCTGTAATTATAGGCCCAAGAAAAACGATGGGTTCTGAGGACCTCGAGTTTACAGCGTTTATTTTATCACGTAGAATCATCGTATCATCACAAGATACACACGTAGATGTCTAATAATTACAGGTCCCGGTAGTATGTCCCAGTTCAGGTCCTTTAATATAGTCATTAAAATATAAAATGGAATGCTGTCTTTTTCAGAAATCGAGGCGAAGGAGGCGTGTACGTGGCTCCGTGCCGCCGGTTTCCCTCAGTACGCCCAGCTCTATGAAGGTAAGAACCCCGTTTTCCTTTTGGATGGATTTTCCATCTTTATGAATAGCAGCTTTTGACAGGAATAGCCGAGGGTGTGTATGTAGGTCACACACCGGGCCTGGGCTCGTAATTGCTGAATGAACGTCGCTGTGTGTCCTGACGCACGTCAGCACTTGGGGCGGGAAAAAAAAAACAACAACAAAAAAATAGAAAGTCAGTTCTCGTGTTACGAAATGAGGACATTTGGTTTGAAGTTATTATTTAATACTGAATCTGGGCCATAAATGATATTCGTAGATTTTTCTGACAAACTTTCTTTTTTGTTATTGCGTAATTAGAAAACGCTATTAGGAGATAAATTCACACGATTTCTATTTTCCTCGCTACATCTGCAGTTTCTCTCTCCCTCTCTCTTTTTTTTTTTTTTTTTTTTTTTTTTCCCCTCTCCCTTCCCCCTTTCCTAAAGCACATTCCTGAGTTGGCTCAGGTTTGTGTTACGTCTCCTGTCTTTTCTTTTCTTTTACATATAGAAAGGCATGTAGTAAAACACACACACACACACACACACACACACACACAGGGGACAAATAAGTTAATGAAGCAAGAAGTGTGAGACATGTGATAGCACACCTCAGGCCTAAGTACCTTCCAC
>CM041002.1:13367689-13381731 GCA_022985145.1 Pangasius djambal | reverse complement strand
CTCCCTTTCTACTCACTTTTATTCTTTCTCTTTCATTCAGTCTGTTTTTCTGTCATTCCTTCGGTTTTCTCCAGTCTCTTACTTTCCATGCCTCCTTGCTTTCCTCCCTCCTTACCTGTTTCCTTACCCCATTCCTCTTTCATTCCTTTTCTCACCGCATCTCTTCCACTTTCCATCTCTCTCTCGCTCTCTCTCACTCTCTCGCTCTCTCTCTCTGTCTGTCTTACATTATCATTAATGGTTGTGGTTTTGTTGTGAGTGCTGAATGAGACAGGGGGTTTATAAAGACACACAGACTTCTCAACAGCTTCTTGAGTACCTATTGTCATTCCTAATCCCCCTCCCAACACACACACACACACACACACACACACACACACACACACACACACACACACACACACACACACACACACACACACACACACACACACACACACCTATGCTAAAACAGTAGAGGAAGTTGCTTCTCATGCAGCCAAACAAATACAGCTGCAATGCAGAAGAGGTGTGTGTGTGTGTGTGTGTGTGTGTGTGTGTTTGGGTCTCTCCTCCCCCCTCCTTGACTCTTTAATCCCTTCTTGAGAAGGGACCTCTTTTGTTTGGAGGTCAAAAAGTAAATTTAGCCGAGACTCACGATACACAACATACATCATAATGTTTAATTATGCTAATAATGTATAATAAATAATCATATTTATAAAACACGTGAAAGCATATGCGTGTTACAAATGAGAAAAAAGTTTAAATATTTGTTTATTTCACACTCTTGTTTGTTCTTCCAACGTGGTTTTGTAATACTAGTAGAGCTGTGATTACAGAATGCACGGCTGCCACCCAATCAGAAAGGAGTATTTACAGTAGCCATGGTGTAAAATGTAATTACACCAGAGCAGTGTTGAAAGCTGGACTGTGATTGGTCAGAAAGTGTTGATTAATTTTCTAGAACAGCAGCTCTGACAGTATTGCAGCTTCAATTCAATTAATGCGCTCGTTCTAATACGTTATCGCTTCTATAGTAACAGCTCGTTCCACATAAAGAAATATGTCGAGTGGCGCGTTTTTTTTTTTTTTCTTTTTCTGAGGAGACGTTTAACATTTAACATTTCCGGAAGGAGTCTCCAGTGTCAGCACTTCAGACCTGTAACAGTCACAGGTAAAGCTGTAACCTTACGTTTCGCGATATCTTCAGGACAGAGGAGTTAACCCTTCTTTGCCGTTTCTCTGTAACATGACAAGTTGCGATAGCTGCTATAAGTGAGAACAGGACCTAACTTGTTTCATGGACATTCCACAACATAAAATTTAACTATAAATGGATAAAAAGTATGACATGTTCTTTCATAAATAAAAAAAAAATGCCATTGTTGCTGTATATTACGTAAGGTTACACGATGACCTCTGTCTCATTCTCTCATTTTTAGATGGTCAGTTTCCCATCCAGATCTCATCAGTCACCAGAGATCACGACTTTCTGGATCGAGATGCCATCGAAGCACTTTGCAGGTAAGCTATGTAGAAAAACACACACACACACACACGCACACATTCTCTCTTACACACACACGCACACACACACACACACACGCGCACACATTCTCTCTTACACACACACACGCACGTCTATCAACACTTGTCAGATTCCGGAAACTTTTACTGCCAACTAACCTGCAGCCTTTTATTGCCAGTACATCTCTCTCTCTTTCTCTCTCTCTCTCATCCACTTTCTCTCTCTCTTTTAAAAACAAATTAAGACAAAGCGGAACGACAGATGCCTGAGACCCAGCAAACTTCTCACTTCTCATACTTCTCATCTTACTACAGTAACGCTGTACACAGTTGGCCAGAATGTGAGAGAAAGACAGGTTGAGTGAGAGAGAGAGCGAGACAGACCGAGAGGAAGAGTCGTGTTTCTAAGTGAGCGAGGGGGTCAAGCCGAGCCCAGCTGGAGTGCTCAGACATCTGGAGGCCATTTCGTGGTGCCAGCCCCTCTGAGCAGACACACATATCTAAAAGTCCCTAACTGAAGGTCACATGACCCCATCCAGGTGGCGAGCAGGATAAGCCAGGCGTCTCTTTTGTGGTCTTGTCACCGACCGTTCTAACGAGTTCCTTCTCCCTTTTTTTCTTCTCTTCCTCTCTTCTTTCTGACTTTCTGTAATCTGGAGCTTATCCCTCAACAGCTCATTATCAGGCAGTACTGCTGTGCTCATTCTTTTTCTTTTTTTTTTTTTTTTTTGACTCTTTCTTTCCAGAGAAAGTCCTCTGGACATGATTCCGGATTAAGGTTTTTATTCAAGACCACAGGGTTCTTTTCAAATGCGAATTTTTCTAATTTGTGTGTTTGTTCATCATGCAGGAGACTAAACACTCTCAACAAGTGTGCCATGATGAGGCTGGAGATCACTCCTCAGAGAAAAAGAGTAAGTTCTCTTATTTCCTGTCTCCACTTAACCTCATTGTCTGTCATCTACTTTAATTAGAAGGAAAGTTTTATTCCTTCTGGCAGGACTTGTGTCCTGAAGGCACGAGTAAAGTACGCCTGTAATGTTTGAAATGAAAGGCTTGTGTTAGCTTTCCTCTCTTTCTTTTCTTTCTCTGTTGGTTTTGTATTCTTCCTGTCACCACTGATTTTCTCACTTGCCAAAAAAAGGAAGAGGATATCCTGCCCAGTTCGCCGTTATGGGATAGTCCGTCCACATGGTTACGGAATGTGCATGCATACATGTGTTTGCTTACACACTCCGTGATCCGTGATTTCAAAATAGGCGTGTCAGGAATGCATCGACAAACAAGCTGCCTATATAATCACGGTAGAGGCCATGACTTAACCAAATAAGCACAATGTTTATGGAGGTGTTTTTGGTGCACACTACTAGGCCTGAACAATAGCTGCCTTGTTGAGTATGTCTGTGTGTGTCCTGGTATGAAAGCAGATGACCCCAGTGGTGTCGTCCGGTGCCCGTAGCATTAAAGAGAAAGGTCATAAGCTGACTTAAGGAAGTGATTGTGCCTCCTTTCAGGGCGGCAGACTCCAACTATCCTTGGAATGCATTGATCTTCACGCTCTTGTTCGTGCCTCATCCCTGTCCCCTTCATTTCTTTTTCTTCTTCTTCAGATCCTCCTCAAGTCCTTTCTTTATAAAGGAAGGTACATTTGGTACAAAGAGACAACGTCTGTATTTGCTGCACTTGCAAATCAATCAAGGAGACTGATCTGTCTTAGCAAATATTCATATTGCTAGCAATCTTTTATTCATTATTCAATCCCACTTTATTCAGGGTACTAGGGGAAGATTTTCACACAAGTACCTTTTTTTGGTTTCTTGCTCTAATCGCGCTGATCAAAGGCTTCCCGAGCCTCGGGGGCTGTAAAATAACTACCTTGGTGAGTTTTACGAACTTTTTCCACTGTTATTATCCACCATGGAGGAGATGCCTTTGACAGGGATGGCTACTTAAGTATGGGTTTCCTGCTATGAAGAGCAAAGTTACACACTTGTTTAGGTCATCACTAGTTCAGCGTCATTAATCAGTTCTACAGTTTATATAGTTCATATTGTCAAGCATTCAAGAACAGCGTTCAGTCATCAAGGATATAGAGTAGACCTTTGCATAACTTGAGCGCAAAACCACTGGAATGTAGAACCAAGCCTTGCTGTGGTATAGGTGGGGTTTTAAGTCTTCTGATGGTGTTGGATTCTAATGGGGGAAGGGAACCAGCCCAAATCTCCAGCTGGAGGGTAACCCTACCAAAAACCCTTTAACCCCCCACCTCTTTATCCCCTGAGGGGGGAATAGATTACCCAGATTAGGGAGAAGGAATGGTGGACATTTGACTCTTGTGACATTGCAAAGGCAATCACAGTAACAGATTTTCCCACTCAGTTGTCCTCAAATTTGCCATATTATCCGCTTAAGTCGACAAGGAGTGTTAGGTCATCAGATTGGAAGTTCTGTAAGGCTAAATGAATGATCCTCAAACTGACCTCTTGTTGGCCTCTCTGAGGTAACAGTTTATTAAACAGATTATGCATCTGACTTGTTTCAGTTTCTTCAGACCACACAGACCGCATCTGGTATACTACAGCTAAGGTAATAAAGCCCTTCCAAAAAGACAAAGGCAAACTGTAACACTGAAATGATACTACAAGGGTTGGAAGTTAGATTTGCATAGATGTGGCTATTTCTAATTATTATATCTGCATCTACATATATGTAATAAAGAAAAAACTGCCATTAAAACAAAATAAGCAAACAGGACAATGGTGGCTCAGTGGTTCAGGCTTTGTGCTACCAGTTGGATGGTTGTGAGTTCAAATCCCAGCATTGCTAAGCTGCCATTGTTGGGCTATTGGGCAAGGCCCTTAATCCTCAACTGCTCAGTTGTATCTTGTCCCAAATGTCAATGGCTTTGGGTAAAAGCTTTGACCAAATGTAAATGTGATTGCATGGTTATGTTTGTGGAGCTTTTCTATCCCAGACAATGTTGTTTACCTTGTCAAACTCTTACACTGTCATTTCTAGAGTGAAGACTCAGATGAAGATGAGCCCTGTGCCATCAGTGGCCGTTGGACCTTCCAACGAGACAGCAAGCGTTGGTCCCGTTTGGACCAGTTGGACCTGGATGTCTTCACATCTCCAGTGGGAGATGCTATTTCTGCCCCTACCTTCCTCTCCTCCCAGGATCAGCACCTGCCTGGGGGCCACCTGCTTCGGGAGAGGGTTAGTGCTAGTGCTGAAAGTGTGCTAACAGATCTTAGTGAGCAGCCAGAGGTGGGATCCTTGCACAGCGCCGGAAGTGGTGGTCATGGAGGGTCACGTAGTGTTACGGTCCCGTCCAGCCCGGCTAACACAAATTCCAATGTCGCTACAGCCTCTACGACCCGTGCTAGCTCTGTTGCTAGTGTGTGCTCTTCTGGGACTTCTGGCGCCAATGAGGATTCCCTTTCCGAAGGGATTCCCTCACCACTTGAACATGGGACTTTTGCATTTGATGCCAGAACCTTCTCAGCAAGTAGTAGAGACAGTAAAAGCACACGATCAAGGGCCAAGAGCTTCCTGAAGCGTATGGAAAGCCTGCGACTACGTAGTAGCAGCATGTCTTCAAAGCGTAAAAAGAAAGGCGCAGTCAGCAATGGAAGGCTGGAGATTAGCGGTCCAGTGTTGAAGGAAGGTCTGGATGAGGATAAGTTACGACAGCTCAACTGTGTCGACATTGCCACACTGGAGCACACCGGGACCCACAACCACAGCACCTCCTACTCCACACAAACGAGCAGTGGAAGCACAGGCAGCAGCCATTCAGAGACGAGCAGTGGAAGTGCTGTGAGTACACCCAGTCCGATCACGAGGGCACGGAGCCACAGCACGGCAGCCGGCTCGATAAAGCGAGTTGGGATGTACCTGGAAGGGTTTGACCCGTTCAGTCTTGTTCAGGAAAATGAGAACCTGGAGATCCGGAACTGTGGGATAAGGCCAGAACCGAGCATGACCACAGAGAACAACCTACGGAACCGCAAAAGCACTGATGAGAGGCAAGTGGAACATAAGAGGATAGATGAGGAAACTGGCGTGATATATTTTTACCTTCCCGATGGTCACAAACCGGGCACCTTTCCCAAGTCACTTGCCGATGGGGGTTCCTTTCACCGCAGCGACAGCAGACCTCATCGCAGGTCTTCCACCTCATTAGACAGTCGGTTGAGTTTCTACGACAATGTGCCTTTTCCTGAAATTGGGGATGAGGAAGAGGATGAACCAGAGGGAGAGGAGGAGGAGCCAAAAATTGAGGACGTGCTAGAGCGAGTGACTGGCTTGCAACGACTGGTCAGCGCATGGACAGAATCAGGGCCTGGAGAAGAAGAGGAGGAGGAAGAGGAAGGTGACTCAGACTCAGCTTTGGATTCTGCCTCTCCTTGCCCTTCATCGCCGTTACAGAACCATTTGATGGAGACAGAGAACGGGAGCGACCAGGAGAGCACAGGGAACCCAGGCGAGCAAGACGACACAGTTAGCGCAAGAGAGAGACGAGACTCTGGTGTGGGAGCATCACTCACCCGGGCTAACCGGTAAGATGCTAAACACAGACACAGACACAAAAACAGAAACATTTAATATGCTGCAGGTCTGTTCATGTATTTTGAAACTATTTAATGGTAAATGGCATGTACTTTTTATCCATTTTTTGTTACATTGAATGTTGTGGAACTTCTACGAACCAAATTAGATTCTGTTATCACTTAAATTATAGAAAGTATAAACAGTTGTTTCTCCTCACCTTCAACTTCATGTTAATAAAGCAAAAAAAATTCAGCTTGTTACAATTGAAAAATTTTACAGCTGACCTCAAAGTTCTGATGTGGACAATCGTATGGAAAGCTTAATTATAGCAATAATTATACATTTTATATTTGTATATTTGCATTGGACACATCAGTGATGTTCAGTATCGCAAGCTCTGCCTGAGTAGTTCCTGTTCCACAGGAAGGTGATTACTCTCAAGCAGGAACTAAAAAGGTTCCTGCCCTGGTTCAGGAAAGTGGAAACATGCCGATTGTAGTGCAGTAGTAGATTTTGCTTGGAAGTGAACTCAATGTTTTGTCATATTCACAGTTAAATGGTGTGTGTGTGTGTGTGTGTGTGTGTGTGTGTGTGTGTGTGTGTGTGTGTGTTTGCATGGCTCTTCCCTGCTTTGTCTCTTTCTGTTTATCCTCTTTCTGAGGAAGGTGGAAACAGATTTCAGCTGCCCTCCGCCTCTGGAAGTTTCCTTCACACGCGTGCGCGCGCACACACACACACACACACACACACACACACACACACACACGCGCGCGCGCGCACACACTGCACTGAAGTACTTTATATATTACAACATGATTTTTATAAACACTGCTCTGTTGTAACATTTTGGCTCATTTCAGGGTGTGGTATGATTTTATTTATTTATTTTGAGGTTTTGTAATTTAATTAATATTTTGTTTGTGTGCGCGTGTGTGTGTGCGCGTGTGTGTGTGCGCGTGTGTGTGTGCGCGTGTGTGTGTGCGCGTGTGTGTGTGCGCGTGTGTGTGTGCGCGTGTGTGTGCGCGCGCGTGTGTGTGTGCTTGCATCAGGGCCGTACCCAAGTTCATGAAGCGGATGAAAGTGCGCGATTCGAAGGAGCGGAGTGTGTTTGGCGTGCCGCTGCAGGTGAACGTACAGAGGAGTGGACAGCCGCTACCGCAGGGCATCCAACAGGCCATGCGCTACCTGCGCAACCACGGCCTCGACCAGGTGTGTGTGAGAGATATTTACACGCACACACACGCGCACACACACACACACACACACACACACACACACACACCCTTTTACCCAGTTGTGTACCTCTGTTTCCCCTGCAGGTGGGCTTGTTCAGGAAGTCAGGGGTGAAATCGCGCATTCAGGCTCTGCGCCAGATGAACGAATCGTGCGGCACAGATGGGGGCGGAGTCAGCTACGAGGGCCAATCAGCTTATGACGTGGCGGACATGCTGAAACAGTACTTCAGAGATCTACCTGAACCGCTGCTCACCAGCAAACTGTCTGACACGTTCCTGCAGATCTATCAGTGTAGGCGGACACACACACACACACACACACACACACACACTTTTTTTTTTCAATTTTTGAGTAATTAAATGCATATAATTAATTTTTTGTATAATTTAATAAAAAAGTTTAAATTTTTATAAATCACTTTTTTTAACCTGGTTATATGAAAAGTATTAAATTTTTATGTTTTGCTTTTCTTTTGCCTTTTTGCCCTTTATATTTTGCTTAATTAAAAAAAAAAAGTATATCAATTTAATTAATTAATTCTTAAAATTAATTAATTAATCATTTTTAAAAAATCATTTGTGTTTGAGACTTTTTTGTTGTTTGTCTCGTCTGTAGGCGAATCTCACATTTAGACTTCAATTATTTTTATTTTTTACTTTTTAGTTAATTTTTAAAATTATTTTTAAATTAATTTTTTAAAGTTTTATTTTATTCCTTTTTTTTTTTTTTACCAAGACAAACTATTTTTGTGATTTGTGATTTTTATTTATTTATTTTTTTAACAATTATTTGTCTTGTTTTATTTTTTAATTAACAGTTTAACATTTTTAAGAATTAAAAAAAAATTAACAGCTTTAATTAAAAAAAAATAAATAATAATAATAATTACCTTTTTAAATTTTTGTCCATCGCCTCTTATAACCGGACAGCGTTAGTGGCTCGGCGTCTCCCCCTACAGGCTGTTCTTAAAGTCAGAGATTAAATCCTGAATTCAGATTTTTGCCTTTTTTAACGTCATTCCGGTTTTCCTGGAAATGTTTTCACTCGAAGTTTAGAACACAACATCATGCAGTCTGACAAAACGTTCATGGCATTCCGGTTTCCATCCCTGGAACAGTTTTGAAACAAACGTGCTTTTATTTCTATTTTTTATGGTGAATTTTTACTGCACTCCTGATTTATGTGAAAACCAGCTGCCCTGAAAAGTTCTCAGAATCAGGCGTGTGTATGTATAGCTGACCACGGGTCAACATTCCTTTCGGACAAGTGGCTTCTGTGTGTGTGTGTGTGTGTGTGTTTTATTCCCGTAGCCTGAGGGTGGTGAAAACATATTACACACATTCTTACATAACTGACATTTAGCATTCCCTTCTTCATAGCTCTTAAAGTGTCCCTCAGGCGTAATACCCAGCATGCCACTGATTACAACATCCTCCAACACAGGAGTCCATTCAGGCTGCTATTTTTTTATTATTTTTTTTCCATTTAGGCTCCAAGAACCGGTTTATTACACGAGTTATTAAAAAAAAAAAAAAAAACGAATACGATTTTAGTCAAATTGTACTTATGAAACAAGATGACATCATTTTTAATCCAAAACGCCTTTCTTTTGGGCTTGAAAGCAAACGAAATAATCCATAATACGACGTTCTGGAGTTCTCAAACTGCTAAAACTGGAGTAACTTTAATCTACACACCAATCGTGACTAAGCTAAGCTGTGCTGAGCGCTAATTCTGCGTCTTACATTGTTTGCTGCAACCAACACGTGTTTGTGACTAATAACTTTAGCAACGTATTTAGAATTTATGCAGATACTGACTCGGCGGTGCAGACAATAACAGATAAAAACAGTGATAAATGTCGCTAATTAGCTGAAATGTTATGCTAGCCTGGTTCTCCACATGGGATTAGCAAGAAATTGTACAGTATTTATCAAGTCTAATGTGATCCAATTCATGAAGGACGTTTTAAGGATTGGTTTATTCATGACTATTCCCATTAACCTGTTAATCTGTTTACCTCCTCACTTGCTGGATATTCATGCTAACCCTTCAGCTAGCATCACCGTTTGTGGCCTGTGGTTTGTGGCTTGCGTCAGCGTCGTTATTTATTATTGATTGCACCTCCGTGTCAGTATCAGTGTAATTAACTGTACAGTGAATAACAATAAAAATGCCACTAATTAGCCAAACTGTGATGTTAGCGTTTTTTTTTTCCTCCAGCTGAGATTAGAAAGAGATTGGACTGTATTTAAAGCGAATTTAGGAAGTCTCATACTTGCAATTTTTTAGATGTTTATACATTAATTATTCATATTAAACCTCAGATAACATGCTTCTAATTTGCAGGATAGTCATGCTAATTCTTCACTTATATTGTAGCTAGTGAATATTAAACATTAGTGTATTGGGATATAATTAGTCCTGAACGTTTTATTGAAAAATATGGACTTTATTTTGACGTTGCGTAATCGATATATCTGTTTCTCTCGCAGTTATTCCTGTGGAGCAGCGTTTGCAGGCGGTGCGTGCCGCCGTGTGCCTGCTGCCTGATGAGAGTCGTGACGCTCTACACACTCTGTTGTGTTTCCTGAGCGACGTAGCGGCGAACGTGAGCGAGAATCAGATGACCTGCACTAACCTGGCCGTGTGTCTCGCACCGTCACTGTTTCACCTGAACACAGCGCGCAGGGACGCATCCTCGCCCAGGTAAGCTTGTGTGTGCGTCAGTGTGTGTGTGTGTGTCAGTGTGTGTGTGTCAGTGTGTGTGTGTCAGTGTGTGTGTGTCAGTGTGTGTGTGTGTTTACGAATATATTTTCTAAAAAGGATTTCCTTTTGGATTCTGTGGTTAAAGTTCTATGCATAATGTAAACAATAATGTGTGTGTGTGTGTGTGTGTGTGTGTGTGTGTGTGTGTGTGTGTGTGTTGCAGAGTGATGAGCAGGAAGAACCCACTGGGCAAACCGGACCAAAGAGACCTGAATGAAAACCTCGCCGCCACACACGGCCTCACACACATGATCCAGGAGTGCAGGAAACTGTTCCAGGTTCGACACGTTCGCACGTTTAATCACCGAAGCCCTGAACAGAAAAAGTGCTATCTCGTTATTACGACTTAGTAACTCATTATTTCAAGATATTATTTCATAATTTTCAATCAATATTATTTTGTTTTAGCAGCTTGTTATTTCAAGATAATGTCATTATTCACTCTGTCATTATTTTGACTTAGTAAATCATTATTTCGAGATATGTCATTATTATTATTATTATTATTATTATTATTATTATTATTATTATTATTATTATTATACAATTATTTTGATTTAATATTAATATTTCAACTTATTTACTCCTTGTTTCAAGATGCACTGTTGTCATTTTGACTTAATATCATTATTTCGACTCAGTAACTTCTTCTAAGTTACTTGAAGATATTATGTCATTATTTCAATTAATCATTAATATCATTATTGTGACTTTAAATTTTGACATTATTTATTGAATGTTAGTTTAGAACTCTTATTCCGTATTGTTTCCCAGATCGTAATTACGCCAAACATCACTTTAGTGGAATTCAGTAGACACATTTATACCTCTAATGACTGTAATTCACTTAAATGTGTTCAGATACAATTACGTCAAATACAGAAACTCGAAAAAACCCACTATGAGTATTATGGAATTCCACAAATTTACATGTTAGGAGTCAAAATAATGAGTCGATGATAATGAATAAAAGTTATTAAGTTGAAACAA
Organism: Pangasius djambal; assembly: GCA_022985145.1. NCBI lineage: Eukaryota > Metazoa > Chordata > Actinopteri > Siluriformes > Pangasiidae > Pangasius > Pangasius djambal. The sequence continues at coordinate 13,370,673 of CM041002.1, read as the reverse complement.
CAATATCTTGAAATAACGAGTTATTAAGTCAAAACAACGGCATAACATACAGTAGAACTCGAAGCAAATTCACGTACAAAGTGCAAAGTTCGAAGGGTTTTTTTTGTAGATGTTACTGATGTTAATGTTGTTGTATAAGGAACACACACACACACACACACACACACACACACACTTTGCAGAATAAGGATACTTTAGCCATATTGTAATTTTTTTTAAACCAGGGTTATGTAAGGTCGTGAACTTGTCTAGGGTTACCGAAGTCCTTGGAAAGTTTGTCTCTCTCACACACACACACACACACACACACACACACACACACACACACACACACACACACACACACACACACTCCTGTTGCTGAAATATATGAGCTTCATTGGAGAAGCATAAAATAATGAAAGTCAGCTGAAAGTCAAACATAACTATATTTGCGTGACTCAAATCAAGGCTGACACACACACACACACACACACACTTGTAATTGTGGGGACCTGGGTTTTTTTTGTTCCCACTGTATTTATAGTCAACAGATCCCCAAAATGTTTAATACACTCACACTATCATGTGTTCACATTACTATATAATAGAATGTAAGAGCGAGCACACACACACACACACACACACACACACACACACACACACACACACACAGTATTAGTTGCCCTTTGCGTTTTCCGCTAATACAATCTTTTATTGGCTTAAGCAGGGTCATACTGATCCAATATTAAATCAGTCATCTCATATCCGCTCTCGGCCCAATCACACGCCGCCTGCAGTTCCAGAAATATTCAATAATTTGATTTAAAATACATTTTAAATTCATCTGAACTTCTGAACCGGTTTTGTCTCATCTTAGATAACAGATTTATCTGTTAAAAGGACAAAAAGGACAGGAAAAGGCTGGAAAAAAATGACACACACACACACACACACACACACACACACACACACACACACACACACACACACACACACACACACACACACACACACACACACACACACAGGAAGAGACAACCGTACCAGGACACACAGCCTCACACAAAAAGGAAGAGGCCATAGACAAGAACAGGAATACACACACACACACAAACAGGATGAGAAATAATCGCCCTATCGCTGTACAGCTGATCCGAAAACTGAATTTATTGTTTTATTTTCATGCCCTGCAGCTGTAAGCGCACAGCTGGGAGTGTAAATAAGAGACGGCAGGAACGGGACAGACAATAACATCCGCTTTTTTATCCGGATTTACAAACACAAGACGTTTTATTTCACTTTGTTCCTCTCAGGTCAAAGTGTGATGAGCCAAGCATATAATAACAAGTATTTCGTAAATATTTCAGGTTTTTTTTTTTTATAACAAAGTTTTGTTTTATATTCTAAAGTATCTCAGATTTTCAATAAACCAAGACATAGTTTGCTTCTTTAGCTTGGTGCTGAAGCTCTGAAGCTAATGCTGCTTTAAAAAAAACAAAAAACAAAAAGGAAGTGAGGCTAATGCAAACTGCATGCCTAGCATCAAGACGCATACCTAAAAAGAAATTGTGTTGCTTAATTTGTAATGTTCATAAATTATTTCATAAAATAATCCTGTATTTCTACAAAAACACCTCCAAAAGTGGAACTATAATATTATTAAAATCACTTTTAACTTTGGATTTTGTCCGAACACCAACGCTTCCTTGTTTGATTTTGAAATTTCCTTGTTTGAGATTTTTATAGCGTGCACGTCAGGTCATCGGTAATCCTCCGCGAGCTACGCCGCTCATCAGTAAACCTCGTTTCTGAGTCTCGATGGAAGTACATTCACGTGAAGTTTGTGGTGATACTGAACGTCTCTCTCCATCCGCTTCAGATCCCTGAGGAGCTGTCCCGCTGCAGGAACTCATATATCGAGCAGGCGTTGATTCCCCCGCGCATGGAGGACCTGCAGGACGACTCCCACAGCTACAGGAGCCTCGTTAAGGAGAGCATGGACGCGCTGCTTAAAGAAGCCAAGGAAAAGTTCAGAGGTTACGACACCTGCTCGACACCTGAACACGCTGAACTCGCATACAAAAAGGTACGCACCGTTCTCTCCTATCAGACTGTCCGAGTGTCAACCTGTCTTAGAATTCCACGTGCTTGTACGGAAAGTTCCGGCTCGTAATCATGTCGGATGCATTGTTGTATCTCCTTTATGGTCCTGATGATGATGATGATGATGGTGCAGGTGAACGACGGCTGGTCTCTCCGTCAGTGGAAGGTGTGTGTGGACGTGGCGGCCGGAGCGGACGAGGTTCTGCAGCGAATCATCCGTGAGCAGGAACGATGGGACGAAGATCTGCTCGAGAGCCGAGTGATCGAAACACTCGACAGCAACACCGATATTTATCAGTACATCCGCAACAACATGGCGCCTAATCCAGCCACCGATTACGTGGTGCTGAGGTGAGACACACGCACACACGCACGCACGCACACACACACACACACACACACACACAGACTATAGATGCATATCTTGTTACAATGGTAATCTGTGATAAATCCTCTATACATGCATTCTAACTGTGTGTGTGTGTGTGTGTGTGTGTGTGTGTGTGTGTTTGTTTGTTACAGGTCATGGGTGACGGACCTCCCTAAAGGTGCATGTGCGTGTGTGTGTGTGTCGGTGGAGCACGAGGCTGCGCCGGTGCTCGGTGTGCGCGCCAACGTGGTTGCATCACGCTACCTCATAGAGCCGAGCGGCCCGAACAAGAGCCGCGTCACACACATCTCCAGAATAGACCACAGGTACACACACACACACACATCACACACATATCTCCAGAATAGACCACAGGTACACACACACACACACATCACACACATATCTCCAGAATAGACCACAGGTACACACACACACACATATCACACACATATCTCCAGAATAGACCGCAGGTACACACACACACACATATCACACACATATCTCCAGAATAGACCACAGGTACACA
>CM041002.1:13293456-13318969 GCA_022985145.1 Pangasius djambal | reverse complement strand
TTTTTTTTTTTCAAAGAAAAATTCTCCCATGTATTCATTCCTGATCTACTGTTTTATCGTTATTTATTTATTATTTTTTTTTCTTTCTCTTTCTTTTTTCTCTTAGAAATGGCTTTATATATACAGTAAAAATTACTAACAATTCTCTATTGTCCTTCAAACAGGGCGGGTTTATTTGGTTTCTATAGCAACAACTTTTTTGTTTATAGTAGCTGCTATAACGTAAGCGAGAACTTGTTTCGCAGATGTTCCACAACTTTAAATGTAACTATAAACAGATAAAAAAAAAAAAGTATGCTGTTTAATTCAGCATGTTCACGACATGAAAAGATCTCATTGCTCTTTGCCTCCTTTGCGTTATCACGAGTACACCAGTTTCACACTTTTAATAACAGCGAGCAGATGACACACAGCGGTACTGCGTAACAGATGGCTGTCTTGAAGTGCTTTATGAAAGACTAGTATTGTTTCCAGTCCAAAAAAAAAAGCACAAGGAGCTTTATTTGTTTTTTTTTTCCCGATTGCTCCACAAACTTTCCAATACGGAATTAATTCAGCAGCCGCTATTGGGCCAAGTGCGTCTGTGGAAAAGGACCTGAGGGAAAGCAGGCGCGCCATAAATCAGGTGGCTGCTAACAAAGGACTAATTCATGATCCATTCTGATGAAGTGCTTCATCTGTTCGGTTTGATGTTTAGATTCAACGCAGCGCTGTTAATACACACTGATACACTGGTGTGCGTTCAATGTGTTCTCTCCATGTGGAGACCTCGGAGAACGCTGAGCGTGTGAATGTGCAGGTTTCACTGTGTTAAAGCACAGATCCAATCAAAGCTGCTTAGATCCCCCTCCATACACACACCTGTATGTAATATAAAGCAGTGAAAACACACACACACACACACACACACACACACACACGTGATCAAAGTGCCATGTCATGAAATTGCTCAAGTAAACACACGTGACACCATATGAACAATATGCAACTGCATGTGAAAAGAATTATTCATGTGAGAAAATCACATTTGAAAAAAAATGAAATCGTACATAACAGTAAATATCATGTGGAAATAAATGAATCGTGTGTAAAAATCACGTGTGGAAATAAATGAATCGTATAAAAATCACATGGAATTAAATGAATCATGTGTAAAAATCACAAGTAAATAAATGAATTGTGTAAAAATCATATGGAATTAAATGAATCGTGTAAAAATCACGTGTGGAAATAAATGAATCGTGTAAAAATCATATGGAATTAAATGAATTGTGTAAAAATCACATGGAATTAAATGAATCGTGTGTAAAAATCACGTGTGGAATTAAATGAATCGTGTAAAAATCACAAGTAAATAAATTAATTGTGTAAAAACCACGTGTGGAAATAAATGAATTCTGCATGGAAATAAATAAATCGCATAGAAATCACAACGAAATAAATGCATCGTGTGAAAATCACGTGGAATTAAATGAATCGTGTAAAAATCACGTGTGGAAATAAATCAATCGTGTGAAAATGTGAGAATAAACGTATTTATAGTGTTTCACTACACGTTTCAGATTAGGGAAGTAATGTGAGAAATTGCTCTATTTTAATCTATTACTTAATTTATTGGTCAAAAACAAGTAATAAATGAGTTAATAGATAAAAAAAAAATCATGCCTGTGCATCTTATAAGAGATCAGCATTAGAATAAGGACCAGCATTAAAATTTTAACACTAAAGACGAAGGGAAGGACAAAAGTCTTCTCCTTCTTCTTCTTGTCATTGTGTGTGTAGTCCTGTGATTATTTCCTTCCACGTCCTCACAAAAATTTGCATCTTACAAAAATGCCAAAACAGGTCTAATAGCGTGGCGGAATATTGAAGGACTCCATTAAAGCTCGGGACACAATTTATCAAACCATGATAGAGGCGCTTTGTGCGTCTGATGAATACAAATGTCGCCTCGTCTGACTGAGGAGTGTTTGACTAGCTAAAGTCTGACCTTATCATTTAATTCGGATCGATACGTTCACGTCAACGCGTGGGAACGAAGCGCTGTTTAATTTGCAATGCTGTGCCCCCTCGTACCTTCAGAAAGGTCAAGGTGAAGTATGGCGGTTACACAAACACATACACACACACACACACACACACATTAAAATGGAGCTGCAGATCAATGAATGATGTCAGAGTAATTTAGTACGGATCATCAGAAGTCAGAGTGAACATAAACTGCAGGAAACAGGATTAACAGTGTACAGGTTTCTCGATAATACACGACCTGTAAAGATCGTCAGTACACCAGGATTTTGTCGCTGGCTTGCCTCCAAATAATCACATGTAAAAGTGGAAGGGATTGGAAGTGGACTGCGATCTCTGGAGTCTAGAGGCAAACATCGAGGAGCAGCTGTTCATCCGAAAAGCTACAAACAGGAAGTAGTGCAACGGAAGACATCGTGAGATTAATCCCACCTCAAGCCAAGTGCTCCTGAGGATCCACCTTTACCCTGTCCACGATAAAATCCTTACTCAAGACGAACGAATGAACTTGAGAGAGATTTTTTTTTTTTAATGAATAGATGCAAACGATGACCGAAAGCTTAGCTATGTGTAACTTTCTAGACCGTGAGCTGGGTTCTCATCAGGGTTCTCATAAACATGGAATTCACCAAATGAATTTAGAATCCAGGTCCTAAATCTTGTGGCCTGTAAATGAATTGAAATGTAAAAAGAATGATGCTGATCTCTGTTGTTTCACAATTGCCCAATATTCACATTTTAAAAAAAAGCATTCGAATACACATCTTTTTAAGTTAGCTTTCGATTAATATATTTTGTCTTTTAGTTATTATTTCCAATTTGGTATTTTATTATTATTATTATTGTATCTTAATTTTACACTTTTATTTTCTTTGTTAACTTTTATTGTTCTTGTTGTTATTGTTCTTTATTTGTTTCTTGTTTTTTTCTTCTTTTTATGTTTTTAGATTTTGACATGCGAAGCACTTTGAGTTGCATTTTATGTATGAAAATTATTATTATTATTATTATTATTATTATTATTATTATTATTATTATTATTATTAGGGGTCAAACCGGTGCAATAAACTCAGCTCCTGACAAAATGTTCTAATGATGTAATTCTTCATGTCAGTTCCTGGTTGTAGTACGAAGAAAAAAAAACCCTAAGTGTAGCGTCATTGAAAAAAAAAAATTCATATGAATTCAACATACTGATGTTGATTTTATTCAACTTTTTTGGTTCAACTTTTACACACTGTTTGCTCGAGACCAGATTCGTAATATCATCACGGACACCTTGCTAGAACTTAACCTGAACTTTCCAAACAAACAAAAAGCATTACAATAGGGCTTGAAAAGACCTGCCCTCCTTCAAGCTTTCTTCCAAATAAACTTCAACTTGAACTTAATGTTAAATCGATCCTGTGAAAGGTCATTAAAATTTATACAAGTCCAGCTTCTTCGCGCACACACACACACACACACACACACACACACACACACACACACACGCTGATGTGTTAGCAGCGTTTGCCAATAATGTGTTCTGACAACTCATTGTAAAAGAAGAAGAAAAATGAGGAAAAGCATTACTTCTCTCTCTCTCTCTCTCTCTCTCTCTCTCTCTCTCCTCATCTTTGATTTTTCCTCTCAGACTCTAGTAAACAAGTCTGGGTTTTTTTCCCCCGAAAAAGACTACGAAGGCAGAAAGTTCTGTGCTGTTTGACACACTCTCGAACAAAAGCAGGGAAACGTCAATAAACGGTGAGCCAAACAACAGAGTAGTGTTTATTTATAGTGCAGTGCTGCTGAGAAAGAAGATCATTGTGAAAGGTGAAAACTCAACATGGGTGGATCTTAAAGCTTGTGTTTGATGGATTCTAACAAATACCAGGCATTTGGGACACAGTGTTAGAAAGCAACACTAAATAAAACTCTCACCGTTACCTCCTAGAACATAGATATGCGTTTTTAAAATTCTAGTAGAACCACTCCACTGTAAAACAAAGCTTAATGCTAATAATGTTCTACGATAAACAATACTAAACATGAATACTACCGCTTTTGGAACTTTTTTTAAAAAAAAAAAGGTCTAGTAGAAACACAAGCTGGATGTGAATGAAAAAAAAAATTCTAGCACTTAAAAAAATGTATATAAAAATAAATTATGATCTTGGAACACTAACTATGAATGAATGAACTTGATATTTTTGAAAAAACAAAAGCGCTCAAGTAGGAACTCTCTTTATATATGAATTCTTGCATTTGTAACATTAAAAAATGATATTTGAACAATTGAACGCATTTCAGAAGAAAAACAAAGATCTTATAGATATCTTTTCTACACATTGTGTAAGAATAAGAAAGAACGCTACATAAATCAGCGCTCGGATGATCTAAGAATGATCAAAACACAGAAAAGCTAGATATGAATTCTATAATATAAAGTTAATATTCTACCAGGAACACTAACTAAATACGAATTGTAGCAGGTGAGACATGTTTCTAGCAAGAACACTAAATTGATATGAATTCTAGCACATTAAAAAAAAAAAACGCCCTAGCAGGAACTTCACCTAATAATTTTTACCATTTAGAGAATTAAAAAAGTGAATTAAAAAATTCTTTCTTAGTAAGGTAAGCAAATGTAGATTAAAATGATTCTAGCACTTTTTGAAAGGAAAAAAAAAAAAGACTTTCTAGTAGGAACATCAACTAAATATATACTCTAGTACATTTCTTTAAAAATGTCCGAGGTTCTAGTAGGAACACTGACTATGAATGGATTTTGGCTCTTCAGAATCCATTTCAGAAAAAAAAAACAATGTTCTACTAGGTAAAGTACATATAAATTTCTAAGTGTGTAAAGTATGAACACTGACTAGATATGAATTCTAGCAATTGGAACTTTTTTTGGGAAAAAAAAAAATTTTTCTAGTAGGAACCATTACTGGTATTTATAACATTAAAAAATGACAGTCTGGTAGAAGTACTGAAAATGAAATCTAGTACAAATTTCAACGAAAAAATTCTAGGACTTGTGACACTTTTGTGGAGAATTCATGTGTTGAACTTCATTGTAGGTTGCTATAGTTACCAGGTGGTGAACGACTTTAACATACTGTTTTATCTTTTTTTTTTTTTTTATATATATATATATATATATTTCCTAGTTAAAGTGCACCGTTTCTCAGCTGAGTGTGAAATTGAGGAAAAAAATTCATCTTTTTTTTACTTTTTACTTGTGGATCTTTTGTTGTTGTTGTTGTTGTTGTTGTTGTTTTTTTTCTTGGATTTCAAGAGATTCAAAGGATTTACAACTAATAACATCTGAGCAGCTGACTGACATGCAAAACCCACACACACACACACACACACACACACACACACACACACACACACACTTCACGCTTGCAATAATTTCATCACTCCCAGGATTCCCACAGACTCAGAGTGAGCGAGTAAAAAAAAAAAATGACATAAATAAATAATCAGTCTATTATTGTTGTCAGCTTTATAGTTTGTCACTTATTTATATAATACCGATATAGTTTTCCCATCGTATGTCCGAATCTGCACCCTATTCACTACGTAGTGCGCTATTTTTGTTTTTTAAGTCAGGTCTGAAAGCCTGATGTAAAGTATTTGTACGTAATTGGTTTGCGATCAAACAAAATAGTAGTTACACTCTTAAATCCGGCGCCTTTTCTGGAGTCGGTTTCTTTTTGTACATAAGTTTCTACATACAGTACAACCCTTAAAAGTTTTATATAGAACCTTATAACCTGTAAAAGGTTTCCCTTTTACAAAATGTTAAATATAGCACCTTTAAAAGCCTCTCTGTCTGTCTGTGTTTTAAAAAAAAAAAAAGTTTTTTTATTTTATGTAGAACCCTATAACAAAGAGTTTAGTTTTTTCAAAAACGTCCAAGCAGAACTAAAACCATTAACCATTCAAAGACCACGTAAAGAACTATTTTTCTTAGAGACGGCTCTTGGGAATAACACAGGGAGGTTTCCTTGTGTCTTTGACTCCTGGTTTTAGCTCAATCTCTTGCTGTTTTTAGTTACATTTACATTTCTATTCATTTCAAATTTTCATCTTTGGTTATGTTCGAATGCTGATTATGGATTGCGCAATATAACGATGTTTTATCGAGCCCAGAATTATGACCATGTATTATCACTAAAAGTTAGACTAAAAGTTTAATCGAGCACCTTACAGGGTCCTGGATTGGTTTGTCTCTCTAGATCCACACCTAATTCTGATCGGTATTGGTTTTTAATTAACTATTAGGCTGTTTGTGGGTAAAATTGGTGGTCTTTGCTGTAGAGGAACCAGCAAAGGTTCTACGTTGAACCCCATAGAATGCTTTCCTTTCAGGAATGGCTCCAAGATAAACCCCCAAAGCATGTTTTCCCCCAAAAAAGGTCTGAAATGTCACACTATACACTACATACTTTGTGAAAATCCTGATTTGTCCCTCAGTATAGGATCCTACAGGTTCCAATTAGAACATATTTTGAAATCTAGTACAGTTCCCCATCCAGTAATTCTTGAGGAACCCATTCTTTCTTGAAGCGTCTTGCAGATTCAGAAGATCCATGATATACAGCAAGAAGTAGAGCACCATTTTGATGGAACAGATGTTTCTTTTTATCTAGATCTTAGTTCCAGCAAGTTCTAGTTCTCCTGTTTTCAGATTTCTGGTAGTTTCTAGTCTGGAGCCTTGGCATTTTGTTTGGATGCTGATTGTAGATTTGCCCAAGCTAAAGATGTTGGCTGTGTTTTTTGACTTTGATAAATTATGACCACAAACTTTACAAATAAAGAGGCTCAACAATGACAACTGATTCACAATAATTTCTGTCTCACAATTGTCACAAAAGAACAGAAAAATCAAATACATACATATAAATACTCAACATTAAACTATACCGAATGTCTGTATGATTTGAATGTATTATTTGAATACTACATGACTATAAATGAATGAATAGACAAACATTATGGATAAACAAACGCCAGTAATGTTTCAAATAAATAAAATTATTCTATCTTTTATTCTATCTGACCTGACTAAACACCCCTGCTTGCATTCAGTGTGTTATGTAAAGCAATTATCCTGCCACTTCCTTTTGTTGCTCTGAAAGAAAAGAGCATTAGAGGCAACAAAGCGCTTTTCTGTGCCTGAACAATGAACTTTTCCTCCTGACCTTTTCAGGTTTGTGTATGTGTGAATGTGTGTTTCTGAGTCACAGCTGCTTTGTGTAATCAGCAGTTTGTTGCAAATCTACTGGAGGGCTGTGTGTACATGTGCGCGCACCCGCGTGTGTGTGTGTGTGTGTGTGTGTGTCAGCTTTCATTACCTTTACACTTGAACTAAAACAAAAGTGAGTGTTTGCTTATGTGTAGGTGTAACACTACACTTTTCTTCACCTCAGGTCCTCATTTTGCATACACACCTTCTCAAAGTGGTCCTAGTTATGCCATCTGGGCCAAAGGTCCTCATTTGTCAAATATTGCATGTAATATGTAAAAGGAGCTTCTTATATAATTTTCATTTGAACAAAATACAGTACTCTATGAAAAATAGAGAGACCGTCCTCACAAACAGCGTAATACCTGAATGTGTGTGTAAAAATCGGTGTATGCTTACAATTGTCTTTATTTTGTTTCATCTTGGAAACCATCTTGATTACCACAGCACTGGTCTGATTGGTCAGAAGGTGTTGATTCATCTTCGATAACAGCAGCTCTGACTGTAGTGCAGCTGCAAATCACAGGTTTATATTAATGCGCTCGTTCTAATACACCATCGTTTCTATAGCAACAGCTCATTCACAGGGACTTGTACAGATAATCGGATTTAAAAAAAAAAACATTTTAATAGTTGATATAGTGAAGTTTTCTGTAAGGAGATGTTTATTGAACATGTAAGGAAGGAGTCTCCAGCGTCAGTCCTCAGAAGTAACTTTAAGTTTTCCGACATCTTCAGGACAGAGGAGTTTACGCTTTGTTGTTTTGTAACATGATAAGCTGGAATTTTTGTCTACATGGGAGAGAAAAAAGAGAGGGTGGTGGTGTGGGAATGACTGTTTATAGCTGCTATAACGTAGCTGTTTATAGCTGCTATAACATAACAGAACTATAAATGGATAAATGGTACGATGTGTCGTTCTTTAATAAATAAAGTATTGCAATTGCTGCTGTGGAATAAGAGGAATAAAACACTTGGGAACGTGCTGTTATAGGAAAATTATCATGTTTGGGGTGGTAACAGTGACTCCGCTTCATCACACCACCACATCGGTGTAATAAACAAGCTGTACGTTACGTGGTAGAGATGTAACCTTCGCCGTTTGTATGCTATCTGAGTCAACTCATCTGTAACTCTGTAGTGTAGCTTTCAGTCTTCAGTGCCACTGAAAGAGTAGGAACACTTATTTTGTAGATTCTCTCTGGTGACTCAGAGATGCCAAAATATCACATCCAATTTATTTTGTTTACTTTTTGAAAAGAGCATCAATAACCCTTATTTTACTGACTATGTGCCATGTCTGTATTACGTGTCTGCTTTCTCTATTTCTCACAGTTGGAGATTTAAAATGTCACGAATTTATTGCTCCAAACAGCACAAGGCTTCCCAAACACATCACAAACATGGAGCCTCTCAATAATGTTGTTATTCAGTTCGGAAATACGGCTTTATGTACCCAAGGATGCTAATGGCTCTTCAGTCATGTTAGCATGTTTTCGTGCTAGTCCTAGAGAAAGTGCACTGAAAGTATATTCTCATTTGATAGCTGAAATTCCAGAGAATTCCAGATGTCAGGGTTTACCCTTTATAAAGCGGAAAAAAAAAACAAAAAAAAACATTGCCTGGTCTGTTTAACAATCTTCAGCTGTCCAGTTTGGGTGAGTCTGTTCCCACTGTAGGCTCAGGTCCCGGGTCTTGGCTGAGAGAGGTGGAACCCGATGTGGTCTTCTTCTACCTTGAGGTGCTGTAGCCCATCCACCTCAAGGTTCAACGTGTTGTGTGGTCTGAGATGTTTTTTTGTTCACCACAGCTCTAAAGAGTGGCTATTTGAGTAACCATATCCTTCCTGTCAGCTCAAAACACTCTCTAGAGACTTTAGTGTGTGTGAAAATCCCAGGATATCAGCAGTTTCTGAAATATCTTATATAAGAGAAAAATTTTTTCCCCATTCTGATGTATCCGTATCTGATGTATCTGCGGGATTTTATGTCTTGTGCTGCCACGTGATTGGCTGATTGGATAATTGCATGAAAATTTAATTGTAGGTGTATTTTAAAAAAATTTCCAGCTGCACCAGATGTATTTACCTCAGCAACTTTGCGTAAACATGATGTCTTTCTCTTTACTTGTTTAATAACATTAGCGACCTTTTCAACAACGGTCATGTTATTTTGTAATACTGTAAGTGTGTGATCACTGATCCCCTAAACTACTTTTTTTGTGTATTGTATGTTTTGTTAGGCTAATATAATAATAGCTAGCTAGAACTAGCTTACCTGATGACATCTCAGTCGAACTGTTGCGTCCACTTATAAAACAAATAAATAAAAACTCTTTCATTTATCCAAGAAGGAGAAAAGTGTAACGCAAATTCAGATTTAGAAAATTATTAATTATTGTAAGAACATATTGATGAAATCTGAGGAGGGGATGCTAAAGAAATCTTTGTTTTGTTTTTGTTTTTTTTATTGGTGAAAGTTATTCAGTTTTAGTGCAGAAAATTGGTACACTTTTTGGCAACTGAATCGAGACTAAAGCTAACCATAACCAAATGATTAAAAAATATGATTATTATACATCTTCATCAAAAGACTAAAACTAACTAGCTGCTAAAATTCCAGTGCAAAAATCTAAGTGCTAACTTTTGACCAAGGGACTAACTGACATCATTTTGGTGGTGGTACAAAATCCCTTATTTTCCCAGCCAAGGTCTTTGCAGCGAGAAACGCATTTAATTAAGCAAACACACGTGAATTTGTTTGACAGGGAGAAGCCGCGCTAGCCGCTCTGTTCCTGACTCTCTTTCAAAATCTGTGTCCTTCTTTTCCTGCTTCTTCCTGATTGAACTCATGCTGTCAGTGAGATTGTCAGCAGAAACATTTGTGATCTTTTTTTTTTTTTATGATGCAGGTCCACCGGAGCAGAAAAAACGGCAGTTTTATGGAAATGCCTTGAGGAAAATGCTGAGAGATGAATCACAATCACAAACATGGAGACTCTAAAATGCGTGTTTAAAAATAAGCTGTAAAAAGCACATCTCAGCATGCTCACTGTTCTCGGGAAAACTTCTGAAAATAGATGCCGCAGAGCAACACACAGAACGCGCTTCGTCATAACATCGAACTTAATTGCATTCCAGGAGAAAAGGTCAGTGCCTCTACAGCGAGAACAAAGCAGATGGAATTTTTTTACTGATATGAAGCTTTGCTTTTACACAGAACTCAGTGGGCTTTTATTTTTTTGCCTGGATAAAGTAGACTGGTCTGGGATAATTATTAGAACGGTGCTGTTGAGAACAAAATATACGGAATAATATTCAGAAATGTTTATATATATATATATATATATTTGAAGGCAAAATATCAAGATATACTTATTAACATGATACAGCTAATGTTTGGTAGCTTGCTATTAAACGTTTCTAGTTTCTTAAGCATGATGCTTTGTTCGTGTGGCTGGATAGCTTAGCTATGTTGGGCAACAATTAAATTAAATATATATTTTATATACTTTATGCCAACTACTAGAGGTCATATTCAGAGTTGACATAATTTAAAAACATAATTTTATTAATTTGACAAATCTAAATAGTGAATTAAAATCATGATAAAATCGCCTCCATCCCACGCACACAATTTTATGACCTTGATTTTGTATCACTTGGCTTCTTTAAGTTATGTAACAGTTACAGCACGATAACAAAAATATGCTAAATAATATTCTGTGCTGGATCAAGTGCTATTCTATGCGCTGCTGAATAATGAGTGTGGAAGCCATTTTGTTCAATTAAACCAGCGATTTTTGTGATCGTTGTAACTAGGACTATTCACGCAGCAAAAATTTAGCAATATAACAGCCTCCTATTCGATTCATTTCAACACTCACCATCTTCTCATTCATATATCATCGTATTTTTAAAAAAAAATTTTGTTTTTAAACTGCTTTGATGTTTCATCATATTACATTTGAGATCAAATAAAAAAAATGCCTTCTTAAGTCCTCATTTTCTATCTAGGATTATTTTTTTGGGTTTGAAGCCGAATGCTTGTGTGTAAATGTGCGTTACTGAAAAACCCTGTCTCGGACACTTCGACTCAAGAAAAATCGTAGAAGTACACACAGGTGATGTTAATCCTTTAGTAATACGAGTAAATATTGTGGTAACTTTTGCAATACAGCTCAATGTCAATCTGCAGAAATGGAAACGCTAGTGGGGGGAGTCACATGATCACGTCAAATTTGATCAGAATTCGCTGAATCTCTGTCAGTTTCTTTTGACTTATTACTTTAACTTTTAACTTCCTAATAACTTCCTTTCCTCTTTTATTCTGCCCCGAAAACACACTCGAGCAGGTCAGAACTTTATCACATCGTCCAATCTTTATTAGAGCAACCCATTTTTTCATCTGAAACCCTAAAACCGTAGCACAGACTCCATCTTCTAATCTGGTGCTGATTCAGTGTGTGAACCGATACGCCTCAAGCATGCGAAAGGGAAATGAAATGGTACGGATACATAAACGCAGCGTAAAATAAATTTAGTCTGTCAGCAATAATTCCACGCTTGCAGAACTATCAAATTCGAACAGTTGAAGAAAAAAAAAATTCCAATATATTAGCGCTGTTATCAGTTGGCGCTCAGTTATGGCAGTAATATTGTTTTATTATTTTTACGATGTGCAGGGATGAGAATTAAAGCAAGCGCTCTGTTTTATCTTTTACGCTTTAATGCTAGCTGTCCTCGCCTTATCGTCGTCTCACAGACCCTCTCGTTCTTCGGTCCTGTTTCATTTCCAAGTGTAGCCCACTGTATAGGGCAAGGCAGCCTTAAAAAAAAAGAGGAGTCCTACATATTCCTGATACAGTTCAACATATTGTTAGAGAAGATGTACAAGATGATGCCAGGGGAAGTTCTTTAGGGGTAAAAAAAAAAAAGAAAAAGATAAATATGGATGCGTTCACACTAAAATCTAAATCTAAAATTTTGTGTAACTGACTACTGTGTAAAGTACTGAATGGCTAATATTAGGCTGAGGGGCGGAGTTAGCAACCGATTACTAATTATGATTGAATTTATACTCTTAACGTCTCACGTGAATTTTGTCCGAGTCTGAGTTGCTTGTTCCGGTTAAAAAAAATCTGTGATCTCTGTGTGTGTGTGTGTGTGGTTGTGTTTTTGCTGATCGCCTCACATCTCAGCTTCAGATTTACACCTTCAGAAAGAGCTGAGCGCGCTCTCGCTCTGCCGCTTGCTTTCCTTTTTATCACCCGAACTCTGCACTCGAGACAGCTAATCGTTAGCAATACTGCAAACGACTCACGCTGACATACTCTCGCCAGCTCGAGCATCGACTGAAGTCTGGTTTTATTTAAAGAGAAAACATGGCTCTGTAATGACGGAAACTTACATAACACGTTAGAAAGAAAAGCTTCGGTTCTCTTTCTGTGTCACGTAACAACAGTGTCATGATTGTGAATTTGTTGCACTTGTTCGCTTTCCTTTCTTACTCGTTCGTCTGCAGAAAATTCGATTTCATTGATATTTTCGTGAAAGTTTTGTTAACGCTTTTGCAAAGAAATGGATAAGTTTACAATCATTAAACAAATATTCATAGTAGCTCGTGCAACAATACATAGCTATAGCAGTTATACTGAATAATACCAAAAATATTATGTATTAAATATAAATATAAAGATTCTGTTTTTTACATTCAGGTTCCATCGACTAATATTACTTACTGCATTAATTAACATTAACAAACCATAAACGTCAGCTTTAATAAAGCTTAAGTAATGTTAACAAAGTAACAAAATAAGTTAACAGGTGTATTAATTGGCATTTGTTAAAAGGTTAACGACATACACCTAATCCATGACTAAAAATCTACATAAATTAGCAAAAGAAATTAATTTCAGCATGTTCATATTGGAAATGTTGATAATGTACTGAACTCTGGTGTCCAGGTATAATTAATAGTTCGAAAGTGAACAACTGTTGATTAAGGTGTTTTAATTTATCTTTATTGGGGGCATTTGTATCATTAGCCAGTTGTTAAGCTGTGTTAAGGGTGTATTTGATGAATTATGTGTATTTTTGCATTTCGATGCCAGTTTAACCGAGGAAGAGCAAGTTGATACTTCTGTTCGCTCTTGGTGTGTGTATTTTTGACATCTTTGTTTATCCTCTAAACTGTTTTAAACTAGCGCACTACTGTCGACTGGACGGTACATAATTTACGGTACACTACTTTATGCATTTAACATTCTTATAACTCTGGCTGGGGTTGGTTTGCTGGCCGGGAATAAAACCCGGGCCTAAGCGGTGAGAGTGCTGTGGCCTAACCGCTAGTCCTCCTGGGAGCCTTGTGTATGACTTAAAGTAATAGTTAGAAAATCTTTTCCAAATCCAATTCCGGTCAAATTCATTCTTTCATTCAATATTCAAAAACCAATCCTGGTGCCATTTCTAATAATAAGGTATTGACTTGTTAATGGAAACGTTGTTTTGTTTATTTGAGGAAAACTAGCAGAAAATTGGAGAATCATTGGGGAAAACATCTGCATCTTACACTACCTGTATGAACGAAGGATTCATTCACTCTTGCGCACTTCCTGCCTGTCTCCATTTCTCCTTTGTTCCAACTCGGTGCACTTGAGACGGCTAATCGTTCTTCAACAACCTTCAATTACTGAAAACGTGGGCTTTCAAGGCTCCTCGAGGACCTACTGA
Source organism: Pangasius djambal (assembly GCA_022985145.1). NCBI lineage: Eukaryota > Metazoa > Chordata > Actinopteri > Siluriformes > Pangasiidae > Pangasius > Pangasius djambal. Next base: position 13,304,969 of record CM041002.1, on the reverse strand, counting down.
GGAAAAAGAAGAAAAATCTCTCTCTCTCTATGGATCGATGGAACACGATTCTTATGATCGGTTCCATCTCTCTCTCTCTCTCTCTCTCTCTCTCTCTCTCTCTCTCTCTCTAGGGAGATGCAAATGTTAATTTCCAGTGAGTGGAGGAAAAATCTTTCGATGTCACTTCGGCCCGGTTCACGTTTTTTATCCAGGTCTATAGTTCCTCCTTCACACACACACACACACACACACACACACACACACACACACACACACACACACACACACACATCTAAAAATCCCATGGTGTGGAAATCCGGTGAGAATCCGTTTAGACTGTGCAGCATATTGACTGCTGCTCTGCACACATGGCTTATTCTCCCCCACACACACACACATTTTATCTGTTTGAATGTTATCTCTTAATTGCATTTCTCCTGTCAGAGAGATGGAGTTTGCTTTGCCATATTGTGGAACGTTCCATTCCTGAATTCACGAATCTCCTGGTGTGTGTCTCATTTCCCATTTCACCTAATAATAAACCCCATATTTAATGTTCTTTTACGTTCTCATTAACACAATAACTCTGTTGGTGATTATTTTATGATATATATATATATATATATATATATATATATCAGCACGTCCCAGAGTGTTTTATTCCTTACTTAGCGTGATATCAGTAGCCTGTTATGATCCACAAGGTTGCTCATGTCTCCAGAACAGCTCCAGGGTCTGAGATCACTTGATGGAAACAGAAAACACTTTTGGTGCTTGTTAATAATGCTGCGTGTTCGCCTGATAGACCTCCCTGCTAGCTAGCATAATAAAATCATAAACATGTTCAAATAAAAACACACAGGAGGATGGATGGCACACGCCGACGGAAAAAATGTGTTTACGTTATGTTTTATAGCACTTCGTTTTTATACATAAGCTAACATTTCCACATCATCCATTAAACTAACCGCTCTCACTAAAGCGATTCCAACGGAGCACTTTGGCCTTCAGCACAGCGCTAGCCGGTTGCTAAAACAGCACTCTGTTGATTTTCGCCTCTCATGCCCGTTGCTATTGCACCAGCTATAAAATGCACCGTTGGCCAGCGACCATAAATGTCTTTTAAAAGCTGTAAAATCCCACCACGGAGATTAGTCGAACACAAAAGACATATTTATCTTCTGCGCTAACAATGGGCTAATTCATCTGGTGACGTTGGCAGCGTATCGTTGACTCACAGGAGTAGGATATTCAGATCCTATTAAAGATGCAACTGTGACTAAGCATGACCACCAGGATAGAATTTTTTTTTCATTATTTGTAAGCAATGATACTGGATCTGGGTCAGAAGTCAGAAAAACTAAATTCAGAATTGGTTCGGTGATGCAAATGCAGCCTCGCGACTGCTTTCAATAGATTTTATCAGATGTTTCACAGAGTGCAAGTGAATTTTTCTAAAAAGTCAGCATATTAATGTGAATCCATGCATGTGTCTCATAACTGCTGTTAACCAGATGGTGTTATTAAAAGAGTGCCAATCAAACACACAGAAACCGGCTTTCTCTTTGAGGAAGAAAAAAGCGAATGAACCTGCGTGGAGGCATCGAGTCGTGTGGACGTGACTCGATGCCTCAGAAGGTGGCGTTCTATGCAGACGTTTGTTTCAGACATGCCTCAGTGCCTCAGTGCCTCAGTGCATGGCAGTCTATTCAAACATTTGCTCTGGACATGATGTGATGCCTCAGAATGCAGCATTCTCTTTCAGCGTTCGTTTCAGACACGATTTGACGGATCTTGAAGGCAGCGTTCTAAGCATACGTATATTTTGGACATGATGCGATGCCTCAGAACATGGCATTCCATATGAACATAAATTTCGGACATGACTCGATGCCTCAGTAGGTGGCGTTCCATGCAAACATTTGTTTTGGACATGACTCGATGCCTCCGAGGGTGGCTGTCTCTCCAATCATTTGTTTCAGGCATGACTAAAAGGCGACATTCTATGCAAACGTTCATTTTGGACATGAATCGATGCCTCAGAGGGTGGCATTCCATACGAACATTCATTTTGGACATTGGCTCAATAGCTCAGAAGGCAGAAACGTCTACACAAACATTTGTTTTGGACACAAAGTGTACAAACGTTTGTTTCGGACATGACCCGATGCCTTCCTACCTCCGGCTACAGCTTTAGCAGGCAGTATTTTCACGTTTTGGACATGGCTGACAGATAGTCTCTCAGTGTGACTGAAATCCTGAATTGTCATTTCTAACAGCACAGTGTGTGTAAAGTGGACTGGAAATGTGTGTGTAGTGAACTCTCTGCTCTTCGCCACTTGCCTCATTTAATGGATGTCTTCCACAGAGACGGTGAAGCTTCCTGCCTGAAACACAGCTTCGTTTCAACACACTTAACACGACCAATCACACACCCGGCAGCCATGAAATAAACACACGCATCGGTGAGAACGGCTGCTGAATCGATACTGAAGGATTTGTTCAGCCACAAAATCTATCTAAATTGACTTAAACTGAGAACTGAGGGGCTATTAGCATTCAAGTGTTACTAATCTCACACACTGGAGAGTCGAGTGTATTATCAGGATGAGCGATGGCTAAACTGTCACCATTTGATTTGTGCAATTTATCCATGACACATTGTTTTGAACTCACAAAAAGCTTCCAGATCATTCTCAGTAAAATTCTTTTTAGCAGTTTTTTTTTTTGTTGAAGAAATGAAAAAGCTCTGGACTCTCACAGGTCCTGTCACTTATAAGTATTGTATAATGTATACACATATTTATTTGCATCACCACTAATATTACACTGTCATCTTTTAGCGTATTTACGGTAGCTGTGCTACTCCAGCAGTTACGGTCAATTGCAGCCCTGTGCAGTAAATTAACAACAAGAAACCCGGAACAAATATAACATTACAAATCCTGTGACGCATTGATCTTATTGAAATTGACTAGATTTGGATTTTTGATGGATTAATGTACGCATAGCCTATAGTTCCTGAAAAAGTTCCTGACTTGCCTGAAACCTAGGTTCTAAATGTGTTCTAGTGCAATTAAAAAAGTTCCCGAGTTCTTGAAATAGTTTTCCTTTTAAATCATAACAAGGTTCCTTTGTTCCTGAAAAAAAAAAAAAATCATTGAGATGCTAAAAAAAATTCCAGAGATGTTCCTACAATCTTAACCAGGTTCCTGATTTCCTGAAGAAAAAAAATCACGGGTTTCTTAAAAAAAGTTTCCTGAAAAATTCCAGAGATGTTCCTAAAATCTTAAACAGGTTCCTGATTTCCTGAAGAAAAAAAATCACGGGTTTCTTAAAAAAAGTTTCCTGAAAAATTCCAGAGATGTTCCTAAAATCTTAAACAGGTTCCTGATTTCCTGTCTGGCTTCCTGGGTTGATGAAAACAAATTCTGGATTTCTGAAAAAGGTTCTTGATTCCTTAAAAAAAATATGCATTGGAAAAGTTCCTGGATTTCTGACTTCCAGAAAAAGTTTCCAGGTTCCTAAATAATGTCCAGAGTTCCTGAAAAAATAGAAGGTTTGTAAAAAACAACAACAACAACAACAACAACAGCAACAACAGCAACAAAAAAAGCTCTGGAGTTGTTTTAAATGTGCATTTGCTGGCTTGGATATCTTTAAAAGGTTTTTTCTTCCCCTAAACAATTTCCAGCGTTGTTTTAAAAGATTTCACAGTTGTTTTAAGAGTTCTTAAATTCTTAACAAGCCTCCTAAGTTCCTAAAATTTCACGAGCTCCTCATGAATTGATGTCCCGAGTAGCTCTGGAGGTTTGCGCATTACTGCCTTCCTGAAAAATGTCCTAGGTTTCATCAAAGTTTCCGTGTTCCTAAACAATTTCCAGAGTTGGTGTAAACTTTTCTTATATCTTGGAACAGTTCCTAAGTTTTTTTTTTTTAACAAGGTTCATGGGTTCCTGTGACTAAGTCTGAAAATTTTCCTGGGTTGATGGAAAAAGTTTCTAGGTTTCTATCAAAGTTCACGAGTTCCTCAAAAGATTTGTGCTGATGGATTTCTGAAGAAATTTCCTGACTATCAGAAAAAGTTCTGAAAAATCCTAAAAAGTTTATGCTTTGTTGACAAAGTCCCTGATTTCTTTGGTTAGGTTCCTGCAGTGATGAAGCTTACGAAGCAAAGAACACATACCATACAGTTGTTGATGTAAATGCTACGGTTCTCGTTAATGAAACAGTTTCTCGAGTAGGTGAAGCAACTGTGCATCACTTAAAGACACGGAAGAAGATCTTCAGTTAACGCTTTTACTGTGAGTGACACTCCTGTTCTTGATTTCTGCCCCTCTTTTTGATTATTTTTTAAATTCTCATTAATTCTCAGTATTTGTGATCAGGGTGTATTTATTTATTTATTCACTCAAGGCAGACTTTTTTGTTTGGATTGTAGCTCTGAAGGAACTGCACTTGATGTGTTAATGAGTTAAACAGAGACGAGTGTTTTGTGCTTAAATCCAGCTTTGATGTTCTGAATCTGCGTCTTTGATGAAATTAAGGCGACTACTCAGTGAAATAAATGATGATTTGCTGATGATGATCGTCTCGAGGCCACCCCCAGACCCCAATCTGTTCCTCCAACATGGAAACACGAGAGCTTTTCACCCCGTAAATCTACAGCAGGTTGGAAGTTTGTGTGTGTGAGTGACTTTGATCTTCCACTGCTTGCTTCTCTTTATCTTTTTCCACTTTCTGAAGTGTTGGCAGGTGTGTGTGTACGTGTGTGTGTGTGTGTGTGTGTGTGTGTTTGATTCTTCAGCGTAGGTGTCAATATAGAAGCACAAAATACAGCGTTTGGAGTAGACTTGGGTTGCCTGAGTTAATGAGGAGCAGCGCTGTGTGACACTGTGTACAAAATTATTTGATGTTCCTGGAAACAGTTCTTTAAAAGTAATTTAAAAAATGTGCAACTTTTTCAAGGATGAAAATTTGTTTGAATTGTGTTTGGATAGTTTTGAAAGAAGATACCGTTATTAAACGGTACGTTTTTTTGAAAGATTAATTTCCAGAAATTGGACGTTTAAATCACCATGTCATGGTTATTTTATAATTATTTTTTCTCCTTTAAATAAAGGGTGCCAATAGTTATGCAGTCGACTGTCTAAATGGGTGTGTTTCCTTCCTCTGCACTCAGGGTGGAAGATTTGAAGTACAATCTGCACTGTTCTCTTTCTTCCTCCTGTTCTTGCATCGTATTTTAGGAACTTCATTTTCTAAAGGGGCGGAGCATGGATATTTGAATAAATTAGGATTATGGTTGGAGGTGGGATTTATATAAACAATACTTTACAATTAATAAAAAATTGGTATGACAGATGATTCACAAACAACTGGCTCTTTAGAAAGACTCTTGAGTGAATCGAATGAATCAATTTGAATCAAAAATTATGAAATGAATCAAAATCTAAAATGTGCTTTCTGGATGTGTTTGGGATTGTTTCGGGTAGTGTGTGTGTGTGTGTGTGTGTGTGTGTGTGTGTGTGTGTGTGTGTGTGTGTGTGAGACCTGCAATCGAAGTTGTGAATCAATTAAATTAAAACTTATATATATATATGACTCATTTAAATGAATACTTCAGAAGAATCATTATTGCTCATCACTACAGTTGACTGTAATAATAAATCCCAGTAAATTATGATCTAATAATATAAAGAATGGATGCCCTCCTTTTCGTGGACAGGAGTTTGATGACAGGGAGGTGCGCGTTGCAGAGAAAATTTCCTATCCAAACATCTTCCCATTTCTCATCACTGCCTCGCTATTTACCGGCATGGGCCGGCCCTCATTTGCATAGTAATGATCGGAGCAGCGCGTGTGCGAAATGGCAACTTTAAAATGCTTTAATGGGTTCATTTTTATTCATGAGATTCCCAGAGGAGTAGTGAGGCCTGTCGGATTGGGATTCTGAGAGGTTATGAAATGGCTTCAGTAATGGAAACGTGTTTACACACTGTGTTCTGCCCATGGATTCACATATTAAATAAATAAATTAATAGATAAAAAAATGATTTCCATACCCAAAGCTTTAATTTTATAATGGATTAATATATGGAATATTTGCATGTGGGACATTTTCATAGCATGATAATTGCCTCATTTTTTCCTCCACACAATACTGGGTTTTTAAAAAGTGACTACATTACTAAAATTATAAAATATTTCTCACACAGAGTGGTCAGCCCAACAGTTCTTTTTTTTTTTTTTTTTTTAAAAAATCTTTATTTACTTTCAAACTTTCATGAAACTTTGGGCGAAGAATGATAGGACTGAGTTTGGCATGATGCTGCCTTGAAATTCAGATAAAATAAATAACTTTGTAAGAGAGCTGTCCTGATGCTGCCTCAGGGGACAGACTTCTATCTCACGAACTGAAACGTTGCCCAAAATGCACAATACCTCTCCCTATATTGTGAATATTGCAACGTTGATTTCTGTGTTCTGATTGGTCCAGAAGGTGTTGATTAATTTTCTATAACAGCAGAGAGCAACATACAGTAAGTGTGTCCTTATACAGTAGTGTAATTCTACACTTCAGGTCTTTAAGTCAGGTCCTCACTTTGCACTCACACCTTCTACTAGTGGTCCTCGTCATGCCGTCTGGGCCGAACGTCCCCGCTTGTGAAATATAGCGTGTAATATGTAAAGGAACTACTTTAGAAAATTTTTGAACGCTCGAACAAAACACAGCACTGTATGAAAAAATAGGGAAAAAAACGGTCCTCACAAATAGCGTTATACCTGAATGTGTGTGTAAAAAACAATGTATGCTTACAGTTTTATTTATTTTGCTGCATCTTGGAAATGTGAGTACCACTGCACTGCTGAATTCTGGATTGTGATTGGTCAGAAAGTGTTCATTAATTTTCTATAACAGCAGCTTTGACAGTAGTGCAGGTTTATATTAATGCGCTCATTCGAATGCGTTTCTATAGTAGCAGATCGTTCACAGATACTCGTGCGGCGGATGCTCCGTGTGTTACTCTACCCTGGCTTCCAAGATTAAAGAAAAACTCTCCCCTGTTTATGTTGAAACATTTGTGATGAGTCTGGTGCTAATATGTTGGTTGGTGCTGTACTTCCGTTATCATGCTATGTTGTTCTGACATCAGACTGGAACATTGTTATTGCTAGCGCAGTTACAATGGCATTTAATAGGAGAAAAATGCCAGTAATCTCAAACATACTGTATGGGATAATAGACAGATTTCACCGTTAGCTCCTAAAAACAAAAGATCTTTTCTCACGCACCATTTTCCAGCAATGATTAACGTCAAATTAATGAGAAATCTAGCACAGAAGTAGTGGAGACATTGGAGCAAACACTAGACTCAAAATCCCAGAACGTAGTGTAGCTATACACTATTAGCATGAAGTTTCGGAAGCTGATGTGTTTGAGCAGAGGGTACCAACGAGGAGGCGAGAGAACTGGACAAAAGGACTAAAGCGTCGCTGCATCACTGTCTTTAAATAGAGATACGCTACTGTCAGTGGTAGAACAGCATTGTGGGTAATGTAAGTAACCATTATCTAAAATGATAATGGATGATCAACTCAGAAAATCATTACAAAATAAATAATGGACGACACTGAAGATCACATTAATTATAAAGATTATGCAAGTCATTCAGGGGGGATTTTTCCTTTAACATCGGCTGTGAGAGGGTTGATGAACAACTCTGCTTTTCAAAATATCACAAAGACTGACCTTGAAGAATGGAACCAATATTGGATGGAGCTGATGACCAGAACTTGATGAGATCAAATCCTAGGAGATCCAGTGATGGGCACATCTGTACTGGCAGATGAATACGCGTTCTGTCGAGATTCATAAAACTCACTCCATGCTGTGACTCGAATCTCTCTGCCTCTTTATTTTGAAAAGGATTTTATTAACACAATCTGCCACGGAGAACGCACAGGAGAACTCTCAGAGTCGTTGCCCCATTTTGCTTCTCCTCTTTTTTTTTCATAGCTATTTTACGTTTCACAGTTGGATTGAGCTCTGTCTTATCGCTGGATTCCAAACCTCTCTTATGGATTGTGATTTTTTTAATCTCTCAGATGATTGCTCTTCTGAAGGAGTCTTTTCAGAGTCTAGGCTTCGGATTCCTCGCTGCAGAGCTTTGCCTTTCAAAGGAACCATTTCCCTCACGGTAAAGTACTAATGGAGTGGTAATGGTGTCCTCGCTATGATGTGAGGCAGGATGTGAGACACGCCGACGTTGTGTTGACCATGAAGAGGAGAGATGCTTTCGGACTGAATTAGGATGAAAGCTTGAGAAGACCTCGTCTTCTCCTACGACAATCCAATTTATCCGTTTTTAGCTAGCAAACATTTTGGTCCACAGTAGAATGCAAAGGTCTGAGTCTGCTACCATTCAATGCTTTTATTTCAACAGTTATAAAAAAAAAAGACAAGCTGTAGAAATGTTAAAACCCTTAAAGTTCCTGTGGTGGTCATTCTGGAGGAACCCTCAATGATTCTAAATAGAACCCTACAACAGAAATGTTCCCTATCAGAAAATGTTCCAAGTAGCACTTTGAAGAACCCCTTTTTTTCTATGAGTATACCAAATACCAAGATTTAGTTGTTTAGTAAGAGTTTTATCCTGGTCAGGATGGAGGTGGATCCTGAACCCATGCCGGGAATATTGGATGTGAGGCATGTTTTTGGAGGGAAACAGGAGAACCCAGAGGAAACCCACATAGACACCTAGGAACTGGACCTAGGAACTGGGGACCATGAAGCTAGAACATTTAAAGTTACAGCTTTAGCTCTGACACTGGAGACTCCTTCCATCAATGTTACATAAACGTTTCCTTACAGAAAACTTCATCATATCAACGACTACACGTCCACGTGAATGAGATGTGTTTAGAACGTGTGCAGGGTTTTCTGCCGTACAGCTCTCAGAAATTAATCAACACCTTCTGACCAATCAGAATCGAGAACTCAACAGAGCTGTGATATCAGGGTCACATAATCAACTCTACACCATCGTGTCGGATCTGTCTGCGCGATTCATTCTCTTCAGACTGAAGTTCTAATCAGCGTGTGCTAAACAGCTTCTGAGTACACTTGAAAGAGCTTTAATGTCCTCTGTTCTCGCGGGGAGCCTCTGAGGAACGTCCCGAACTGTAAAGCCGCGCTTGTTACTATCATCAAACGCTTCCTAATTGGATTTTCTTTCAGAACTTGAGTAAAAGTGGAAGGGGGAAAAAAAAAAATCCTCCATGGTGTTGTCTTTAATGTGTAGTGGTTCTGTGTCTCTTTATTTCTTTTTCTGTTTTTTTTTTTTTTTTTTTTGAAGAAAAGCAATAAAGTTATTTAATGGCATTTAAATTTGTAAAAAGTTAAGAAAGTTCTCAGGTGACTCAGAACCGCAAGGAGCTGGGGATTTTATATTTAATGAAATTTGCAGGTTTTAATGTTCTTCCTAAGACCTCTAGTGCCATAATTATTTATTTTATTTCTTTATTTTTTCTTTAATGTCAAGGGTCTCTGAAAAATGAGAAAGGAATAAAACAGTGTGTGTCGTGCTGTGATAGAAGAGCGGGCTGTGGCTTATTCTTTCAGAAAAATACAAATAAAAAAAAAAAAACTGCTAATGATTAACCTTATTAACAACGCACTAGCTATTTAGCTAACTAGCTAATGCTAGCCTGCACCAAGTTGTTACTTTTCCTTCAAGTTCACAACAGGATCGCACATATCCGACTTCATCAGGACGAAATCAATCATAAGCTCTGCTAATGTATGCTAACGAAGAGCTAAAATCATGTTTTCTGACAGGATTCGCGTCAGTGTACAGATTATGAGGTTTAGCACTGTCGAGTCTCCACTCCAGCCTGAAGTGTGGGTCTTCGTCACTCGTGTGTTTCACATCATGCCATTTGGGTGAAATATCAGAAGGAAATGTCAGTGGTGTGACAGAGAAAAGGAAACAGGTGGCTAACTCGCTAAAACTGATCACACTCAGCATTCACATTTATTCACATCAACGTCATCAAATGCGCTCTCTCTCTCTCTCTCTCTCTCTCTCTCTCTCTTCTCATATTTTATACTCTCTCATTTTCTCTTTTCTTATGCGTCTGTGCTCTTCTGCTCTCTCTCTCTCTCTCTCTCTCTCTCTCTCTCTCTCTCTCTCCTCACGTTTTATACTCTCTCTCTCTCTCTCTTCTCACGCTTTATACTCTCTCATTTTCTCTTTTCTTATGCGTCTGTGCTCTTCTGCTCTCTCTCTCTCTCTCTCTCTTCTCATATTTTATACTCTCTCTCATTTTCTCTTTTCTTATGCGTCTGTGCTCTTCTGCTCTCTCTCTCTCTCTCTCTCTCTCTCTCTTCTCATATTTTATACTCTCTCATTTTCTCTTTTCTTATGCATCTGTGCTCTTCTGCTCTCTCTCTCTCTCTCTCTCATCCTCTTTCCCCACTCAACGTATGCCTTCATACCCTCTATCTCATATTTATCCCTCCATTCTTTCTTTCTATCTCTGTGTCTTATCTCAAATCTCTCTTTATTCTTTATTTCACACATTCTTTATTTTTCCTAAAATCTCTTTATTTATTTCTCTTTCATTACCTCTCTCTCTCTCTCTCTCTCTCTCTCTCTTATAACTTAACTTTTCATGCTCGGTGTTTGACATTTTCGCTTCTTCAAGCACAAACACCGATGCCGTGATTCTCTTCAGCACCAGCCCAGACTTTTTTTTCCCCCTTGCTCTTTCTTGCTATGAAAAATGAACGATGGGGCGTGATTTTTTTTCCAAAAGCTGTCATGGCAAAAGAAGACTTTAAACATTCCCATCCGGTTTTAACATGAGGTCAGGATCCTAATTTCACTTTTCATCGTCTTAATGGCAGGAGTTTATTCATTATTTATTGCGCTAGTTACAGAGAAGCAGAATACATGATTAATAACCAACATGTCCAATATAAAGACTCATTCATTTAACAGTTAGGAAAAATGGATACATAATTCTTATTATACTAGAATTCAGTGTGCGTTAAAACTGCGACAAATCCATTTTTTAAAAAAAATTGCATGTAGCTGCTGTTAACACTTGTGGGAGTGGCCTATCTATCCCCTCCCCTTTCATTAATATACAGTGTACAGGCCAATGTTTGTTACCTTTGCTACCTTTTTTGTGTGGGCGGGGCTTTATTTTTTGAGGTGTGTGTTTGTGTGTGTGCACTTCCTTGTGCATTTATACCTGACAAAGACTCTTTTTCATGTTTAAAATCAGTTATAAGCTCCTCTCTCCTTTTCTCTCTCTCTCTCTCTCTCTCTCTCTCTCTGTGTGTGTGTGTGTGTGTGTGTGTGTGCATGTGTGTGTAATGCTGCAGGATTTCAGAACATTTTAAGCAAAGCCAGCCTTACCACTTTTCTCAGAAGGTTTATAAAGTATCTTCCTGACATCACCTCGGCACACTTCGATTCACACACGAGCACACACACGAACACACACACACACACACACAC
>CM041002.1:13259442-13279330 GCA_022985145.1 Pangasius djambal | reverse complement strand
ACAGACAGTGAAAGACAGAGACAGAGAGACAGACAGAGAGAGAAACAGTGCTGAGAGAGAGATACAGACAGTGAAAGACAGAGACAGAAAGAGACAAAGAGAGAAACAGTGCTGAGAGAGATACAGACAGTGAAAGAGAGAGACAGAGAGACAGACAGAGAGAGAAACAGTGCTGAGAGAGAGATACAGACAGTGAAAGAGAGAGACAGAGAGACAGACAGAGAGAGAAACAGTGCTGAGAGAGAGATACAGACAGTGAAAGAGAGAGACAGAGAGACAGACAGAGAGAGAAACAGTGCTGAGAGAGATACAGACAGTGAAAGAGAGAGACAGAGAGACAGACAGAGAGAGAAACAGTGCTGAGAGAGATACAGACAGTGAAAGACAGAGACAGAGAGACAGACAGAGAGAGAAACAGTGCTGAGAGAGAGATACAGACAGTGAAAGACAGAGACAGACAGTTTGTCAACTCGACTCTGATTAGCATGCAGCGTTCATCGTCGTGAAGGAAGGAAGTGTGTATGAAATAAATTGAATGACCTTTACACTGCTCTGTCTAATATAGTGTGTGTGCGTGTCTGTGTGCGTGTGTGTGTGTGTGTGTGTGTGTGTGTGTGTGTGTGTGTGTGCGCGCGTGTGCGTGTGCGTGCGTAAGTCCAGCTTCAGCCCGGACGCTATTATTCCACTGCACAGTGTAACTGATTCAATCACGACCCCCGTTTCTGTGATTCTCAATGTATTATTAAGGATTTTATTTGCTTTTACTTTTCTTTTTGATGTATTCTCCATATGCTCTGTAATCTATAACTCTGTGACAAAAGAGTGCTCGCCCTCAATGTGCTTCCCAAAATTATATTCTAAGAGGGTAGGACCCTGGAAACATAGAGCTATAAGAGCATTGGTCCCTGGGAATATAGGGTGCTGGTACTAAGAGACACTGGGAACATAAAGCACTAGGAATACGTGGACATAGGACCCTAGGAATATTGGTCTCTGGGAAGTGATATATATCTGGGATACATACAGCACTGGAAACCAAGGCCCTGGAAATGTAGAACCCTAGGAACATAGAGCCCTTTGTTATTTAGTCAGTATAAGGCCCTTGATATGTAGGACCCTAAGAACGTATGGCCCTATGCATGTTAGTCCCTGGGATACATAAAGCACTGGAAACAAAAGACCCTGGGAATGTCAGCCCAGTATATAGTATATAGGACCATAGGGAACATAGGACTCTCAGAATATAGGACCCTGGGATCATAGGTCACTGGGACAAAAAAGGACCCTGGAAATACAGGACCCAGAAGACATAAGGCATTAGGTATATTGAATCCAGGTAGCCTATGGTGCTGAGAACAGAGGGCTATTTTTACAGAGAGGGAATAGTTTGGGATATTTCCAGGAGGGCAATGAGGTCCAGAGGGAACAAAAATTGTCCAGGGTGTTTGCCAGGGGTCCAGAAGTTCCCACTAGACATAGGGCAAGGTGCACAATACAGCTTTGTCCATATAAAATCCAGTGAAGTAGCATTACTTTGGCAGTACTCTGTAGAATTCACACGAATGTAGGGTTCTGTTGTCTTCTCATGCACCCTGACTCTATAATCTCCTGCTCTTGTGGTATCTTTTTTGTCTTGCACTCCACGTGGCCTCCATCCCTCCAACCAATTTCTGGAGCAGCACCATTGAAATGGAAATGTTTAGAGAGCTCTTAAGCGATGTCAAATCACCTGGTGCTACCGAGATGCTGGATTACTGTCAGCAAATTGGCCTCTGTGCTTCATTTGGCTGCGTACTTAAGTCTCTCTTACGCTCTTCTCTCTGAATCAAGTAATGAATAGGAATCCAGGAGGGGGAAAAAGCATGCCTATTACTGTTCAAAAGCAAATGAACGCTGCAATATGCTAAGTTAAAATGTTTTGTAGTGTAAGCTGGTGCGATAGCATGCATTATTTAGTGTTAGTATTGTGCTTAAATTCAGCGCTAACCTGTGAGGGTATCCCTGAACCAACCATTAGGATTCCTATATGGCCTCGGAAATTGAGATATACATGCTTTGTTTTTCTCCCCCCCTTTTGATTAAGTCAGTAAAAGTAGCAGACTTTCTGCTCATGGTGTTTGGGGTGGTAAAGTGATACTTGGTCTTACATACATCTTTAAAAATGACTCTCTCAGGAATGCTAGTCACCTCCTGAATCTAAATATGTACACTTTGCAAAAAATGTCCTTCTAACTTCAGATTATTTCTCATGGCTGCATCCAAATATTTGGCAAATTTTAAGATCTGAAAAAGTAAGAAAAAGAAATGTGATGGTGTTTTCATGAACTATTGTCATGATGTACTGTGAAGGGAAGTAAAGATGGAGAACCTGGGGCCTGCAGAATTTAGGGTTTATAGCTTCAGTATATAAGGCCCTAGCAATATAGGACTCTAGGAACATAAGACCCTAGGAACATAAGGCTCTAGCAAAGTAGGAGCCTGGGAACATAGGACTTTGTGATTGTAGGTACATAGAATCCTGGGAACATAGGGTCCTGGGGAATAGCACCCTGGGAATGTAGACACTGAGAATGTAGGGCTTTATGAGAATAGGACTCTGGGTACATGGGGCCCTGGAAATGTAGGAGCCTGGGAACAGAGGGCCTTAGGAGAATTGAACCCTAGAAACATAATCCCTAGGAAAATAGGACCCTGGGAAAATAGGGTTCTTAGAATGTAGGATCCTAGGAACATAATGGACTATGTATACCGTATTTAGGGTTTTCAGTTCTGATCCACATAGAAGCTCTTCAGAAACCTAGAACTTAACCATCCAAAGAAACTTTGAGGAAATCCTTTTTGTATTTCTTCATGAGATTCCATTGAGTGTCTGTATGTATTTCTGAGTCTTCCTGTAGTGTACAGAGGTTAGAGAAGGATAAAAATCTGCATGCCTTCATCCCTCACTACAGGAAACACAGAGTCAGCAGTCTTTCTGCTGTGCGGGGGAGGAAGAAGAAGAAAGAGAAGAAGAACAACAGGGCGTGTGTATGTAGGAGTTACAATGAGAAGAACTCTCATGAATCTGTAAATCCTGCCAAAAGCTCGCCTCTGGGTTGCTGGCTCTCAAGTCCCCATGGTTTCACACATTTTTGTACTCTAGCTGAACTGAAATGCTTGTTGGTGTGCTGATGAGTTGAACAAGGTGTATTAGAACTAGGGTTGGGAATCCTACAATTCAAGGTGATTTCAATTCAGCATGCCATGATGCAATTATAAAGCAATTCTCAAAGCATCTTGAGGGACTTTGATGATGTTTTTTTTAATACTGTGTGACCTCTTTTTACATTTAAAGCATGGAAAATTAAATTGTGCAAGCTTGGGTTTTCAACAACGAAACTTGCATTTGACTTCTTTTTGTCCTTTCAATTAATTATAATCTGCAAAGTGCCCAAACAATCACTTTCGAAGCGGAGGGTGCAATTCTGAGTTTGGCTATCTACTAGTCTGCTAAACATCTTCTCTAGTTGTTAAAAAATTCTAATACAGTTCACTTGCTCACCTACACCTTCAAATTTCACCATCCAGTTGGTGTAAACTTGTGGCCAATTTTTTTTTTCTTCCATGCATCAGTTTTTTTCCAGGAAGAACAAAACATGCAATGGATTAACCACTGCTAATTGCATTTAAGAGTTAAGGGCTTTAATCAAGATTTCTGCATTGGCTTCCCGGCAGACTTGGGATTTGAACCTGTTACTAGTGCAGAACATTTCCTGCTGTGCTACTGTCACTACCTGTCAAAGGCTAAGAAGATTGAAAAGGCACTTTTGTAAATGCACAAGAACCCATCTTGCCATTAGTGCATATCAAAAATGCCATCTGAATGAACCAACATGGCATCCCTCTGTCTCTGAGTGCTGAAGGAACACTAAAATGGTTGAGCATTAAAAAAAAAACTCTCCTGAATAACAGACACAGAAATAGCAGGATATTAAAAACCCTTTCAAACAGTTTTAGCAATAGTAATTTATTGTAATTAGAAATATTAAACTTCAAAGACAAGGGTTCACCAATTTAACCAAAATCCATCCTCACTGCTACTTTCTCCACTCTATGCCTTTTTTTTTTTTAATAGAGTCATGGGCTTTGTATTTTGATAAAAGACAACCTTGACCCTTACGCATGCCACATCTAATGCCTTGAGCAAGTTCAATTCTTTTGTGTGAAGCCCTTCACATTGTAACCTGAAGGACTTCTGCTCAGCTAATTTTACTTGGTCGAGAAGGGAATTTGAATCTATATTTATGATTTGAATAAAGTTCAGAAAAGAAGACCTGCAGCCAAAAATTAATAAAATATTGGGAAGAGGGAACTCTCTACCCTTTGAGGGCTTGTCCTAGTAGTTCAAAGAAGAGAATAAATCTGGGACATACATTAAAGAAAAACATGAAATATAGTACTGAGGGACAGACACACAGAGAGAGAGAGAGAGAGAGAGAGAGAGAGAGAGAGACTGATTTAAAGAAATTCTGTCTTCTCAGAAAAAAAAACAAAGTTTGGAGTTGATAATTTCAGTAGATAGTGTGTGTGTGTGTGTTTGCACTAAAAGTTAATTGGACTAAACAGTCTAGAAAGCAGTACTAATCAATGACGATATAACAAACACTCAAGAAACAATATTAATCACAGACTGGCTGAGCTCAAACACTCTGTCTGCTCCCAAACACTCTAGAAACAGGACCGATCATGGACTGTCTGATCCCAAACACTTCAGAGGAAGTACAGACTGCATGATCCGGAAAAACTTGGATCTGAACAGTCACAGACAACCGGATGCTCAAACACTCCAGATGAAATACCAAACATAGGCCATTTGACCACAAACGCTCCAGAGAAAGAGAATGGTAAATTGTCTGACACCAAACATTTCACCAGTCAGGGCCCTCCTTACACCAAAGAAACATCAAGCACTGTGGAACCCCAACATTTCAGACGCAGTACCAATAACAGGCTGTCTGATTCCAGATGCTCCAGTGAAAGGACAATCACAAACACCAGGGAAAAGGGGTTTAATACAGTCCAAACCCTTCAAGGAAGGGCCAATCAGGGTCTGTCTGATATCGAACATTCTAGCGAAAAGACAAATCAGGGACCTTTGAAGCCCAGACATTCCAACAGCAGGACCAATAGTGAGCTCTGACCCTAGTCACTCCAGAGGAAGGATCTCTCAGAGACCATAATGACACCACACATGGAAGGACCAATACAGCTTCATGTGACTTCACAAACTCTAGGCACAGATTCTCAGTCTGGAAACACAGAACCAATCATATAGCACAACCAATCACATAGTGCCTGACAAAGCACTTAAAAAAAGAAAGGACTATCTGACTCCAAACACCACAAAATGACAAACAGTTAGGTCCCAGAACACTCCAGAGAGAGACGAACTCAGATATTGTTGGACCCTGACCATTCCACGAGAAGGGACGGATCCCTGACCTCTTGGAAACATTTCAGAAAAATCAGAGAACACCTAACCCCATAAATTCCAAAAGTGGGACCTAAAGATGCTGCAGAGGAAGAACTCATCATGGATCATCTATTGGACTGCAAAACACTCCAATCACAGACTATTTGACCCCAAATATTCTTGAGGGAGGTCCAATCACTGTCAATACTTCAAGGAGAAGACCAACAGAACTATGAGAACAAGGGAAAAGAAATGGCACTTCATTATGTCTGTATCTACATAATCATACTATTGTTCTCCTACAAACCTCATTTCTAAAACTCTTCTAAGTGGCTCTTAAAATGACTGACATAAAAGTGAATAGAGGTTGTTGTTGCTGTTGTCTTTCTGTAGAGCCGCACTGTAAGTGCACTCCACACACTCAGAGCATTCTTTAATAATAAACCACACTACGCTTTATACTCTGAAGGCAAGCTTGAACATAATATGACTGAAAACCCAAACAACTCATTAGAGCAGCATCCTGCTTTTGTCACATAAAACAAAGCCGTGGTCATGTTTCATTATTTAAAGCCTCGCTCTGTATGACATCTCTGAAGGTCGTCTCTCCCACTGGCATGTTTTCATTTCTATCCTTTTGTTTAGTCACTATTAGCATTAACAACATTACTGGCAGCAAGCTCTCAGAAGCACAACAATCACAATCCACAGTGAACAAAGAACACTGCCAACCAGATCTAGAGCCAAGCAAAAATAGCAACGTTGGACCAGTCAGTATCAGTGGATTTGGATGCAAACGGACCTCGCATAATTGGATTAACAGTAAATCAGCAATCAGCCAATCAGGACAGGCGTGAGCAGACCCAGAACGACCCAGCATAGACCCTGCACAGTGCAGTTTAGTCAGTCAAACCTACGGCCAAGTAAATATACCTCAAATCAGAATTTTCTGAAAAGGGACTATAGCCAATAACATTAAGAGTAGACCAACAATCAGCCAGTCAGGATTGATCTGGCACCACCGACTATGGCACGGAACAGACTCCTGAAGAAAAGTTTATTCAATTAAACCCACAACCAACCAAATCAGTATCAGGTGAGTTGGTGGAAAATTGACCTTAGCCAACTGGAGAACATGTCAGTGGATGATCAAAGCAGAAGCACTGTGCCGACTCCATCTTTCTTCCAATCCCAAGGTTTTTCCAACCAATATACACACCACACTCATAGCTAACATAGCAAACCTAACGATTAGCGAGATGTGGCCAATAGAATCGAGAGAATTAAGTGAAATCTCAAACATATTAAGTGGAAAATTGGGGACAGTAGTTTTCTCAATTTGTTTACTCCGAGCAAATTTTGAATTTAATGCAACAATTTAATCAGAATCAGACTACACGTATGCAAATGGCAGCCATTCGGATTATGAGGCAAGGAACAATTAGCCTATCGTGACAGCTCAACCCGTTCCATCTAAGACCTGTCGAGTAAAAATGGCCGAGTCACACCACAGACAGCTAGGTTATCCCGAACTGCACTCTGAGGCTCCTGATGATACCCCACACATGATGCCTGGGCTCTGTCCTTGACTGCGTTTAGTAAACAATGGCTCAAAGACAAGACACGTTGCGGTACAATGAACACACAAATTTACTTAATAGAGTGAACATAATGTCATACGCTCCCTTGTTAGATGGCAAGTAAAGGCAATAAAGTTTAGCTCTACACATAAACACTCTAAAATATGATGACAGAAAGCTAACTGGCTTTATAATCATCAGGAACAAAGACAAGACAAGCAACCGCTCAAGTTACAAATGACTTTTCTCATTAAGGATAATAAGATCCATCTACGTATCTATCTCTATAATTAATGGATCAGAGGTAGAGTCATTTCTCGGGCTCTTGCTAATTACCTCTGCGGCGTGATTAAAAGCTGAACAGATTTATAACCAGTCACCCAAAACAGAAGCACTAGGAGGCAAAGCCCGCTTTTAAAACTGGCTGAGAGTTGGAGTAAACATCCATCTATCCAGGTTTTTCATCCAAGTATGCTGCATCTCATCCAATCTTTTTTATCCATACATGGGATTAAATTTAATATTCATTGTAATTAGTGAAGAAAAGGTGCAGTTTGTATAACTTTAGCAGTAGCTTAGCATAACCCACTTAATAAAAACGTACGTAAATAGAAAATAATTATAAAATTACTATTTTTTTAATTCATAAATAAACAATACACATACATACAATATATATGGAAATTTATTTAAAAATCATATCACATCATTTCATATGCATATGCTATTTATATTTGATATATTTCTTTGTTTTTGGTTTTGTTTTGTTTGTTTTTTTTAGGGAATTTTTTTACTCTTTTCCATTTTAAACTATAAAGCACAGGTATATATTAGAAATAATATAACAGATAAAAATCTAAAAATGTTTTTTTTTTTACAATATTACAATTATTTTACAATTTTTTTTTTTACAAAATTATAATTATTAAAACATTTAGAATTATTTTATTTACTTTTCTATGTCAATTTATCAATATCTTTCTTATTAACATGTTAAGCATATAATTTTCTTTTAATGAAACATTTTATGATTAATTATTGATGGATTGATACAGTTGCCAGAGACATTTAATAACTAAAAAAAATATTTATTATATATATATAATAAATAAATTGTTTTCACTAATGAAAACAATTCAACATGACCATTAAGAAATCCAAAACCCAGTGAGATTCCACAGCCATTAGAGGATAAGAGACTTCACCAGTTCATCGGCACATCAGTGAACTCGTGCTCTCTTTGGTTGAAAGCACACATGCCAATTACCAGGAATTTAACCATTAATTTAACAGAAAATTGTAACATAATTAATGATTAACTGATCTACAATCCCTGATTGAAATGATTCTCTAATTTCACACTCTCGGGGAAACGATAATGGGTGTCAGTGCAGAAAATTGCCTGTCTTTATCACTGTTTGTTGACCTCTTGCACCCATTAAACCTCAACATGTTATTTTCCGCAGCAGCAAAAAAGAATTAATATTGCGAAAGTGTCCTGATGATAATTGGCACCGATGCGGGTTTGAGGGGCAGAGACGTGTTTATTCAGAGTGCTTAGGAGCTGCAGTTAACCTCGGCCAAGGTCGCTTATTTCAGCTGCCGTTCTCCATTTTCAGGCTTGTTGTGGCCTTGTATTGCTTTTGCTGAATCCTATCAGCCTTACCATTACCCACAAGGCTTTCTAATTTCGCTCGATTTGAGCCAGCGCTGGTGGCGAGTCAAAGGAAATTGCTGGGTCACGGCCGAGAAAGCAAAGGTACGAGACAGAATGGGTATGTGTTGCTTTGTTTGGTTCTTGCTTAACATTTTTAAATAAGGCTCGTTGGAATTCATGATCGGTCCTTCTTTTTTTTTTTTCTTTCCTTCTCGGCGCCTTGGTGTAAACAAGAACCGGGGCTTTATGTCATATTAAACGTAAAAGAAATTTCTCGTCATTATGAGCCATGATCTGGCAACCGAAGAAAAAAGAAGCAACTATACAAGTGTTAAGTTCCTCTAATAGCAAAATCTAATAGCAGTAAACAGCTCTGATATGATATACTAGCTGGAGGACTAAGTGTTATCAAATGAATATAAATAGAGTTAGTCCAAGTGAATTACATAGAGAGAGAAACATAAACATTAGCAACAATGTAAAGAGTCTAAAGATGCTTACTGTCTCTAGAACAAAGAAGACAGAAAATAACTCCCAATCTTCTCAGCTACGAAAAGGACATTATCATTCCAAATGTATATGAAAATGGCACCCAATTAAATATGATTTCGGGTCAGACCTTAGAGAGGTTTATAGCGTTCTTGTAGGCATATTATGAAACACTTCTTCAAATAACAGTCATTGTGTAACTGTCAATCTCCCATCTAATTCCTGACAGCACAATAAGATCACTTTAAGCCCAACAAAAGACATTCAGGCTACCGGCAACTTTGATTGGCGGCCCATTATCGTCCACGCTGATGATTTATTTTAGAAATGACAAGCTGTTCTGTATTGTTTCGCCTCTGTGTGCTAAAACAACGCAGACAGCATATGGAGCTCATCTAATTAATGCAGAATTCATCCATTAATCACTTCATACAAACTAGCGTGTAATAATCTGGATTTAATGAGCTATCAGCATGCCATGACAGATGACACATTTCTCTCAGTGTAAGCAAGCTGGTAGGACGAGATCTGCAGGGAGAGGCTGTCTGTTTGAGGATACGTCCATTCATCCATCCAAGTAGCCAACTATCCATCCATCTATGCATCTGCCTGACTGTCCACCAGTTCACGATAACATTGTCAGTTTATTCATTTATACAATGATCCATCCATCCAGGCTGCCATCTATCCATCCATGCATCTGTCTAAATGTTTACTGATCAATTTATTCACTCATGGATTCCATCTATCCATCCATCCATCCATCCATCCAACCATCCAAGTGTCTACTTAGCGGTCTATTTACTTATGCATTTATCTACTGTCCATTTATACATTCACAATTTATTCTTTCAAGGAATCCATCCATCCATCCATCCATCCATTTACATATTCAAGTGCCCACCTAGCCAGCTATCCATCCATTTGTATTAATTTCCATTAATACATCCATTTATTATTTGTGGAATTCATCCATCCATCTATCCAAAGGCCCACCTAGGCCCACCTATCCATCCATGAATTCGTCTAGCTGTGCATTGGTATGTTCTTTTCATCCATCCATCTATCCAAGGGCCCACCTAGGCCCACCTATCCATCCATGAATTCGTCTAACCATGCATTGGTATGTTCTTTTCATCCATCCATCTATCCAAGGGCCCACCTAGGCCCACCTGTCCATCCATGAATTCGTCTAACCATGCATTGGTATGTTCTTTTTTCATGGAATCGATCTATCCATCCACTTATCTATTCAAGTGTCCACCTAGCCATCAATCAATCCATGCATCTCCCTAAGTGATCCATTTATTCTTTCATTTATTCAGGTGCCCACCCAGTCATCTGTCCATCTGTTCGTCTAACTCTCCTTTCACTTATTCATCCATGGAATCCATCCATAAATTCATCCATTCAACTGTCCATTGATACGTTAGCTATCTGTTCATCAGTCCATCCATCCAATAACCTACGCTTGTAACTGTCAACTCAACTGACATTATTTTCCATCACATCTCACTGACCCACGCATTCCTGTGCCTGCCTGCCTACCATCCCACCATCCATCATCCATCCATGTAAATCTTGATTTAGCATCGTCACAGCAGGAAATAAAACACAATGAGCCTGAGCATCACTGTGGAATTCTCAGACAGAGCATTCTACTATCAAAATGCATTGCATGCCCGTTTTAATATTTTAGTTCAATTTTAAAAAAATATACAATGCTGTAGCGAATAACTGTAGAGCACAGGAACTACTTCTCCTTCCACACTTTCCCTCTGCTCCAGATTGCTGGGAATCGACAAAGCTCTGTAATAACGGGAAACAGAAGCAATGTTTGGAGTTACTTCACGTTACTCAACCACTGAGGAGAAAAATGAGATGTCACAAATCTGGAGACTATTGTGAAAATACCACAAATCTGCTGAAACGGGGGGAAAAAAGCGTGATAAGCATAATAACACAGGAAAATAAAAGCACAACAGCGAGACAGAACTCTTTCACTAAGTAACAGTGAAACTTTAACTAGGAACTTTATATATTTTTAGTTTATATATTTTAGAGGTTTATAAAATAACAATTTTCTGTTTTAAATACAGGATGAATTAAAAATATTGATATCATTATCAAGATATTAGACCTGGCATAGCTTGATTAAAAAAAAAAGGCAAAAAAAAAAAAAAACAGGCTGACTTTATTTTCCCTTTTATGAGCTGCAGATTTATTAAATCAAAGTGTTTTAATCCATCAAAAGCTCTGCCCTCTGGATTGCAATGTAATTGCATCACACTCAAAGCATGTACTCACTCTAAATGTCCATACTTATACGTAGCGTCTGTATTCCTGGAGGGCTGCAGCATTTTTTTCCCCCAAAGCTGCTCATTGAAGAGAGATTTGAACATTAGCTGATGTGCTAAATCATGCGTGGTGCTAGGGAGAGAGGAATCAGAGAACCCTCTCTTCTGTCTTCTCTCAAGTGAGGCTTTGAGACTAATCCCACTGCTTGGCCATCCATATCCATATCCATTTCTTGCTCGGTGATATCCGGGTCAGTGATTGGATTTGATGAACCGGTCAGTGGTTCTGTGCTAATGATCCATCGATTGTAAGTTCAAATCCCAAGACTGCCAGAGAGACAGTGTTGGTCCTTGAGCAAGAAGATTAATCCGCAGCAAATAATCTAAATTAGATTTGCTCATGTTCAGTAAGCTTTTTATCCCTGGTCAGGGTCGCTGTGGGACCCTGAATGGGATGGGATACCAGTCCATCACAGGGAACCACTCAAACTAGAGAACTGGAGGAAACCCCATGTTGGAACAAGGACACAGGGGATCCGGGGAGCCTATTCCTGGAACACTGGGCATGAGGCAGGAATACATCCTACATAGGACGCCAGGCCATTGCAGATCATAAGCTTATTCACACCTAGAGGCGATTTAGAGTCATCAGTTTACCTACCAGTTTTTTGGGGGTGGAAGGAAACTGGAGAACCTGAAGAAAACCCATGGTGGCATGAGAAGAACATACAAAAATCCACACACACAATAACCCGAGCTCAGTATCGAATCAGGGACATTGGAGTTGTTAAGCAGCTCTACCCAGTTAATGCTTCTGTCTAGTTTTGTGCACAACATTCTCTCTTTTAATGGTATCCTCTTAAAAAAGGTTCCTTCTAGCACCATAAGGAGCTCTTTACTTTGTCCCTTTGAGGGAACCCTTAAAAGTTCCACGAACCTTACAACACAAGGCTTTTCTTTCAGAAAAGGTTCCAACAAGAAGCTGTTTTTTTTTTCCCCCAAGAGTGTAGCTAATGTTCTTTTAGTTCTACAAAAGTTTTAATATCAGCCTGATTAATAGAAATACATGGAATGATTTCATTAGATT
Source organism: Pangasius djambal (assembly GCA_022985145.1). Taxonomy (NCBI): domain Eukaryota; kingdom Metazoa; phylum Chordata; class Actinopteri; order Siluriformes; family Pangasiidae; genus Pangasius; species Pangasius djambal. The sequence continues at coordinate 13,266,768 of CM041002.1, read as the reverse complement.
TCAGAGGAATGAAAAAAAAAAAAAGGCGGAAAAGCTCTCAATGAGCCCTACCCCTTAGTTTAAGCTTTCACCATTTATAACTTCTTTGAAATAATAATAAAAAAAAAAAGAACCCTAAACGTTTTTTTTTTTTAATTGTCTATGGAGAAATCCTTAATGGTTTTAAGTAGAAAGCTAATGTTCCGAGCTATAACCTTTCAAAAGTACCCAAAATGTACTCTAAACGCTGGTTTAGAAATTGCGATCATAATCAGTTTTTTAGTGATGCTTGTTAGCCAGGAGAAGGCTGGAAATTTCACCGACGATTCCAATGAAAAATGATCAGGAAATAGGTCCAAAAATGGTAGGGTTAAAGGTTACAGCTATTTTTATGACACAACATTGTCATCACCTGATCTCACTCCACCCCACCAGTTACTGATCTCACCTCATTCCTATCAGTTCCTCATTCAGAGACACTGTATAAACACTAGTTTCCAGTTATTCTTTGCGAAGTCTTGCCATCTGCAGTTCTTGGGCTACTCATTGCGTTTGTTGTTTTTTCCTGCCCCTTTGGATTTATTCATGGTTTGTTCTGGCCTATAAATGCTGTGACGTTATGTTCAATAAACTCCACACTTAGGCAATACAATCTCATTATTATCAGCATTGTTGTTTTTTTATTTTTTTTAGAATTCCTGCAGAAGAAAGCTTGCGTATATAGACATTACAGTACCAGTAAAGCAGAAACATCTTCACATCACTTCTAATGTGATTTCATTGGATTTAATACAAATGAACTTAAATGCTACGAGCACTAACTCCACTCCTCATTCTAACCTTTATTATAACCAGTTGTATCTTTTCGTTGGCGGTTGACTTCATAAGAATTTGGAATAATGAGACTCAGAGCATACAAACAAAATACACACTGTCCTAAACAAAATGACTTTCAATGAAGTATAACCACAGACGGTGTAATTTCATCGCGCTTACTCAGTGTCTGGAAACCGGCCCATAGTTTCACTGCCAATATCATTCCATCGTCGCTCCTCGATAAGCCATCTCCACAGATAAGTAAGAGTCCCGTTGATGATATTCAAAATGACATTTTATTTATAGAGAACGTCAGTGCTGGAGGAAGACTAAAGCTCTTTGTGATGGAAATTGAAAAATGAACAGCGCTTTGTTATTACCGAATGCACAAATGTATTTAAATTCATGAGATTCCTCTGTCGGGGCTTGGAGAAGAAATGTCCGTAAGTGTCTCCTTATTGAGAAACTGAATCCTGAAACCTGGTAATTCACTCAAAAGGATCTGCTATGATAATGGATTTTTGGTGGGTGTTACGTTAGCATCAAGCTAACTGTTATGTTAATTGTTATGGCACCAGAAATAACCATAATTACTGGAATTGCAGCTCTATCATAAAAACAGTAACAACTGATTACGCTAATGCAAAAAAAAAAAAAAAAAAAAAAAAAGCCAAATCTAATACCTTGAAAATCTGCTTAGTTGCTTTTTATTTAATTTTCACATTCATCTAATAGCCAGAGTGTAATATAATAATATAGTAATAACTCAAAAGTAATAGAGAAGAAAGGGATTTTCTTGCCTCAGCAACTCATCAATGAGTGACATTTTCTTGGTTCCGTAACCAATTTTCTTTTTTTTTTTGCCTCGTTATTTGTCAAAATTTCATGGGAAATTGATCTGATGTGAGGCAATGAGAAGTGTAGCTGTTCAAGACACGTGCACAGCACAGCCGACGACAGAAACATGAGGCTAAAAAGACAGAATCACGTGCTTTGCCTATGAAAAGTGGCAATAACGTCCATCATACTGAGAAATGGGAGAATTTTTAAATTAGCCCTGCAAAAAAAAAAAAAAAAAAACAGCTGTTTGTCTGAGTCTCTCTCGTTCTCTCCCTCTCTCTGTTGCTCTCTGTGTACATCCTGATAAGAAAATTTCTCATTGAGGATGTGGACACTTTTTTCTTATGTACCTCATTTCCTCCATTTTCCTCCTCCTGTCTTTATGTCTCTGTCGACGTGCGGTTTCCTAACTAAATGAAAATGTAGGCTTTTCTATTTTCAGAGGCCGTAATTATCTTTTTTTTTTTCCCTCCTCCTTCTACCCTTCATGCAATTCTGCACTCCGCTTGGCCTCCCCTGTCTTCAGAGACCGAGACTGGCAGAACGTTGGCACGAGGCAGACGCGGGGCTGGCGGAACACGAGCCGTTCATCGCCCTCGGGTTAAACGGACAAGGTGGCCGCGTGGAGAAAAAAGAGCTTTCTCTGGGGGAAGAAAAAGCGGACGTGGCTGCTCAGGCTGTTAACGTTCCGTTCAAGCAGAAAGCCAAGACAAAAAGCCTTTGTCAAAAACAAGCAGAGTTCGTACGATCCCAGCGGTCATGCTGGCACACTCGCCATCGTTCAGCGCTAGTTTCTCAATCTCAGTCTCGTTTGTGTTATGCCTTGAAGCTCCAGAACCTCTGAACAATTTGACGGCATCATTTCACAAAACTGACCGAATGTGGAGTCCAGGATTTTAACCCTGGCTTTTATTAAACTAACTGTATTGAAGTCGATAGAGGTTCAGAGTCAGAGGTTGTATTATTCAGGCTTTTCTGAAAATCACAGACCATGGCAGGGGATGATTAACGTTTAATAAATGCTAATTATAATAAGGAATAAATACAGTCATAACACTTATATAACACTTAGTTTGCTAACTTCAAATACTGTCGGTTAGTTTCTATAGTCAACAACCCTGAGACCTTTGAGAGAAAGTTATTTCTGAAGTGTTGATGTGTTCCATGGTTCTTCAGAAGCCCTTGCCAAAGCGAAGAAGAAAAACAAGGTGCAATCTAGGTGAGAGGCACCGTGATTGTATCCACGGATTGGGCCTTTATCCAAGAACCAACTTCTGATTTGGTTTTAATGGGTTTTTTTGGAGAAGACTGAGATTTTAGGCACTCAGGTTATGTGTGATGCATCCTGTGAGACAACTTTCTAAGTTGAGCTGAAGAAGTTGAGCAGAGTTGAGAAATTTGTAAAAAAAAAAAAAAAAAAACAAACAAACAAAAAAAACAGGCAGGCAAATGTCAAAGCATGGAAAAGAAAGAAACAAAGAAATAAGAAAACGTAAGGTGAAACACATGTAAGACATAAAATATGCACATCCAGACATATAGACAGATAGACAAATGGACAATATGGTAAAGGGGAATGGTGGAGACTTAGAGGCACAGAGGCCACACCTCCTTCACTATAAATTAGAGACACACAGGCCACACCTCCTTCACTTTGACTTAGAGGCACAGAGGCCACACCTTCTTCACTTTGACTTTGAGGCACAGAGACCACACCTTCTTCACTGTGACTTAGAGGCACAGAGACCACACCTCCTTCACTTTGACTTAGAGGCACAGAGGCCACACCTTCTTCACTTTGACTTAGAGGCACAGAGACCACACCTCCTTCACTATAAATTAGAGACACAGAGGCCACACCTCCTTCACTTTGACTTAGAGACACAGAGGCCACCACCTCCTTCACTATAAATTAGAGGCACAGAGGCCACACCTCCTTCACTGTGGCTTAGAGACACAGAGGCCACACCTCCTTCACTGTGACTTAGAGACACAGAGGCCACACCTCCTTCACTATAAATTAGAGGCACAGAGGCCACCACCTCCTTCACTGTGACTTAGAGGCACAGAAGCCACACCTTCTTCATTGTAACTAATAGGCATAAAGGCCATGACTTCTTCACTGGATCTCCAGGCATAGAAGCTACACACTTTCTCCACTGAGACTAACAGCCACAGAGGCCACACCTACTTCTCAAGGACTAACAGACAGAAAGGCCACGCCTCCTTCATCAGAACTGCCAGGCATGAAATCTATACCTCCTTCACTGGTAATGACGGACAGAAAGGCCACACCTCCTTCACTGGGTCTCTGATTTGAATCGAATCATCTTTACACTACACTTGTTTGTGGTCATAATTCCCACTCAGCTTTTCTTTGATCCTTTCAGACAGGAAAAAAAACGTTTTATCCAAAGCGTGCCTCTAAATAAATCACCTTACAGTTTATATTCGATTCTGATCGACATTGTTCTTGCTGTCAGGTTTACGTGGTCCAGGGGAGATTGAACAGTACGTGGTTGAAATAGTAAGAAAGCATGCTTCAGCGTTGGCATGGAAATCCACACACGAGTAATAAGAGGAAAGGCTTGTGCCCACGCACCGAGATCTCAAACCTGTTTTCTCATGGACTCTCGAGAAAAAGGATCAAACACACCAACACACACTCAGAGAGTTTGGCAGGCAGAGGGGGGCATGAGCAAGACAAGGACAGATGTATAAAGAGAGAGAGAGAGAGAGAGAGAGAGAGAGAGAGAGAGAGTGAGGCAGGACGACAAAGAGAACGTGTGAGGAACTGAAAAAAGCAAAACCATGAAATAAAACAACGAGCCACCAAATGATAATGAAATGTAATTATACAGATGGGCTTTAAATGAAAAGAAGGTACATTTGGGAGCAGCGTAATCAGGCATGATACGGTTAACCTGTTACAGCACAGGACATTTTCCCTCACTGACAGCCCTGAACCTTAATCTATACAGTTTACACTGCTTTAAAAAGAAATATCTGAAAGTACTAATTAATCAACTGGCTCCAGATCCACTGGGATTACTGGATGAATAAATGAATGAATGAAACTACATTATCATCCACATCACTTCCAGCATTTCTTCTACAACTCCACCTACAAACACCGAACAATTCGACAGTAAGCCTAGTCCTTAAGTCACTTGATTTTTAATGACTTTTTAGCTACATTAACCTTTTGACGCCAAAAATGCCTTGGCTGATCGGCAACATCATGGAAATTTTGCTTTATTGTGCTTCGTTCTAGAAATAATTTAGAAAAAAATGTATATCCAACAAGATTAGAAAGTTGTCTAATATTTTTCTCATGCATTTCTTATATTTGTTATTAAGGGAATGCCAGCTTAAAGTGAATTAGAGGAGAAAATTGTAGCCTGCAGCACTCAAGAATATAGTGTACAAAACAGTGTCAAAAGTTAATAATCATGCTAATATCTTTATATTTTGAAGCTTACAAAAGGATAATACCCTCCACCACACACACACACACACACACATACGTCTCTCCACATATTTTTCCATCTTTATGTCATTTAACCAAGTACACTGGAGAAAAGCCTTACTCAGATTAGTTCAAACTACAGCTGTTACTGCGCACAATGTAGATGCCCATCAGCCGTAACCATTTCTCACAAAAGCCTGTCAGACAAAATAAAGTAAATTTCTTACAAGACTCAAAACCCGACTACAGTGAATAAAGAAAGATGAGCAAAGATTGCAGTATGTACTATTTATCTAGACTTGCTAGTAGCAACCTAGTGCAGTCTAAAAAAAAAAAGAAGTCCAGGGACTCAACTTTGAAGTTATCAAGATGTCATTTAGGCTGTAAATGGAGTAGCTCTGGTTCTTTGCCAATTTCCACTTTGGCTCAAGAGGAAGTAAGGTTTGCATAAGGTTCGAGCTCCTCAAACCTGTTCCAATCCTACCACCCTGTAGGACCTTCCAATCCCCTGCATCCCTGTTACTTGTCATTTATAACCACCAAGACCTCAGCTCAAACCCTGCTCCTGGAGATTTATAATTACCAGAGTGTAGATCCTGATGTACAAGATACCTTGTAGAACCTTCCAACCTCCAGCAACTCTATTCCTGGTAACATATAAGCACTCAGAATTCTGCACACTTTGCTCCTGGAGATTTAGATGTTCCAGAGTTTTATTCCTGAAGATCTACCACCCTATAAAACCTTCCAACCCCCTGTAGCCCTGCTCCTGGTCATTTATAACCACCAAGCTTGAACCCTGCTTCTGGAGGTTTAGAAGTCCCATACTTTTAATCCTGAAGCTCCCTTTAGAAGCTTCCAACCCTCAGCAACACTGTTTCTGGTCATTTATAACCAAGGCTTCAGCACAAATCCTGCTCCTGACGTTTTAGAACTACCAGACTTTAGTTCCTGATGATCTACCACCCAGCAGAAACATCCAAGCCTCTGTAGCCCTGTTCCAAATTATTTATTATCAGGTTTCAGCTCAAACCCTACTCATAATTACCAGTTCCTAAAGATTGACCACCCTGTATAACCATCCAACCCCTTGCAATTCTGCAATTCTTGCAAGTTTCTGATCATTTTAGCCACCCACAGTTCAGCTCAAACTCTGCTTCTGGAAAGTTACCGAATTTTATTCCCAAGTATCTACCATCATGTAGAAGCTTCCAACCCCCACCAACACTGTTCCTGGACATATATCACCATCAAAGACCTTAGGCCAAACCCTGCTCTTAAGACTTATAACTATCAGAGTTTTATTCCTGAAGCTTTACCACCATGTAGGACCTTCCAACCCCAGCAACACTGTTCTTGGTCATTTATAACCATTAAGATATCAGCTCAAACCCTGCTGCTGGAGATTTATAACTGTCAGAGTTTAGTTCCTAAAGATCTACCACCACACAGAGCCTTCCAACCCCCTGCAACCTTCTTCCTAGTTATTTATATCCACCAAGTCTTCAGCTCACACTCTGCTCCTGAATATTTATAATACCGGAGTTTCTCATTTCTGGATGTTTACTACAGTAGCTCCAGCCCTAACTGAGTACACCTGGCTATAATAATCAGTTGCTTCTAAACACCGTCATTAGCCTGAGCAGGTGAGTTAAGATTGAGGGTTTTGGAGACAAACTGTACTGATTGGCAGATCTCCAGAGTTTGGACTGGCCACTGCTGGTATAAATGAATAGGCTAGTGCACTCAAGATTCTGAGAGCAAATTTGAGTTGCTAATGAGGCTCAAAGGGAAAATAACCAGAAATTAATTTCTCAGAGTCTGCAGATTGTGTGGCCTGTATGGCTTTACTTTTACTGCCAAATGTCGAGAGCGCGGTAGTTGAATCCAAGTCCAGCATGCCTTCTGCTCCTCACAGAATGATTTTGCTCTAATACAAAAATCTTCTTTTCAGTACAACAACATAACCGAAGGTCATCAAACAAACCAAATTTTGGTAGACTCTCCTAAAATCCTGCCACGCCCACTGCGATGTCATATTACTTACATCACATTACCATGTACGTATCCGAGGACAGACTTATTGTTCTTGCTGTTTGCCGTGAGGGATGTGATCTTCTAAACATCACTCTTCTGAGGTTCCTGTAATCGACTCTCTTCCTTAACGAACATCCTACTCCACATCTCTTAATTAACATCTCTACATTCTAATTAAGACTTTT
>CM041002.1:13243180-13259342 GCA_022985145.1 Pangasius djambal | reverse complement strand
CCTAGACGAACATCCAGGCAGTAACGCGTTACAATAATCTAGTCTGGACGTGATGAACGCATGAACTAGCTTCTCTGCGTCGTTTAGCGAAAGCATATTTCTAATCTTAGCGATGTTTCTAAGGTGGAAGAATGCTACCCTGCTTATATTATCTACATGAGCTTCGAACGAGAGATTAGAGTCTATAATCACACCCAGAGTGTGTAATACTATTCTTAAACACAAAAAAAAGCCCAGCAGTGGAGCAAATCCAATCCGCATTACAATTCCACTTTCGGGAAATGAAGTTCGGATCGATAGCACCTCTGTAACTTTTATTTCTCTGACATGATGGAGCTGATGGTTCCCTCAGGACAGCGGCGCCAGACTCCCGAGAGAGAGAGACGGAGAGATGGAGAGACGGAGAGATGGAGAGATGTACACGCCCGTTCCACCTCCATCACAGCCAGATTGGCCGTCCTCAGAGGGACCGAGACGATCGATGGCTCGTCCTCAGCAACTCGGACGCAGATCCTCCCTGGACTCATCAGTGTTACATTAATACGCAGGCAGGAAGGAGAATTTCATTAATACTGAAACATTCACATGTTCTGTTACAGCAGGGATGCAGCGGAGCCCGAGACTCTATAATTATTATTATTATTATTATTATTATTATTTAGGCTAATGCAAAAAAAAAAAACGCCGTCCCTCGTTCCTCACCAAATTCGCTTCACTTCTTATTTGCATAAAGTTAAACTTTGCATAAAATCTTTCAAAAACTGCAAGAAAAACAACAAGAAAAAACAAGTAGAAATCAATGGCAGGGATGCTGATGAAAGAAAGATGCTTCCACCACCAGTTAGGTTAGATTTTTTAAAAAAAATTAAGCTAGAATAGAAAAAAAAATAAGCTAGATTTAAAAAACAGTAAATACATTTTTTAAATTTTAATTAAGATAGATTTTTATTTTAAAAATAAGCTAAAATTTATGGGATAAAAGCTGAATTTAATTTTTCTTTAAAGATGGATTTTATTAAAAAACTAGATTGTATTTAAAAAAATTATAAGAGATTTATTTTGAGAAGATAAAATTTTATTTTAAAACAGAAGCTAGATTTTTATATAAATAGCTGTATTTTATAAAACAAAATAAGATAGATTTTTTGGTGGGGAAGCTGGATTTTTTTTTTTTAAATAAGATAGATTTTATATTAAAAAGGTAGATTTATTATTACAAAAATAAGCTGAATTTTATGTATATATATGTGTGTATGCATAAAGCTAGATTTTATATTTAAAATATTTAAGGGAATTAAGCTACAAATTTTTAAGATAGATAAATAGATAGATAGATAGAAACATTAAAATCTATCTATCTATCTATCTATGTAGTGAGGAAAAAAGAGAGATAATGTATGATAAAAGAAGAAGGCCCTGTGAGGTGGACCTGTTCAGAAATATTTTTGCCTGTGAGAGCTTTTTGAAAAAGCCGTTGACATGGAAACCCTGAGATTAGCGCTTTTTGCTAAGCGCTATTCATTGTGTGATTTTGGAAAACTATTCCACGTAATCGTGCAGGAGAAATAAAACTGCAACAAAATGCCTTTGATTCCTAAAATGGCTGTGCGATCAGGTGAATTCGTGTTGATTGAACGTGAAGATGATGTGGTGGCAGGCGATAATCTGCAATCTGATGAAAGTCTGCAGAGAACAGGAGGAGAAATCCAATCCCGTTCCAGCTCCGGCTGTCAGGAAAGCACGACGGATCCAAACCGAGCGAGCTGATTGCAGGACGTAATGAAACAAACAAAGCCAGCACACCTTCATCCAGGTCCATTTCCACGGCTAAGTCCATCTCCAGCTGGAGGAATAAAGCGAGTCCTGGAAGCGCAATCCCCCGGGGCCAAAGAGCAGGAAATAAGCCACCGCAGGCAATTCAGTGTGTAGGAGTGTGTGCCATCGATCAGCGAGACGAAACGCAGCTAAACATTCCTCACCTGAGCCATACATCATGGAGCTCCACGGTAATTCGCCTGTTCAGATCGGCCAGGCGCCCTGGGCTAAAAAACCGACTCAGTGATGGGCCTTTATACGAGAATCGAACCTCTCACCTGCCTCTGTTCCACTTCAGAGTAACTCCAGACTTATTTGCACCCTTTATAAAAACACAGCGAATCTACATGACTCTATAAAACGAATAACACTCGTGATGTTCTGAGCTTACACACCTACACCTTCATACCTTCATTATCTTTAGAGTCAGTGTGCAGTTCTCCATCGAGCTCTTACATACTAGATACGAGAAAGAAAATCGTTAAATAACCATCGAAATATTTAGGAAATTGTATAAATATATGCAACACAACACAATATTCTGAAATGAAAATGACAGTAAATGCACACATTTCCTCCAGCTGTTGGACTACAACATTTTAACCACCGCGTGTAATAATCGCACAAACGTGGTTGCACGTACGTTTGACGATAATTTTGTAGTTGAAGGCGCAAATACAGTGTGGAAGTAGTACAGCTCAGAAATCGTGTTTATTTTTTTTTAACGTAATTAGCATTAATCAAGTCCCTTCGGTCACTTTTGCTGTGCAAGAAACATTAAAATAGATTTAAAATGAATTAGGCAACATGTTTAATAAGGATAGATTCAAAAACAGCTAGATTTTAAAAACAAACAAAAACAAACAAACAAACAAAAACAAACAAACAAACAAAAAACTAGTTTGTAATTATTAATAAAAATATTGAGCTAGATTTTTAAAAACTAGCGTACAATTTAAAAACTTAAGCTACAATTTAACTAAAAAAAAACAACTAAAAAAACCCCCAAAACTAAAAAATTAGCATGTTTACTACAATGCTAATTCCCACTTTAGCCTGTTTACTGTCTTCTTTCTATCTATCTATCTATCTATCTATCTATCTATTGATCTATCTATCTCAGATAGTTCAATAATACACACAATGCTAATTCCTGGGTTTTACAGTGATGCTAGTTATCTTGTTTACTGTATGTATGTAAATAAACCTCCATAAACAATGAAGAATTCAATAATAAATATTAAATGAAGAACATTTTCGATTGCCGATTAAGTTTAAAAATGTTTTCGGTGCTAGCAGTAGCGGTTCAGTTTAAAAAATAAATGCTAATGCAAATGTCAGTCGGCGTTAGTTCTATCATTCGAAGCCTGAAACGTGAGGAAGGCACTTTTTGGGTTTTCTAATCGGTATGATCAGAAAGTTCCTGAGGTCTCCGTGGACGGCGCTGACGTGATGTAGAAGCTGTGCAATAGCGCTAAACTCCGCATGACAGTAACAGGAAGCAATCGCTCGTAGCTGAGATCAAAGCCGTGAAGACATGAAGGAGCGTGAACCCATCCGTCACGCGGACCTCGTGATCCATTATTCATCAAAGCTCTTAGCTCATCTTATTCACAATGAATGAGCCGTCAGAGCATTAGCGTTTAGCGGTAGCCCGCGTGAACCCGGTCATCGGTGGCCTTTCGGAGCTCCAGTCAGGAATCTTGATCTGTCGCTGACGCTCGCTGAAACCTTACGGCACGACGGCTGCTATGCTAATTGGGGTTTGGGGTTAATCTAAGTGGAGAAGCCATTTTGGAATTATAGCAACAATAATAAGCTCGTCTCATCTGCAGTAATAACCTCAGAGAAGAAGGATTAATCTGAGCTCCAGGCAGCAATTTAGCATGTCTGCCATTTTATTTATTCTTCTTTATTTCCACTCAGACTGAGATCAGACTAGCCACTTTCAGATCGAGTGCCAGGAAGATTAGCCACTAGCAAAAATACACTCGCTAGCTCCACAAAGGCAGTGTTTAGCAAGCTATTTTAAGTTTTATATATCGTTTCCTCAGATGAGTAGATCTCTGAGGTGGGTTAGGGTGCCGTTAGCATGTAGCCGCTTAGACAAACATTTGCTAGCATCTAAGATTTCAAATGTTGACCTCTAGGTTTAAGTTAGCGGGGGAGGTTAGTTAGCTAAAAATGAGATTAGCCGCTAGGATAAACACATTCACTCGCTCTCAAATGTCAATAAGGCCACTTAGCATGCATGTTATTTATTTATTTATTTATTTGGTTGGTTGGTTGTTTTTTTTTTTATAGAACTCTGAGGAGGAGTTCATTTAGTTCTTAGCAGCTAGGTTCGAAATGAGATTAGCCACCAAAGCTAACACATTTGTTAGTTCCAAAGAATCAATGAGGTAATTTAGCATGTGTGGTATTTTATCTGTAGATCTCTAAGATGGGATTCTTGTATTGTTATTTATTTGTTTGTTTAATTTTTTTAATGAAAGTGATCTAGGGTTTAATTAGCAATAGCCACTAGATTTTTTTTTCTCTAGTCAGAGTGTATCTGATGTGAGGTTCAGGTGTTTTTTTTCTTTCTAAGAAAGCGTTTAGTAATGGTATGGATGCTAGGTCAAAATGAGATTAGCCACCATTGCTAGTTCTGAAAACTCACTGAGGCAATTTCGCATGCATATTCTTTTATTTAATTAATTGTTTAGCACTAGATTTGTTTTGGCAGTATTTTTTTTTTGTTAAATTTAGAGCAAGTTAAATTTCAGTTAGCTTACAATGTAATTTTAGCATGTGCGGTTAATCGTCTATTTATTTATGTTTTCATGAATTCAATTGATTTCATTTTAATTTAATTTGTTAGCTAGCTTGAGAAAGTTAATGATGTAATCTTTTTAGGTAAAGTTGACCTCTAGAATTCAGTTAGTTTAGCCACTAGATCAAAATGAATTTAGCCTTTAGGGCTTCCACAGGCTCCAAAAAAATAAATAAATAAATAAAATAATTGAAGCGATTTAGAATGCATGTTCTTTTATTTTATTTGTTTTGTTTTGTTTTGTTTTTAGTTGGAGTAGATCTCAGTAATTTTAGAAATTTTAACCAGAGTAGATTAGCTGGAGTTGATTTAGCTCATAGCACTAAAATGTTCAAATGAGACTAGCCGCTAGTTCAACAGTGATATCATTTAATTTGATGTTAAAATGTTTATTTTTTTAATCTTTTTTTAGTCAGAGTTTAGCTTCGAGGTGGGTTTCAGCTAGCATAAAGCGGCTAGGTCTAATGGCGCCTAGCCACATGGATAAACATGTTTGCTCATAGTAGGGGTCTTATGCTTCATTTAGCATGAGTCATGAGGTTAAAATTAAGCTAGTTGCTAGCGTAAAGATGTTTGTTAGCACCAAAAAGTCAATGTTAAAATTTGCAACATTCAAAATTGCAATGTTATCCTGTATTTTTTTTAATTATTATATATTTTTATTCAGTATAGACCTCTGCAGTTCTGTTAGTGTGAGCCCCGAGATCAATATTAAACTAGCCACTAGCCGAAATGTGCATGCTAGCTCCCAAAAGTCAGTGTTACGAAAATAATCAGGCTGTGAGTATGCTATCCTGTTTATTATTTTTATTATTTCTGTTTTTTTAATCAAAGGTTCAGTTAGCAGGGGCTACAGGGTCAAAATGAAACTATCCACTAGCATCATTATGTTTGCTAGCTCCTAAAAAAATCCATGAGTGGATTTCAGCTCAGGCAAGACAAACACTCTCGCTCTGAGCGCGTCATCCATTTCTCTAAATATCAGTTAAATCTGACAAGAGAAAAGAGGGCTCCATTTTCCTCTCCGAGTCATCCTCAGCATTTGTCAAGGCTTTCAGAGGCAGGAAGTAAACAGAGAGGATTTTGACAATTTTGTCAAATACTTCCATTTCATTTTCTTCTCCAATCCAAATAAAACACTATTTTTCCCTCTGATATTTCAGACACGCACCTCTGAACATCCTCATTACGAATCATTTCCCAACTCGCAAGTCAAACAAAGACAGGGTTAGCAGGGCTAGCATAGACAACTGTAGCATGCTAATTAGCACAGGAGGTGTGTGTGTGTGTGTGTGTTTGTGTGTGTGTGTGTGTGTGAGAGAGAGAGAGAGAGAGAGAGAGAGAGATAGAGAGATGCCTCTGAAAGAGCCTGTTTACTATAATGCTATTTATTTTTTTTGTGTACTTTACTGTAATGCTAGTTTTCCAGACAGACTGCTCAATATAATGCTAGTTTTTTAGTTAAATTGTTGCTAATGCTAGTTTCTGGGCTAGGCTTCTCACTATAAATGTTGCTTTCATAGTTAAGCCTTTTACTTTAAAGCTAGTTTTTTGTTTAAGCCTGTTTACAGTAATGTTCCTGAATTAGCCTGTTTACTATAATGCTAGATTAGGGATTAGCCTATTTACTATTTACAAGTTTCTGTGTTAGCCCATTTAGTATGATGTTTTATTTTATTGTTTTGTTTAGAGTGTATACCATAATGTTCCTGATTTAGTCTGTTTACTATAATGTTTTTTTAGCTTACAGTGTTTAATATAATGCTAGTTTTTAGTTAAATTGTTGCTAATGCTAGTTTCTGGGCTAGGCTTCTCACTATAAATGTTAGTTTCTTGGTAAAGTCTGTTTACGCTAATGCTAGTTTTCGATTAGTCTGTTAAGTATAATGCTAGTTGTGGGATTAGACTGTTTACTATAATGCTAGTTTTTGTCTTAGCCTTACTGGGTTATTATATCATTCATGAATTAGCCGTTTTATTTCAATGCTAGGTCTGAATTTAGCATGTTTACTATAATATTCCTGAATTAGCGTGCTTAGTATAATGCTCGTTCCTCGATTAGCTTGTTGAATATTATGTTAGTTCCGGTGCTAGTCTGTTTACTATAATGCTAAAAACATTTTCCCTTCATGCTCCCTTCATCACTTGTGGAAGCTGCGAGGAGTGTGTGCGTGAGTGAGTGAGTGTGTGTGTAAGTGTGTGTGTGTGAGACAAGGTTTGACATTTTGAAGAACATGTTTATTTCAAACAGCCTGCAGCTAGAACTCCCATTAGCACTCGGTGCTGAGAGTGAGATTGGGGGCGAGAGTCTGAGGAAGAGAGTGGGAGAAAGGGAAAGGGAAAGAGGAAGAGGAAGAGAGAGGTGTTATGATGTCAGAGCCTTTGGGACGTGAGGAACCGATGTTACACCCTTGAGTCCTCATTACGCTTCCTGATCACACAGTGTCAGAGTGATGAAGAGAAAAACCCCAAACCTCAGGATGTCTTCATAGTGATTTAACATCTAATTCACATTTTTTAGCCTGTTGCTAGTTTGTGGGTTAGCTTGTTTACTGCTACGTTTTGGTTAGCCTTTTTTACCGTAACGTTTCCTTAATCAGCCTGTTAATTACGATCCTATGTACGTATGTCTGGAGTTAGTCTGTTTGACTGCATGCTAGTTTGTGGGTTAGCATGTTTACTATAATGCTAGTTCATGGTTAAGCTTGTTTACTCTAATACAAGCCTGTTTGCTATTAGGCTGTGTAGTGTATTGCTAGTTTCTGGGTTAGCTTGTTTACTATAATGCTTGTTTTTAGGTTAGTCTGTTTACTATAATGCTACATGTTTGCTACATGTTTGTTAACCTATTTACTATAATGATAGTTTTGGGTAAATCTGTTTACTATAATGCTAGTTCTTGCGTTAGTCTGTTTACTATAATGCTAGTTCTTGCGTTAGCCTGTTTACTATAATGTTCCTTAATTAGACTGTGTAGTATAATGCTAGTTCTTGCGTTAGCCTGTTTGCTATACTGTTCCCTTATTAGACTGTGTAGTATAATGCTAGTTCTTAAGTTAGCCTGTTTACTATAATGCTAGTTCCAAGGCTAGGCTGCTTACTATAATGCTAGTTTTTTGGGGTTACCCTGTTCACTATAGTTCTACTTTTTCGTTAGCCTGTTTATTATAATGCTAGTTTTTGTGTGAAAAGTACCCTAATTAGCATAATTCAGCCTGAAATGGAGTTTTAATTGATTTGCAAATGTTGCTTCTTTGCTTCTTTGGTCCTCCTTTTCTGAAAGCAAGTTCATCCTAGTTCCTGTTTCATGTTCCTGTTTTCTAGATACTGTTTCAGCTTGTGTTTAATGATAATGGTGGTAGTTCTCCTTTAGCGGTAAGTTCTCCTGAAGTGGTGCGTCTCTCGAACGACGGTGCTCTAAGATGTCAGCTGTGAGTTTTCCAGGTCTCTGCTCCATACAATAAAGTTGGGAAAGCTTCTGCCTTGTACACCGGCCACTTGGTTTCTGCTCATGCTAATGCTAATCAGAATATTGTGAATTTATGAGCACGGTATGAGAGAGCAAATCGCTATCCAAGATGAACCCATTGATAAAAAGATGTAGATGAAGTATCTAAAGCACAAAGAGTGAATAAAAGAAAAAGAAGGTCATAAAGAATATAATTTTGATAAACAGGTAGCGAAGAGGAAGTGCGTCCTGAAGATGAGCTTCATGTTGTTAGATTGTGGTCCAGCCCCTAACTCTTGAGTAGACAGGAATTCTTTTATTCAAAAGAGTAAAAAAAATTAAATTGCTGTACATCGGCTCCATTTTTCCAATCGCCAGCGAACACTCTGTACTATTGACTCCAAAGCCTCTGAAATGTTTTCTTTTTATGGCCTCATAAAGCGAGCACAGTTATATTTCGTGACAAATACTACTGACCTTTACGTCCCGAGCTAAATTTCCCAGACACACTGCGCAGTTGCTGAGCTATATTAAAGAGATTTCACGCAGCATGACTTCCAAAAGCTCGGAGTGAATATTTTATTTTCACCTTGAATGCTTCCCTGGTTACTGGAGCTCCTCGGCAAACAGATTTCAATTAACTCGCCGTGATTAAACGCAGTGAAACGGAGCCTTAACGCCGAGATATTTGCTGAACAGTCTCTCATTAACCGCCATGGGAATACACACGCGTCTTCCATTTACATGTTCTTCCACACATTATGATTTGAAGCCAAACGTTTCAATTAGCTACATTCTTAAAATGCATTAAAGAAACTTTTATTTAAAAAATAATGATAACAATATGACCTCTAAGCCAACTCTTTAAAAAGTAAAACGGGGACCAAAGTTTAACAGAAAAGTTTGTCTGAAAAAAAAAAAAAAACGTACGCAAATTTCCTCCTTATCACAACTCTAGTTAGTCAATCAGTTGACATGTTTGCTATCCGTTTTTAGTTGCTTACGAGTAAAGAATCCGTCTAGCTATAAGTTTCGCATTATACAAATGTTTGATATCATTGGTTCTTATATAATGCTAGCACTCCAGAGAACAAAAATCATATGAAAATTCATACAAATTCAAATGAACGGTTGGATTTCATTGGATTCAGTGTAAATTAAGTCATACAAACAGGTATGAATGCTAAGTCAACCCCAAACCCGCTAACTCCAACCCCAACCAGCTAATTCCACCGCCAACCCTAACCTTCAGAACTGTACGGTTTTAATCATACAAATTGTTTTACATATATTTCGAAGAACCTTAAAAAAAAAAAACGGATAGCTAATATGTAGCTGGATAAATAGGGTACGACCTCAATGGCTCGCAAACTTGGATCTACCTCCGCGTGTTCCTCAAGAACACCGAGAGACTCTGACTCGGTGGAACAACAGAATTCAAGAAAACGAGCATGAAAATAAGTCCTAAATTAAAAATCTGGGGGAAAATTGCACAGCAATCAAGGCTTCAGGTCATAGAAAATTCATAAAGCCTATTCAGGGCCAAAAAGTTTGTGAACCCCTAGGCTACAAGCTCAGCTATAATTTTTCAGAACCAGACGAAAAAATTATATATATATATATATATATATATATATATACGTATATATACACAAGACCCATAACCTTCTCACATCCCGCCTGGAGTTAAAGGTCGACTACATGCCACACAGCTGAGGGTTAAGGACTTTTTTTTTTTTATAAGAACCCAACAGTGCCAGCTTGGCAATGCTAGGATTTGAATTCTTTTGCTCAATCGCCCATAACCGGAACCGCTGAGCCACCAACCTCCAGCCCACATCCTCTGCCATCGTCTTGGCGACATTACATATTTCTGAAATCCTCGTCTGTGTAGCAGGTCGTTTACCAGCATGGCGTCATGAAACACTTTTCTTTCCGAGCGACATTTTTGGCCTCCCACACGGAGCTGGCGTGAGAAGTGTGAGCGTTCGCTCACGTCAGGAGGGAGCAGTGTGATCGCTCTCGTAATCGCCGATGTGTGTCAGGATTTAACCTGCAGCTCCGTCAGGGAGCCGTCAATCACACGCCGCACACAAAGAGACCGAGATAGTGAGAGAGAGAGAAAAGATAGAAAAAACCTGGCTGTAGAGATGGAGAGAAAAAATGTGGCACTCTGGTGGCGTATTTTATGCAAACAATCATCTTTGGCTCATATTCACATTCTGAGATAATGCATTTAATCGCAAATGGATGAGGTTCAGGTTTAGTGCAATTTAAACAGATTTCATTCCCAATTACTTCTTCTGGTTTTCTCTGAGGAGATGTTGATTTAACAACTATGGAAGGAGTCTCCAGTGTCAGTCCTTTGGAACACTTATTATGTTAAATATCTCCAGGCATGGACACCGAGATTTGAATTGACTATAACCACCATTTTGTGAAAAACATCTAAAGATTAGCTCGATTAGCATTAGCTGACGTGACGTGACATTAATTACGACACACGACATTTACACTGCTCACGGGTCTGCTCTGTGGAACAGCGGAGGTTCCTCAGTGCTCTGTGATTGTGAGTGGTGTGTCTCAGAGAGGGTCTCAGAGAAAGCTCTCACTGCTCC
Organism: Pangasius djambal; assembly: GCA_022985145.1. Classification (NCBI taxonomy): domain Eukaryota; kingdom Metazoa; phylum Chordata; class Actinopteri; order Siluriformes; family Pangasiidae; genus Pangasius; species Pangasius djambal. The sequence continues at coordinate 13,248,646 of CM041002.1, read as the reverse complement.
ATTAAAGCTGAACGATGAGCGACTTCCTCCAGACACATCATCGACCGGCTCTCGCTCATCTCTTAAAGCAGCTGCAGCAACCCAGAACGACTTCCTGAGAGACTTAGATTAGGAGCTACGTGGCAAATTCCATCAACCGAGGTATCAAGAGAAGAGAGAGAAAAAGAGAGAAACAGGGAAAGACAGATTCTTATAAAGCAGATATACTAGATCTAACACTGAACCACTTCTCACACTTCTTACAGTCTCCCCAAGGGCTCATCTAGCAACACTTAAGAGGGAAATGGAGAAGCACAAAACTAACAAGCGTGGACTAAAACGAGGAGGGTTTACTGACAGACTGCAGAACAGTGGGCGTGATCTAAAGTGGACCAGATGGGTGTGTCTGTGTGGAATAGATTGGCTGAGTCTTAAAGTGGAACAGAGAGGCATGTCTTTAAGTAGATCAGATGGACATGTCTAATTTGATCTGATGGGCGTGGCTTGAAGTGGACCAGATGGGCGTGTCTAAGTTAAACAGATGGACAAGTCTTTAAGTGAAAAAGGTGGGCATGTCTTTAAATTAAACAGATGGATATGTCTTATAATGTAAAAGATGGGTGTGTCTTTAAGTGGGACAGATGGGTGTGTCTTATAATGTAAAAGATGGGTGTGTCTTTAAGTGGGACAGATGGGTGTGTCTTTAAGTTAAATAGATGGGCGTGTCTTTAAATGGAACAGATGGATATGTCTTTAATTGGAACAGATGGATGTGTCTTATAATGTAAAAGATGGGTGTGTCTTAAAGTGGAACAGATGGGTGTGTCTTTATGTGGAACAGATGGGTGTAGGCCTTGTGTTCTGGAGATTTAGACAATCAAAAAATGAAAATAAATGCCAAAGACTTCCTTTTTCCCAACTAAGACTTTAAAAGCCACGCCCACTAGAGCTGCTCTCAGTTCCATATATGGACCTAACAACACACCTATGTTTCCATATATGAACTTGGCAGATCTTCCTTGACGAGGTGGATCTTGTGTTTTGGAACAGGAGGGACCCTAAAATCTGGTCGTAAGAGTGTTTTTAAGCATCTATTTACGACGCAACATATGTCTGCAACGCTGCATTCTTCAGAACGACTCCCTCTGTCACACTTCCTCTGAGGGAAAACTAATTAAAGACTAAGAACCCAATAAACTTGCAGGAAAGCTCAGGCTTATCTGAACCTGAAGCAACATCACACACAGACACACGCGGTACAGATGCAGCATCCGACCTCACAGGCACATCACAGGCGTTGCGTTGTGTGTGACCAGCCATGATGCCATTAGCATAATTACAAAGCGCCTTAGCCCGTTAGTAATTAGTTCCAAGCAAGCAGCCGAGGCTAAGTCACAGCCAACTGGGCGGGCGAGAAAACATTCCCAAAATACGATGCAGGAAACTGCCAGAGCGGTGGCCTGCGAGCCAATTAACCTCAGTGTTAATTAGAAAAAAGAGGCTTCTGATTTAATTGGAGGAGGCGGTTTTAATTGGAGGAGAGATATTCAATGAGGTCACACAGTGCCAAGGATAGAGTGTGTGTGTGTGTGTGTGTGTGTGTGTGTGCGCACTTGCTGTAGATGCTTCCAAACTTTTATTATTTGTAAGCAATATAGAGAGAACATTAAGAAGGGCAGTTCCAGCGTTGCTACTTAGCATCAGTGAGCCATTTTATCGTGTGACTTTGCAAACTAATATTCATCCCTAAGATATTTTTGTACATTGAGTGCAAAAGTTGAGAAGTTTCTCGGAGGAAACTAAAGAGACCGGGGCGGGTACAAAGGCGAATATTTACCTTCAGAAAACTCACTTTCAGAAAAGGAGATGCAAATGGTTGAACTGATATTTATTAATATAATAATATGCTGTTAATACATTAACAAGGAAACTGTGAAACCTAACACACTAAAGGTGTCTTGCTATAAATGTCATTGATTCGTTTTTAAATACCACGAGAATAGAAACTATAGAAACGCATTAGAACGTTAATATAAACCTGTGATTTGCAGCGGCACTAAGAGCTTAAGAAACAGAAAATACTTTAAGACGCAGGCTGCGTTGTGAGGTGCTCAGGCGAAAACCTTTTGGTCTCAGCGAGGCCTTCGAGCTCCGGCGTTTTTAATTTTGAGCGTATTTTGGAGCTGTCACTCAGAAAAGTGCGTGTGAAGGACCGGAGGTGAGAGATATATATCTCTGCTGTCTGCAAAACACCACGCAACCTTCAGCTCCATCTCAGAGGAGTCTGAACTGTCATTGCAGAACTGAGGTTTAGCTTAGGGTTCCATCCATCACCCTAAAGCGGAGTTCGGTTCATTCTGCTGGGGGAGAAGATCCTAGGTGGAACCCTTTCACAAAAGGTAATAAGGTGGAATCTAGTAGAACCATCAACCATTCAAAGAACTCTAGAGAACCATGCTGTTCCAGAACCATGCTGTTCCGGAACCATGCTGGAACATATCAGAGTGAAACATATCAAGGTGGAACATATCAGAGTGAAACATATCAGGGTGGAACACATCATGCTGGAACACATCATGGTGGAACATATCGTGGTGGAACATATCAGAGTGAAACATATCATGCTGGAACACATCATGGTGGAACACATCATGGTGGACCGTATCATGGTGGAACGTATCATGGTGGACCAAATCATGCTGGAACATATCATGGTGGAACATATCATGGTGGAACACATCATGGTGGACTGTATCATGGTGGAACATATCAGGGTGGAACACATCATGCTGGAACGTATCATGGTGGAACGTATCATGGTGGACCATATCATGCTGGAACATATCATGGTGGAACATATCATGGTGGAACATATCAGGGTGGAACATACAGTATCAGGGTGGAACATATCAGAGTGATACATATCATGATGGAACGTATCATGGTGGACCGTATCATGCTGGAACATATCATGGTGGAACAGATCAGGGTGGAACATATCAGGGTGGAACATATCAGGGTGGAACATATCAGGGTGGAACATACAGTATCAGGGTGGAACAGATCAGAGTGATACATATCATGGTGGAACATATCATGGTGGAACATATCAGGGTGGAACATATCAGGGTGGAACATGTTCCAAAACTCAGTGGAACATAGGAATCCCTTAAGGAAGGTAGAACTATTAACCATTAAAAAATTCTTTAGACATTTAATGCTTCATTGCTTCTTAAAGTGGTTACTTTTACTCAAAGCTCTCTCTGTTCTGAGGCCTCCATTAAATATTTATGGGTTCCTCCAGAGGAAAGACCAAAGAACTCTTAAGTGTTCTGCATTAAACTTTGTTGTGAGTCTATCCTTATTCACCCTGATCCTAATATCTAATGTTCCATTTAGCTCTGCTAAGGGTTCCTTCCTCCGAGTTTCTCTAGAGAGAACTCTTAAAGGGTCCATTCACATCCCCGTTACAGAGGGTTCCCCAACCACAAAAGGGTTCTTTAGGGAAGGAAGAATACTTAATTATACTGAGGGTGTGTGTGTGTGTGTGTGTGTGTGTGTGTGTGTGTGTGTGTAAAACATGGCATAGAAATCTGGCTTAATGTAGACTGTGTTTAAAGGTAGGGAGTGTGTGTGTGTGCTTGTTTTTATAGCTTTGTAGGGATCCAGTGTCCTCACAAAGACAGGAATATCTGATGATTTTGACCTTTTATTTAGAAAAGAAAAAAAAAAAAACTAGATCAGCCGAAGGGTTTCCTATTGGTTACTGAGGTTAAGGTTAGAGTGTAGTACAGCATTCATTTGCCGCATTGACAATTTTGTCAAGGGAAAGTCCCCACAAGGACAGTAAGACAAGTTTATGTGTATGTGTGTCAGACAGATAAAATTATAACTTTTATTGAAAGCTAACTCAAATATAATTAGACAGATTTGTCATCATGAAACCGTTTCATCAAACACACGTCTCTGCTACATCAGTCATCACCTGACTGGCTGCTTGCTTTGTTTGTGTGTGTGTGTGTGTGTGCGTGTGTGTGTGTAGGTGGGTGCCAAAGGGATGTCTTCCAGTTAGCTGCCACAGGAAACAGAGAAAAGCCACATGCACACAGCTAATTGCCTCTGCCTTCAACACAGCGTTTGCGTAATACCGTAAGCCCTGGAAAAGATCACAAATAGGCTTACAAAGCAGGATGTTCCCGCCAGTAAAGCTCCTTTTTGTTTAGTACAAAATCATGAAAGATTTCCGGCCTGATTCCCAGAAAATGTTTCAGATGGCACATACGAGCACTTTGGCCATGTGCTCGTAATAAAACACACATACGGTCCATTTCCTGAAAAAAAAAACATGCAATAACACAACGTTTTAACAATCTCTCCACTTTTCTCTTTTTCGCTCTCTGTGGGTCACACAGCACGCTTCTGATTAGCTGCAATTCAAACGCCATCGAAAACAGGCAAAAAAAACAGGTGAGGGCAAAAAAAAAAAAGAAATTTCTGGAAAAGAAAGACAAGGAGGAACAAACACCACCTAATTGTAATGCCTAAGCACATGATAGACAGACAGACTGAGCTTTTCCATCATTCTTCACTAATAAAACTGTTCTTACTGAATAAAGTAGCGTGATTTAGAATAATGAGAACTGCCCGAGTCAATATCAGGTGTTAAAAGTGCTTTTGGGTCAAAAGTAAAAATTTACACAATGTTCTACTTAACCAAAATGCAGGCAGTTGGACAAGAGTGTGAGATTTACTTCTTCGCATTTGAACTGGAGCTACGAGTCTAAAGTCAACTTTATTTGTTGAAATAACTCATGTGTGTATACGGAGGTCATTCCTGTACTCGCTTCTGCATCTCAAAGCATTTCAAAAACTTTTAAAGCCTTTATGGTGAAGCACTTAACCAGGATATATATTATAATTTATAATATACAGATATATTCTAGTCTTCAATAAATTGCTAGCATTAGAACAACATTTACGTGCTAGGTCTCTGATCCATACTATAGAACAGCAGAACGTAACAGGGTGGAACGTAAGAAAGCGGAACGTAACAGTGGAACGTAAGACAGAAGAACGTAACGGTGGAACGTAAGAAAGCGGAACGTAAGACAGAAGAACGTAACGGTGGAACGTAAGAAAGCGGAACGTAAGACAGAAGAACGTAACAGGGTGGAACGTAAGACAGAAGAATGTAACAGGGTGGAACGTAAGACAGAAGAACGTAACGGTGGAACGTAAGACAGAAGAACGTAACAGTGGAACGTAAGACAGAAGAACGTAACAGGGTGGAACGTAAGACAGAAGAACGTAACGGTAGAACGTAAGAAAGCGGAACGTAAGACAGAAGAACGTAACAGGGTGGAACGTAAGACAGAAGAACGTAACGGTAGAACGTAAGAAAGCGGAACGTAAGACAGAAGAACGTAACAGGGTGGAACGTAAGACAGAAGAACGTAACGGTAGAACGTAAGAAAGCGGAATGTAAGA
>CM041002.1:13207072-13226651 GCA_022985145.1 Pangasius djambal | reverse complement strand
GTGTTCAAGGTCACTGTTTTCACCTAGATACACACCGACAGTGTTAGAGACTAAATCAAAGGGTGTAAAACTCCTAGTAATTTGGACTCTTTCTTTAACATCACACACACACACACACACACACACACACACACACACACACACACACAAAATGATACATCATACTTTTTTATCTATTTAAAGTTACGTTTAATGTTGTGGAACATCTGTGAAACAAGTTAGTTCCTGGTCTCAATAATAATCATAATTATTATTATTATTATTATTATTATTATTATTATTATTATTATTATTATTATTCTCGAATATTCACTTTTTTTTTGCTCTTGTTCTTCATTCCAAGGGGACACTGGATTAATTTAGGTTTCTAATGATCGAATGTGACAGCTGTAGGAGTGAACAGTGCACCTGTGTTTAATGGTACAGCCTCCTGTCCGGATCAGAGATTTCTGATTGGTTAATGGCCCAAACTCTTCCTGCTGATTGGTCCGTTTTGGTCGTTATGGTTCCAGCTCCCTGTGAGAGTTGGTGAGTGTGACGGCCTCCTGAAGCTCCAGTCCATCTGTATTGACCTGGAGGAAAACCAAGTGTGTGTTATTGCATATACATACACACACACACACACACACACACACACACACACACACACACACACACTTGCCTCCTACGTGGCAACTCATCTGTTCTGTTGTTTTTGTCCACCAGAGAGCCAAAACAAACACACACACACACACACACATAGTGCCTGCTCTTCCTCTGTACTTCTCACACATTCTGAACTTTCTGCTGATGCTTAAACCACACACACACACACACACACACACACACACACACACACCAAACTCTCTACCAGTATCTCGATTCCAGCAAGAATACTCATGAGTATGAATCCAAGTTCTACCACACACACACACACACACACTGGGCACTGTGGCCTTGAGCTTTACAGTTGCATTGATGTCCCAGCTGCCTCCTGCTGATAACACACACACAAAACACAGACACAAAACACACACACTTGCGCTGTGTGAATGTATAATTCAGTGTTTTCAGCACTACAGTTTTTCTCTCTGTACCACATTAGAATGGCTTTTTGTCACCCGAGTGTTCAATCTGACCCAATATCTCGAAATATATTGTACGGAATATATCATAAAGAAAACCAGACACAAAACGGTCTTATTGTGTGCGTCTCCAGAGTATTTATCATTTTTATACCAATGGCAGTTTCCATTTGTATTCAGTCATGATGAATTGACAATGATGGTCTATTCTAATGAATCTTCTTGCTAATTCAATGTAATAATGCATTGAGGAGGCTAACACTGAATTCACACTGGCAGCAACACAAAGCCACAAAGCAGCCTAAAGTCATTCATCTTCTATGAGAAACAGTGATTTATAGACAGGAGGCGGAGTTTTCCCAATTCTGAGTCTAATCTCAGGTCCACTATAAATCCGAGTTGAGTCTCGAATCTTTAGCTCTTTATGCAAATAAGAAACCAGGTGAAGTGACGACTACCAATGGGAGGGAGGGACATTGGTATGAGGTGCACACAACGTACATTGTGTAACCATGTGAAGAGAAAATACTATGAGGAATATTATCACTCAATTCCAGAATCCCTAAGACTTGAGTCCGAGTTGAGACCGAAGTATTTAGCTCCAAAATCTGATCCAAGTCCAGAGACACTATCCGCAGCAGTCTCTGGGGTCCAAGTCAAGTCTGGAGACCCTAACTCTAGAGTCGACTACAGAAACCCTGTCTGTAATATCCAAATCAAGTTCAGAATCCTTAGCACTAGTTGGGTCCAGGGTATTTAGCTCTGAAGTCTGAATTGTCAAATTTGGAGACCCTAACTATAGAGTCAAGTACAGAAACCCTATCTGTAGTGTACAAATCAAGTTCAAAATCCCTAGCAGACTCCCTATCTGCAGTGTCCAATTTAAGGTTACAGGCCCCAGCCCTAAAGTCTGGAGACCCTTGCTCTAGGGTCCATGTTCAAGCCAGAATCCCTATTTGTAGTGTCATTTAGCTCTGAAGTCAAGCTAAGTATCCCTATTTACAATGTCCAACATAAGGCCACAATCCCTAGCTCTAGAAGCCAAGTTAAGTCCAGAGTTCCTATCTGTAGTGTCCACATTAAAGCCACACTCCCTAGGCCTTGAGTCAGAGTCGAATTCAGAATCACTATCCATAGTGTCAGAGTTGAGTCCAGAGGCTCTAGGACTAGAGTCATGTTTAAGTCCAGAGTATTTTGCTCTAGCCTTTTAGTTAAGTACAGAGTCCCTATCTGCGTTGTCCATGTTAAGGTCATAGTCCCAAGCGCTAATAGCCAAGTCAAGTCTGGAGACCCTAGCATTAGAGTCCAAGTTGAGGTCAGAATCCCTATTTGTAGTGTCCAATTTAAGTCCACAGCTCCTAGCTCTAGAAGTTAAGTCTCTAGTGTCTAAGTCGAGTCCACATTGACTGATACTTGAGGGGTTGGTGGTTTTCTAATGAGATTTAAGGGTTCTGTAGAAGTCTGGTGGTCTTTGATATTGACCTTGTGGAGTCTCAGTCAAGTCCAGTCCCCTCATCTGCAGTGTCCATCTTAAGGCAACAGAGTTCCTAGCTCTAGACTCCAGAATCCATCATATTTCTTCAGATTTGAGGTCAGAGTATTTAGCTCTGAAGCCTGAGTAGAGTCCAGAGTCCCTAGCTCTAGGACTAGAGACTGAGTTGAGTCTAGAGTATTTACCTCTGAAGTCTGAGTCAAGTCCAAGTTGACTCCAGAATCACAATGTCTAGTGTCAGAATTAAGTTCTGAATGTGTAGCACTAGGGCCTGAGTTGAGTCCAGAGTATTTAGTTCTCAAGTCAAGTCCAGAGCCTCTATCATTTTCATTACCATTAGATTTGTAGCATAAAAAAGTATTAGATATTAATAATAATAGAAAAAATGAATCATGTAAATTGTCATGATTTTAATTCTGAGTGTTTCTCCAGGAGGAAACCCTACACTGACTACAACACTACAGGGCGGCTTGCTAGGGCACTATTTATCTAGTGAACTTGCTAGTTAATTGTACAGGCTACAAAAAACTAAACCTAAACAGCAAAAGTAGGTTGAATATGTGTGCAAAATTTAATCAAGAAAGTATAACTTGGTTATGAATTTCTAAAATAGCAAGCTTGTAACAGGTCAGGTCAGGAAAAATCAAACACATCAAATTGCAATTTCATTATGTACATGGTACCTACTTTATACTGGCAACTCAGAGTGAAAACATACAAACAGCCACATGTCTGAGATTTTATTCTGTTTCCTAGTGGTCTCTGTGTGAAGCACAGATGGAGATGCTGGTAAGAAAGAGAATTCTAATGAGAAAGCTTCAGGTTGTAGTGAAAACGCAATTTTACAATCTGTTCACTGCTCAACCTCTAGCTATTTTTTCCAGATGGCACATCAGTTGAATCTTTTGCTTCTGAATCTTCTGCATATTCCTCTAGATTGTGTAGAACAATCTTGTATCACCTCCTCGATCCATCATAATGGTTCCTTCTACCCTATGCACAAGTCAAATGTAGATGAAAGCAAACATGAGGAACTGTGGAGTTCTTCTTCCGTGAACATCTGAAGCTTTTAGCACATTCGCCATCTGGTTTTGGTTTCCAGATTCCAGCAAATCATCATGCTTGGTTGCACAAATGAGCTTGGCTAAATGAGCTCCTGTAGGACTTTTAGGGAACAATATTCTAGTCACTGCATTGCAGACCTTCCAACCTTTATGCATTTTGTGCAGGAGCTTCTTATTTTAACATCAGACTACACGGCTATGAATTATCACTCTAAACTTCTTTTCCCCAGTAAGATGACAGATGAGCCAATCAGCAGCAGATGTTTGTCTCAAATTATCTCAAATTTTAAGCAGATTCTGTGGAAACATGAAATTTATTGAAAATATCCAAAACTCTGGAAATCACCGTGATCATAATTACTATTTTTGTACATAATGCTTAGATTTAATAGATCATTTGAATAACATAAGACTAAATTATTCAAGGTACTGTTGGAATTAAACTTTGGCTCGCTCCAAATAAGAGAACTTTGAGAACATTTCGATCATTGATTTCAGAACGTGAGTTTAAATTCAATTATCATCACAGTATTAGGTTCACAAATTTAATATTCATGCAATTTAAGATAATTCCATTCACAGTGATTGGATTGAACTTGATCAACATTCAGGGGCACATCACGCATTAATTATTCAGTCAGATCTTTTTGTCTACTTTTTTATTTCATATGAGATGAGAACGGAGATGCGTAGGAGTGTGGCTGTGAGTCAGTGTGTTCCTTCTGCAGTTTCATTTCTCTGGGGGTTTTTCCAGGTTTCTCAAGATTTATCAGCATGTATATATAAAAAAGCCTTTAGTGAGCACATCATTGTTAAAATAAAAAGTGGCTCTGGCGAGGATCATCATTTTCCTGCATTTCAGACTGACAGATACGCCATGACGTCATCAAGATCAGGTTTGCTTCTGGAGATCAATTCAATCCCATTGCTTACACGCTAGGCTTATTTGTCGCGCATCTATAATTAGTGAGTAATCATCAATCCCTGTGAAGTATATCCCAAATACCAGACATTCTGTCTTTAAAGTAATGGCATCCTCAAGAGCAGAAGGAAAAGAAGACGTCGGGATTTTGATATGCTTTGACATTTGCTTTCCTGCAGACTCTTTCTGGTCGATAGCAGCTGTCTTCATTTTCTCCTCGACTGGAGAACAGCCGATCCTCAATAACTCTCGCTTTCAAAACATGTTTATAGTAGTCAGCTCCATTCCCAGTGTGGTGATTTTCTTCGCTCCAGGAAATCGGACTCAGTTCATCAGTTTATTATCTCGAGCCCAGAGGGAGCCGCATTACCGTCGGGTCCAGAGCTCTGAATCCGCTACCAGGAACTGGTTTATTTCCTCAGATATACACAAATTTTATTTCTCAACCAAGATTCCATAATTTTTATCAATCTTCGTCCTCATCTGTAATCGCCAGGGGAACTGGAGTAGAAGCCGTTGAAAACAGGAAGCAGGAAGTTAAAAAAAATTACGACTTTGCTTCAAATTTAAGATTCACGTCTGGGTAGTTTTCCTACTCGATTGTTAGCCATTTTTATGAAACATTTTCGAAGAAACATTTTTGTAATAAATTCATTTCTTTTAATTTTGTTTTATTGACTTGTGAAGTGAATGTGAGTTGTACTGGGAAGCTGGATTCTTCCACAGGTGAGTCGTGAGTCTCGGCATGGATCAAGCATTGTGCCTGGTGCATTGCTCGCTCTGTCATTTGGTAAACTGTACAGCATACATCAAAACCAACAACATAACAGCAAAATAAAAAAATTAAAAAATGACAAAAAAAGAAACATGATGACAAAACCAATAACACAACAAAACCAACAAGACATCAAACTAGCAACACAATAAAACCAAAAACACTGAAACAAAAACAAAATCATGACAACAAAACCAACAACATGACAACAAATCCAAAAAAACGACAACAAAGGCAAAACCATGACAACAAAACCAACAAAAAGACAACAAATCCAACACCATGGCAACACTTCCAACAAGACAACAAATCCAGCAACATGACAACAGAACATCAGATGTTACCTGGCTACTGTTTGTTGCTTGGCAACCTTATTTTGTAAGGTCCAGCATGCGGTAGTAAAGACAAAAGGCTCTGAGAAAGTCCTCCTCCTTTGTAATATGTAAACTCAACACAGGACTGAATGTGTACAGTGTCATAATCGCAGCGTGATTTCAAAACATATATATAACCTTTATATATTAAAACATATTATAACCTTTAGCATTTATAAAGTTAGACGGTATAGAACTTTTCAAATGGAGAACAAACCTGGACCTAACACAGAACCTTGTGGGACTCAATAATGAACTTTTTGAGTCGGATTAGACTCTCCAACAAATAAGCTCTAAACCTGGCAGGAGGTTTCTCTCAAAGCCGACCGATGGTGAAATTTTAAAAGCCCCTGTAGCAGTGAAGAAGCCATCAGAGAGCACGAGGTCAAAGTTCAGCAACTTGACTCTCTTCTAATCAGCTTTTTCAATCACGGACCACAGAATGAAGGTCACACACCGGGCTAGAGGCTCTCTCACACACCGGCCACATCTCAGCTCAGACTCACACCGCAGAGGTGGATGAAGGATTTTCTGCACAGGTTATTTCTCACTAAGGTTTTTTTTGCTCTCTCTCTTTCACACCTGCATTGTTCATGCCTTCCTAAAATAAAACCAAATACAATAAGCGTCGCCGGCATAAAAGAAATCGAACGTGCTGTTACAATAGACACGTATATATATATATATATATATATATATATATATATATATATATATATATATATATATATATCATAGTGTGGCTGTGTTGTATTGCAGAGAAGGCTGCCTTGGTCTTGTCTTCAGTCCTGAGATAAAGTCAGGACATATCTTCTGCCACATTTGAAGGAGCGAATCTTCTTTCCCAGATGAGAATTGCATGAAAGGTCAAAGAACATTGGACTAAATGGTTGCGTTGATTTCTTGGTGTATCAATTTGTCACACAGACGTGCAATTTTCTTACCTACCATATCATGAGAATGTCATAAGCCATGAGAAACGATTATATTGTTTTAATATGATCTAAAAATATTACATCTATTTTGTATGTAGCACAGACATACTCTATCTAATAGACAACTTAAACCTAAGAGATTCATTTATTAATTTATTTCTCTCGTCCTTTTTTTTTTTTTTTTATTTCGCTCTCACCTTGACATCTCTGAGAGAATTGAAACAATTGATATCTCCCCGAACATGGCAGATTTTGATCAATTTCCAAGAGGAATCCAAGCTGGAGCCAGGAAGTGGGACAGAAAGTAAACAGAATGTAAGGAGGAGGCTCCTGTGACAGCAAACCTGGCTCCTTATTTGACAAAATTGCAGACTGTTTTCCACTTGAAAAGGAAAAAAAAAAAATGCCACATTTTATAATAAATAGCTAACTATGGAACTGTGAAAGCTCGGTGGTTCTGTGCTGGTTGCTAGTATAAAAGCCAGGACTTCCAGGAAGCCACTAATGAGCCATTGAATGAATTCATTAAGGTCGCGTTCACGCTGTTTGCCGAGTCAGTATCATAGGGATTCTTTTTATTCTTTTGTAAGTTTGGTTTTGTTTCAGGTTGTACATAAAAAGTGAAAAGGCATGAAAAGCCATCCATCCATTTTCTGGATCACTTATCCTTAGGGTTATGAGGAGCCTGGAGCCTATTCCAGGGAACTTGGGGCACAAGGACACACCTGGATGGGGTGCCAACTCATCACAGGGCACAATCACACACACACCAGACAGTTTGGAAATGCCAGTCAGCCTACAGTGCATGTCTTTGGACTGGGGGAGGAAACCAGAGTACCTAGAAGAAACCACCAAAGCATGGGGAGAACATGCAGGCATCGAACCCACAACCCCAGAGGTGCAAAGCAAACATGCTAACCACTAAGCCACCGTGGTCCCTAGGGATGAAAATATCCTCGCAATACCTTTTCATTCATTGGTCAGAAATATGGAGACGTGTGTTTATCAAGCGTGTGTAAAAATCACAGAAATAACCTGAGCTCAGAGAACTGACGCTAAATAAATGATTAGATAATGATACTAATGTGTAGTCTACGTACTGCATTCAGCATTTATTTTCTATTTTTTTTTTCCATCCTAATCTCTAGAACATGACATTCCTGCTGTTCTACAGCTCTGTCCTTTGGCTCACTTTAGCAGCTCGGATCTAAAAAAAAACAAAACAAAAAAAACACACATCATCTGATTCACTTCCTGCAGACAAGTCGATTCAGAGTCGACTCTTAAATGTAAATTCAATACTGCAGCTTTTCAGTATACGGTTTCTCAGACGGTTAAAAAGTCCGTGAAAATCTTTAACGAGGTCATCGGATCATAAAAAGGTTCCCAGCAGACAGTTCCTGAACCCCAGTCTGGTGCCTTTGTGGAGGAACCTTTTTATTTATTTATCTCACTACGGAAGGAGTCAGTGAGCGGTGAAGGAGCTGGACTGGCAGCTAAGCGAGGTGTGTGAGTCAGTTTCTATTACTGCCATTGACAGTGCGTTACATGAGGAAAGGAGCCAGGAGTGTAAGTGATAATGATGAGATGTGTGTGTGTGTGTGTGTGTGTGTTGTTGACCCTGTTCTATTATGGCACCTTGCCCTGAGTCAATTTCAAAGGAGAACAATTTGTATTGAAAGAAGAGTGTGTAGTGTGTGTGTGTGTGTGTGTGTGTGTGGGGGGGGGGGGGGGGGGGGGGGGGGGGGGGGGGGGGGGGGGGGGGGGGGGGGGGGGGGGGGGGGGGGGTTAGACAGAGATAGCCTCTAACCGTGTGTGTGCGCGCACGTGTATACGCACATGTGATGTGTTTCCTCTATTTGGCTGAAGGACAAGATTGAAAACGTCAATTATTTGGATCAAATGAACGTCGCCATATTATGACTAGCTCTCTCTTAAAGCCGAATCTTTTTTTAAAAAGTCCAGAATCTTCCACATTAATCACGAATGCAGTTAGTGAGTGGAGAAATGTTAGCAGCGACCCCACTCAGACACACTCGCTGCCTCGAATCACACACTCCTTGCTCTGGCTTTCATTCAATTCTCCAAACAAGTGCCAGAAAAATGATTAACTGTAGTGTGGGAATGAAGCGCCAGGTTGTAAAATGTAAAAGTAAAAAAAAAAAAAAAAAAGTTGTGTGTTCACACTTTCTGATATTTACAGCTGACATCAAGCCAAGATTCAAAAAACAAAGTGTGACTTGAGGTCTAATTACAGAAGCACAAAAATCTAAACTTCACCCTTTATTATGTAAGGAATACAACGCTCCCTGTGGTGCTGCTAGAGGAAAATAATCAGCGACGGTGATGAAGCGGAGTTACTCCTTCCACCCTGCGTTTAGTGTTCATGATAAGGTGAAGTTTTCTGTAAGGAGACATTTATGGAAGGAGTCTCCAGTGTCAGATGTAAAGCTGTAACTTTGGGTTTTACAGCATCTTCAGGACAGAGGAGTTTTACACTCAACATTCTCGGCAAGTTCACTTCAAGAGAGAGAAAAAAAAAAAAAAAAAAAAATACGCACTGGTCAGGGAACAATCATTTATAGCTGCTATAACATAAGTGAAAACAGGAAGTAGCTTGTTTTCAGGACGTTCCACGACCCTGAATGTAACTATAAATGGATACAAAAGTATAATGCGTCATACTTTAATTTAAAAAGAAATGTAATCTCTGGGAAATTGCTGTGGTATAAGAGGAATAAAACTGAGTACATGGTCAATCGTATCAAGTGTCTTATTGCACTCTGAGTCCAAATGCAGCTCATAGCGTGAGGTATTATTTATTGCTTCTTTAGCGGTTTGCTGTAGAATTCTCCATGCTAGCTTTAACCAAGTCATTTTTCAAGATTCCCACAAGCATGTTTTTGGTGTGTGTAAATTGTACAGTCTTTTCCTTCCTATCGTCCCGACACATTCGCAACCTTTCCAAATCAAACACACGAGCTGCACTCGCTCGCCAGGCCTCCGTCAAAGAGCGGACCGATCCAGCCGGCTAATTCTGCAATGTTAGCACATTCACCCTTGCCCTCAGAGGAAAATGTGTCTCAGATATCTCACAGCGGTGGACTCGCGCGAACGTGGATGAGGTCGGCTAACCGGCAAATCGCTCCATCATCTGACGCAAGCGTTTGTATTGGCGAGACGTTTATTATTCATGCTCGGCTGAGGGAAACGTTCCGGGTGGAAGAGAGAAAACAAATACATTCCTCCGCTGGACCCTCTCGGGTTTTCCTTACACGTGTCGATATATCGGCATTTTTACCGGGAGAGGAAAGTCCCTGAGGAAAGGCGCTGGTGAGGGAAGACGATTCGCTTAATCACACTGACAGAAGTGAAAAAACAAAACAAAACAAAACAAAAAACAAAACAAAGGCAACAAAACCAGCATGAAAAAGAAAGTCAAGCATCATCTAAAGCAGCATCAATTAGACATTTCTACCTCGAACAGTGCAATTTGATAGATTTCTTCAAAAGGAGTAGCTCAGATAAAGAAGCGAATGTTGCTAATTATAACCATTTCTCTTCATTTTTAATCACGGTAGCTTTTTAGCTGAATCAATTAGCATCATTATCCAGTATTCATCAGAACGTGACGCAGTTATAACGTGTTAAATGTTAACGTGTAAATATGAGGTGATTTATCTTTTACCTAAATTGTCCCTTTAACCAATTTGAACTGTTAGAAATCACAGTTTAGCTCTTTCTTTTAAATCTAGCTAAGCTATATTAATACTCTTGGAAGTGCAGTTTAACAAAAAAAACAAACAAACAAACAGAAAAATACAGCCAGAAGTTCATTTTAAATGCAAACGTACCAAACGTTTACTTTATGATCTGAATAATGAAGCTAATAAATATAAACAACTAAAAAATATTTCGATGACATCATACTGGAAACAAATTACTTACAACGAACACGGCAACTAGCGTCGAACCGCAAAGAACAGGGTTAGGGTTACAAAATACTTACAGTGAACACAACTAGCATTAAACCGCTAAGAAGCGTCATATTCTCACATATAACAATAGTACTATTGTGATGTTAGTGATGATCCGAGAGCATTTTTTTAGATTTCTTGCATAGGTTCTTGGGTAGGAAGCTGCCTGGCTCTGTTCGTGTGTGTGTCCATTTGGTTTTTGGCTAAATTACGCACTCATGATTTAACCACCAAGGTCTTACCACCCACTGTTTGGTGTCTATTCCTAATCATCCTAACCAGGAATGTGTGTGTGTGTGTGTGTGTGTGTGTGTGTGTGAGAGAAACGGAGGGAACTATGAGCTGTACTTTATACTCAAGAGTTTCGATTGCTAGTTTTGGATTTGGTGTTAAATGAAGCAGTCTGCGTGTGTCTTTCTTGTAGAACTTACTGTAGAGCTTAACATTTCAGTGAGTTAATGACTCATCAACAACAGCTGGAAATGTGTGTGTGTGTGTGTGTGTGCGTGCACAGATCTCCAGCGGCTTGTTTAATTGTCTGTGGAAGGGTTGAGGTAATGGTGGAGTTTGTGTAATGTCTGTGCAGTGTTTCTCATTTTGTATGTCTTACATCACTGTAACCTCCTGGTCCATGTCATCTCCTCCATCACAGACGATGAACAGAACAGCTAGCGTTAAAGGCTAACAACAGTAATATTCTTACAAATTACTTACAGTGATCAGAAGAGCTAGCATTAAACAGCTAACAGCAGTAATATTCTTACAAATGACATTAAATAGTGCAGCTAGAGTTGACTAGCAATATGACTAACAGTAATCCTAACAGCTAGTGTTAAAAGCCTATGAATTTATTTTACTAATTGCATCTAATGAATAGAACAGCTAACATTAAATGGCTGACAGTAATATTTCTACAAATTACTTTTAATTTTATTACTACAAATTACTTACGGTGAGCACACAGGTTAGTGATAAATGGCTAAGAACAATAATAGTTTTAAAATTTCAGTGAACAGAACAACTATCATTAACCTGCTAAAAACAGTAAAATTTCTTACAAATTACGACAAATGAACAGAACAGCTAGCGTTAAACCGCTAATAACAGTAATATATATATATATTTTTTTTTACAAATTACACTGAATGAACAGAACAGCTAGCGTTAAATGGCTAAGAAAAGTAATATTCTTACAAATTACTTACAGTCAACAAAAGAGCTAGCATTAAATGGCAAGGAACAGTTTTTTTTTTTTTACAAATTACGTCGAATGAACAGAACAGCTAGTGTTAAATGATAAATAATTTACAGCGAACAGAAAGCTAGCAATAAACTGCTAACAGTAATAATAAATTACTTACCGTGAACACACACGTTAGCATTAAAAGGCTAAGAACAGTAATATTTTTACAAATTACTTACAGTGAACAAAACAGAAGGCTAAGAATTCAATTTTGAATGAATTTTATTGAGTTACACTTCCGCCACAGTCCCAAAGAGTTTTATTGGTGTGAAAATAATCCGTAAATATAATTTCATCCTCACTCTTTCCGATTTCCTTTTCACAATGCCGTTTCACACACTTCACACTTCCTGTCACAAACATAATATTGTATTTGAGCGCTGTCAGTGAGGATATTCTCCCACCAATCTCCTGAAGAGAGTGCAGCATATGTCCTGCAGCTCTTCAGCATGTCATTTTCGAAATTATTTTTAGCTTCATTAAACTGTGCTGGAATTTTGCGATGTCGTGCTGCTTGCTGGTCTCATCGGTGCTAATCTTAGCGCGCATGGCTACAATGCACAGTGGGACCGAATGGAAGAAGCGCAGCAGATTTTACGCAGCAGTAAACAGCGGGTGCTGCGTGTGAGGCTCGGAGCTCGGTGCCCGTAGAGGATAGGAACAGATGCGTTGCCATGTAGGAGGTGTGTGTGACACACAAAAGGCTGGATTGGTTCTTCTCCAAGTCCATACGGGTGGAGGACATCACACTCAGGAACCAATCTGAGGGAGCTGGAACCATAGCAGACCAACCAGTGGAGCGTTTTGGGCCATTAACCAATCAGATTACGCAATTATTGGACAGCTTCCTGGATCCTGTGCATCCATGCTGCTTTTTTTCTGGTTCAATCTACAACCTTGAAGGATTCTTTGGATGTTCCTCTGGGGGAGATGTTTCCCTTATAGAAATTCTTCCATATAAAAGCTTATTGGAGCACTGAGAAACCTTAACTAACTAAATAACCTTTAAAGAACCCTTCACACTCCCAGGTAACAAAGAACATCATCACAATGTTCTGTAATGTACAGTATCTAACAGATTCTAAGTACTTTTGGGTTGTAATGGTTTGTTCCCAAAATTCTGAGTTAGACTGAAACTAACATTATGGACATATTTGTGAAAAAAGGTTCTTAAAGGATCTTTGGATTGGTAGCAGTTTCCAAAAAAAGGAAAGCCTCTTTTCTTGGGTTGTTCACAGAACCTTTTTGGATTCCAAACTGAAAACTCTTTAGAGTTCTTGCCAAAGAACCCTTGAGGAACCTCTTTTTTAAGAGTGTAGGTCAATGTTTAGGATTCAAGCTCAAAGATTGTGACTCCAAACAATGTTCCTAGGTTCCTTGAGAGTTCTTTTGATAGTTAAGGGTTCTTAGCATTGGAAAGGGGATGTACTTGGAACCATCTAATAGTCCTACATGCAGTAAACCAAAGAATTGTTCAGGGTTCTAGATTAATCTGGTCATGTAATACGCAAAACATGTTGTGATGTCACATTGACAAATGGGCTTGTGCTGAAATATCACTCCTGACTCTAAATTTAGTTCCTGAAAAAAAATAATAAATAAACGATGGTTCTAAAGATCCAATGCAACCTCTGACATCGTCTAAGCATGGACCAGAGAACTACTGATGAGCTTTTGAGGCTCGTAACCTTCAACTTCACATGGAAGTTGTCCTGCTAAACAAGCAGGTGTGTAACGTAAACCAGAAACCGCTGACTTGGTTACAAGGAAGTGACTTTGACCAATCAGAAGTCTTGTAGAGTACACGAGCCAAAGTTATTCCTGTAACTTCTCAACTAGAACGACCGTGTTTGCATTTCGCCTCAGTCTAAGACTGATGTTTGTGCGATTCTTTCTCCAAACTCCTCTTGGAAAACAAACTCATTTGAATTCTTTCTCGACTCCTAATTAACCGCCAGGCCACGCGTCATCAAAATAAAAGGAGAAATTCTGATTCGAAACCCAACCCTCGACAGTTCCACTAAAAACTCGCCAAATTACATTTCTCATACAGCCGTGCACATTTGCATATTTATATTGGCCGTGTGTGTGGGTGAGCTGAGAGACGGCATTACTCAAACCATAAGCTGTGCGTTGTTTAATAACTAATATCGCGGGCGATCTTAATTTGTTTTCAGAGAAGCCTTTTTTTTTTTCTTCCAATGACAGAAAATTGAGTTATGTTCCAATTGAAAATCTCACCCTGGCTAACTATCTACATCATCCTGAACCCACACGTCAAACCACGCAACGTTATTGTAATAAATATGGTGTGAAGACAGCGAGGGTGTCTTCGACAGTTTTGGAGTTGATTGAAGCTGTGGTAGAAACCCAATCTATTTCAACCTGTAATGCCACTGCGATTGTTTTTATGGCCAAATCTCAGAGTTGACCAAGATGAGATCAGGTTTAAGGTCAATATTAAACACATGAAAAGCCAATGAAGCTTCAGTATCATATCTGATCTTATCATAATTGCTTCTTTATTTCCTGTCAGGTTTTTTAGATTTTGGCTTTATATTAAAAAGAACTCAGTTTCTTGATTGGTTAACGGTTTCAGGGAAGCCATGAGAAAGCATTTTTAGGATGCTAGATTTAAACCCAAAGAACCTATGAGGAACAAGTGTGTAGAATAAGATCAGGTCAAAATCAAAATTCATGATGTATTATTCTGTGAAAACAACTTCTTCACATTGTCGTCATACTGAGAAGCACCTGTGAATGCAAGTTGCCCTGAAAATGATTTATTATTTGTCATGTTTTTGTTTTTTTACATCCGAGTATCATTTTTTCCATCGTCCTCCGGTGACACTCAGCATGCTGGAGAACGTCAATCATCCAGAGGATGTGTCCAGAGGGAAAATGTGACAGAGGTGAAAATACGCAGTGAAGGAGGTCTGCTACATGAGATTAGCCTCAAACCGACTGTGTCACGCATCTCAGGTGTGATTTGACAGAAACGAACACCAAACACGGCACAATGATGTCTCACAGTGTGATACTATTCTGTATCAGAAAGATTTCTACTGTAGTTCTCTGTCCTGAACATGAAAACGTAAAGTTACAGCTTTACCTCTGACTGTTACAAAGCGCCGACACCGGAGACTCCTTCCCTAAAATGTTACATAAACACATTTCTCCTTACAGGAAAGTTCACCAACGTCAAGTCAGACACTCCATCTGTGAACCACAGGAGAGGTGACGATGCCAAAGCAGGATGCAAATGTTATCCACAAAGTTCAGTTAGTGAACTGAATTCAAAGAAATCATCCAGTATGTAAATCCACAATGCAAAAAATTCTCCTCAAAAAAAAGAAAACCCACAGAAATAGATCCTCCAGGCAAAAAAAGGGGGGGGGAAATCATTAAAAGGTTACAAAAAGCAGCAAGAACAACAACGTTACTTGTACAAATCACGAGAGACTGGCCTCAGCACAACTAAACACTGAGCAAAGAAAGTAAGGAACAGGGCAAATTAAACGCACAAGGGGAAATGAGATACAGGTGGCAGTAATAACACAGTTAACAGACAGAGGGAAAACAACATGAGGACCTCTGGTGGCAAAACACAAAATGACAAGTCCAGAATCCTGACGACCATATCAACAATTACACACATTCTTTAATCCATTTCTGTTAAATCCCTGTGAATGAGCTGTTACTATAGAAACGATAACGTACCAGAACGACCGCGTTAATGTAAAGCTGTGAATAGATTCCACTGACACGCAACTGTAAATATTATAGCAATCAGAATATTTATTTATTTATTTATATTAATGTTTCTGACATTGTTTTTTATTGTTTAAGTTAAGAAAGCTAACACTGTATAACTGTTTTTGGTAGCTCTGGTTAATGATGCTAACTTACTGAGTAAGCTACTTGGTTTTATGTAGTTTCAGTGTTTTGCTAACTTACAAATGAAAACATTGGAATGTAGCTGGTTTTTTTTTTTTTTGTCTGTTATTCCATCAAATGTCATTGTGTTGAATTTTCTATGGACGAGCATCAAGGGAAGGCTGGAACACACACTTCCTTTCCTTGTGTGAGAGTAAAAACTTTTTTCTGACTTTTCCTGTTGTGTTTTTGTTACACAGAAATTCAGAATCTGCATAAAAGCCTATTGAAATGCACCTCACACTAGAGCCACCGTCTGTTTCAGATGTGTGTGTGTGTGGGTATGTGTGTGTGTGTGTGTGTGTGTGTGTGTGTGTGTGTGTGTGTGTGTGCAACAAAGCAAGAAAAAAGCTTTTTTCTTTGCGTAGTCCAGGTAAAGAGGTGAGCTGTAGATGCTGCAGTCCAAGCCGTCTGTCCAGGGTTTTCTCCACATCTGCCATTTTAACTGCACGGTTTGTGCGTTTTAATAAAAAGTTGGCTGTGTGTGTGTATGTGTGTGTGTGTGTGTGTGTGTGTGTGTGTGTGTGTGAGAGAGAGAGAGAGAGAGAGAGTTCCCTACTCAGGAATTTCACTGTTCACACTGTCTGCCTGAACACTCCCTGTCTCAAGTTTATTATTTCTAGGAGGAGGGAAAAGAGTGAATAAGAAAGAATGCAAGACACTTTTTTTTTTCCCTCTGGCCAGATTTTTCTTTTCGTCTGCTGTCTGCTCCGTGTGAATGTGTCTCCCTGCATTTCTTCTGAACTGAGAATAACCTGAGCGGCGGCGGATGATGGAAATGATTCTGGAGGCGATGTGACAAAACAGCATCTTCAGCTTAATTTATTCTGAGAGGGTGCTAAAATTTTTAGATTGTTATTATTCTGCATATTTCATGTGGCGCTTCTGTCTAAGAGCAGACTGGAACATATGCTTTTAAAAAAAAAAAAAAAAAAAAAAAGAAAAAGCACATGACCAAATTATAATGTTCCCAGCTCAGTGTGTGTGATTTCCTCGGTTTGTTCTGTCGATCCACATTAGTCCACTAGACAGGAAACTTCTAGATCCTTCTAAGGGTTAAGAAAAGTCCATGAAGTTTTGCGAGAACTAACAATAAAATCCATTTAAAGTCTGTTTTTTCCATCCCCCGTGCTCTTCCCGGTCTGTGTCCCCGCACTGAACTTGGGTAAGATGATGGTGACTGATCATGTGATGCAACAAACCACATTTTTTATGCAATGCAACTAGGAAAGATCTTTTCTTGTCTTCCTGCAGTGTTTTTAGCTGAAAGCATTTGTTTGTGAGTGTGCTCTGTACAAACCGAACGCTTTCAGCATCTTACAGCCTTGTTTCAGCCAAACACTCACCTGATTATCACCCGAGCTCGTGTGAAGCGACTGAGCTCTCACACCTTCCCATAATGACTTAATTACTAATGTCATTCATGCTGTTTCTGTCCTTCCTGTCATTCCTGTCATCCCTGTCATTCCTGTTATTCCTTTCATTCTGTTCTTTTCTGTTATTCCCATCATTCCTGTTATTCCTGTCATTCCTGTCCTTCCTGTCATCCCTGTCATTCCTGTTCTTTTCTGTTATTCCCGTCATTCCTGTTATTTCTGTTATTCCTGTCCTTCCTGTCATCCCTGTCATTCCTGTTATTTCTATTATTTCTGTTATTCCTTTCATTCTGTTCTTTTCTGTTATTCCCATCATTCCTGTTATTCCTGTCATTCCTGTCATTCCTGTCCTTCCTGTCATCCCTGTCATTCCTGTTCTTTTCTGTTATTCCCGTCATTCCTGTTATTTCTGTTATTCCTGTCCTTCCTGTCATTCCTGTTATTTGTTATTTCTGTTATTCCTTTCATTCTGTTC
Organism: Pangasius djambal; assembly: GCA_022985145.1. Lineage (NCBI taxonomy): Eukaryota > Metazoa > Chordata > Actinopteri > Siluriformes > Pangasiidae > Pangasius > Pangasius djambal. Next base: position 13,209,018 of record CM041002.1, on the reverse strand, counting down.
TTTTCTGTTATTCCTGTCATTCCTGTTATTTCTGTTATTCCTTTCATTCTTTTCTTTTCTGTTATTCCCGTCATTCCTGTTATTCTTCTCTATTCTGTTATTCCCGTCATTCCTATTATTCTTTTCTTTTCTGTTATTCCTGTCATTCCTGTTATTTCTGTTATTCCTGTTATTCTTTTCTTTTCTGTTATTCTTGTCATTCCTGTTATTTCTGTTATTCATGTCATTCCTGTTATTCTCTTCTTTTCTGTTATTCATGTCATTCCTGTTATTCTTCTCTATTCTGTTATTCCTGTCATTCCCGTTATTCTTTTCTTTTTTGTTATTCCTGTCATTCCTGTCATTCCTGTTATTTCTCTCCTTCAAGTTATTCTTGTCATTCATATTAGTTACAGTATGTCATTTATGTTATTCCTGTCTTCTGCCTTCTGTTATTCTTGGATTCCTGTCTGTCTTGTCATTCCTGTTATTCTTCTCTATTCTGTTATTCCTGTCATTCCCGTTATTTTATTTCTTCCATTCCTATTATTGTTGTTTTTTTCTTGTTGTTCATGTCATTCCTGTTATTTCTGTCATTTAATTTATTCTTGTCATTCCTGTAATTCCTGTCTTTTTTGTTATTAGTGCTCTTCCTGTTATTCTTGTCATTCTTGTTGTTTTATTCCCATCGTTTCCGTTATTCCTGTCATTCCCGTTTCTCCTGTTAATCATGTTATTCCTGTCATTTTTGCAATATTTCACATATTGACAAATTATACACTAAATTTTACTGGAACAACATTTTTGTATATTTGTGAAATATAGCACCTAAATTTAGTTTTCAAAATTGCGAACATTTCAAGTAGCCATTTCACTTTTGGTATAAATCCAGTTTTGAAAAGGGAATCCTGCTAACGTGGATGAGTTTATAATCAAAGAAACATAAACATGTCTGAATGATTTATTCCATCAAGAGATTTTAGAGCAATAAACACAATTCCAGGACAGAGACATGTTTTTAAAACTTTCGGTAATGAATGGAACTCGTCAGCATTCCCGACGCACAGCCGGTGTCCTGTATCTGTTTTGAACCCGAGGTTTCGTCGGCGTCGCTCTCTCACTGTGCATACAGAAGGAGCTGCTGAAACAAAGTGTGTTTAATTTGATTATCTGCAGAGCGCTGACCTCGTCGTCGGAGGTAACTGAAGGCGGGACGGCTGTGATTTGCATTTAGATTAATTGGTTCTGTGTCTTTATTCAAGTGAATACCTTGACTCTATACACGCTCTCTCTCTCTCTCACACACACACACACACACACACACACACACACACACACGCCAAGCAGAATCATCAGCATGTTAAAAGAGCCTCTCAGGCAGGACCTCCTCCATCCCACCACATCTGCTCTTGGCTTGTGTGTGTGTGTGTGTGTGTGTGTGTGTGTGTGTGTGTGGGAGTGGGACACTCCTCCACAACTAACCCTGAACTCTCGCTTGTGTAATTACATCGCTCACCTACCATATAACCTTTAATAGAAAATAACAGCCATCAGCTGTTGGCTAAATAACACCGCTAATACGTTATTTGTTTGTGTGTGTGTGTGTGTGTGTGTGTGTGTGTGTGTGTGTGGCTTACTACACACTACTACCAAGTGTACACTCTGTAGCACGAAGAGCACAATTTGTCATTTTTTTAAACACTGGATCTGGTTCACTATGGACACGTCCCAAACCACTATATGGGTCACATACGTACGTTGTGTCCCCATCATCAGTCCACTGTGGACGTGTCCCAAACCACAAGTCCTACTCTCTATGTAGGCCACGTAACCAACAGAATCAGAAAATGTCTCACCCCTCATCAGTCCAATTTGGACACATTCCAATCCACGCACACTACTCATTATATAGTCCATAAATAAACACCACCAGGAATGTCTCATCATCATCATCATCATCATCATCA
>CM041002.1:13175472-13202180 GCA_022985145.1 Pangasius djambal | reverse complement strand
GTTTGTGCAACATTTCGGTTTTGGCTTGTTTACGTCCCTTGAGTGTGAATATCAGGAAAAGCAGCTCATGTTCTGGCCTGAGACTGACATCTAATTCAGGAGGACAAAGAAAACGAGAGTCAAGGTGTGCCGTATGCTTCCAAAAGACGTGAGAGAGAGAAAGAGTGAGAGATTCAGAAAAGATGAGAGTGAGACACAGTAAAAGTGAGAGAACTACTTTAGCTCTGCTTGAAAACCTTTGTGTGCCTGAAAGTGGCTCGACACAGCTGCATTTCTCCTGACAGCGAAGAAGCACTTATCATCTCTCCTGTGGCGAACACCTCAGCATGGTGCATTGTGGGAAAGCCTGATTTTAAGCATGTTCTGCTCCCATGACGGCGGCGTCAGAACCCATAAGAGCCACTCGGCCGTTCCTCTCACCGCAGCTCTGAGGAACTCCAGCAACATCTATCATTATTCCTAAGAAAAAGTAGAAGAAAAAAAGAAAGGCAACAAAGGAAACGGGAGTGCGCTCGTGTGCCGAGTGTAATTTTCACATCATTCAACCTTCAGCGGTTTAACAAAAGACGAGGCTTTGATGTGAAAAAGTGCTCAGCTAAATCTCCTCTGGTAATATTAGCACCATTTTTTACTTTTAATTTCTTTTAAAGTGTCAATGCTGAATTGCTCACTGTTTCCAGATCAGTTCCCTCCGCACTATTCCCTACTGAACAAAAACATGTTTCTAACCCTCATCAATATCATATTTAATCATTAATAGTAAAGTGATATTAATTTAATAATTAATAGTAATATTAAAATATTAATATTTATATTAATTAATTGATATTAAAATTAGTCTGTATTATTTTATGTTTGTTTTTTTAAATAAAAAAAATGGGTGTGGCTAAAAAGTACTTGAATCCTGAACTGTGTGACGTGGCTGGATTTTGTTCTGATCCTACACACACAACCCCCGACCCTAGCTCCGCCTCAATCCTGCCCCAACACCCTGTAAACGCCACCCCAATCACACCCATAACCCCGCCCCTAACCTCACCTCAGTCCTGTCCCTAACATCTCCTTAACCCCACCCCGATCCCACCCCTAACCTCGCCTGAATCCTGCCCCTAACACTTTCTAAACCCCACCCCAGTCCCACCCATAACCCCACCCATGACCCCGCCCCTAACATCATCTCAATCCTAACGCTTTCTTAACCCCACCCCAATTCCACCCATAACCCCACCCATAACCCTGCCCTTAACCCCACCCAAACCATGCCTCAATCCGGCCTGCCACCCCTCCTTAACTTCACCCCAAGACCACAAACAAACTTAACCCCAACCCCACCCCTAACCTCACCTCACCCCTGCCCCAACATCTACTTAACCCAGCCCCGATCCCACCCATAACCTTTCCCCTAATCCCACCTCAATCCTGCCCCTAACACTTCATCCCACTCTGGTCTACCACCACCCCGAATCCTGCCTCAATCCTGCCCACAACACCTACTTAACCGCACCCCGATCCCACCCCTAACCTCACCCTAACCCTGCCCCTAACCTCACCCTAACCCTGCCCCTAACCTCACCCTAACCCTGCCCCTAACCTCACCCTAACCCTGCCCCTAACCTCACCCTAACCCTGCCCCTAACCTCACCCTAACCCTGCTCCTAAACCCTGTCGATTTATACTTACATCTGTGGATTTATCCATGAAGTTAGTTCCATGAATCCATGAAGTTAGTTCCTGTTCTTACTTATAAACAGTCGTTCTTTCACCAGCCTCTCTTTTGATCTCTCTTTCGACATTAACAAGACCAAAAAAAAAAAAAAACTTATCTAAAAGTTACATCTTTACTTCTGACTGTTGCAAAGCGCTGACACTGGAGACTCCTTACCGAAAACTTCACCACATCAACGATTAACGTATTATAATGAGCAAATTAATACAAACCAGGGGTTTGGCTTGCAGCGGGAACTACTGTCGAAAATGTGTGTGTGTGAAATCTCTTACGGAAACCTCACGATCATTGCCACCTGATGGTGTGATACACTTAATGGAGGGAGCTTGTATGAAATCAGAAAGGTGTCATGAATTTCCCCACTCCATCCTCACACTCCCTGCTTCTCCAGAGCACATAACTCTCTCAGACGCTCTATTATAAATGCTATAAAACAGTGTCATGTTTCGCTGAGGGCTGCAGATATGGCTCCGGGAGGATTACTGATAAATGTCACACACTAGAGCACTTGACTTTATCAGTTTTATCACTTATACTTGATTCATTTAAGTACCAATAACAATATAGGTTTTATTAAGAACACCTGTTCACTCATGGAATCAACCAGAAGTGCAATGCATAATATAATACAGAGAGAGATCACGAGCTTCAGTTAATGCTCATATTAAACATCAGAATGTTGAAAACATGTGATTTCAGCAGCATGGTTGCTGGTGCCAGTTTGAGTATTTCAGAAAATCTCCTGGGATTTTCACACACAGCAAAACGTTGCGAAAAACAAAACATTTTCTGTGAGTGGACACACCTTGCTGATGAGAGAGGTCAGAGAAGAACGGACAGAGCTGACAGGACGGCTACGGTAACTCAAATAACCACTCGTTACAACCGCGGTGAGCAGAAAAGCATCTCAGAATGCACAACCTATCGAACCTTGAGACTGAACAGCAGAGCACACTGGGTTCCACACATGTTAAGAACAGGAATCTGAGTTAAGGGTCAGAGGTAAAGCTGTAACTATAAGTATCTTCAGGACAGAGGAGTTTACGCTTTGTGGTTTCTCAGTTGTTTTTTTTTCAAGATAGAGAAAAAAAGAGAGAAGCTGGTGAGGGAAAGCCGCTCCACAACATTTAATGTAACTATAAACTGATAAATTGTGCGATTTGTTGTTCTAATAAATAAACCACTGAAATGACTGGCAAATTGCTGTGATACAAAAGGGCTTGAGAGGTAAAGAATTTCGTGAAGCTAATCGTTTGGATTTGCATAGAAATAAGAAATTTAAATGGTGCTTGGCCCCCTTTCCACTCGCACACTTACACAGAAAATGAATGGTCATTTGCTTGTTCTCGGAAAAGCAGGTTTTGCCTTCGGCCCTCGCTAATTTGCGGCTCGTTGGAGACTCATAGAAAGCTCGTAGAAAACTCGTAGCTCCCTCGTAGCTCATAGACTTTGAAAAAAAGTGGAAGAACATTTAGATAAAGAAGAAAAAAGGCATTTAAGACTGCCATATTTTAAGTATGTGAGGAAATATCTTATGAAACGGGAATAAGTTACGATATTCTATATTTTATTTTTTTTAAAAAGTGAACACACGGTGTTAATTATTACCTCGTAATGAGGACTTGATCCGAACATCCCTATTGCGTTCAATCAATACGCCACTTCATTGTTGAGGACTGATCACTTTTACAGCCTGTTTGTCTATTTTATTATAGTAACACTCACGCTAATACTTTCCACTTCTCTTTCTGTCTCTCTCCTCTTTAGCAGTTTGTTTTTGATGATCGTTCGCTCCGAGTAAAACCTGATGGAGCTCTCAGTGCCGTAATCCGCTTAACTAAAATTCAATTTGCAGGAAGCGGAGAGCTCTTTAAAGACAGCGGCCTTATCGGCCTCTCGGCCCCGCAGTACTAAAGCGCCGTAATTACTCTTCCTCTTCATCCATAGCCACCATTTCAGGGTTTAACGGAGTCCTTCAATCTGTTTTCATTATTTTCTATGGACTCACATTGGCCTGAGACTGGTGTGCTAATGGGTGTAAAGATGTGAGCAGAGCCGTGCGCTCGATAGGAACAGAATGAAAGTGTGCTAGACTGTGTTCAAGCCCAACGTTAACACTCATAATGGAGGATATTCTGTGGGAAAAGCCCAGCAAATGAATAATTGAAAGCGTACATAAAACAGGAAATAAGATGTTTCAATTAGGGGGTTCATTTACTTTTTATTAATCTTGTTCACACAGTAATATTTCACTGAACCTAGCATTTATTCCAGCATAAGAAACTACACTGTGAATAAACACATACTCTACTAGTACATGATGTTATATATATATATATATATATATATATATATATATATATATATATATATAAGTTATAAGTATTCCGAAATAAAGAATTATAGTTAAATCAAGAAGGTCGCAGTATCCTATATTCGAGATTTAACTGTAAAATATATGTATTAGCTTCATATATTCATATATTAAGAATTAGAATTAAGCATAATTTTACAAATTATACGATTTTGAAGAAATGACAGTAACAACAGAGTCACGTGTGTTTCTTCTGACCCTCATACCACAGCACTGTTGAATTCTTGATTCTGATTGGTCGGAAGGTGTCGATAAATTTTCTCTAACAGCAGCTCCGACAGAAATGCAGCCGCAACTCACAGGTTTATATTAATGCGCTGGTCCTAATACGTTACTGTTTCTATAGTAACAGCTCATTCACGGCAAACGCTCCAGGAATAATACAAATATTAAAAATGTGTAATTGTTGATATCGTGAAGCTTTCTGATCTGATTATGGAAGGAGTCTCCAGTGTCAGCGCTTTGTAACGGTCAGAGGTAGAGCTGTAACTTTAGGTTTTCTGACATCTTCAGGACAGAGGAGTTTCCGCTTCTTTGCGGTTTCTCAGGAATGTGATGAGCTGGGGTTTTTTTTTGTTATATTAACATCAATAAATTAAATGAAAGTGGATATTATTGGCGCCCCGTGTGAGGAGAAGAGAGAGAGAGAGAGAAAAAAGAGAAGCTGGTGAGGGAAAGACCGTTTTACAGCATTCAGTGTATCTTTAAATGGATAAAAAGCACGACGTGCCACTCTTTAATTATGTTTCTGGAAACTTTCGGTGGCATAAGCAGAATAAAACGCGTGCTGTTTTAGGAAAATGATCAACTTCAGGGTGGTAACAGTAACTCCGCGTCATCACGCCATCTCATCATTGATTATTTTCCTATAACAGCAGCACACGGAGTGTTTTATTGTCACTTCACGCTTGATAAAAGTAGTATTTATGACTGATGTCTGTGGAAATATGTCTACAGAAACGTGTAATTTAAAAAGCTCTGACTGCACATACGCACGAGATAATGCAGGAAAAGTTCTGCCTTCTTCATCTCATTCATCCGAACCATGACCAGTTTGTCTTGCGGCGCTGTTCTCAGGAGGATTTCTGTTTTTTTTCTGTCCTTCTCACTGCAGAACGATGCCCAGCTGCCAGGATGTAAGTCACAGACGCACTCCGGCTCTGTCGCCTCCAGCTACCGTGACTCGTTCTGCCGTAAAATCAAGCGTCCACAACCACGTGCACCGCATCCGGACGATTTCCATCTCGCAAAATAATGCAGGTTAGCGTGTGTCCTGCTTTCAGTGGTGCTATAGATAACCGCATATCTGCATAATTACCCATGATGCATTGTGGATCGCTGTGATGCTGCTGTGCTGATTATGATGGATAAATAAGCAGATGAAGGTTTTTTTTTTTTTCAGACTCTGTCCACCTCAGGCTTTTACTGGAAATGATCCACCACCTAAATAATATCTGCTCAGCCAAGCAGCCTATCATCTGGCGGATGTGGGTAGAGGGGGTGCCAATATTTTGTGCAGAGCAACAATCAGAGGCCGTAATTGCAAACCTATATGCAGACATTGTCCCAGTAACGATAAACTTTCAAATTAAAATAACAATATATACAATATAAATACATTTTCCTAAGAGAAAGTGTTCTTTACTAATAAACGACAAGTAGATCTGATTTCACTACAAACTTTATTATGTTTTTTTTTTTAGATATGAATGTTAGCATTTTTAGTAGGAATTTTTTCCATAAATAGAATATAAAATGCTGCATTAATTTATGGTTTATTTTATTATTTTGTGATTCTTTTATATCTTATTATAATTTTTGCGGAATAAAAAAATGCTCTTCAGTAATAATTGACGAGTAAAGAAACGATTTAATTATAATTTTTAACATTGCGTTTTATATTCCTTTTTTCATGAAAGAATTATAATGTTTTTATTTCAGATTTTATTTATATATATATATATATATATATATGTGTGTGTGTGTGTGTGTGTGTGTGTGTGTGTTAATAACGGGAATAAAATAATGGATTAATGGATTAAACTAGTTGTTGGTGGTCGACTCTGAAATTTGTGCTCTTTATTAATTATTTTTGTATTAATATTATAACCTTTAGTATAATTTTTAATCCTATTTCATATTGCTCTAATACGCAAGTGTATTTTTTAATTTCAGAATTTATTTATGCTTTTTATATACCAGGAATAAAATAAGGGAATAATGCTTGTTGCTGTTGGTAGTCGACTCTGCTGCATCATTAACATGAGAGCAATGCATTGTGGGAATGGAAAGCCACTATGAGGGGAAAATTCATGGCCTTGGGGTGAAGGAAGCATGGAACTGACAACTTAGTTTCTCTCTCTCTCTTTCTCTCTCTCTCTCTCTCTCTCTCTCTCTGTCCTATTCTCAGTGCTATAATGACTGCAGGGACAGTTTGATGTAGAGTGTTATAAACATCATATGTATGTATGAAGCATGGCGTGACACAGCGCTGTGTAAACTGCTTTATATTCTCACGACGCAGCCGCTGTTCATTTCACTGCACGCTGATTACATAAAGAGCTTCACACACACACACACACACACACACACACACACACACACACACGGTTTACTCACACACACAGGTTACTCACACACACATGGTTTAATCACATCACCTCTCACTGCTGCTTTTCTAATTATTCAAATGAAGGGGAGGAGTTTCGCCAAATTACATCACAATGCAGGCAATTAAGAAAAGCTGGATAATTCAAAACATCATCATCACCATCATCATCACCATCACCATCATCATCATCACCATCATCATCATCATCACCATCACCATCATCACCATCACCATCATCATCGTTACAATCTAAAGGCTACTGAATGTGGAAAGGCAGCGAGAGACAGGAGCTGAATTTTTATCCTACATTTACACTCCAACAAACTCAGAAAAACATTTTTTAACAAACATATAAAATTACAAAATAAGAAAGAAACAAAATAACTAAACAAAATGACAAAATCAAATAAAATAAAATTTAAAAAAAAAAGAAAAAGAAAAAATAACAACAAACCAAAATAGCAACAAAAAAATAATTAAAAAAAAAACCAAAATATTGGAAATGACAGAAAATAAATATCAAAATTAAAAAAAAACTAAATAACAAAAACAAATAAAATAACTAATAAGAAAAAAGAAAAAAAAACAGAAAAAAATAAAATAACAATCACAAGAAAGAAACAAAAATGAAACCAAATAACAAGAAAAAACAAATGAAATAACAAAAATTAAAAATAACAAAAAACAAAAATAATGAAAAAGAAAAAGCATAAAACAAAATAACAAAAATAAATCAAAAAGAGAATCAAAAAGAACAAACAAATCTAGCAAAGTAATGAAACAAAATATCAACAATATAAAATACAAAAAAACACAACATAATTAGACAAAACAGTAATAAAAACAAATAACAAAAGTGGAAAATGGCAAAACAAAATTACAAAAATAAAATAACAAACAAAAAGAGGATCTAATAGAGAAGGAGGTAAACACCCTGACAAAGAAAAAGTTAGCAACAACAGTGAACACATTCTAACCAATCACCATGAAGCAGCACTGATTGTTCTTATCCAATCCAGATCATTTGTTTTAGACAATAAAAGCATCACCTTTGAGCCAACAGGAGAAAAGAGAAAGAAGAGAACGAGGGCGAGAGAGAGAGAAAGAAGCAAACTCTGGATGTTATATTAAAGAGCACAAAACCGTAACCTGCACTCTGATCTCCCCGTCTTTAGTATTCAAGCGGTTCCTCTGACGCTACTTTGAGGAGCCGCTATTCCCGAGCAAGCGATTACTTTAGAGCGTGACAATTTTCATACAGCAGGCTCGAGGCAGTACGCACACAAAGCATCCGATTATCAGCAGTCACCGGGATAGAAAGTGTTGTTTATCTCGAGCTACGGAGTGAACACAAGAGTAATGTTGCTCCTTATTTCGCCTGAGAGCTTGTAAGATTGAGAATCGGAGAAACATCATTGTGCATTCATTCATAGTGCTCGCGTCTGAACACTTCAGGGGAATTTTACTTTGATATTCTAGCATTATAGCGGAGAAAAACATAACAAAATATCTTGTAATGCAATTTTGGGAATTTGGGATGTAGTGCTTGAGAGATCACAGAGACAAAATCTGCCTCAGTGCTCTACTACTCTATTATTCAGAGTCGGAATAATATATTTTACACTACAGTGTAAAAAAATAATCAAAGAAACGTGACCAGTGTGCTCAATGCACTGTTTCTCTAAGAAGGCGTTCTGCAAGGCCATATTCTAGGACCGTTCACGTTTTACACTGATACGTGTCTATGCTCTAAATGCCATTTTCTCCAAAAATATATACAAAGTTGGACAAATCGTTAGCCTGGAAGCTTGAGACTGAGTTGATTAACAGTCAACAGAAAGGAAAAACTTACTATCGAAAGAACTTTTAAAACGTACCACACTCCATTTCATTTGATTTTCATATATTCCCTGATATATGCTACTATTTTTTCAAATCCCGCCCCCTGCTACACTACTTACACACAAACCAAAAGAACGTCGCATAGCTATTTTTACTACACATATTGATTAGCTTAAACAAATGCTAAGCCATCTAGCCAGAATCAAGAATACACACAAATGCAAACCGTGACAAAATGCTAACATTTAAACATGATATCAAATGAAAATAATGCTAATCAGATTCAAGGAATGTTTTAGGTAAGACGAGCGAACACAACAGCTCATAGCTGAAATATTAGCTGAAATTATTTTGCTTATTTATTAAGTTTGCTACAAAGAACACTTAGGGAAAGTATTATGATCCATGTTTAAGGTTAATTAACAGAATTATCCACAGAATCAACGTAGTCAAATAGGCAGTGTTCGATAATCAAAGAAACACGAATTAGATAGTTGGCAAGACTTCGCAACAATACTAATAATACAGATTTTTCAACAGTTTAGTTACCTTTGAGATTCTTACAAAAGTAGCTTCCTTAAAACTACAGGCAGAGCTACAATTGCTGCTAAACTAGCTAGCTAACTGGCTGGTAATAAGGTTATCTTGGTTGTCACCTAAAGTCTGTGTCTAAGTCTTAAAATGGCGTCATGAATTCAACAAAAGGAAAAATGCCAAGCGGATTGGCAAGGGTGCGTTAAATCTTTCACTTTACTTATAATAGCGTTAAAACCCGCAGCTGATATCCAAATTGACATCGTTCCACGTTCAGCTCTCTTCCCTGTGCTCCTCCATATGCTCTCCCTAATTAACGTTGCCTCTATTCTCTCTCTCTCTCTCTCGCCTTTTCATCGTGAAGTTATCACAGGTGTATCAGCCTCATGCACGGCCGGCAGAGCTCGGAGAGATGAAACGGCCGCTCCGGATGGATGATCCTCGCTCAGTTATTAACGAAAAAGAAACGTCATGTGTGATAAATATTCATCTGGCCCTATTCTATTCGCAGGATGAAGGGCCCTTGAATCATGGAATAAAGTTATACAGCCCCACACTCATATTAATAAGAAAAATGCCTAAAGAAATTACAGTGACGAGTGAACCCTCTGTCATGGAAATATGAAATTTCTGACTAGCTTGGGTAAGTGGAATATTATTTTTATTAGATACAGCTTGGTTGCCTGTTATGTATTACTCAAGCTCGAGAGGGGTGAAGTGATGATACAATGCGACTACGAACCGACGAGGAACTTTTTTTTTCCCACACTTGGCCCATATACTCAAGTCTGGCTTTATAAAGTAATAAGGCGTTCCGTCTCCTCCACTGACAATACCAGCCCTGTTCCCTGCTACAGTATCATCTGTACACTGTACACTGTACACTTTCATCAAGCTTGAAACAGGAAGTAACATGACAAGTCGAACCAATCACGTTACTCTGAGTCGTTCCTGAACACTTGGGGCCCGGAGCGACAACGTACTGAGAGGCTCCTGTCCACACCAAGCATGCTATTTCATACAAGAACGAACAGAATTAATATTTCATTATCTCGGATAAGGGAAAAACCGTTTAATAAGCAATAAAATAAAAATGACTACACGCGATACTAGATACTAGCTAGCTAGTTATTTAATAAAAAATACAAATAAAATAATTTTTTTTAAAAATAGCTCATTAAATTAAAACAACTGAATAAGATACTAGATACTAGATGCTAGCTAGCAAGTTAAATAAAATCAACTAAACAAAATACAATAAAATAAAAACCACTGAAAAAGATACTAGCTGGTTAACATGTTGAATAAAAACAGCTGAACAACATACTAGATATTAGCTAGATAGTTTAATAAAAAAAAAAACTAAATACAATCAAACAAAAATAAAAACAAAAGAGCAAGACACTAGATACTAGCTAGTTTAATAAAAACAACTAAAAATACAAAAATAAATAAAAACAACTGAACACGTTTCTAGCTAGCTACAATACTAGATACTAGCTAGTTAACCACTAACTTTTTCCATTTCAATTTCAATAACAAGCAGAAGCAAACTACTAATTAGCATTGATTTTGGGCCTTTCTGCATATTTCTTTTTTGCGTTTTTCCGCCCCAGATACGAACGCTTCGTGACTGCCGCTTCTTCGCGACCTTCTCACGCAAGCTACGTCAGTTCAATTCGATATTAAAGTTAGTTAGCCTGCTCTTTAACATCACCGTTCAATGGCTTGCTCTAACATTACTTTAAGCGGCTCATATTTTCCTGAGAAATATTTTCCTTTTCTAGCGCAGGCTCGAGGAAAACAAACAAAGAAATAACAAAGACGCATCCTTCTGTCACTAAGCTCCAGCACGTTAACCATCATGTACCTCGAGCGCCAGCGAAAATAACTGTAATGCTTCCTTATTTTGCCCAAGAGCTTCTAAAAGAAAATGATGCATTCATATCGCTGGCGCTTTCTTACCGAACGATTTACTTTGCTATCTGAAATATATATATATTTATGCTGTAAAAAAAAAAAAAAAAAAAAGAAGAAAGAAGGGAAAAAAAAAATTGTTAAATCACCTGCCTTACAGAAGAATTTACACAGTGGTTGCGGTTTAAACTGCATTAATGTAGAGGCGAAACACTGAGATATAAGAAATGATTAAACACGACCTGTGCCAGTGTCAGCGCTTTGTAACACTCAGAGATTAAAAAAAAAAGAAAAAAAAAAAAAGAAGTTGTTTACGTTTTAGGATAAAAACTGACAATTTGACGTATAATACTTTTTTAAACAAATTCATCATATTTATATGTATATTATCTATAAATAAGGGCTGAAATATCTCAGTGTATTTGATACAATGCTAAATGTGTCTGTGTAGTAAAGTGTGTGTGTGTGCGTGTGTGTGCGTGTGTGTGTGTGTGTGCGTGTGTGTGTGTGTGTGTTGTGAGTCCTGCAGTTCTCCATCTGGCTTTGGTCTTTCAAGTGTGGCATAAATATGCTGAATCTCACCATGGACCCATACGCGCGCGCGCGAGCACACACACACACACACACACACACACACACACACACACACTGATCTTTGTTTACTGCCTCACAGCTGATCTTTGTTTACCGCCGGCCTCACACATGTCGACCCTCTCAGCGATGATGCAGCGTTTGGGATTGCGAGTCATCCCACACACACACACACACACACACGCTTTCAAATGCCAGGCTGAATCACCATGAGATCTTAACCCTTATGTTCATGTCATAATTTTTTGCATTTGAAACGTCATCTTGTTGATCTGTTTCTGGTTCATTCGTCTCTTCACATTCAGAAAACATCAGTCTGGTTTTATTTGACTGAAAATATTCCCAGGAGCATTGCCAAGATGCCAAGATGCCAAGATGCCAAGATGCCAAGATGGCCGCCGAGCAGACAGGCTTTACTAGAAGCACGATGAAAACAGGCAGAATTTGAGGTTTCGTTTTTAAAGCGTAAAAACTCCGAAAAGTTCCATACGTTATTGTTTCTATAGTAACACCTCCCTCACAGGGACTTGTAGCGCAGATGCTAGACATAATCTGACACTAATAATAAACGGATTTTTTTTTTTTTTTTAAATGTGTAAAAGCAAAACGTGTAATTGTTGATGTCTTTTGTTACGAGTCGTTTATTTAACGTGTCTGGAAGGAGTCTCGGTTGTAAGTGCTTTGTAACAGTGAGGGTGTTGGGCAAAGTTTATCAGCACAGGAAAGTCTTCAGGACAGAGAGAGAAGGAGAGAGAAAGAGAGAGAGAGAGAAGGAGAGAGAGAGAGAGAGAGAGAGAGAGAGACAGAGGGCACCACTGTTTATCGCAGCTTTAACGTAAGTGAGAACAGGAGCTAACTCGTCTCTCAGACGTTCCACAACATTAAATCTAACTATAAACCATTGAAATGTGCGACTTTTCATACATTAATAAATTAAAACGTTGTAATCGTTGGCAAATCACTGCAGTATAAGCGGAATAACACACTCCACACCGTGCTGTTATTCGAAAATAATGTCGCGTGTTACTCCTTACATAGTCATTAACTCGATCTGAAAATATCCGTTATCGTTTCCTTTCTAGTTTCTGGATCCTCTGATGGCTGATGGAAGTAAAAAAGAAAAAAATAAAACGTTGACACATCACCTTTTCTTCAGGTTTACAAACACCAGCCATTTTAAAACACTTTTACTTGATATTTCATCACACACACACACACACACCCCTCCCCTTTCTCTCTTTACTACAGAGGCAAATCTTGGAGAAATTGACTTCAATAACACCAACAAAACTGCTATTCACATTATAGAAAAGGCCCTCAGCAGCTCCAATCTTCTTTACAGATGTTTCTACGGTAACGTAGAAACGTTTTCACTTCCTGCTTGCAATAAATGTACGGTCAAAATACGTAAAAGAGTTACAAAGGTTACAATCAAGGTTGGGGCGGAGGTAGAATTTGCACCACATGACTTAATTTCTTATAAAATCCAAGAAAATCTAACGACATCAACGTTATTCATGAAAAACCTGGTGGGAAAATCAAAAAAAAAAAAAGAAAAACACCCCGCAGTTGTTAGAGGATTTGCGATTTAGCTATAAATGATCCATGCAGCAAGTTCATTGTGTGCTTCATCTGTTCACTCTTTAATGAAGTAAACAGCAGCTCGTCAAGGCAACATGCGGAGCGGAGCCACTTTCTGACGTCCGAGTGGTGAAATTTTGCAAAAAAAAAAACGTCAACAACCAACAATTAACGTGATTTGCGAGGCTGCGCAACTTATTTGACTAATTAACTGTCAAGTAAGGGCTGTGGAGAGGGGAAAAAACAGGGCTAATGAGAATCTGGATTGGGAGCTGAGTGGAGAAAGCTTGGTTTATTGAAGAGGGAATCGGGAGAATGTGTGTGTGTGTGTGTGTGTGTGTGTGTTGCGAAGGTCATCTCTCACATGGCTTATGATGTAATTACAATAACTTCATTGATACTAATTACACATGTATGTTTACATTTACACGCAGTTACGCAATGTATGTACATAGGTCGGAATATGCACATACTACACTTCCCATGTTTATGCACACGTTTATATCGTGACACGTTAGATCTTCAGGCTGTATTACTTTGACAATAAATCCATTTGTTCTCCAAATATTTTCTGTACTTTTCTTTACAGGTCTGAAAATGAGTGCCATTAAATTCCATATTCAATTCCACACAAATTGAGCCAAACTAGAGAGCCCTAGAAACATGTCCTTATTTTGTCTTCTGAGTGACATAAGCTATCCGAATCTGAGTTAATTGAGAAATTGGACTAAAACATTTGCGAATAAAGCACCGTTTCCATCCCACGTGTTCAAGAGAACAAAATCGTCACTTAAAAAAATTATTGTCACTGTATAAATTGTACAATACAAACGGAAGTTGCTGCAACCTGGGAAGCCGCTGTGGCTCTTTTTTCCCCAATAAGTAACTAATAAATGACTTGCGCTTCAGAGCGCGCAGACGAAACGCTATCACAAACCGCATGTTATCTTGCGATCGGTTGCGGATGCTTGATATTTGGGAAGGGACTCGTGTGAGACAGCTCTGCGAGGTAATTATACCAAATCATTTGACTCGGGCATTTCAGAATGACAAAAACAGCATTTAAGATGCAGTGCAGCGACATTGGGCCACTGGTCTCGCTCTCCGCCATTTATACTTTTCCAACCCAATTATCCAATCACGTGATTTGTTGAGGCAAGGTCACATGACTATTCTGATGCGCATTGAGGAATTTATTCGGTAATTGTGTTTCCATCAGAGTTTATGCGCATGTCCTCTTATCGAATAAAAAAAAAATGATCCGCCCTAATTGAGTGCGTGAGTTTTTTAAGATGCATTTTGGAGATTTGATCACTTCTGGTGTTTCCATCCAGCATTTCTATTTAATGCGAAATCCCAAAATTCGCATAAAAATACGTAGATGGAAACATAGCTACTGACTATATCTCCAAAGTGATAGTCATGCACAAATATGTTGCCTACCTAGGCAGCCTAATCGGGGGTACTGACGATAATTCATCCCATTTGGAAAATTCCCATTGGTGGTTTTTTTTTTATGTAAATTGGCATTCAGTTGGAATCCCAGGATAAACTTCGACCCATTGCACTGCATTAGGAGTTTATAGTAGGTTTAGACTACAGGTACTGCAACATAAAATGTAACTAAAAATGGATAAAAAATGATGATGTTTATACTATATTGGTATCTCACAATCCAATTGGATTTTTATACCTTTTGAAATATAGACTGATTTCTATAGGGTTCCTTTTGGATTTTTATGCTTTAGTCATAAATGTGAAATATACAGTACGTTCAACTATCTTACACAGAACATACAGCGATCCGAGACTTACATGGAGTTTATAGCATAAGCTGGAGTTTTATTGGGATTTTACGTGACATCCTGGGCTTTCCGGATTTTCAGATTTCCAGATTTTCTGCCATTATGATTTTCCATGACTTTAGGCTAAGTTGGAATTTTATTATGGTGCCATATATATATATATATATATATATATATATATATATATATATATATATATGTATATATAAAACAGCATACAATAGGGAAGGCCATATTTACAGTTTACACTGGGTTTCCATGACAACCCATAAACAAATATAAATCCCTCACCATCCTTTGCACCAAGCATTAGCATCCTGGCCTGCATATTATCCAGAGTTATATCACACTATATATGACAACAGCTAGTCCTAGCCACACACACACACACACACACACACACACACACACACGCACGTACACTACCAGGCATGAGCATAGTAATCAAGCCATAATTCATAGAAGCCAAAAAGTCAGAGATGCAGTAATTTCCCATCACCACAGACAACTTTGGGCTGCTTTCCCAGACACAGATTAAGCCCTAGGCCATGTCTAAATTACAGTATCATAAAATGCTGAGCTTGATTACGCACTGGAAATCCATTTTAGCTTAACGTGTGTGTGTAGGATGTTGATCTCGCTCATCTCTTTCACAGAATTCTCCAGCGTTATTTTCTACCTAGCACGCTAATCAGCTGTTTTTCTTTTCTTTCCCTCTTCGCACGAATGAGCACTTTCACAAAATCCAAATCCAAAGCCAAACAGCAGGAAGCTTTTTCATTAAACCTAATATAATTCACGTCGGCGTTCTCGTTAATATTCAATTACGCCGTCTCCGAATAAGAGTTAATTTCATTTCTCATTAGCGAGAACCTAATTAGCTAATTAGCTTCCACGCTGAAGAAGGAAGTTTCAGTCGAGCCTTAACGCGAGTGTCTCTGACCCGGGTTTTTGCGAAGACTTACGGATCCCTGAAGCTGGAAACCCAGAATTACTCGCGGCGTAGACGAGAAAGATAATTACGGACTTCCAAAACGGAAAAGCCACCGCTTTCCATTTTCGGCCGCTGAAATTGCGACCAGGCTTCAGAGTTATTACAGCACGAAGTTCAATCACACAATGCAGAGAGAGGAAACCTGAATTTTCAGGCTCTTTTGGAAGCATGTTACGGGATTGTATCTGAGGACACATCTCATCTCTCATGGCTGCGTCTCAAACTGTCCTCTTCTCTCTATGCTCTGTGGCTGGTGAATTCTGGATCCTGATTGGTCAGAAGGTTGATTATAGCATGGAAATTTATTAAGGGATGAATCGATATTACCCATACTGCGCTAAGCACAATTATGTCAGTATTAACGCTTAGAAATGCCAAGAAGTTGATTCAGAAATGTACCAAAAGATGACAAAGTGTAAATTTAGCTACATTGTGTTTTGTTGTTTGAGTTATGTACCATGATCACTAGCTAACTGTTAATACGCTAGCTCCTGAACAGGCTAATCTCAGAGCTAGAACAATCTGTCTCAAACACAAAGTCCGAAAATCAAACATGATTAACGATTTGGTTCGCAGGACAAAACAACGTGCTGCGTGTCCGATACGACGCTAACTCACTCCAGCTTCCTCTCAGAAAACAGTCTTAATGAAGAGCAGAGAAAGAGACATAGATCTTCCTGATAGGATTAAAGCACGACAATCACTAACAGTTACGCCGGTCTAATTGAAAGCCTTCATCGAGACATCGCTGATTAGCCAATTAGACAGTCGTGAGCACAGAGGCACACGTTCCATTCAGAGGTGATACAAATCAATAGCGCACATTAGCCTAGCGATGTGCTGATAACAGATTATCTTGCCAGTACACACACACTTTAATGAGTTTATCAACTCATCAAACTGCCCAAGGTGATTAAAGAAGATAGAGAGCGGTTTTGTGAGGCATCTCACACACACACACCCACACACACACCCTGCTGTCACGCCAATGCTAGCAACACGACAAAGACGCTAACACTGTTACCTACGATAGTTTCATATAGATCTTATATGTAATAGAAGACTAAACATTTATTTGGTCCGTATAGACACGGTTCCTCTGAGGCTCCTCACTTCCTCTTTACAACCAACAGATATCATCTTTGTGTACGTGTTACATCGGATCTTCATTTAAAATTTCCAGAAGTGAAAAGAAAATCTGCCGGTGCGCAGACAGCTAATAGACTGTTTTCATTTCAGCCCACAAGCCAGCCATTACTGTTAGCTCTCGTCTCTGTGTTGATGGGTACTCAATATATTCGATTTTGTGGTTTGTGGTTAATGTGGTGGATGTAAAACTGATGAAAGAGTCTTGTGGGTAAAAAAAAAAAAAACATTTGAAAGTCTGAATTTGGACCTGAGACGAGGTCTGAAAAGCTCAAAGCATCAGAAGGAGAATTCCTGCAGAAAACTAGCAAGAATATCATTCAAACATTAGGAATCGCTAATCCTGCTTGCTAGCCGCTAGTCTGTAGTATGTATAATCGTTGATGGGGAATTTATGGAAGGAGTCTCCAGTGTCAGTGCTTTGTAACAGTCAGAGGGAAAGATGTAACTTTTCCAACAGTTTCTCCGTAACATGACAAGCTGTGTATTATTATTATTATTATTGTTATTATTATTATTATTATTATAAGAGAGAAGAAAGAGAGGCTGGTGAGGGAGCGGCTCTTTACAGAGTAGCTAATATAACGCAAGTGAATAACTTGTTTCACGAACTATTCACAACATTCATCGTAACATATACATACAGAACACAAAGTATGTTACGACGTTCTTTAATAAAAAAAAAATTGTAATCGTTGGGAGATTGCTGTGGTATAGGAGTTGATTATTTTCCTATTACATCACATCCTGATGTGTTTAATCTCCTTAATTATTGCGCCGTTGTTTTTTTTTTGTTTGTTTGTTTGTTTATGTCATAAACAGTGTAGTCTGAAAGCAGTATTTGAGCATATTAATATGTAGCTTTAACTCGGAAAAGACGACTAGTTAAGTCCTTTTTTCGAACTACTGGTTGACTAGTTCAGTCTGTCAAGCTAGCAAGGGTATTTTTGTTTTCTAATCTAAGAAACCATTTGCGCTGAAGAAAACTTCGCCTGAGAAATGGGCTTCTTTATTGAGAAAGCAGCAGGAAGCATGACAGGTAAGTAATGTCGGATTTAGTCGTAGCCTCAAACTTTTGGAGGCTTCTGTATGCACACACACTCATCTCCTCGATCCCTGGGGTCAGTTTCATAAATCCCCGTGCCCTGCTGCAGTGTTACTGTATGCAGACAGATGAAGAGCGATGAAACTCATATCTACAAATGCCACGAGAGCGCTTTAGCCGCATCCATTTGCACGTTTGAATAATTCATACCTGAGTAAGATTGATTTTGCCTCGATCACATAATACTCACGGTAATCTTTGGCACGACTTGGCACTTTCCCGCTGGGAAACCTGCAGAATACGCGACATGGCTGAGTCAGAGAGAGCAAAAGCATGTGTGTGTGTGTGTGTGTGTGTGTGTGTGTGTGTGTGTGTGCGCTGCAGGCTTTTCTGTATTAATGCCTTATTACAGATAATTCAGCGCCATCAGAGGGGTTGGTGTCGCTCTGGAAAACATCAGCCTGTCACATTCAACCTCCTTCATGTTCAATTTACAGCAGCCTTCAACTGCTTACTCTTTTCCTGAACCTGGATTTAACTGGCTTTTTTAGCAGCCCTGGGATTTACAACCTTCCAGCTACCCAAAGTTTTAATCATAGGCCTGCATTAATATATAACGATTAACTTATAGACTGTAATTTATTTTTATTTTTGCTGTAATTGCTGCTTTTGCATAGCTCTCAGTTATCTATCTATTTATCTATCTGTAATTGAATGCAAAATTGAATTTGGCAGGACTTTCATTAATGGCAACGTTCGTAAGGCTACATAAAACCTACATAAGCCCTTTGTGGCAATTCACATAAATCTATGCAAACATTTAAAAAGGCTGATTTCCAATTATTAGAGAATATTTTGTTGCGCTTTACTTCAGGACGGTGTTTATAAAAGCTACATGACAACTGAATTAGCCCTTTATGACAACTTTATAACCTAAACCTACATAAATATGTATAAAGGATCATTCCAACAGATGTCAGCTGATGGCTTTTGTCAATTGCTATATCAGTATTTTGTATTATAATCAAAACAAACCACTTAGAAATTGAATTATAATCAATTCATTTTTAAGAGTACAAAAGAAGAGGGCAGAGAAATTGATCGTGCATTCCTTTAGGGAAGTGCTTATAAGGCTACATAAAACCTACACAAGCCCTTCATGGAAATTCACATAAATGTACATAAACATTTGATATTTGTTAGCGGTTTACTTAAGGAGGGTGTTCATACTGTTTATTAGCCCTTTACGACAACTGTATCACCCAAACCTACATAAATATTTATAAAGCTTTATTCCAACAGGCATCAGCTGTTATAAAGACTGTTTTTGTCAAAAATATTAGAGACAGTTATAAAGGTAAAGAGTGGACAATTTATTACAGAATATTTGGTACAGTGTTCAAAGGACTATGTGATACATGCATTAGGCCTTTATGACAACTGATCTAAACCTACATAAATATTTATAAAGCGTCATTCTAGCATGCGTCAGCTGTTATAAAGACAATGTGGAGGTTGGAGAGAGTTATAATGGCAAAGAGCGAACATGTTGTTAGAGAATATTTGGTAGCACTTTACTTAAGTATAGTGTTCATAGAGCTACATAAAGCCTACATAAGCCCTTTATGGAAATTCAAGTACATCTACATAAACATTTAAAAATGGTGTCAGATGGCATAAAAACTTTTGGAGACAAGAGTGCAAAAATATTAGATATATTCATTCATATTCAAAGGTTATTACAGACATTTTAGCACCAAAAACGAAAAACTTCAGCTCTATGAGAGAGAGCCGTGCTGTATCTTCAGGCCACAAACACACACACACACACACACACACACACACACGCGCGCGCGCACACACACATTCAGCTCTGATATTAAGGCTAAACAGGTCATGTTCACATTATCAAAGGACACTGTGACTGATAAAGAGCGAAAGGCAGAGAAATGTAATTAAAACCACAGTCGGAATATATGGCTATAGATAAGCCAAAGAGGCTTCTGAGACTTTTTTTTTTTTTAATGTCATTCTGTAATCAATACCCAAGGCCTCCCATTTAAAATTTCTCCTCGGCAGATAAACATGCTGTCTTGCAGCTCTGGGTTTGTTGAAATTAAATATAAAATATGAGTGAAAAAAACAGATCCTCCATGATGGATGGGTCAACATGTGTCCTGGGAATGAGAGAATCAATCAGGCTGATTATTTATTTAGAGAACGCACCCTTTCTGTCTCAGGCACGCATACAGAGAAGAGCGATTTCACCAGCTGCACCAGCATCTGTCATTTTTAACAGCACCTATTTAAATATAGATAAGATGAATATGACTTATGATGGAAGTTTCTGTTGCGCTTTACTGTGAGATGCTATTTGAACATCATTAAGGAAAGTATATAATAATTAAGGCGGTTTACGAGAACCTATTTTTAAAGAATGTGGTGAAATATGTATAACACACAACTACATTGTGTTGCTTTGGTGTAAAAGGTGTGGATAAAATACTGAAAAAAGACTCCATCTGAATAAAACTGACTGTAATTGAGTGCTAACAGATTTAAAGGCATTGTAGAAGTACAGTGACAGTGGAAATTGGACAGAATCATCAAAAACATGAACATTTACCTCAGAAGTGTTGATAAATTACTAAAAAAAAATGACTTCATATGACTAAAATTACAGTTTAATTACACTTAGCCTTGACCTCTAACTAATCTAAAGGTACTGTGACAGTGGAAATGACACCGAATTGTTGAGAACATCAACATTTCTCTCAGATGTGTGGATAAATTGCCAGGAAAAGACTCCATGTGGCTATAATTACAATTTAATTACACTTAGCATCAAAGTAAAGGCAGAGTGATTAGGGAAATGAAACAAAAGTGTCAAGAATATAAACATTTATATCAGATGTGTTGATAAATTACCAAGAAAAAAACTCCATGTAATTAATGGTATGATTTAATCACACTTAGCGTTGGTATGACATCAATGTGAAGACACAATGGCAGTGGAAATGAGACAAAATTGTCCAGAACGTCAACTTTTACCTCAGACGTGTTGGTAAATTACTAAGAAACGACTTCATATGACTAAAATTACACATTAAATACATTTAGCAACGATATAGCATTGATGTAAAGGCAGAGTAAAAGTACTGTGGCAGTTGAAATGAGACAAAATTGTCCAGAACGTCAACATTTACCTCAGAGGCGTTGGTAAATTACTAAGAAAAGACTTCATATGACTAAAATTACACTTGAATAAATTATACTTAGCATAGACCGCTAACCAAAGGTCCCCAAACTTCCATGGGTTTCTCTTTATTGTGAAATGCTAGCAAACTGTAAATCCAGAATTTGTGGAAAATAAAAATGCATTTTTACAAGATTTACAAAATTCAAATCTAATTCTAGTCCCAGTGGCATGAGTATTTTTCTATATACATTACACACACACACACACACACACACACACACACAATAATTAGCATGCATGTTGTCTCAAGAGTTTGATTATCGGATATAAATCACATAAATCACAGCACAGCACATTCTAAACATTAAAAATAAACACATCCGTCTTTTGGCAGGCGAAATGGATTGTGTGTGTCAGTGCTGTTATTTTACCGTGATCTTACAAATGAGTGTAAAATGTGGTTTGCCAGGTCCACACAAGCACTGTACACACGCGTGAATTAATCCTGCCGCATTCAGTACCAGCTTTCCTCTCTGTAGTGCGTCGTATCAGACATGTTAAATGCTTTTACGCAAGATTCTGTGCCTCTTTTCAGAGCACGCACCCCTCAGGAGAACACATTAAAAGCACATCATCGGTGATATAACCTGCTAAAGCTTTAAAAAGCTTTCAGAAGAACCTCCCTGCTGCTTTTCAGCAGTCCTCCACACAAAATCATCGGGTGTTTTTTTTTTTCCTTTTCATGTTTAAATTTTCTCGTTAACTTAAAAGCCTTCTTTCGCTTACTTTTAACTCCTTCGCTGAAAGAGGGAGCATCCAAGCATCAGCTTTCCTTCGTGTCTTTTTCCCAGCTACTCATGACCACTGCTTCTTTTTGTCTGCATTCTTCATTCTGCATTTTGTAAATATATAAATAGTTTGTGGTTCTGTGACTAAAAACGTCTTTCTATAATAATAAGAAGTTATAATATAAGTGTAAAACTTAAGGGCTAAACTCAGTGTTGCCAACTTAGTGATATTTTTGCTTTATTTTGATGAAGTTTTAGATCCCTTTAGCATCTTTATCTTAAAAAAAATAGAGCTTAGTGACAAGTGTAGCAACTTTTTGAGGCTGTGAAGCCTGCAAAAGATGATGGTTCCCAACAACCAATAACTAGTCACCATTTCTTCCAACAACCAATCACTGATCACTGTTATTCTCAATGACCAATCACCGATCACTGTTATTCTCCATGACCAATCACCAATCACTGTTATTCTCCATGACCAATCACTGATCACCATTGTGTCCAAGAACCACGTTTCTGTCCAAGCCAAGCTGTAAACATAGCAGATGAGTGCTTGGTCAGCTTATCCTTCAAACTGTCAGCACCTTTTTTTTTTTTTTTTTACAGGACAGCACACGCTACTGGTGCATCACTCCAACACTAAAAAATTCCCAGTTAAGTTTAACTTTAAGTACAATCCTGTCAAAGATTTCATTCCTCCTGATTCTGTTCTGTTTTAAATGCAAGCAGCATCATGGTGGAGGAAATTAGGGCTTGAAATGTCACCGGGTTAAAGGAAGCATTATCCAACGTCCTCCTGCACTCTGACAGCTTGAGAACAACAGGTGTGTGAGTTCAGCACCGGAAAATACAGTAATAAGAGAGCGAGTCCACAGTAGTGCCGACTGATGGAACTGTGAAGAGAAACGGAACAGCGTGCATTTGAATAGCGAAGCTCGGAGAAGGACGCTTAGTCCGCCCGTCAGGTAATTTAATAAAGTCTTTCAGTGCTATGTGTAAATGTATAAATTATATATTTTTTAATTATCTTACATTTTGTTGGTTAACAATGTTAGCATCTTTTTGCTCCATTTTTCCCCCCACGTAAACAAATGGAAATCGCCTGATTTTATTTGGTAGAAAACAAAAAGCAGTTCATGGATTCATAATTTTACGAACCTTTTAATATTTTGAGCATTGCAATAAAAATGAAAGCATGACGTTAGCGTTCGAATCAGACATTCGACACAGAATGAACTATAAATAGATCAGATTCCATTCATTAAACATTACACTATCAGAAGAACAACAACAATTGCTAAATGGTACTAGCTAGGCTAGGTCTCGACAGCTAACGTTATGCACATGACATAAGGAAGTGTTTGTGAATGTGAGGAAACTACAAAGTTGTGCATGCTCTCTTTAACTCTGTTTTTATAAGAAAGTTAAAAGCACTTTCTTTCTGTCTTCCTTCCTTCCTTTTTAATCTTGTATCCAGGCCACATTTATTCCCAGCACGCCAGCCGAAATCAGATATGACAAAATACTATGCCGATAATTTTAATTAAGATTTTTGAAGGGTGCACTTTTGCACAATGATGGCCAAAGGTGTTTCATTCATGTGTTTTTCTGGTTGTTTATTCATCCACTTGTGGTTTTAGAGAGAGCGCTCAGTCGCTCTTATGGTCCACGTCCTTGAGTCCTGTTTCATCGAGGCTGCGTTTTGGCGATAAAATGTTTACAGGAAAATGAAAATGAAAGGATTGTAGCAGAACGCTGAGGATCTCTCGAGCCTCCCAACAACACCAACTCAATTTAAATAAGGCTTTAGAGATGTCGCTCATACGTTTATTGAAGTTGCGTTTTGAGGGCTATCCAGCTTATGGTTCGAGAGCTGTTCTTATTTGAATTTCAATAGAGGTCCTGTAAAAAGTCCTGACTAAAAAGCACTGGACGACTGGCATAACAAAAATTTGCACTCTTATAGGAAGACAGTCTTGAAAACTGCAAATTTAAGGCCAGACCTGGTCTAAAGAGGACTGCCATGCAAGATAAATTGATAACCAGTAAGACTAGAGCTAAAGGGGAAGTCATCAGTATATACAGAGGAATTTAAATAGAAAAGTAGATGGACCACAGAGATGTGTAACTCAAAACATGGACGTACGAGAACCCAGGATACAGCAAAGACCTTCATACAGGAACAACTCTCATGAAATAACTAGGACGGCGAGAAAAATGAAAGAGAGGGGATTCGTGACACATGGTGGAGTGAATGTAGAGTTAAAAGTTAGGACTTTGATCCCTTAAAATCATTTGAAGAACCCTTTCTGGAGTGTAGCATGATGCACGCAGATGCTAGATTACTATAAGCATGCATCTGAATATTTTTGTTAATAAAGACACAAAAGGTTTGAAATAAGAAGTTACAAGTCTTCTGAAAATACCAACATTCCCAGTTGTCATGAAGGCAGCATCAGGCTGTAGAACGCTCCTTTAACACCGCTAGAGCAGTGCTTCTCACTCGGTGTTTCCCCCTTTAGCACACCTGATTTAGCACATTAGCTCATTAACACAACTGGTGAGGTTAAAATGGGGATGTTAGAAAGTGCAGGAGGATTAAAAAAAAAAAAAAAAAAAACACTCCCTAACACACACTGCATCATCCAGAGCTAATATTCATGTGTCTTCTGTGTTCGCAAGCAGTGAATAACCAGATCTGAGAAATCCTATTGCTTTAACCCCTGAATGAGATCTAAATTCCTCAAAAAAAAAAAAAAAAACACGCACACATTTAAAACCCATCAAAAGCATAAACTGGGCTTTTTTCTTGCCATATCTCTGTAAACAAGCAATCCAGATCACATATTCCCTCCTCGCTTTTCTTCTCCCCTCCTCTGTGTTTTCAGCACTCCTCTCGACTGCAGAGGACAAAAACACAGATAAGCAGCCTCTTTCATAAATCAAAAGCTCAAAACACTTACACACAGAAACAAACTTATTCATCTGTGTGTGTGTGTGAGCGTGTAGTAGCAGCTCTTCTTGCAGCAGTGTGAAGTGATGCGTTATGAGCACATTATTCATGGTTTCATTACAAAGCCGAACCCAAACTGATGAGAGTAATTAATCTGGCGTGTCTGTGTGTGTGCTTCTCTTCGTTAGCAGCACTGACTAATTCTATCCTTTGCTGCTAAAAAAAAATGAACACCGAGAGGCAATTAGAGATAGACGTCTAAAAAGTGGAGGATTAAAAAAAAAAAAAAGTGTTTAAAAGTTCTACTAGTTCTGCAGGCTGCCGGTAAATCCTTTCTCTGGAGTGTTCCGGGTGAGACGTCCTCTGATTGGTCCTTCTTTTGAGTGTTCTGGGTGAGATGGCCCCTGATTGGTCCTTTCTCTGGAGTGATCTATGTGAGATGGTGCCTGATTGGTCCTTTCATTGGAGTGTTCTTGGTGAGATTGGTCCTTTCTCTGGAGTGTTCTGTGTGAGATGGTCCCTGACTGGTCCTTTCATTGGGGTGAGACATCCTCTGATTGGTCCTTTCATTGGAGTGTTTCCCGGGTGAGACGTCCTCTGATTGATCCTTCTTTTGAGTGTTCTGGGTGAGATGGCTCCTGATTGGTCCTTTCTCTGGAGTGTTCTGTGTGAAACAGTACCTGATTGGTCATTTCATTGGCGTGTTCTGGGTGAGATGGCCTCTGATTGGTCCTTTCTCTGGAGTGTTCTATGTGAGATGGTCCCTGATTGGTCCTTTCATTGGAGTGTTCTGTGTGAGATTGGTCGTTTCTCTGGAGTGCTCTGGGTGAGATGGTCCTTGATTGGTCCTTTCATTGGAGTGCTCTGGGTGAGATGGTCCCTGATTGGTCCTTTCTCTGGAGTGTTCTGTGTGAGATGGTGCCTGATTGGTCCTTTCATTGGAGTGTTCTGGATGAGATGGTCCCTGATTGGTCCTAATCTAGAGTGTCCTGGGTAGGCTGTTCTGGGTAAGATGGTGGCTAGTTGGCCCTTGCTCTGGATTGTTAAGCTCAGATGAGCTGTAACCGGTAAATTTTCACTGAAGTATTAAGATTATTCATCTTTCCTACGAAGTGCTTGGAATCAGGTGGCCACATATTGGTACTTTCTCTGGAGCGCTCTGAATGAGATGCCCCCTGATTGGTCTTTCTTCTGGGTTGTGTTTGAGGTCTAATGATTAGATTAGATTAGATCTTTTCCTCTGCAGTACAGAGGTCACATGGGTTGGGACTGGTCTTTCCTCTGGACTGTTTGGTGTCAGATAGTCACTGATTGGTCCTATCTCTGAGGTGTCTGTAGTGTTGGGATCAAGTGGACTGTGATAGGTCCTTCCTCTTGAGTCTGTGCTGTCAGAGAGGTTATAATTGGTCTGTCGACTGGAGTGTTTGGAGTCAGAAATGTCGTGACTGGTCCTTGATCTGAAAGGACTGCTTTCTGTTATTCTCACTCTCTGTTTGTGTGCTGTGTGTATTCAGATATTCACACACTTTGCCAGTGTCTTGCCCTCTGTGTATGTGTATGAAACATCTCTCTCTCTCTCTCTCTCTCTCTCTCTCTCTCTCT
>CM041002.1:13163838-13171030 GCA_022985145.1 Pangasius djambal | reverse complement strand
GCTTTATTCAGTTGTTTCTCTGAGGGAATCCCATAAAGAAACCTACAACAAAGTGTTTTCCAATGAGAGAGGTTTCCAAGTCCCTTTTTTGAATCCTTAATTATACAACACCTCCTTAGAGAACCCTTGAAGAACCCTTTTGTCACATCTGCCAGGGACAGTTCACCTCCACACCTGCAGAAGGCCCAGTCCCCTGAATCACTAGGACATTCCCGGCATTACCTCAGCACGTCCTGTTCACAGACAATATAGCACACGTAATCATGCGCACGCTGCGAAGTCTTGCCCTTGCTTTGTGTAACTCCTGAGCCCTTGTATTGTGTTTGCTATTCTGACGCTTGCTTTGATCTTTCAGCTTCTCTTTGGATTTACACTTTGATCTTTTGGATACTGTTGTGCTTGACCTTAGCCTGATTCACCTCAGATTTCTGGATCGTGGATTTGGAATTGTCATTAAACCTCTTGCACACAACATCACTGAGTCCTGTCTGTTACTCCTTTTTCCTAAGAATATATGCAGATTGTCAGTAAACTACAGGTTTAAAAAAAAAAATCAAGAACCCTTTAAGCATTCTTCCATTGTACCTCAGGGTAAAAGCCATAAAGGTTCTGTGTAGATATTTTCTTCTTAATACTTAGAACGTGTCTTGGTTCTCTGTAGATGAGAACCAAAATTGGACAAGTTTGATGCTCTCTCTCTCTCATCTAAAGACATGAATCAATCAGAGAATACTAATGTACAAGGACACAATTAATGCACAGTTCATCACACACACACACACACACACACACACACACACACACACACGCACACATTGTTAAGTTCTTGGTAGAAGAAGAAACTCAATTTCGGTTCTTGGGTGTGTGTTGAGGTCAGATCTATTTTAAGAGCAGGCAGACAGACTGCCGGAGCCGGCCAAGGAAATGATGGGCAACGCAGGAGCACACACACACACACACACACACACACACACACACACACACACACACACACACACACGCAAATCATAGCAGTGCGTGGTTTCTGACCTGGATACACACAGAGAAACCCCCAGAGTCACAGTGGCTGTCTGTGTGTATGTGAATGTGTGTGTGTGTGTGTGTGTGTGTGTGTTAAACTATGTCAAGGAAATGGAATGATATTATTAGCGCATCTGTCTCTATTTTTCTAACACAGGATCCTTTTGGTATTGACTGATGTACAATATAAACGGCATTTAGGAATGAAGATTGATTCCGCACACACGAGATCATCAAATGGCAGCCTGTAGGAGATTTGTTAATTTTTTTTTTTTTTGTCTCAATCCATCCTGCAACACATTTTACAGTCATATTAAAATGGAGCTACCATTTATAATTTAATAATGAAAAATATTAAAGCTATATTTAATATTTAAATTTTTACCAAAATTGTTCATTTTATTGTCTTGAGCAAGTTGGCACAAACTTTCATTTGGGATTAATGAAGTTTTATTTTTTTTTAATCTTTTTTAAATTTGTCAATAATGGCATTTAATTAAATTTAGCCAATTACGCTCTAATTTATGGATGATATTAAATTATACAATTGAAATATGAACAGTTTAATCAAATTCATTCTAAAGTTGAAAAAACAATTATTGTAATGTTTTGGTTTACAATCGAGTGTAAAAGTTTAAAAACGACTAAAATGAAGGCAGGTAATTTATAGCAACAAGAAACGTAGTGGCTTCATTATTAAATGACAGTAACAAAAATAGTAAAATTGTGAAAATCTAGATATTAGGAGTAAACAATTTAAATATCCAATCAAAAGTTGCTGAACATGTTAGATGTTCTCTGATAATGTCCACAAAACAATATGACCAGCAAACGTTTGCACCGAACTGTATGTCCATGACCACTTCCTGTCCTGTCAGGGGACCAAATACAAAGTCTGTCCTGTATAAAGAAAATGCATTAACATGATATTGTGTTAGTGCAGGTAGGTTTCTTCACAACTGCAGTGAAATGTTATGGGCAGTGAAAGGTCCTTACATGTCACATAAATGAATTTGGTCCTCACAAGTGCAGTACCTGACAATGTGTGAATATGAGAGCGATGAAGGTCAATAGACAGAGGTTGTGTTGAGAGACTTTTTTGTTGAGAGGTTGTTGACATGTGTGTGTGTGTGTGGGTGGGTGGATGAAAAGTGTTACCTCACATCGTCATTATTGATCTACATCTCTCTATTTCTGATGCAATGACTGTGAGAACACAAAGAAGTCAGCTTGTTCTGAGAAAGTGCTACTGTATTTCAGATAAGAGGTGAAGCCCCATGTTTATCTTGCTATATTTTTTTTAAAAACTCGGAGAATGTAAATTTCTGCGATATTCAAACCAGCCTGTCTGCCACCAATAACCGTGCCATGGTCAAAGTCACGTTTCTGATGTTTGATGTGAACATTTACTGAAGCTCTTGACCTGTATCTGCATGATTTTCTGAACTGCTCTGCTGACACATGAATGGCTGATTGGATAATTGCATAAATGATCAGCGCTACAGGTATTCCAGTGAGTATATACTGAAGCTAAATTAGCATGCTGGTGAAGATTGCGTTATATCCTGTGGGAAAAGAGGTTTTGTGTTTTTTCTTCAGTATAAAGACACTCCATGATCTCGCCTGATCTCGAGATCTCTCTGATCTCGCCTTCAGTTACTGCACGCAACCTCGGGGTAACCATGGACAATCAGCTGTCCTTCTCCTCTCACATTGCTAATCTGGCACACACATGCCGATTTCTCCTCTATAACATCAGAAGGATTTGTCCTTTTCTCTCCACACAGGCCAACCGGGTGCTTGTTCAGTCCCTTGTCATTTCGAGACTGGACTACTGCAGCTCGCTCCTGGCAGGTCTGCCTCCGAGCGCCATTCGTCCTCTGCAACTGATCCAGAATGCAGCTGCGCAACTGGTTTTCAACCTTCCTAAGTTCTCCCACACCACCCCATTGCTACGCTCCCTCCACTGGCTTCCTGTAGCTGTCCGCATCAGATTTAAAACACTGATGCTCACCTACAAAGCCAAAAATGGACCAGCACTCACTTACCTCAAAGCACTTATCACATCTCACACGGCACCACGCTCCCTCCCATCCTCTAGCACGGCTCGACTGATCCCACCATCTCTCAGGGTACAAGGAAGACCTGCATCAAGACTCTTCTCTCGCAGTCTTCAAACAACATCTAAAGACTTACCTTCCTAAAGTACTTCCTAAAACACTTTATTTAAAAAAAAAAAAACACTTTGTATTGTCTGAGCGCTTGTTACTATATTACCTCTCCAACAGTGTTTTTGGCCTGATGGTGTTCGTAGTCCGTGACCTAGTGAACCAGTATCAGAGTGTATTTATTGACAGAGACTTCGAAGCACTTCTGTAAGTCGCTCTGGATAAGGCCGTGTGCCAAATGCCATAAACGTAAATGTAGCGTTAATGTCCACGAAGCACTCACTCTTTTCTATCAGAAACCAAAACGAATTGAAGCCTGAGTTTAAAATGCAGAACAATAAAAAAAAGTTTAAAAGGACATGTTAGAGAACCAACACTTCTGGGGGTAAGTTACTGAGTTCCTAACACAGGTACACAAGACCATAACAACGTGCATGGCCACGCCCTGTAGAACAAGTCGTTATAATAACGTGCATTAAAATCAATTAACGTAATATAGAGATCGCTTATATCATGCAAATTGATATAAGAATTACTTCTGGTCCAAATAGTACAAAAGGCACACAAAAGACAGAAAGTAAATGTGATCAGAACCAAAATTTCTTGTCAGTCGTTTACTAATCTCCAGATTTAGTCCAAAAGTTTAGCGGCGAATTTCAACTTGAGGCCTTAAACCCCTGAACGTGACTTTATAACCTTTTGCTAAGAGGGTCAGCATGTCGCAGGGTTAGTTCCCGAGGCTTTGAAGTGTTCAGTCCTTACCCATTACTACTTTTCCTGCAAGCTGGTGAGAAAGTCAGTATTTCGCTATGTTTCTGCAGTGATGGTATTGATTTGACCTGGAGCGATTGAGTCCAGTATACGAATAACGTCTCTAGTCTTTTATTTCCTAAATTACACCCTCGGGCTACATTCCAATACTTTTTTAACACACCCCCGTGGACTTCCCCTCATGACTCAAGAGTGTGTGTAAACTGTCATACAGTAGTGCTGGAGGGAAACACAGCGGGGAACAGATTTATCTTTCGGAAATTGCATGAGCTTGGCAGCAAGAACATTGTAGTGGCTGTTTGTGTTGAACATTGTGTGGCGTCATATCTGCCTGCTAATCAGCTAGAATGCTAACAGGCTAGCTTCCTAAATAGCTCTCAGAACGAATTATTGTAAAGTATATGCAAATATGCCGAAATGTATCCCTACATTTATGCACTAGCTAATAGCTAATAGCATAGAGTAAGCAGGCTATTGATGGGAAGGGGAGGAGCTAAATGGCAGGGCATTTGCATAGATATTTGCATATTAATGAATATTGATAATTCGTTGCATTCTTTATTAAGGTAAAGGTTTTATAGATATTCCAAGGCCATTTTACTAGTAACAATATATATATTAACATATTTATTATTAAACATAGATTGTTTAAAGATGGCGTTAAGAATTGAACCCAAGGGAACGTCACCAAGGGAAAGTCTATAATGTTATTAGAACAAGGCCGGTGCTCTGCTGCAATTCACTTTAACACATTGTCTAGAGAATATCAGCTCTTTCAGTCCACTGCATTTTATTGATAGATCCAGATGTGTGTGTGTGTGTGTGTGTGTGTGTGTGTGTGTGTGTGTGTGTGTGTGCACGCATGTGTGTGTGAGTGCATATTTGTGTGTGTGTGCATGTGTGTGGCCTGTCAAACCAAATGGAAAAACCACACTACATTTGTGCTCAGTTGCTTAGTTTGCTTTTCTGCATCATTACCCTTTGACCAATAGAGTCAGATTCAGATGAAGGACAGTTGGCTGAGCATGCGTCTGTGTGTGTGTGTGTGTGTGTGTGTGTGTGTGTGTGTGTGTGTGTGTGTGTGTGTGTGTGTGTACACAAAGTGAGAGAGCATGCTCATAACTGCTTCTAACACTCCTGGTTGAGAAACGTGCTGCAGAGACAAGTTCTTGATGACTATTGACTGTGTGTGTGTGTGTGTGTGTGTGTGTGTGTGTGTGTGTGTGCGCGCGTGCAGGTTTGGGTTTAAACCTTTTGTGTGGACCTAATGTCCCCCCAATGAAATTGTCTCCATAATGGAATTCATGAGTTCTTCCTTGTGTGGACATCTGGCTACCCCACCTACAGAAACCATTCGGTTTTTTTGTCATTTGTTTGTTTTTGTCATTTGATTTTTATCTGAAAAACGAAAACAGCCAAAATATTTTGGCCTCAGTCAGATTGTCCTTAGAGTATGTCTATAGTCTGCTCTAAGAGTGTCCTCAGAGTGTGCCCTCCATCAGAGTGTCCTTTATAAGTGTCCTAAAGGAAGAGCGTCCTCAGAGTATGTTCTAAGGAAGCATGTCTTCAGAGTGTGTCCTCCATCAGAGTGTGTCCTCCATCAGTGTGTGTCCTCGGAGTGTTTTCTAATTAAGTGTCACCAGGGTGTGGTCTAAGGAAGTGTCCTCCGAGTGTGTCCTCCGTGTAAATTTTAAAGAAGAGTGTCCTCCGAGTGTGTCCTCAGGAAGAGTGTCCTCCGAGTGTGTCCTCAGGAAGAGTGTCTTCAGAGTGTGTTCTAAGAGGGCAGAATGTGTCCTCCATCAGAGTGTGTCCTCAGAGTGTTTTCTAATTAAGTGTCATCAGGGTGTGGTCTAAGGAAGTGTCCTCAGGAAGAGTGTCCTCAGAGTGTTTTCTCAGTGTAAATTTTTAAAGAAGAGTGTCCTCAGAGTGCATTCTCAGGATTAGTGTCCTCAGGAAGAGTGTCCTCAGAGTGTGTCCTCAGGATTAGTGTCCTCAGAGTGTGTCCTCAGGATTAGTGTCCTCAGAGTGTGTCCTCAGGAAGAGTGTCCTCAGTGTGTGTCCTCAGGAAGAGTGTCCTCAGAGTGCATCCTCAAGATTAGTGTCCTCAGGAAGAGTGTCCTCAGAGTGTGTCCTCAGGATTAGTGTCCTCAGAGTGTGTCCTCAGGATTAGTGTCCTCAGAGTGTGTCCTCAGGAAGAGTGTCCTCAGTGTGTGTCCTCAGGAAGAGTGTCCTCAGAGTGTGTCCTCTGTGTAAGTTCAAAAGAAGAATGCCCTCAGAGTGTGTGCTAAAGAACAGTGTCCTCAGAGTGTGTGCTAAAGAACAGTGTCCTCAGAGTGTGTCCTCCATCAGAATGTCCTCGGAGTATATTCTAATGTCCTCAGACAGTTTTTTTTACAGTACGTCCTCAGGAAGACTGTTCTCAGATCATGTACTCGTTGTATCCTTGGAATATGTCCTCCATTAGAGGATCCTCACTCAGTGTCTTCAGAGTGTCTTTAAGCTTTGTCATTTTTTTTTTACACTGTCCTTGAAGATGTCCTCGGGCAGAGTGTCCTCGCATCATGTTTTAAGTGAAACACAGTGTCTTCAGTTTAAGTGTCAGTCTGAGGACTCATGATCTCAGCATTCACACACACACACACACACACACACAAAAATATACAATGTGTGTGACAATGGACATACACCAGTTTTCAGAGAATGTCCTCAGATGGAGATGTTAAAATTGGCTCAGCATTCCTTTACTAACTAACACACACACACACACACACACACACACACCCTTGAAGACCATCATTCTCAGCAAGTATTAAAAAAAAAAAAAAAACTCATAAATAATGGGCATCTGAACTGTCTAAACACACACACACACACACACACAGTCCCCAGTTATTATGCAGTCTGTCAATGTTATTTTGAGCACATGAGTACATAAACTGTCAAACACACACACACACACACACACACACAAAACACTTAACAGATGGCACCTCCCCTGCGTCCTGCCTCCGCCTGCGTTCTGTGCGTTATTGTTGGACCTGGTACACACTGAGTCGCTCTTAAGTACAAGAGCAATCTATCACAAAACACACACACACACACACACACACACACACTTGCACATGTTCTCATTAGACACGCTTGATAGATGTCCTGATCACATTACACAGCAGATATATCTGAATTCACTTATTTATTTGTTAATCAAATTTTAAAGTGTGTGCATGTGTGTG
>CM041002.1:13126723-13154819 GCA_022985145.1 Pangasius djambal | reverse complement strand
CTTATTATCAATGCAAAATGGTCACTAACTAAAGAGGATTTATGCTGATATTGCCCAAAAACCCTATTTTGTTCAGGCGTTTCCAAACTTTTGGAGGGCAGTGTATATATATATATATATATATATATATATATATATAGCACAAGGTTCTCTTTTTTCCATCCATATATATATATATGTGTTATTTTGACAGGATTGCAGGTTGTACCATTGCGTTCATCAATCAATCAAGGATTGCGACAGCGTGAGCCCGGGGGATTTGACCTCACAACCTTGCGATGTCTAGCATAAAACTTTTAATGAGTAATGTGTCAAATATCAGAGCGATTAGTGTGTGTCTCGGGGCTGTGAAGCGCAATATGCAAAGAACACAAAAAAATTTCAGTTATTATTTTAGCTTGCAGAATTCATGCTCCATCCGTATCTGTAAAAGTCTCCCTGTTAACTCTCCCAGGGAAATTCGGAATGATAAACGATTGACCTTTTTCCAAATGGCCACTGGGGAAAAAAGGGAATCCTGGAGATCTGTTTATAGTGCTGAGCGATTTGACCAGAGAAACTCTCTCAGGGACAAAGTCATCAGTCAGCAGGACTGCAGGTCCATTGGCATCCATTTTGAAGTCGCAGGAGGATTATGATGTCTGCGCACACACACACACACACACACACACACACACACACACACACACACACAGCAGTCTTCAGAGTTATTGACCTGTGTCACCAGGTGCTTCTTTTTCTTCTCTTTACAGCAGATATGAATCCCACTACAAAACTAAAGTCAAATCGAATGTCTCTGTTAAAATCGATTATGACATGAGAAATCAGATTAAAGGTTTTAGAAATTAAAGAAGCCATTTGTAACTTTCAGGGCCATTTTCTGCCTGTAAAGCATATTTCAATCACGTTGACAAGCGTTCATCCCTTTTCCCCTGCCCCATTTGGCCTCATGAGTTCCCTTTTAAGAAAAAACAGCCAAGTTTGAAGCAGCGATACTCATTTCAGGGCCAGAAAAAATGCAGAAGCTTGTAACAAAAAAATTAGCAAGACCTATTGCATGGTAACATTTCGATTTACAGTGTCTAATCTACTAATCTAATCTAATGTATGCGGTCAGTTTTTGAAATTTGGTTTGTTTAAAAGTCAGATTACTGAAATCTGTACAAATGTATCGTCATGAACCAATACACATTTCTGTAGAGATTTCTCTTGGCTAACATTTTCAAACACTAGCATGCTAGTTCTCCTTAAACACATCTTTTTTTTCTTTTTTGCGAAATAATACATTTAAAGGTCAGTTAACATGAATCTTGGTCTACATATTAATTTACACATTTTCACTTAAGATCGGTTTTGCTAACATTTTGAAAATTGCTAATATATGCCATGTAAATGCCAGATTTTCACTTTTATTTCTGTTTTTTTTTAATCTTCAAACAATTAAACACAACTTAAGGTTTTGCTTACGGCAGCCATTATTCTGTCCTCTTTTTGTAAATCGCTTTCAGGATCCTCTTTTGTGAGGTCTCACAATACATCCTCTATTATAAGAGCTCACCCTCGTTTAGCTAAATGTCACTAGTTTTTCTGATTAATGACATTAATCTGAGGTGATTAGCTGCAGGAGATTACATTCAATTAGACCTCATCAGGCCATAAAGCAAACTGATGACCTGCATGCACATGTGTAATGAGTCAAAGTGGCAGAGATAAAGTAGAAAACTAGGTGACAGATGCAAGCGTAAAGAAATCTGGAGCATCTTGGGCTGTGTTCCAGTACTGCAGTACTTTTACCCCTAACTCATAGATGTTCCTGTCTTAAAGCTTGTTTGACTTAATTAGCTCAAGAAGGCAATGCTGTTTGGCGTCACTTTTTTTTTTTTTATTAGCAGTTGTTTATAAATTTGAATAGCAGCAATACAGTAATTAAATTAATGCCACCTAGGTGATTAGCAAGATAATCTGGATGTTTATGGTTCACAGAAAATGGATGAGATTATGTCATAAACATATTATGATTACATTTCAAGATGTTAAAGTATTAAAAGCACATCAAATGGACATTAAATACCAGCTAGCTAATGACTAAGGCTAATCATTTATCAAGCTAGCATCATATAGACATAATGTAAAGGTTCAGTGACAGTGGAAATGAGACAAGGTTATTAAGAACATCAACATTTCCCTCAGACGTGTTGGTTAATTACTAATAAAAACCTCCATATGAGTGAAATTACAATTTAGCTAGCTAGCATATAGCGCTTAAGCCTTTTATACAGGCAATGTAAAGGCTCAGTGACTGTAAAAATGAGACAAAAATGTTGGGAACAGCAACATTTACCTCAGATGTGTTGCTAAATTACTAAAAAAAAAAGACTCCATGTGAGTAAAATTATAATTTAGCTAGCTAGCGTGTAGCTGCTTAGTTCTTATATAAGAATGTAAAGGTTCAGTTACAATGGAGACAAAACTGTCAGGAACATCGCCAATTAAAAAAAAAGACTTCTGATGTTATAAAGGAGAAATTGACCTGAGCGTGTCAGATTAGCAATGTGAGAGGAAAGGGAGAGTTGATGGTCCATGGTTACCTCAAGGTTACATGCAGTGACCGAAGGTGAGATCAGAGAGCTGTCCAGGGAGATCGCAAGATCCTGATGTGGGGATGAATCAGCTGGGATGAACAGCAGTTCAGTTTTTCATGGATTAAGTTTCAGCTCATGAGCTGCCATCCATGATGAGATGTCTGCCAGACATCATGCTGAGATCTGAGCAGAAACAAGAATGTCTAAGGCAGGGAAGGAGAGGATGAGTTGAGCGTCATCCGCATAGCAGTGGTATGAAAACCCAGGATGAGAGATCACCAAGAGATCGAGTATAGAGGGAAGAGTCCAAAATGAGTGAACTTCAGATTTAGCTTTCTATAGACAATCTAAGGGTTTAGTGACAGTAGAAATGTCACATAACTGCTAGGAACTTCAAAATTTACCTCAGGTATGTTGGCAGATTAATAAAAAAAACTGTATTTGAGTGAAATTATGATCTAGGGCTAGCAGATAGCTATTGAATCTTTTATATAAGCAAATTAAAGGCTCCGAGATGTGGGAAAAGAGGGAAACCGTTTGGGAAGATCAGCATTTACTGCAGATACCGCAGACTAGCTACAAATCCCGAATGTCTCAAAACATTAGCATGTAGTTTACTGAACAGGACAGAAGAGAATTATGGGTGTGAAATCTGGCACTGGGCTGCGTTCAATGAAAAAAAAAAACGAGAGACCGAACCAGAGAAACACCCACTGGCTTTAATTTTCTCGTTTCCATCGTTCACATGTTTATAATGAAAAGAATGAAACATCTGAATATTGGAATTTTCGAGCTTCATTACAAAAGCGCTGTATTTATTGCGTGCGAACTTTCTGCCCACAGCCTCAATGCCTTTTTAATGTTGCTTAATGGTGGAGCTACTGCTGATTGTACACTCTGTCATCCGCAGTTATAACCCCGGCAGCGCACATACACACACACACACACAC
This sequence comes from Pangasius djambal, assembly GCA_022985145.1. NCBI lineage: Eukaryota > Metazoa > Chordata > Actinopteri > Siluriformes > Pangasiidae > Pangasius > Pangasius djambal. The sequence continues at coordinate 13,151,287 of CM041002.1, read as the reverse complement.
ACACACACACACACACAGAGTGCAGGGTGTATTCACCAGCAGAAAGATTAAATCAGAATAAATAACATGAATTATGCATTTTCTGGACTGTTTGAACTGCTGTGCACTGTATTAAAAACAGCTAAGATTGGTGAGTAGTTTGTAGTGTGTGTGTGTGTGTATATATGTGTGTGTGTTTATTTGAATGTGTGTGTGTTTATTTGAATATATAACATTGTTTACATGTGTCACAACCATGTACACCATCTGAAAAACATTAAAATGAGATGGCTATATTCCATACTCATATCCATATTCATGATTAATGAATTAATTACAGATTAAAAACATGTCCATGTATTTATCCTTGGATTCTCTCAGGCAGCAAATATTCTCCGATGGTGTAAAGAAACCTGTAAAGAAAACACACATCTCACATGATGGAGTCCGGGGTAAAAGACCCTGGTCGGTTTCGTGTGTCTTGAATACCAGGATACAGATTTTTGTACATAAAAAAAAATGAAGTATTGGAATATTAAGAAGAAAATAATGAGCAATAATTACCACACACTTACCATGTTAATACATACACTCCTAGGGGGAAAAAAAAGGTTCTTCAAGGAGGTACATTGGATAATCGAGGGCTCTTAGACCACAAGGGAACATCTAACAAAATCTGTTTTCAGCACTAAGGCTCTCGGCCGAATGTAGCTGTGAAAATGTTTCGCCATTTATCCGAGGTCTTGTGGAAGGTGAGAAAATCCCAGACATTACAACACTGAGTGTGATTCGCACATGTGACACGAGGCTGACATGACAGCACGGCCCGGGGTTGTGATCAGGCATGAAGCTGGCATGGGAAATGTGTCAAGATGTCAAGACATTTTAAGTGGATGAGGTGAACCTCCAGAGAAAGTTCTTCACAGCCAAAGGATTTCTCATGGTTCAGTAGAACTGAAAATGTAGAAGACTTACCACAGTGTACTTTCTTAGAAAAGTAGAACCCTTAAGGTGTTCTTTGGTTATCCCTCTGGTGCACAGGTTCCCAACCTTGGTCCTGGAGAACCCCCTGTCTTGCACATTTTGGTACTTTCCCCACTTGTTAGCTGATTAGCTGAATCAGGTGATTTGAGTAGGACAAACAATAACATGTTCAGGGGATCTACAGGACAAGGGTTGGGAACTTGTGCTCTTGGGGAACCCTTAAAGATTCTATCTACCAAAAACCCTTCAAGAAAGTGTTTCCCTGTCACAGAGCATGCCAAAGAACCCTTAATTAACCAGTAAAGAACTGCTAGGTTTCATCTAGTAGCCTGAAGCGTTGTTAAGTTTGTTCCTCTGGGGAAGATGTACGCTGAGAGTTGGGTTTTTTCAGTTTGAGATGGAGTCACTGAAAAACTGCACAAAGCTGTTTGAGGTGATGTCTTTTTTTTTTTGTAATAATCTAGAAATTCATGCCTTTATTTTCTAACAGGCACAGGACGGACGTTAAAATGTCCTCAGGCTGACAGATGGGGGGAAAAAACCAAAAACGTATATGTGTGAGACGGTACAGTGTGAAGTGCTCCAGTACTGAGACTTAACTCCAGCAGACACACAAACCCAAACACACACCTCTTTTCTCTTTCTATCATTCTCTAACCGTCCCTATCCACCTGGCTGATAAGCTGTGTGTGTGTGTGTGTGTGTGTGTGTGTGTGTGTGTGTGTGTGGAGCCATAGCAAGTGAGTTATACCCCATTGTGCCAGCATGTCACATTTAGCAAGATGGACGACCACAGCACCGTATTCGTTCCCTACACATTCATCCATCATTCTCTCTCTCTCTCTCTCTCTCTCTCTCTCTCTCTCTCTCTGCTTCACTAATCCTCTCTCCAACACTGCTATAATAGCTTTCAAACAAACTTGGCTGCTTTCCCCAAACACTCCGACTGTGTTAACACAACCCGGCTAAATTATTAATAGATCCCCGACTATCAACAAGTCTTTCATTTATTCTCAATTTTTAAAATGGAGTGTGTTCCAGTATTGTTTTTAATGCTCCCTTTTCCACTATCCCTTTCTTCACAAGAGGTTTGTGATGTAACCGTTAGATTCAACATGACTTCAAGACAAATTCAAATTCAGATTCAAATAAAAAAAAAGAACAGACAAAGACAGAGAGAGAGAGAGTCAGATGGGGAGAGAGATGAAGAGTGAGAGATGGAGAGAGAGAGACAGAGAAAGAGATGGACAGAATGAAACAGAGAAAGAGATAGAGAAAGATATTGAGACAATGAGAGGGAGAATGATGGAAAGAGAGACAGAGAAAGAAATGGCAAGAGGGAGAGAAAGAGATAGAGGGAGAGACAGATAAAGAGATGGAGAGAGTGAGCGAGAGAAAGAGATGGACAGAGAGCATGCGCACGCACGCATGCGAGAGAGAGAGAATATCTGTTTATTAAAATCTCTCTTTCCTGCATTGTCTTTTTCTTTCTCTCCATCCATCTCTCTCCTCACTCCCTCTCTTTCTCCTTCTGTCTTTCTTTCCGTCTGTCTCTCTCCATGAATCTCTCTTTTTCTCCATCTCTCACTCTCCTTCTATTTTTCTCTTCATTTGTCTCTCTCTCTCTCCTTCTGCCCCATCTGTTCACTTTCCATCTGTCTCTCTTCATCCATCTCCCTTTCTCTTTCTGTCTTTTCATTTTTTTATTTCTCTCTCTCTGTCTCTCTCTCTCTCACACACAAATTCTGTCCCCTTTTCTTAATTAAAAAGCTGTACATGAAATTTTCTTTGGAAAGACTATTTCTCTCTTCTGCCAGTCTAGATACAGCTTTGTGTTGTGTGTGTGTGTGTGTGTGTGTGTGTGTGTGTGTGTGTGTGTGGTTAATTGGCCCGGGGATCCGTATTGTTCTACACTCACTTTAAACACTCTCTGCTAAAAGTGAGTTGTGATGACAGACTGTCAAAAAGCAGACTATGAATAACCATACACACACACACACACACACACACACACACACACACGAACGCTTGTGTGCTGTTCTCAGGACAACGTCGTCATAATTGTAGTATTATTATTGTTATTATAATGCTTACTTCTATGTGTGTATCATTTATACCAGCTGTTAATTAAATTAAATATTAATATTATATAAAAATAAATGTAGTTTTTTTATTCGGACTGTATATCTCACATTTCTTTTTCCTTCCATAAACCGTCTCACATAACAGCATTAATCAAACAGCACGAGAAAATCTACTGGAAGCCGCTGGACGGGATAATTATGCAGTATGGACTCAACACGCGCAGAGGAGAGCACTAAACATTCAGTGTTAAATCACATCTACATGCAGATGCAGTACTAATGACCACAGCTCTCCAGAGTCGCCCAAATCTTTCTTCTTCTTCTTCTTTGAAACAAACCTGCAGTCTTGAGCTTTTCCTGAGCTGAAAGCAATTGAGCCGGGAGAAGAAGAAGAATAAATAAATAAATAAATAAATAAATAAATAAAAGCTCTCAGCTCTCAGCTTGATCTTGTCTCTGAAGTCTGTCCTGCTACCTCACACTCTGAAAAGCAGACGGATTTATCCAAGTGGATATGAGGCACACTTTACGGGAGACTCATTTCAGGAACGAGTTGAAAGAAAGAAAGGAAGGAAACTTCAAAAAGGAGTCCCGTAAAAGTCGAGGGAGAAAAATTGTGCACCTGAGGACCCCGGTGAAATCCACTACTGAGAATCATTTTACTGAGAATCATCAAAAATATTTGAAACTGGGACGAATTCAGTTTGTACTTTGTATCTGTTTATAGTTACGTTTAATGTCCGAGTTAAATGTCCAAGTTAGCTCCTATTATTGTGTGCATTATAGCGGATCTCACCAACTTCTCTTTTTTTCCTCTCTGTTGAAGTTAAGACCTCTGACTGGTACAAAGCACTGACACTGGAGACTCCTTCCATAACTGTTAAACAAACACATTTCTCCTTACAGAAAACGTATCAACGATTCACGTGATCTGACTTATCAACGATTAGTTTTATTCCGTACAAGTCGTCATGAATGAGCTTTTCTTATACAAAGTGTTACTTATATATAAAGTGCAGGAAAAAATGCTTACGTTTTAGTTTAGCGAAGTTTGACATGAAACCTGTTTCGGCGCTAATCCAACCAAACTGAAGCGACTTAGATTCCAGGAGCCGCAAAAACATTGCAACCAGGTGTTTTCGATTAGCTTCGGAACGAAACGTGTGTCCTTTCCTGTGCGTATCTGTAAACTCAAATCTCTGTCAATATCACCGTCTTCGCTGACAAGCAGCCCGGTTTATCTTACACAAGCTGTTGCTCCGTGTGTCCTCAGTAAAGCGGTGTGATTTTTAAACGTGCAGAATGACGTGTAGTCGTGTAGCCGTCCTGTCTCAGGGAGTTCATCGAGTCGCTGCGTTTCTGTTTGTCAGGAAGGAATGCGCATGGCCTTTATCCACAAGGTGCACACGCTAAGCAGTTCGGTTTTGTCTTGGAGCTTGACTGCGACGAGAAAACCTGCAAGCTAATGAAGCGTCTGCGTGCCGTTCATTAATTTGATGCGGAAAAAAAATGGTTTGGAAAAATTTTGCAGGCTTGGAAAATACAGTATATTAGGGATGTAACTGAATACAAGTTATTCAGAATGAAACAAAAATGTGTTCTAAATGAATACAAATACAGAAACGTAGAGGAAACACACTCTTCATTTGTTGCAGTTGTTGTTGTTGTTGTTGTTGTTTTAAAGCTTACCAGAAAGGTTCACAGGACAAATGGATAAGCAACAAGGGACTAGAGACTCAACAAAAACAGTAGTGCAAGCAGCAGGTTTTTACACTGCGGAAGTCAGAACTCAGAATTGTGTCATTTTCGACTACGCGTTCGAGTTACAAAGTGGGGGAAAAAAAACGTGGATGCCTGCATGTTCGTCTTTTGTTAGCAACAATCTAGCCAGCAAACTGTGCTTGATTGAGTGATTTAACTAAAGCAAATACTTGTATATGCAGTATATAAAGGTAAAGAATAATTTTGTTGAAGCTATAAGCAGCCATGTTGATTTGCTGCACCCGGCGTTGAAAACACAGTGCCGAGTAGGAATTCCGAGTTGAGCATCGGAGGTTGAAAGTTCGAGTTACAGTCAGATGTAGATTTGTTTATATTTTGCGAAATAAACTCAACTTAATTCGTTCGAAAATTCGTTAGCAGGTACAAACAAAAATAATAACTGTGCGAGTGGGATTGAAAAACAGTCCCGCCCACATCTCTAGTCCAGACCAATTATAAGATCTCCAGTGTTTCCGGGACAGTTTATGCTCTAAAACATTGTACTCGGAACTCCAGAAGTCGGATTGTTCCAAGTTCCAAGTGAAATGGATTGCAGCATTAGGCCACACCTACTTCAGGTTGAAATCCAGATACAGATACAAATATTTGGAGCACTAACCGGATACAGATAGTGGCATTGCGGGATGTATGTACGAAAGTATCAAAAACAGCTTAACGTTTAAATTTAAAAAAGGACAAAAGTCGTCGCAACTGAGAACGTAAGAGAGGCAGGCAGAAAGTGCGAAGCAGAAAGACAGAAGAAGGATGTGGGAGAGGCTCGTCTCCACACGGGAGCAGAATGACAGCGATGATGATGATGATGATGATGATGATGATGATGATGATGGCGCCTTACCAAAGCTTTATTTCCCCTCAAATGACCCGCTTTCCATGCCTTTAAATCTGATAAGCCCGTCTCAGAGAGCGAGACAGAGATAACTTTCACAGATCAGTGCGTTTTAATGCAGAAGGACAGAACCTGTTTAAAGTGAGTATTATGGTCTGGAGGGAGCATGGGCGCGTTCTGTGATAAGGTTTAGTGAAGGAGAAACGATAAACTATAAATTATTCTGTCACCAGAAGATAAACAGAAATAGTTTTTTTTTTTGTTGTTGGCTTTGTAGCAGTAACGACACCACGGAGTCCTGGTTGCAAATTTGCGCTATTAAATTCTCAAATCTGAAGTGATGCAGCCAGAGGTTTATATTAATGCGATCGCGCTAATGTGTTATCGTTTCTATAGTAACAGCTCTTTCACCGGGACTTGTATTGTTGATATGGTGAAGTTTTGTGTAAGGAGATGTCTAGGTTAGCATTTATGGAAGGAGTCTCCAGTGTCAGCACTTTGTAACAGTCAGAGGTAAAGCTGTAACTTTAAGGAGTTTAACGCTTTGTGGTTTCTCAGTAACACAACAAGCTGCTTTTTTTTGGGTCTCAATTTCAAGAGAGAGGAAAAGCGGTTTGTGTTTATATCGGCTATGACATATATATAACATGAAATGATAACAGAAATGTTCCACAGCATTGAAGTAACTGTTTCTTTAACTGTTTCTGATTGCAACCTTCCGTAAATGTTACCATTTACCATTTACGTTAGCTGAAAAAGGTCAAATCTGGCAGTGTTAGCATGGTGAAACCATTTTGTTCTGTTTACTCTCTTTTTAAAGCCACGCTATGCTTAAAAATGGCAATCTAACACAACTCAAGTCAAGACAGAAGAGTCAAGTCGGGTAAGTTGTCTTTTTTTTTTATCACCATTGGAAGAAAATGCCAGGGTTTGTTGTGTTAAAGTGTGTTGTTTGCAGGTGTATGGTATGTAATTATGGCGGAGGAGAGAGGACGGCAGCAGGTGGGCTCACACCCTCGAAATTGTGAGCGCTTAAACGACTGACAAGCTGATCTCAAGCACAGATGTGGCTTATATAATCTCTGAACAAACATACACTCGGCTAGCATAAAATCTCGTTCTGCTCCATACAATAAAAGCCGTTCTACTCTAGACATCCCAAAACAAATGCTAATGTCGAACATTAGCTTTGACAAAGTGAAAAAGGTTCTAGCCACTATGAAACGTGACTTGGTGTCAGAACAGGTTAGCGTGGAGTTTCCCAAGTCTTAAGGTTTGGTCGTTTCTGAAAGAGAGTACAATTTTAGAAGAACTCTTTGCTGATATTTAATGGAATTCATTCTTCCATCTTGTTTTCCTCCAAACATACCTTTGGTGATTTTGGCCAAGGAGTTCAATTTTTACTTCACTAGTACACATTGTTTGCAAAATGCCTCTGGCTAAGATTTGCTTCTGATGACTCTGCCATGCAGATCATATTTGTGCAAGAAATGCTGTGTCAGCTAAACCTTCTTGCAGGTCTTTAGTTTCATATAGAGATTTTGCTTTGCCTTTCTGAGAGTTTTCTTGATCTTAACTGCCATGTCTTAATGACATTTCGGACAGGAGAAATTGTGAGCTGGAAGCACCTTGATATCTCATTTTGAGAATTATTGACCTGAGTAATGAGTCCTAATGAATTAATTAGGGCCTGACGAGTTCAAATATAAAGTAGCTGTACATTAAAATTTGCAGGAAAGGGTTACTTTTTTAAAAATAGTTTGCTGTAGAATTTGTTTTTTAATTCTTTTCACTTCAAAAATCAATAAAATATGTCATTTGTCCAGGGAGTGGCCAAACCTGCATGCAACTGTATATCACTGTTGCATCATTGGTGCCAGTTTTCACACTTTAATACCCAGATTAATATTTTCTACATCTTTTATCATACAAAAGCAGACAGCTGAACTTCATCATCAGTCGCAGAAACATGATTAAATCTGACAAGCGGGTTTGGTTATTATTAAATAACGCGTCTTCCCTGCAGCTAATCCGAACATCTCGTGCGAGATCAGATGGCGTTTTGCTACGGCTCAGCTTCTGCTCATGATCTCATGAATAAACACACTGCCTCATTTAAATACAGACATACATCGCGTATCTTCAGATTGTTAGTATGCAAATGAGGCAGGACAGAAATAATATGGAAAGATCGACTGTGTGAAGAAGAGAACGATGCAGCAGGAAGTCTAGAGTTTAATTAAACCTCAAGATCTCATGCAAAATTGGAACGCTGTGCTAATCTGTACCAATCATAAGGCATTTCATATGAACATTACATTCGTAAACACACTATCGCTCACTAGCTTTTTAGCTTAGTTAAAAACTCTTTAGACAGCTAAAGAGCAAAAGTAATGCTAGCTACATTTAATCATGCTAGCTACATTTAATCATGGGATATGTAAAATAATCAACAGCAGGATGGTGTGATGAAGAAAGTTTCTGATAACAGCACATTTTATTTATCTTATATCACCGCAATTTACCAACAATTAAAAGAATTTCATACTGTTTATCCATTTAGAGTTATATTTAATGTTGTGGAACGCCCACGAAACAAAGTTTACGTCTCACTTACATTATAGTAGCTATAAACAGTCGTTCCCTCACCAGCCTCTTGTCATGTTACCGAAAAAAGCATAAAGAAAGCATTGACACTGGAGGCTCCTTCCATAAATGTTTAATAAAATGAGTGTTTTTTTCGTTTATGTTGAGCGTCAATGCTTTCTGACCAATCCGATTTGAGAATTCAACAGCGAATAACAAATTGTTACAGCTAAGATTTCGAAACATCTATTTTGCGTTTACAGTCTGATTCTTGGTTCTTACAAATTCAGATATGGCCATGTAAATTCTTCGCTAATAAACGTACTTAGAGGAATAGCTGGGCGAAACTGCGCACGCGAGTGTGTATCCGTCCCTTTTCCACACTGTGTGGGACGAATCGTAAAAGACACCCGTGTCTGCAGAGCGAGATTACGCCGTAAGCTCCTCATCGCTTTTTGTAATATCAGCACTGATATTATACACGAACGTGTTCTAGCCGTGTGCTATCTGTATTATTGCGACTCCGTTTGCTTCCTCCCGTCTGCCGCTCAGGTCCGTTATCTCACCGCAAAGGAAATATGAAACGTATCTAAAATTGCCTATAAGGACGTTTAGGTTTACATTCACACGTCTTCCGGAGCGGCATGGCTCAGAAGGCGGCGAGGCGTATGATAAGGAGAGACGGCGTGGGACGAAGAGATAGAGAACAGCAGAGGACGAAAGAGAGAAAGAGAGAGAGTTATGGGTGATGCTGAGATGGAAAGAAGACAGAAGATAGGGAGGGACAAAGAGAAAGAGTTAGAGAGAGGGAGTCTGTAATGGTCCATGAGGATGACCTTGTTGGTTCAGCAAGCGCAGAAGGACGAGTCACTTTGGAGTTTTAGATTAGACATGACTGAGAGAGAGAGAGAGAGAGAGAGAGAGAGAGAGAGAGGGAGGGAGAGGGAGAGAGAGAGAGAGAGAGATTCCATGATGCTTCTGCATTGAGGATAGTGTAAAACTTTAGGACATAAGCACTGAGCTTTGATCAGCTCCTGACCACACCAACCTTGATTAATAAACATCTTTTCAAAAGGAGGAACCTTTACAGGAACCCAGTAACCACTTCAGGATCCAATTACAGTCTGTTTCTACAGTGGAACCTTTTCAGGAACCTACCTAACGTGAACTAACCCCTGCTTTTCAAATCATACATCTGGGAAATCTTAGGTTCTCGTAAAATTCAGGAACTTTTTCTGGAACATAGGAACTGTTTCAGCAGCTTGAGGTACTTTAGCACCAAACAAACCTGCTCCAAGGAGTGATGGGGGCGGAGCCTGGCATGGACATCACTGAATGTTTCATCACATTATCGCACTGTGTGTGTGTGTGTGTGTGTGTGTGTGTGTGTGTGCCCTCGTTGGTTCAGTAAGCTCAGGACGATGAGTGGAAGAAAACTGATAATAACTCATATTCTCCATTTACAGCAGCACTGAAAGTCACCTCTCTCTCTGTCTGTCTGTCTCTCTCTCTCTCTTTCTTTCCATCTCACTCATGTCTTCCTCCTTGCTTGCTCCTTCATTCTGTGTGTATTACTATGTCCTTACTGAAAGGGTACACACCACTGAACACACACACACACACACACACACACACCTGTCCCATCAGAAGACACAGCAGAGAGACTAATGGAACGTCGTTGTTATGAAGTGAAAGGGGAAATAAATGGTGCTCTCGTGTCTCCGTGTTGGATAAACAGACTGGGGATTGTGTGTGTGTGTGTGTGTGTGTGTGTGTGTGTGTGTGTGTGTGTGTGTGTGGCCTCGAGACAAATGTGTGTGTGTGTGTGTGTGTGTGTGTTTCATGTGTGTTTCCAGCAACACCTCATCATTTGTTTCACCCAAATATTCACCTTCATTTCATCAAAGATAGAGACCCAGAACATCAAAGTGAGGAAAGGAATGACACAGGAAGTGAGACAGGAAATGAGGCAGGAAGTGAGACAGGAAGTGAAAAGGAGGGGAAAAAAACAGAAAAGAGAGAAAAAAGCTTTGATTTATTATTTTTTTTAAAAGGTGCAGTTATGTGAAGGATTAGAAAAAGATAGTGAGGAAGCGAGAGTGAGAGGGTGAAAGGAACATGAGAAAGCAGAGGATAAACAGAAGAGTAAGAAAAAGAAAGAAAGAAAGAAAGGCTGGAGGGGGAAAGAAAAGCAGCATAAATGAGGAATAAAAGAAAGCAAATTGAAAGAAACATATGGAGGAAGAAAGAAAGAAATCTGTCTGTCTGTCTGTCTCTCTCACTCTCTCTCTATCTGTCTGTATCTCACTCTCCCTCTGTCCATCTGTCTTTCTCTCTCCCTGTTTCTGTCTCTCTCTCTGTATAACAGTGGTGTCACCTGTCAGCTACAGACCACCCTGAGCTCCAATCATCTCACACACACACACACACACACACACACACACACACACACACACACACACACACACAAACTCCAGATCTGAAGTATGTTCACAGTCATCCTCAAAGAGCTCTTCAGGTTCAAATAATCTGCCTCTGGAAGTGTTCTATACTGAGAGAAGTGCACTCGGTGTTCTAGATCGAGAGAAGTGCACTCGGTGTTCTAGATCGAGAGAAGTGCACTCGGTGTTCTAGATCGAGAGAAGTGCACTCGGTGTTCTAGATCAAGAGAAGTGCACTCGGTGTTCTAGAACGAGAGAAGTGCACTCGGTGTTCTAGACCGAGAGAAATGCACTCTGTGTTCTAGACTGAGAGAAGTGCACTCGGTGTTCTAGATCAAGAGAAGTGCACTCGGTGTTCTAGACCGAGAGAAGTGCACTCGGTGTTCTAGAACGAGAGAAGTGCACTCGGTGTTCTATAATGAGAGAAGTGCACTCGGTGTTCTAGATCGAGAGAAGTGCACTCGGTGTTCTAGAACGAGAGAAGTGCACTCGGTGTTCTAGACCGAGAGAAATGCACTCTGTGTTCTAGACTGAGAGAAGTGCACTCGGTGTTCTAGATCGAGAGAAGTGCACTCGGTGTTCTAGAACGAGAGAAGTGCACTCGGTGTTCTAGAACGAGAGAAGTGCACTCTGTGTTCTAGACCGAGAGAAATGCACTCTGAGATCACTTCATATCAGGAGTGCAGTGTGTGTGTGTGTGTGTGTGTGTGTGTGTGTGTGTCCCTGACTGACCTCACACTCTTAACCTTCTATCTTTTCCTCCAGTCAAACTCTTATCTGCACCATTGCCTTTGATTCTCTCTCTCTGTGTGTGTGTTTGTGTGTGTGTGTGTGTGTGTGTGTGTGTGTGTTCATGATGCCTGTGTGTTTGAAGGTCATTTTTGTACTCTCGCCAGGTAGCTGATAGCAGTTTAACACACGGCCTGTCAGATCAGCGGCTCGGCACACAGCACTGACGAGGAGGAGGAAGAGAAGGACGAGTAATCCTGCTGAACACACACCGTCTCACACACCGTACCGGTTAAAAATTCTGGTGTTTAGCTTCGGAAAACGTAAAGTTGCAGCTTTACCCCCGACTGGTGAAACGCTCTGACACTGGAGACTCCTTCCATCAATGTTACATAAACATCTCTTTACAGAAAAGCAGTTACAGAAGCCGTGCAGTTATAGAAAATGAATCTACACCTTCTGACCAATCAGAATTGAGAATTCAGTATGACAGTGTAATCTGTATTGCTGTTGAAATAAAAAAAAAAAAGACTTTCAGACTCCGTTAATAAATGAATTGGCATGTTCAGTCTTGTCGTTCTTGGTGCGTCGCGAACTGTGGGCCGATGCCACACATGACGCCGGAGTGTTTACTTCAAGATCAGAGGTTCTTCTTTCAATCCGTTGCTGTCCGTGTACGTTAGCGCTCTAACGCCACGCTGAGAACAAAAACAGGAAAAACAACTGCTCCATTCGGGGCCGTTCATTAGAGCGAGATGAAAATGTGTCGTTTAGCTATCAGTGAGCAAATTAGACTGCTAATAACGTGAACTCCGCTCATTACGCAGGACCTGGTCCAGCTTTTCTCATTCATTATTCCTTTTTCCTGTTCCATATCCATCTCGCCGTTATGACTGACCTCTAATACTGGCTTTAATATCGTCGTTTGTGGACTAGACACTTGCGCAGGGTGTGTAAGGCAGTATATTGGTTGACTTTATAGGCCAGAATGCTGAGTGCACAGCATGATGGGTGCTATATAAATAAAAAAGTTATTGCTTTTACTATGTTTAGAGCTTGCAAACAGGAGCCAATATTCCCGGGCCGCTCTGTTTCCTTCAGTATGGGTCACACCTCAGAACACACTTAAGTTTACGACTAATTTAATAAATCTTATTTCTGATATTTACTGAACATATAATAGCTGAATATGTATGCTTGTGAATATGACGAGGCTTGGACGTTTATCTTCTTTTTATGTTTCGGGAAAGATAGGTGTAAGGAAACATCATAAAAAATAAAAATGAAAAAAGAGAGGTGCTTCCTGAAATAAAGGAACAAGGCAGCCTTGGAGTCTATGTGGCCTGCGAATGTTGTGCCCTGCGAGATGTCACTGAAAGAAAATAAGGCCCTTGGTAATGTAGGGCCGAAGGTTGTTTCCTAGAAAACATGGTGCATAGTAGCATGGGGACATGGTGATAGAAACATAGGATACTGGAAACCTAGGACTTATATAGGGAATATAGTGACTTGGTACCATAGGACATTGGGGATATAGGGCCCTGGAAACATAGGGCCTTGGATATGAAGGTTTTAGGGAACATAGGACATTGGGGATATAGGGGCCTGGAAACATGGGATCTTGGATATGAAGGTTTTAGGGAACATAGGACATTGGGGATATAGGGGCCTGGAAACATAGGGCCTTGGATATGAAGGTTTTAGGGAATAGAGGCCCCTGGGTATGTAGGGCCCTGGAAACATAGGGCACTTGTTATGAAGGATTTAGGGAACATAGGACCCTGGGTATGAAGGGCCCTGGAAACATAGGGCACTTGTTATGAAGGATTTAGGGAACATAGGACCCTGGGTATGAAGGGCCCTGGAAACATAGAGCCCCTGGGAATTTAGTGACTTGGGTAGGTAGATGCATTGATATACTATATAGGGCCCTAGGACTATAGGTCTCTAAGAACATAGGTTTGTTTCCTAGAATGTTTCAGTGAGAGAATACATGGTCCAGGGAATATTGTGACCTGAGCAATAGGGTCCTGAAAACATAGGGAATGTACAGTCTGTTTCTGGGAACATAGGATCCTGGGGATGTAGAGCCATATATAAAAAAGATATAGGTGTTTGTTGAACATTGCATTCCAGATTTATCCCCACTTTGCTGTTATAATAAGGTCCACTCTTCTGGGAAGGCTTTCCACTAGATTTTGGAGCGTGGCTGTTCTGGATTTGTGTTCATTCAGCTACAAGAGCATCAGTGAGATCAGGCAGTGATGTTGGGTGAGGAGGTCTGGGGTGCAGTCGGTGTTCCAGATCATCTCAAAGGTGTTCAGGTCAGGGCTTTGTGCAGGACACTCGAGCTCTTCCACTCTAGACTTAACACACCATATCTTCATGGAGCTCGCTTTGTGCACAGGGGCATCGTCATGCTGGAGCAGGTTTGGGCCTCTTAGTTCCAGTGAAGGGAAACTGTAAAGCTACAGCATACAGAGACGTTCTGTACAACTGTGTGCTTCTGACTTTGGGGAAGAACCACATATGGGTGTGATGGTCAGGTGTCCACATACGCTTGACCATATAGTGTGTATAGTGTATAGTCAGGGCCCTGGACACATTGAGTTCTGGGAACATTGGGCTGTTTGCTAGAAAATTTCAAGAAGGGAACACAAGACCTTGGAAACCCAAGGCCCTTAGTATGTAGGGTCTTGGAAATGAAGGCCACTGGGAAAATAGGACCCTAGGTAGATAACCGCCATGCAAACCACTTCATGGAAGATCTGTATGGATGCCACCACTACTTTTATTTCATCAAGTATCGAAATCTAATACAAGCAAATACTCAGCTGTGACATTTTTACCCCACAGTGCTAACTGCTTAATGTCCATTAGCAAAGCATCCTGAAATCTATTATAAAATTGCTTAGTAGTGAAGATGTGGTCCACCACACGCTTTGATTTATAAGTGCTTTGGCTCAGCTCGTAAACTCATTACCACGCGTGTGTTTGTGCCACATCCCTGCAAAGCTCTGGTGTGGATGACTGATCTGATTCCAGGACTAATGACCACCAGGTGCATGCTTTTTTTTTTTTTTTTTGCATTAAAAATATGTATAGCCTCAGTGTGTGAAACCGCATGAGGAGGATCAAAATCCTTTCTGGTATTGTTTTTCAGATGGTATTCATTTATAACAGAAGTTATTTTGTTTTGGTTTGTTTTATCTTTTTAAAAGATAGGTAACATTATCAGCATGGTTCCCATTTGTCTGTTTTTTCTTTCTTTCTTATTTTCTCTTTTCTAACTGAACCCTTTCTGAGGATTTACAGAAATAACGAGTTACAACTCATCTGCACCGTGCGGACCTGAGACAGCTAAAAAATTAGGATACAGGGGTCAAAGTTCAATAATACAGACAGACAGACTGGTGAGAAAATTCCAAAATTGGTGCGTTAGATGATTAACAATGTACATGATAGACTTTTTTATAAAGTACAGCGGGATCGTCTTTGGGTTGCTGGTTATAACTTGCGCCATTGATTTACAATAGAACCCTGTTCATTACTCTTTCTAACAGCTCTCTCAGTTCCAAATATGATATTTTATGCTTGTGGGTCATTTCTCAGGTCCAGATGGCTCCTCATATATTACCATAACCTCATGCACCCAACACACACACACACACACACACACAAAACCGTTTGCCCATTAAAGACGTTGACTCGGGGTCCGTCTGGACCTCGATGAATCACAATTGCAAATTTTTAATCACGAGCGTTCCCCTGCTTAATCAATACCATCAAAAAATGGAAATGAATCCCAGGTGCGTCTAGATAGTCTCTTCTATTTTTTATTTTTTTTTTCACAAAGGTTTTAGAACCTTGACTTATTGGAGAAAGTGCAGAAAGATGTTTATATCTTTCCGTCATTCTGTCACTCCAATCAGCGCTCTCTTCCCATCTCGTCCTGCAGGACGTCCTGACCTTGCAGATCGTCCAGAGCGCGATTAAATGAGAATTGATTTCTTCGATTGGAGCCGCAGTATTCATCCAGCGTTCAGCGGTTTGGACGGAGCGAGCCGAGATGTCAGAGATGTCGGGTTTCATAACTAAACAGTGGCATCTGGACCGAGATCTAATTGAAGGACAGTATAAGAAGACAAGACGAAATGTAGAAGACAACGAGACGAGCGTCTCTTTATCTGTGTTCGCTTGTTCCTCTGAACACAGCACATAAGAGCTAATGAGATCTTTATGTCTTCTGAGACACAAACAGGAACTCCAGAGAAGACCAAAAAAAAAAGAGACGAGAAGATGCAAAGAGAGACGACGAGAGACGGAGATCCTCCGCTTTCTACGAGGAAATGAAATAAGAGCATTTCAGAACTTCATTGTTGAATTTGGAGCTCGATAGTTTGAAGAGATGAGCACACTTTTGTATTATTACTATCGTACACGTTTTCTGACATATTGTGTTAAACGAGTGTAAATAAAAAAAAACAACAACAGAGGTCCAGCACATGGTGTGTAAGCATCGTGCAATCTCTAATTTTTTTTCTCCCATTTATTCATTCCTGGTTTCCTGTTTCATCAGTTGTTTTTTTTTTTTAAACTTTATTTTACAATGTGTTTTCTTTCTGTTTCTTTTTTTCTCTCCCTTTCTTACAAGTGGCTTTAATAATCCAAAAAAATATATATAACTTTAAAGTAAATAGCACATTCCTGCCAAATTCCTTATTTAGTCCAATCACATCACTAAATTTAGTCCAATCACATCGCAGGATTCAGGTGTCACAGGCAAGCCGTAATCTCACTCTCTTAAAAAATGTGAATTATTTATTTTTGTGCATAAACCAGCATTAGTGAGCATTTGAGATTCTTAATAGTGATGGGATTTCTGTCTGTTTTCATCGAGTCAGTTGGAGGAATCGACTCGCCAATAAGAGTCGACTCCCAAATGACTCATTCCCATTTTTTTCAAAACTGGCCTTTAAGGATTTTATTTATTTATTTATTTATTTATTTATTTATTTACTGGTTCTGTAACAAACCGGAAAGCCTTTTAGGGTTGGAGATTGAACCTTTTTGTGTATTATTATAATAATAACAATTATTATTATTATTAAACCAGTTTAAAAAAGAATTCACTCCATTCTGGATGCAATATTTCACTTCTACAGCTGATTAAAAGCTTACACGTTTGATGAAGTTGCTACAAACGGCTTAAAAAGACGAATAAAGAAAAGTATTTTAAAGCATTTTCATGTCTAGGAGCATTACCGAGAAAATGAATCCCCTGAGACTGGCACTTCACGCTGAAGACAAAACAGGATTTAAACCGATTTTTTTCATGAAGCCTCCCTGTCAGGATGTAGCGAGCGTGATGTAGTGACGGGGGTCGTCACGGTCCTCGGAGAGCACTTCAGTGCCAGGTATTTGATGTAGCGTTTAAGAGGGTGAAGTGCATGCTAATGTGACAGCTCTGAGTGTATACACGGAGCTTTAGAGACGGGCCTCATTAGAACTGTCCGTGTGTGTGAGAAAGAACAGAATAACACTCCATCATAGAGACAATGAGAGAGAGAAAGCAGGGACACGTTCCATCAGGGTTACAGAACTGGATGAGGAACGATAGAGATCAAAATCTCTGTGGTTCTTAGAGGAAAATGTGCTAGTTATTGAAAATAACCAACCACATTTCAACAGAATTTGAATGAGTAGGATGTGTTTTGGTTTATGAAAAGGTACAAATGTTAACCCCGCCCCTAACCTTTGCCATAACCGTAACCTTAACCTTCGCAACTTTTTATACAGTTTAAGTTAGGAGAATTGTTACAACCACTCAAGCAAAAGCATGAAGGAAACGTTTCGCTTTTAAAACATCAGCGCTGATGATTTGCTGATTGTTTGTTAGCTAAACATAGTTTTTTTTTAAATTCCAGGAAAATTTGTCATTCTGTGAAGGATTTTCAACCTTCACAGAATGACTTACCGCAATAATTTCCTTTCAGGAAAAACAATTTCTTCGACAATTCCTTACATGGTTAACAGTTTTTAGCAAATCTGGCTATGCTGTCTGGGCGGGAGTGGCATACTCTCTCTCCCCTGTCAATCACAGCCAATCCCCGGCATCTGTGAGTTCATGTATGCAGAAGAGGGCGGATAGCGATTTCCTCCGAGTGTGTTATGCCACCCTGTGATGCAGCACGAGCAGCGTGAGAGTTAGCTGGTGGGTTGGAATTGGCAGGTGACCAAACTGGCTCTAAAAAATAAAAAATAAAAATAGAAAGTTAGCATGACACAGGATTGGATCAGAGAATGACCAGAGACAATCATTTGGATTTATCACTTTTGTTGCATCATAAATAATTTGGACAAAATTCAGACACTGAAACACGTCCTGACTAATAAAATACTGAGGTCAACTGAACCATCAAACAATAAACGCTACGCTAACCCTACGAAGTCGTGATGACAGATTCTTCCCTCTATGCTCTCTGTATTTCCTCATGACTAAATGATTTCTTGCTCATTCACTACTGTAACCTTTTCGTGGTCTACCAAATTGTTTACTTTCTGTAATCTCTCTCCGAAAAAGCGCAAGAAGCTCTTGAAAACAATTTACGCCCGAGTTTATTTGAACACACGCTAGCGCTTCGTTCGTGTCTCTGATTGACTGCATTGACATGGTGTGTAGGAGAGAGAGAGAAAATAAAGGAAGAAGGGAGGGACATAGAGAGAGAAAAGACAACACAACGTTCTGAGGTCTAAATTCTTTTGAAGACATTTTGCAAATGGATGGTTCCTTTTGTTTTGGTGTGTGTGCATGTGTATATGTGTGTGTGTGTGTCAGTTGAAAGGCTAAGCGGTTGCTCTTGGCAGATTAGAACGCCTTTTATCAGCAGGAGTTCAAAAGAGCCGCGGACTGTTAAAGAGTTTAATTTAATCCACGGCACATTGCAGAAACGCCACACACTCGACACACCCCGTGCAGATTCCATTAGGAGAGGTGTGTGGTGGAATCGTGGCGCCGGTGGGAGTGCGCTTTCCATCTGAATGACTGTTCATTTAGACTTTAAAGAACTTGAAGGGACTTGAACATAAAAGCGGTGAAAAGAATTAAGTAAGCTAGCTGCCTGGATTTAGCTAGATTACCTTAACCTGCTTAGTATCTTATCATTTCTATAGTAACAGCTCATTCCCAGGGACTTGTACGACATGTGGAACCATTGATACGTTTATTAACAGTTATGGAAGGAGTCTCCAGTGTCAGTGCTTTGTAACAGTCAGAAGTAAAGCTGCAAGTTTTTCCGACAAGTATAAGAATTCATTTTACCTTGTTTTTAATATCCGGCAATATATTCGTGACAGGACACGATTATCTTTCCAGTCCGGAGGACGTGACGTGACGTAACGTAACGCGATCACGAGACTTTGCTTGTGTTTACGATCTACAAATTCGCATCGTCTGGATATGATATCGTTTACCCTGAATGTTCAGAACACCACCAGGCAGATATGTTCGTCACAGGATTACGATATTTTCCTGATGTACGTAATCATCGTATACTTATTGCGTGATGTACGTAATATTATTATTATGATTATTATTATTATTCATAAAGCTAGTTAAAGCTAGTTATTTTAAGGGGTTAGATGGCTAGAAATTTGGCTTCCATGTGAATAGGCGTCCGATTTTGACCAGCTTCCCTGAAATACAGTATAATTGCCACTAAAATCTTTGGTATAGCGCCGAATGTGATGAACTTACCACAACTCAGGTCTATATGAAAGACATCATAACAGTTTTTTGAGTGCTTTTCACCTACACAAGATTTAATGGATCCTAGATTATTAACCATTGGTGTGCAGGTTTTGGGGGGGGGGGGTGACACTACTGTATTATTACAGTATTATTTTTTAAAAAGTTCCTCCTGAATATTTAACATGATAGCACTTGTCAAAAATACACCACATTTTATATTGTCATTGTTTTTTGTTTTTTTTTTTTTGCTGGAAAAGTACTGCATGAGTAAGCAATATGAATCTATTATAATCAATCATCAAAGTGGATCAGAGCGAGGGATAATGTTATCTTAAAAAAAAAAAAAAAAGACAGGAAGTTTTGCCAAGCACATTGTGAAACAACTTGGCGCCACAGCGGCGGCCGGTTTATTACTTTTATTAGTTTATTACTCATTTTATAGGGCCACGTCAGTCTTAGCAAGAGCAAATGTTTTATTGGCCTTAAATCTGAGCAGTTTGCCAGCTTTTATAATTTGTTATTTATTAAAGAATGACATGTACTTTTTTATCCATTTATAGTAACCTTTAATGCTGTGGAAACAAGTTAGTTCCTGTTCTCACTTACGTTATAGCAGCTATAAACAGTCGTTCCCTCATCAGGACCTCTTTTTTTCTCTCTCTTGAAGTAGGAATAAGACAGAAAATCGAAGCATGTCATGTTACCGAGAAACCGCAAAGGAGTGTAAACCCCTCCGTCCTGAAGGTGTCGGAAAAGTTACAGCTTTACCGCTGACACTGGAGACTCCTTCCGTAAATGTTAAATAAAAGTCTCTGTGCAGAAAACTGCACCATATCATCTATTTCTTTTCATTCTTTACATGTGAAGTGTCCATCTTACAAGTACATCGTACATTGTTACTACGGAAACGCTTACGTCTCAATAACTGACCAATCAGAATCCAGAATTCACCGGCGCTAGGTAGCTATGATGTGTTTAATGTCAATCTGTTACGATTTATTAACGTTACGTTAGAAACGTTCTGATTATAATGTGGTTATATGTCGGAACGTCATGCTACAAATGGCTGCCACTGATTTAAATCCGTTCGTAGCGATGTTTTACGCACATGATATCTGGACACTGATCTCGTTGGTTGTTTCTTACGTGGCATTTGATTGTAGCACTATTTAACAAAGTATTCTGCCACGTATCATTTTTATTTCAGTATAATAGTTTTATATCTCGCTCTACGTGAGTGTATACATTAAATATTAGTGTATTGAAGTTGTTTCAGTGTTTTGAGCGCTTTAGTCACCAACCTGCCAAAACAAGACAATCAGAGCCGAGTGTTCAGGAAGGCAATTATCCTGTCAGCTTCTCCAGAGCAGAGGGCATTCAGCTGTGTAGCATAGCCATGAGGTGTGTGTGTGCGTGTGTGTGTGTGTGTGTGTGTGTGTGTGTGTGTGTGTGTGTGTGACTCAGCAGCAGCTGGTGTAGCGTAATCAACTTTTTGTGTGTACATAGTCTCACGGGGACGCTTGTGAAGCTTTCACCTTCATGCCTGCACTGCTGTTTCATAGATTAAACACTATGTTGTGTGTGTGTGTGTGTGTGTGTACGGAGAGTGTAATTCTCATAGCATTCTCCTTCACATCTGGACTACTCATTGTCTTTGTGTGTGTGTGTGTGTGTGTGTACATATCAAAGCTACATGTAAAGGCACCTGATAAGATCTGAATTGCCCTCAATAGGTCTGTTATTAGTCTCTCAGATTCCAGAGAGTCTCCAACACGAATAACAACACACACACACACACACACACACACACACACACACACACACACCCTGACATGTGGCTACGCAAATATTATACACACAACACACTCCGTATCCAAGCAGTCTCCCTGATAAGACGGATGAAATCTGCCTGCAGTATCAGTATCAGTCAATAAGATGTCAAATCAGTCACATCCTGCAGCCAACAGGACGTCAGATTTATTAGTCACGTATTATTCACGTTCAGCAGGTCAGTTCTTGTTAAACACGGCGGAGAAACTTATAGCCTCAAGCTAGGAACTTTATCTAAAATCGGATCTAAATATCTGAAAAAATGCCACAATGTTAATATGCCATAGATGTTGTGTTTTATTATAATAACGCACACAAATTTTAAAAAAAAACAAACCAACAAAAAAAGCTACAGTATTGTTATGGTGTTACAACGGAAATATGTCCCAATGTTTGTTTTGTTGCGCCGTTGAATTCTGGATTCTGTTCATTAGAAATAAACATCGGCATCTGATTATAACAAGAATACACCTTGTTATATAAAACTCGTAATTTTCAGAAAGCATGTTGTTATTGCAAATCAGGATGTTTCTTACACACGTGCCTAAGAATCTGCGTCAGTTCAATTTCAGGTACTTGACGTTTACGTTGTGAATTGCGTTATATAGCTACGCATGCGCGGAAACTCATTTCTGCAATGCAAGAAAAAGAAAAATTTCCATCCATGATAATAAGTTGCTTTTTTTTTCGTAATAACGAGATACGTGTTTCAAGAAGTTTCCCAGTAAAAGTAGAGATACCGATGTATCATAATAGCGAGATGTTTTCTAATAATAAAAAGATACATACGGTATGTCGTAATAGCGAGATTTTTTCTAATAATAAGAAACATTTGTTGTAAAACTGAGAAGTTTTCTAATCAAATGAGATTATAATAACAAGTTGTTGTTTTGTTTTGTTTTGTTTTGTTTTTATTTTCCATGCCAGCAACGTGCTTCCAAAGTTTTTCACTTCGGATGAAAGTGACGAATAATTAAATATAAATGTTTCTTTCCACGTGCAATCAACCATCTCATTCTTTAAGATCACGTTCTCTCTCTCTCTCTCTCTCTCTCTCTCTCTCTCTATGATAGAGACAGACACCTACTGTGCAGTCCTACCTAGAATAATGCACTTAAATCTTCCCTGAGAGACTGACACACACACACACACACACACACACACACACACACACACACACACGTTAGAGGTTTAGATCAGTGCAGGAAAGAGGCCCAGCAGGTACTTTTCCCTGCTCTTCAGTCTCTGAGTCATTTTTCACTGTAATTTGCTTTGCCTGTTATGGAGTGATCACTTCCTGCTCTCTCTCTCTCTCTCTCTCTCTCTCTCTCTCTCTCTCTCTCTATTTAACCCTCTCTCTATCTCTTTCTCTCTCTTTAACCCTCTCTCTATCTCTCCAACTCACTGATCTCTTTTTCTTTAACTCGAGCTGTCACAAAATCGTTCTCTCTTCTTCCTTTTTTTCTCTCCGTCCTCATTGTTCTCAAACTCTCTCTTCCTTTATCTGTGCTTTTCTTCCTCCTGCCCTAAGAATATTATTCCGGCCCGAATGACTTTTCACTCATCGCAGGGGTGATCATTTAAGTATATAAATTGTTTCTCATCAGTTGGTTGGAGTTGCTTTAAAAGTCGACGTAAAGAAACTGTTTCATATGGAAGTAAATACCGTTTAATAGAAATCGGTATTTTTAAGGTAACTTTAAAAATTTTCAATCTCAACTGGTGCTGCAACAGAAACGCCTTCATGAATCAAGGGACGCAAAGGAGCAAAATGTACCGTCCTGTCTGGGTGGGAGGTGCAGCATTACTATCCCCTGTCAATCACAGTGACATTAGCCAATCGTGGGCATCTGTGAGCTCATGTATGCGGAAGAGGGCAGATAGCGCTTCATAGGAAAGGCATGTAGTCTCACGAGTGCAGAATGTAAGATCATAATCATGAACAATCCTTGAATCACGTAAATATGTGATTCATAATCAAACTGTCAAAATAAAACCTGCTTTTTTTAAATCCATGTTTCCTGTTAGATGTGATTCTGTATCTGTATCATCTTTTTCAGATGAGGTTCTCAAAACATCCTGCTACATCTTCAACGCCGTCCGGACGGTATTTTTTCTTTGAAACAGACAATAACAAAATGTGTTTTCACTTTTTAACAACAGCGCTTCACTGTCATTTGATGAACCAACTCTCCTACTGAGATGAACTTTCCAGACTTTCGGAAGTTCATTTTCTGAAAATTTCACTTGAGAAGTCCACGTTTAGCTCTCTCTTTCTCTCTTTTCATGTCTCTCTTTCTTTAATTCATGCCCCCCCACCACCACCACACACAAACACACACACACACACACACACACACACACACGCTTCCTCCGCCAGTCCAGAGCTCGGCTGATTGATGATCGAGTCCGAAAGTCTTAGAAGAGGAGCTGCGTCTCTGAAGGAGGGAAGGAGAAGAGAAACGGCCGTGCGGCGACGTCCCGGAGCAAACGGCTGATGCGGGTGGTTAATAAGCTGCCTGAGTAATCATGGAGGGCAGATAAAAGGGTGACCGCAGCGAGGGCTTGCGGTGTGTTTATTACAGGCTCACTGTGTTTTATGGCTCTGTCGGTGTTCTGTAGCTACATTTCCGTCCTCCTTCCTTCTCTCTGCTCTAGGTACAGAGAGAGTTACAGACAAAAAGAGAACAAAAATCTGGACTTACTGTGTTTCAACAAGAATACAATTCAAGAATGCAGAAGTGAAGAAAAAGAATTGATTGAAAATAAAAGATGGTTGAAAAAGTCAAAAGATATACAATAATAAAACAAATGATTGAATAATTACATGATTATTATATCAGCTACTTTCCAGGCTACCGGTTTTAAGGTTAGCATTTCACAGTTTTCACATCGTTACCGTTTTGGGAACTTTTTTTACGTAACCTTTATAAACATTTCTACAACCTTTTTTGCAACGTTTGTTTGTTTTGTTTTTGTCTAACTGGGAATGTTGGTTAAGCACCATTCTGTTTGCACTTTGAAGCAAACTGTTAGGTTTTAGAACGTTACAGAATGTTCCTAGTCTGACCTTATTTGAGTGTTTTGATGTGTTTCTTAAATATGGGGTACTCATATTCCTCAGGGTACTTGGAGGTACTACAATGTGAAAAAAAAAATCCAGAAATAATTTAATGCGAACACAGTGTCAGCGCTTACACAAATAATAGCTGTTGGCAAGACTTCGCATTATCTGAATGTTTGACTGCTTTATATCGTCTGTGAACAGGAAGTGGTGCGGAGGTAACATCCCTGGTGGACGGAAAAGAAAAACCATGTTTATGGTTAATGATCACAGTTAGTTAGCAGATGTAGCTAAATCTGCTAGATTTAGATTAACTGACATGATTTAATAACTGACATGAACATTGGAGGCTTATTAAAATTTCATTAATACACAGCACGTAGCTCCGCCCCCTGCTGAGGAAAAAGGTGATTCTGATTCAAGATGGCTGCTATGACTGTTTTTAGCTCTGTACTTTTGTCCGCTTTTATGTCGTGTGTGTGTGTGTGTGTGTGTGTGTGTGTGTGTGT
>CM041002.1:13098197-13117546 GCA_022985145.1 Pangasius djambal | reverse complement strand
TGTGTGTGTGTGTGTGTGTGTGTGTGTGTGTGTGTGTGTGTGTGTGTGTGTGTGTGGGAGTGTTGCAAGACTTTGATTGAGCTTGTGCTGCTGCATGCTAATAACTCCACATTTACACAGTCAGCTTCGAGACTGATCCTTGTCTTAGATCTTCACCCAAAACACCCACACAATTTGTGTGTGTGTGTGTGTGTGTGTGTGTGTGTGTGTGTGTGTGTGTGTGTGTGCCTGCATTAAATTCTGCTATCCTAGCCCAGCTGAACAGGGTCAAAATGCACAGCTGAGAAGCACTTCAAAAATAGACAAACAATCAAAGACTCAGTAGAGAGACAGAGAGAGGAAGAGAAGGACAGAAGGAGAGAGAGAGAGAGAGAGAGAGAGAGAGAGAGAGAGAGAGAGAGAGAGAGAGCATGTGTGAGACAGAAGCATCTTGACTCTTGACTCTTGAGAGACTGAGCTACATTTCTGAAGGAGTGAATTTGAATGAACGTCTTTATGTGACAGATTACATATAGGTTAGTAGTTATTATTAGTAATTAGGCTGTATACCATATATAGTAACATATATATTATTCCATATATAGTCAACTCCAGAATTATTGGCACCCTTGGTGAAGGTGAGTAAACATTAGCGAGGGCTCCAATCCGATATCCAGCATCGGTATCGGTCTGAAACGAGAAAAAAAAAATGTTAACAATAACATATTGATTATTATTCTATTAATTAAAATCTAGAGTTTTATTTTATTAATACTTGCACTGCATTGAATGGTGACTTTTTGGAGTTACACTACGGCCCTGTATCTATTTCTGATAATAATAATAATAATAATAATAATAATAATAAAAGGGGTGAGAAAGAGGAACTATACTGTGGTAATGAAGCCTGAATGTCAGTCTATCGATTATTTTTATTCTAGCAACTCTTGCACGGTTAGCTCTAATCATGTTATATCATGAACTAATGCAGATAACACAGAAATAATTCCTATGGAAAACTCAAGGAGCTTGGGTCATGATCTTGAACGTTACCATAGCAACAGATTTTACTGTCAGTCACGGAACCAGCACTTCAAGGTATTTCTTATTGATTTAGCTTCTTTTTTTTCTTTTGCAATGTTTTTAATTAGTGTTGTAAGTAGTATTAATAATTGTAAGAAATCTTACACTTCAGTATTAAATGCGTGTTTTAGTCGCAGTGTAATCAGGAACATTATTGGCTGTAAAAATAGTTTTTATGTGGAACAATAGAGGCAATTAAAGTCCATGTTCTTTAGGGTTTTTTTTGTGTGTGTGTGTGTGTCTGCTTCTAGGAAGCCGTGATTTATTGAGTAAGGACTTCATGTTTAATTTAATTGCGTGTGCTCAGAGCATTAGGGAGCGTATTTAGGACGAAATTGTGTGTGTGTGTGTGTGTGTGTGTGTGTATATGTATGTGTGTGTATGTGTGTGTGTGTGTGTAAATTTAGACTTGCTCTAAATCAGAAAAAGCACTAGAAAGTTCAGTAATGACGCTAAACATGTTCAACCCATCATAGCCTTTTAGCATCAAATGCTTAGCCCAGGATAAACTCTATTAAAGATGCACACTGAGCTTTAAGTGTTTTACACACACACACACACACACACACATTTTTTTTTTTACACTTCACACTTTCTTCAGAAGCACTTAAAGTATACAGATGCATCTTAATCTGAGACACTGCTTATCTCAAGGAGTGAATGTTTTATGAATAAAGCAGATGAAATGCTTGGTCAGCTTATCCTTCAAACCAAGTTTTACTTTACAGGACAGCACACCAAATTGACGAATATTATATATATTTTATTGCTAATATTAATATTAATATATTATCTAAGTACCATGCTAAAAGTTTTCTGGAGCTGCTTTTTATAATTGGTAGAACTTGCAGAACTTGTGTTGAGATGAAGAAGCTCTTGTCGCTGCTCTGAGGCGTGGGATTAGTTTCACACACGACCCTGCGGCAGTTCTTAAGCCTCCAGATCTCTCAATATGTGCTCCTTTTGGATACAGCAAGCATGTTTGTGTGTGTGTGTGTGTGTGTGTGTGTGCAGTAGATTGTCTGTAATGCATGACAAAATACCAGAAACTTAGTTCAAATGCGCATTGAAAATATATTTACATCAGCAGAGAGAGAGCTGGTCTTTGAGTTACAGACAGTTTTTTCGTATGTTTACCTGTTCTGCTCCATTATTTTTTTGAGTGCTTGGTTTGGGTCACTAAAATGCTTTGTTGGATCCACATCCCAACCACGGCCCTCCACTCCATGACCACTCATCTGTGGGCTCTGAGACACGCCCGCCAGCCTGTGATCTGGGAAAAGGCGGAGAGTAAGAAAACGACACATTAAGAGAGGACGAAACCCAAGAGACCTGGAAGGGTTTTCTAAAAAAAATCCATCAAAAAGTGGTTCTCGATTACAGAACCCTAGTGCACTGGCTTTGTGTCTAATCCTGCTGCATCCAGCACCAGGTTACAAGCACAGACCGAAAACACTTCCTCAGGCATTAAAAAAATTACAGGGACTGATTCATGCTCGAGCCATTCAAAAGAAGCGTCGGCTCGTTTTTTCTCTTTTAAGCTAACTCCACAAAGCATGCTTAGGTTCTGTGCCTTTGGTTTTTGTAATCTCTTAAGAAAATAATCCATCTGAGCTGAAGTGTGTGTGGGTGTTTCGGAGAGTTCCTCACAAAGCAGGTGCTCAGATGAACAAATGGGAGTTCTGCACGCTCGCTAAATCTCTTTTCTATCCCTTGTATAATAAATATGCAGATGACCTGCACCTCCTCACGCATTCTGGATTAGTAGCTGCATTCTTTGAAGGTTCATGTCTCACTTGTCTGAATTTTAGTCAAAAAGGGAACTGATTTCATGTTTAGGATGTCCTTAATCAGAAATGACACGTTAATTCAACGTCAGTACATGAAATCAATGTGGGATTTGGGGCTAAAAAGAGTTTTTTTATTTTTCAATTCATTGGAAATCTTGTATAAGAAACATATTTTTGATATCATGGTGGACCAACTTGAAAATGCTTAATCTCAGTCGACCAGGCTAGTGAAACAACACTGAATGAGTTACAGGATAAAAGTACTAGTCTGTATGGTTACAATCAGGACATTTAAAATTCACAATTTATTCATTCAGAAATGGAAATCTGTAAGGTTTAGCCTTAAAATCCACCATAATGTTTTAGCTAGCTAGCCATCCAGTTGTGCTATCATTGCCATACATAAGGCTAAATGAGAAATGAAATTTACAGCTAGCTATAAAATTGTAGCTTATTCTGAAGGCATTTGTGGGCGGGACACAACTGAAGACAATTGAAAGACAAAGACAATCTGGCACCAGCAAGAATTAGCGAATTAGTTTTAATGTGGTCACAATAAGTAAAGTATAAAAGCAACCTTTCTTGACCCAAGTTTTCCAGCTTTAGAGAGGAGATAAAAAAGTTTTGCTTCTCCTGTAGTTTACTGCAGGCATAACTGTCTTCCTGTCCGTGTCTCTGTCTCTCGTCTGTCAGAATTTGGTCATTAAAATTCCGCTTATACACCAGGGGCTTTTCAAAGGGCCAGATGTTCCATCTCTGTCTCTCTCTCTCTGTCTGTGTCTCTATCTCACTTGTATAATAATGTGATCCCAACACCTGCATATTTGACATTTTATCACTCAGAACATTGGGGTAAACAAAAATAGAGCAATGCAGCACGATGCACCTGATAGTTCTGCATTAATTACTTGGCAATTATTTCCCATATGTTGGATCCCTACTTGCTCTCTTTCCATCTCTATCTCTCTCTCTTTCTCTCTTTTTTAGCTGTTTTGTAGTACCTTCTAGGTCAGCCTCTTGCTGAAGGAGATAAATTCTTGCTGCTTCTCCTATCTTAACAAAAACCATCATTCAAAACCAGGAACAAGGAGGTTAACCCTGGATGTTAAATCACATTCACAACCTTTTATGACCCACCAGTGAACACTGCTGGTATGGGCCTGGGCAGGTTGGAGGGGCTTGCATTGGTTGGTTGGGTTTAGACAGAATATATGAGTTGGACAGTTTGGACAGGTATGTATGGGTTGGACAGGCTGGGGAGGTCGGATGAGGTTCGTCTGGTTTGATTGACCTGCATGGGTTCGAAAAGTTGGAGGGTTTTGCACAGATTGGCTGTGCAGGCTGGAAGGGATAGATGAGGTTGGACCATTTCGGACAGGCTTGCATGGATTAGACAGGCTAAGACAGTTGCATGGTCTTGGCCAAGTCGAATAGGCTTGGACAGGTTGGATAAGCTTGGATGGTGAAGCTTATCACAAGCCATTTTTTTTTTTTTTTTCATTTTTCCCTGAGCACTTTACAAAAAATGAATCAAAACCAAAGGCACACACCACATTTCCATTGACGTCAGTCTATTCAAGGTCAGTGTCAGCTCTTCTGGCATCAGCTCACTCTCACAGGTCTAAAGACACCACACAGTAATACAAACAGCCTATTAAACCACTCCATTATTAACCAGACCCAGGTGTAACCAGTACCATACTACTGATTCGTTCTCTGCAACTCATCCTCAGATTCACAGTCTGTGCTTGACCATGCCACATTGGGCTTGCACAGATTGGACAGGCTGGAAGGGTTGGATAAAGTTTGACTGTTTTAATTGGATTTTCAGTGCAGGCTTACGTGGATTGAACAGTCATGGATGGTTGGATGGGCTTGAATGTGTTGGAGAGGCTTAAACAGTTTGATTGGATTGTACAGGTTGGATGGATTTGCATGAGTTTGACAAGCTTGATAGGGGTTGTATGGGCTTGGGTAGTTTGGATGGGCTTGGACAGGGAGGACAGTTTTGCACAGATTGGACAGGCTTAGACAGCTGGATGGGCTTGGTCTAGTTGGGACGAGTTGAACAGGTTGGACAGGCTTAGATATTTGAGTGGGCTTGCACAAATTGAACAGACTTGCATGGATTGGGCAGGCTTGGAGGCAAGATGGTCTTAGATAGTTGGAGACTCTTAGACAAATTGGTTGGGCTTAGATAGATGGAAGGGCTTGGATGGTATTCTTAGGCTTAAGTGGCTAAGGTTGATGGCATTCCTAGCCCCAGACATGGGTTAGACGGGTTGGACCAGTAGGAATGGACAGGCTGCGTGTTTTTGATTTAGGTTCATAGCATGCTTGATATAATAATTCACTGCTTCATGTGAATAGAACCCTGACAATCAAACTAAGACCCATGAGAATGTACATGAACTTAAACAAAGTGTCCAGGGTGATTAAATCGTGTTGTCCTTAATTGTGCTTAGAGACATTATATCTTATCAGAGTGTCATAATTCAGTAATTACACTCGGTGTGTCATATTACACACTTTGTGAAGATAATCTCCAAGAAGCAACGCCAACATTGCCTCAGAGTCCTTCGGTTCCAGATAGACATGGTGGAATAAAAAAGTTACAGTATACATTGTAGAAATAAAAGTCTGCCAAGTGTAAAAGCCCAGAAATCTGAGTTCTGCTGCAGCAGCGAAGCCTCGATCTGATGAGTCAGGGGTGTTAGCGCAGGGAGGATTCGGCCGGGTGTAGCGCAGCAGCGTCCCTGGGGATGAGAAAGAGCAGAAACACTTCACCAGTCATTAATGGTTTAATTAAGTATTCAGGGTCACTTACTCGGTGGAATCAAGTGAAAGTGCGAAATGAGGCACTAGAGTCATTTCTCCAGAAGGTGATGTAAATCTGCACCAGCAGTTTGACTGCAAACGTAATTATGCCTTTTCTAATGGACCTTTGTAAGTTTTAATGCCAAAAAAATGGATTTTGTCAGGCAAGATGTTTGTAATAAATCAAACCCACATAACTTCCACTTGATCAGGCATGACATACTTCCTTATTTTTCCACCGGTGCTACGAGGCTGATGTGTCTATCTCACTCAAAATCTTTTATACAAATACTTTTCTGAGGTATTACTTGTTAGTTACATTAGGGCAAAACTACTGAAGCTAACTTCAGACCTGCACACGTGTACACACATATTAAGATGAGGCCCAAATGTTTTGGCTAATCGACTACGTTTTGGGTATGTTGGAATTTTCACTGCTGGTGTTGGAGGAAATACATGATCCAACTGGTGTGAAAAGAGAAAATGAAAGGCAATATTTTGAAAAGGAACCAGACAAGTAAACTCTGGAGGAAAAGTGGCGGAGTAGTTCCACACCTATAAAAACATACGAGAAGTTAATAATGGCGAATGTAGGCCAGGTTAGAGATTTAATCAGTGGATTAACAAATTCAGTGATGTGTACACATCACACACACACACACACACAAACACACACACACAGATGTGCTGTTCGTTTTTCAAGGCCATCCCTGGGCCAACAATGGAATGTTTCAGTGCTACGAAGATCAAAAGCTCTGGAGCTCTCCACTAGATCACCAAACCGGAATCCAGTTAAAGCTTTATGTGTGTGTGTGTGTGTGTGTGTGTGTGTGTGTAAGAAGGCATGGGGGAGGTTTTCTTGGGAAAGAGGGTGACACTTGAATTTTCGTGTGCTGGACTTACGTGAACACACACACACACACACACACACACACACACACACACACACACACACACACACACACTCTAAGAGAACCTGGCGCCCCTCCTTCCCTCAGGCTCTCAGCCAAATGTGGCTTTGATAAAACTTAATCAGACACAGACGCGGGTAGTAACAGTCTATCTATCTATCTATCTATCTATCTATCTATCTATCTATCTTTCTTTCTTTCTTTCTTTCTTTCTTTCTACCTTCCTATCTATCTATCTATCTATCTATCTAACTATCTATCTGTCTGTCTGTCTGTCTTTCTACCTTCCTATCTATCTATCTATCTATCTATCTATCTATCTATCTATCTATCTATCTTTCTTTCTACCTTCCTATCTATCTATCTATCTATCTATCTATCTATCTATCTAACTATCTGTCTGTCTTTCTACCTTCCTATCTATCTGTCTGTCTTTCTACCTTCCTATCTATCTGTCTGTCTTTCTACCTTCCTATCTATCTGTCTGTCTGTCTACCTTCCTATCTATCTATCTATCTATCTATCTATCTATCTATCTATCTTTTGATGTCGGAGCTTCCCGTGACGTCACTCCTGCCCCGCTCTCTAGACTCCGCGCGCCTCCTCCGCGTGTAGAGGAATCTGGAGTTGGGAGCTCGCGCGTGCAGGCGGCTGGACGTCGCTCCTGTCTGTGTTGGTGCTGTTTGGGGAGCAGCGTGGTGCGCGCGCGCGCTGAGCGGAGCGAGGAGAAGAGAAGAGAGCGGAGAGGAGAAGAGAGGAGAAGAGAAGAGAGCGGAGAGGAGAGGAGAAGAGAAGAGAGCAGAGCGGAGAGGAGAAGAGAGCGGAGAGGAGAGCGGTGGTGTTGGAGATGCAGTCGGACCCGCACGCGGACGATTCTCGGAGAGATGCTCGCGCGCTCGGAATTTAACTGAACGGCGAAAACTTTGAAGCGGCGGCGGCGGCCTGCGCGCGCGGTGAGTGCGCCTCTGAGCCATATACCCTAACTTAATAACAATGATGATGATGAATATAATGTCAGTCATAATAATAATAATAATAATAATAATAATAATAATAGTAGTAAGTATATATACCTGCTTTGCATATTATTATTATTATTATTATTATTATTATTATTATTATTATTATTATTATTATTTTGCGTGCGCGTTGCTTTTCTGTAAACTGAGTTGCATGTGCATTACCGGAGCTCCGCGGTGAACGAGCGCCATCGCCCGCGAGTGGGAGCACGAGCGCCGGCACGGCTGCAACCACCGGCACGCGCTCGCTCTGAGAAAACCCCGAGGTTCGGGTTGCCAGATTGAAAACAAAGTTTTCTCCTTCAAAAAAAAAAAAAAAAAAACCCGTTATAAACCAATAAAGCAAATAAATTAATAATATTTACAGGACGGATTTTTATAACCCTAGCTCACATCTACGAGTTCCACATGCAATCATAAACACCATAACGTTAGATTTGACCAACATGGCAACACCGTTTGACGGTTTTCCCACAGTAACCTGTATTTAAACTTCACAATCCCACCTGGTTTTCTTTTCTTCTGTCTAGTGGCATTAAAAAGGCGCCTTCACTCCTTTTCCTTAAATGCGCTTTTACAGAGTTTTGGATACATTTCCAACCATACTTTTTAATGGTAACTATTTTCTTTCGTTTTTTTTTTTCTTGTTTAATCTTCGTGCCAGAGGGAAGTAGATCCGGTCTTTTGAGTCTGCAGAAGGGCGGAGGGATACAGAAAGCGCATACTACTGTGCTAGATAGTATGTCAGTCGTTAGGTGGCGTACTATTTTTGGGCATGCTACAGAGTAGAGAAGAGTAGAGCAGTGTGCCTGGGTTATGGGCACGTTGGATAGAGAGAGAGAGAGAGAGAGAGAGAGAGAGCGCATTAGTGCGAACAGAGTGAGAGAAGGAGAGCTTCTCGCTGCCATGTACAATCTGGGAACTTATAAACTCCATGAAAAGCCACCCAACGACGGGCGTTAGAGTCGGATCAGGTAGGAGAGAATTCAACTTTAAAGACCTTTTCCAGATCCGCTGCTTTTTAATGTTCAGAAATTCAACGCGTAAAAGTTTTTGCCCCGTCGGATTTGTAATTACTGCTTAGTTGGCACTGGTTGAAACTTGAGCCTGATGATTTAAGAGAGAGAGAGGGAGAGAGAGAGAGAGATGCAGGGATGTTTATAAATGCGTGATGTTTTGCTGGGGAATGGGTAAATGTTTAGGTAAGTTCCTGCGGGCTTTGTTTGAACACGCATCCACGCATCTGGCTGCGGGACTTGAATAGAGAACGCGCTTGGAAGAGAGAGAGAGAGAGGGAGAGGGGGATGGGATCCTGGGCTTTGCGATTTAACAACTCGCTTTTGTTAGACGGGGTTTTTTTTTTGTTGTTGTTGCACAAATCAAACACTGAAAACTTGCTTCAAAGCCTTCGTGTGCATGCTTGATCCAAGTCGCTGAAAGTCTGAATAAGGTGCACGAGATGTAAATGTTAACTTTGCTCTGTATGAAGTCTCCCTTTCTGCACCAGGGGGGGGGGAGTCTTTATTCTTTAATTTGGTCTAAATCAGTTGTTCTCAGTGAGGTCCAGGAACTCCCATGGGTCTGGTGTGTGATTTATTTTATTTTATTTTTTAATTTTGTTACAGGAGTGAAAATTACAACCCACCACCATCAAGGCTCTAAATAATGTCAGCTTGGGTTTAATGTGTTCTGTGAGTGGGTAGTTCAGGAATAAAAAGCTCTCTGCTTCTAATGAATTGCCACAATATGTTTGTACACATTTAAATAATGAGCGTAATATTTGGGATAGCCGGATTATGTTTATAAATCTGTGCCTTGGGAGGTCTATAAAAAGCCAATTTATTTTATAGCTAAAGCAATCCCAGACTGCAACAATTTTGAGAAGCCCGGAGCTAAACCCTTGGCATATCTGAACTAATTACAGATTTATGAAATATGAACAATATCCACTACCAGCTGAATTGCTGTCTGCTCCGTTGCAACTTTGGTGTTTCAATATGCCGTGTGTCACTGTGAAGCGTCTCTATGAAGTAATAATCCAATCCGTGGAGGCGACTCCGTTGACTTGCTTTGTAGAACATCTGTATCTGTGGGGAATGTTCCATGCGTTCCAGGCTAAACAGTGCCTAAAAGATTACGAATCTCATAACAACCAGTGGAATGTGTGTATTTGTATATATCCAGGACAAACCGCTTCCATCCTCCCTGGGAGCGCTGCTGTTAATCATTGGCGACTGGGTCCCGTTGTGCGCATGTTGAGACTAGCACGACTGGAAATAAGAGATAGAGAGGAACGACTGTTCAGCCTGACTTGGATCATATCTGCTGTGCTAGACTCGATTTGCCATTTAGATTTGTTTCATTTCAGAAATGTGAAGCAACCGTATCTGATTGCACAATGATTCCTTAAAGCTGACTTTACGCTGTGCGATTTTGCTGTCGCAGGCTAAAATCGCACATTGTAGTAAAAGAATTCTTTGTTCAAGAGTTGAGATTGATGGTCTCAGAACGAATAATGTGACAAGCTCACGTTGCTGGCAGTTGATTTAGTGAACCAAAAACAGATGAGGACAAAGTTTTGGCAGTGACGGAAATTTTTGATTAATTTCTAAGAGTCTTCAATCCACCAATAGGAGGACAGAACAGGATGGCACCAAACTTAGGGAACAGCTACAGATATGGTAGTGACAACTGCAAAACTTAAATGACACAAATGACAGAAAAATATCTTTATTAACTCAGACTTACTTTGAAGAATGTTTGTGTTCATGCAAGCCTGTTTTCTGCACAAGCTGATTTCCGAATCACGCTGATTGATGACATAAGCAGAACATAAGAAAGTAATTTTTTTTCAATCTCAGGTCTGTAGTTAGTGGCTCTTTATTGTGTAATCTGACATGGCGAGCGTGTTATTATACAGCCTGTTTTAAAATTTTATTCGGATCCTGTACAGTGTGACATGCAGTAATATTAAAAGACGCTGTGGAAAGTTAGCTTAATACTAAACCGTTGTTGGTGGAATTTATTAACTTTCCTAACTGTAACTGCATTTGATTTTTCTTTGAGTATAGTATAGATGCAGTGGTTCTCAAAGTGGGGTTTGGGACGCGTACCCATGAGGTCGATTAACTTTATTGCTCCAATAAATAGCCAAAATATTATTGTATACATTGGAATAAGGAACATAATATTTGAATTACTGGATTATGGTCATATAAAAAAAATCCGTACTGAGAGGTTTTGTGGGTTTTTACAGCTGAAGGGATCCCTGGCTGCAAAAATTTTGAGAAGCCCTGGTATAGATTTTCTTGCCTGTTTTAATCAACAGTTGTCAATCTGGCATCTAGAGACCCTGAGGATCTGTAAAGCATAGCCAGGTGGTCTGTGGTGGAAAGCATAAACAAGCATGATCGAAGATGTTATTATAGATGTCATTATAATTAATTAGTTATTGTTACAGTTAGAACAGTGTGTAAAATAGCTGTATAGGACACCTTTTTCTTATATTTTCTTCCTTTTTCTGCAGGTGGTTTGGTGAAGAGTGCTCTGCAACCATGCAGATCCAGGTGACTTCGCTGCTGGCTCTGCTGCTGCTGCTTCTGTGCAGCGGTGCCCAAAACCAAGGGCTGGATGCAAAGTCCGGTCCACACTTCACACATCCTATTTACAATGCCACCATATTCGAAAACTCTGCTGCTAAAACATACTTGGAAGGCCCTGTCAAAATGGGCATCTACAACACAGACCCTTCATGGGAAATACGGTACAAAATTGTGTCAGGTGACAACGAGAACCTCTTCAAAGCTGAGGAGTATCAATTGGGTGACTTTACCTATTTGCGAATAAGGACCAAAGGAGGCAGCAGTTCTATTCTTAACCGGGAGGTCCGAGACCACTATTTGCTCGCAGTCAAAGCTGTAGAAAGGAACTCGAACGCAGAGGCGAGAGCCCGAGTCATGGTTCAGGTACTGGATACCAATGACCTCCGACCTCTGTTCTCTCCCACCTCTTACACCGTGTCCTTGCCAGAGAACACAGCAATCCGCACTAGCATCGCCAAGGTCACGGCGACGGACGCAGACATCGGTACGAATGGAGAGTACTACTACAGCTTTAGAGAGTGGACGGACATGTTTGCAGTCCATCCCACAAGTGGGGTGGTTACTCTAACTGGAAAATTAGATTATGCAGAAACAAAGCAGTATGAATTGGAGATATTAGCTGTAGATCGTGGAATGAAGCTGTATGGGAGCAGTGGATTTAGTAGCATGGCTAAACTGACGGTACGTGTGGAGCAGGCTAATGAGAATGCTCCAGTCATCACCGCTGTTACCCTAGCACCTTCCGACACGGACAAGGACCCAACTTATGCTGTAGTGACTGTTGAAGATGATGACCAAGGAGCCAATGGCGAAATAGCATCTCTTAGCGTGGTAGCGGGAGACCCTTTACAGCAGTTTCGAGCTATGAGAACCAGTCCTGGCAGTAAGGAATACAAAATTAAGGCAGTGAAGGACGTCGACTGGGATAGTCAGCCATATGGTTACAACCTCACTTTGCAAGCTAAGGATAAAGGAAGCCCACCCCAGTTTTCCTCAGCTAAAGTCATCCACCTCACTTCCCCACAGTTTAAAGTAGGTCCCCCTAAATTTGAGCAATCTGTTTTCAGGGCCAATATAAGTGAATTTGCTCCACTACACACTCCTGTTGTAATGGTAACAGCTGTGCCAAAATATCCCCAATTGAAGTATGCTTTCAAACATAAATTGGACAAAATTCCCTTTGCAATCAATTCAGACACTGGCTTAATTACAACAGCTGGACCCATCCATGCTGACTCTTTGCCACACTATGAATTAGAGGTAATTATTAGCGACAGAAAAGCAGCCACCAAAGTTATTATCGATGTGATTGACGTGAACAATAACGCCCCGGAGTTTCAGCAGTCATCTTACAAGGCCAGTGTTGATGAAAACATGCCCTTAGGCACCAGTGTTCTAACAGTGAAAGCCACAGATTTAGACAGTGGAGAGAATGGCTATGTCACATACAGTATTGCTAATATAAATCCCCAGCCTTTTGTTATTGACTACTTTACTGGTGTTATCAGTACCTCGGAACAACTTGATTATGAATTGATGCCAAGGATTTATAATTTACGGGTACGTGCATCAGATTGGGGTGAACCCTTTCGACGTGAGGTGGAGACGCAAGTCACAATCAGCCTGAGCAATCTGAATGACAACAAGCCTCTGTTTGAAAACGTGGATTGCCAGGTAACCGTGCCCAGAGATCACGGCACCGGAGAACAGATCACAACTATATCCGCCATTGATGCTGATGAGCTTCAGCTGGTCAGGTACATGATCAAAGCTGGCAACGACCTGGATCTTTTTGAGTTGAACCCCAACTCAGGGGTGTTGTCCCTAAAGCAGTCCCTGAGTGAGGGTGAGGCAGCAAAGACGTCATTGTACAGCTTGCAGATCATAGCCAGCGACGGAGAACATGAAACTCCAGCAATGTTCTTGAACTTAACTGTCGTTACTCCACGTAAACCAGTTCAAGTCAAGTGTGTCGACACCGGTGTAGCCACCATGTTGGCGGAAAAGTTGCTGCAAGGCAGTAAAATCCACAGCCAAGTTGAACCAGATGATAACTTTTTAGACCTTCATGCTGTCAATCGCTTTACACCTCAGTTCGCAGAATCATTCCCAAGCGCCGTAGAGGTTAAGGAGGATCTGCCTGTTGGGGCTCGGATCGTCCATTTGAGCGCTTCCGACTCTGACAGTGGTTTCAATGGGAAACTGGTTTATGTCATATCTGGAGGTGACACAGAAAGTCGGTTTGTAGTTGACATGAATGATGGTTGGCTTAAGGTGTATGCGCCGCTTGACAGAGAGACATCTGATCATTACACGCTAAACATTAGTGTGTACGACCTTGGAATACCTCAGAAGTCGTCATCGCGCCTGCTTGACGTCAAGGTTACAGATGCTAATGATAATAGCCCACAGTTTCTACAAGACTCATATTCAGTGGAAATAAGTGAGAACACGGCTGTAGGGACTGAAATCATTCAGCTTGAAGCCAAAGATAGAGACCTGGGAGATAATGGCGTTGTCAGGTATTCTATATTGGCAGACACTGATCAGTTTACTATTGATGAGGAGACTGGAGTGGTTAGGGTCAAAAAGCCATTAGATCGCGAGGTTCAGCCTGAGTTGGTGCTCAGGATAGCAGCCCGTGACCAGGCTAGTCTTGAACCTCAGCTGGTATCGACTGTGTCACTTAAAATCACACTTGAAGATGTGAATGACAATCCTCCAAAATTTATACCTCCCAATTATCGGGTAAAAGTCCGCGAGGATCTACCTATTGGTACTGTTATTATGTGGTTGGAAGCCCATGATCCTGATGTAGGAACCTCGAGCCAGGTACGCTACAGCCTTGTCGACAGTGGTGATGGGAAATTTGAAGTGGACAAACTCAGTGGTGCGGTTCGAATCGTACAGAATCTGGATTATGAGAAAAAACAAGTTTACAATCTTGTAGCCAGGGCCAAGGACAAAGGCAAACCGATTTCTTTATCCTCGACCTGTCATGTTGAGGTGGAGGTGGTGGATGTGAATGAGAATTTACATCGACCGTGGTTCCCGTCATTTGTGGATAAGGGATTTATCAAAGAGGACGTGCCGATCGGAACATCGGTCATGAAAGTAACGGCTCAGGACGAGGACAAAGGAAGAGATGGGGAGATTCGCTACTCTATTCGGGATGGATCTGGACTGGGGATCTTTGCCATCGATGAAGAAACTGGTGAGTTGTTTTGTTTTTTCCTCATGGCTGCTCATGCTGAGATTGGATGTGAAATGTTTGTGAGTGGTTTGTTATTCATAAATATTTCATGAAGGAGATTGCTGTTGCATGAATCTGACCAGTGACACAGGCAAACGTTGGTATTGCAAAGCAAGAGTAGGGTTTAATTTCAGAAATCAGGTGCATATGCAGTTGTGCTGGCGTTGGGACTATGTTGAGTCTCAATTTTTGGTTTTCTAGCATAAGGAGGAAGAATTGATGGCAGGAACAGATGGAGCAGCTGTCTTTCAGACCTGTCGTAAACATTCCAAACTAGTTGCTGAGCACTTCCCCCACATCGCTGCCAATCCACCATCCACCAACACTCTCAACCTCCTGCATTTTTCTTCTTTTCTTATTTTCCTTCTGTATTATAAGCAGCTTTAATCTGGTTTGGGTATCTGAGCCAGTAGCTTATTTAAGATCACTGGTCTACCCCATTAATATTCAATAAAGGAATCCATTGCTGTTTGAACCAAAGCAAATTTCTGTTGCAAAAGTCAAAACCTGACCTCATTAACACCACACAAAGAATGTATTTATACCTCACTCAGCTGGTCACTGTGAGCACCTGTGCCAAAAAGCTTAAAAATAAGCTGTCTGGAATTCTAACGGTTGCTTGGCATACCACATCTATGTAGTGCTTCACTCACTTTTTTTTTTAATATGTACAGACTTTCTCATTTATACTTTTAATGTGCACTTATGCCTTTTTTTCTTTCTGAAAATGTGTTCCTGTTCTGCGGAATACATAATTAATGTACAAATGGGTCTGTGAAATTATCATAAATAAAACATTAGAGTTTTCTACATGTACTGTGCAATGTCCTTTTAAAAAGTTCTTCTGAAAAACTCTGTAAACTGTATTAAGCTTTCATTTAGATGAAGGTGGTGCAGGGCACTTCATTAAGGAGGGTAAATTAGACGTGGCTGTTAGGGATCCCTGTAGGGAAATCTCACTTTCAGCAGTGGTAAATTTAGCATGACAGGATGCGCTGCTGCTTCTTTCCCTACAGCACCATCTGCCAGTCATTGTTCCTGCCCAGTATCATGGAGATTGTTTTGCCTTGTTCAATAAGGGGTTATTGATCATTTGTACTGTTTGAGTCGCCAACACATGGGAAGAATAAAGAAGCTCACAGAAAATGCTGGACCCGAAGTAGGGCTGGGCAATGTGACCATACATCATCAATATTGTAGATAAATTCTGTCACGATATGCTTTCCTGAGATATCATTGATACCATCTAATATGTCTGTCCATCAAGACATATGAGGGCGGTGTAGCACATGCAGCGTAACGCACCTGCATTATCCACCCTCTTCCGTATACATGAGCTCACAGACACCTACGATTGCCTAGTGCTGTGACTGACAGCGGAGAGAGAGTACCCAGAGAGCATGGCCAATTTTGCCCTCTTGGCTCCCAGGAATTAAACTTCTGATCTCCCGACGATAAGGCAACCCTTTTCTTTTGTACCCCTAGCGTGAAGTCAAATATTGTTTAGCTTGACTTGACAGTATCTTTCTGCCAGATATTCCATCTCCAACTCGTATAGTGACTTTTTGTGCCCTCATCCATTAAATGCTAAGTGGTGCGAAATAATTGCTTGGACTTAGCGGGCTGCCCACTGACAGATCTCAGCTTGATATATTTAGCCAGCCGTGACACCTGAGGAGTAGTCTCATTGGCACCGCCTTTTAACCCGAAACGTCGCAGGTCACCACCTACCTGACCTGGGCTTCTGCCCTCCATGACCTCAGTAATCTATAAGTGCCAGCAGGGTTGGAATTGTCTTGCACTAAGGTCCATTGTTGGGGATCACGACTAGGGCTGGTGGCAAAGTAAATATGCATGAGCTAAGAACAGCTCCCTGTGGGACGCAGATTAGACGTGGGGAAGAAAGAACGGAAAGGAAGTTGCAACAAATGGGCTTGAGATT
Organism: Pangasius djambal; assembly: GCA_022985145.1. Lineage (NCBI taxonomy): Eukaryota > Metazoa > Chordata > Actinopteri > Siluriformes > Pangasiidae > Pangasius > Pangasius djambal. The sequence goes on along the minus strand of CM041002.1, from coordinate 13,101,150 downwards.
ATATCAGTCTGAGCTGCTTCTGCTTTGGTATTTTGATTGTGTGTGTAGATAATTAATTAATGAATTATCTTATTCAGGAGCGGATGTTTATGGTACACTGATGATGTAATATAGTATAGTATAAGAATATATTTTAAGAGATGTTGCACACTTAGATGAAGTGTGAAAGCCATTCGCTTCCACCCTTAGCAGGGCACTTATTATCGTTGATATTGTGAAGTTTTCTGTAAGGAGACGTTTATTTAACATTTATGAAATGAGTCTCCAGTGTCAGAACTTTGTAACGGTCAAAGCTGAAGCTGTAACTTTAAGTTTTCTGACATCTTCAGGACGCTTTGTGCTGCTAAAACATAAGTGAGAACAGTAGCCAACTTGTTTTGCAGACATTCCACAACATTAGCTGGTGTCATGAGTCACATGACATTCTGCACAATGCTGTTTGGTTAATGTACGCTTTAAAATCTGATGGAATCAGACCATTAGTTGCTTAAAATGAAATCAGTCATTAACAAACTGGGCCACTTTTTTTTTTTAGCAGAATGGCACGATTTCCTCTGGTCTTGACCCATCTGGGATTGGTTAAATGTACTGCACCTTTTGGGCTCTGCGGCTTTTCCGCCTCCCTGCTTTATTTGCATGCTTGCGTCTCCCATCCAAGGGTGGGGGTATTTTTTTGGGGGAGTGGGAGGGCTTGCCGAAGAGGAATTTGCTTGGAAGGTACTCGCCACACAGTTTCCTATTTCCTCTCTAGCCTAGCGTCTTGTTAATGCTAGCTTCACATCTGTGGCGCGTTCCTGCTTTCTTCCCTCAGGGATGTGTGGCTTTTATATTTAGTCTGGCCATGCATGTATTTTAGAATTAAAAAAAAGAAAGAAAAACCTTGCCTTTTTCCAAACCACGCAGGAGCTCGGGCGCGTTTTTCGAGGTTTCCTGCATCAGGAAGAGCTTGATATTTTGTCCCAGTAGACCTGAGATAACTTTAGCCAGGCTACAAAACCCAAAATTGTTACTCCCAGATTGCGTCTGGCTCTTTTTATTTTTATTTTCGTCCTCACAAATGCTGCTGGCTGTAGGCGTTGGGAGATTTGCTGAGTTCCTGAGTGTGCTCGCGAGTCTCCAGCAGTGATGTTTACCGTCGCCAGATTGCACAAACATGTCGAGCCTCAGTGAGATCTCTCCATGTGAACCAGGCTAATTTCAGCCCTGCTCAATGCATATGTGTGAGTGTGAGTTAAAGAATTGATTTTGTATGCATGTCACTTCCTGAGTAAGTGAGTAAATAGAGGCCGCACACACTCACACAGGATTGAGGTTTCGCCACAAACCCGATTGATGTTGCCAGAGAAGTGCAATGAATCTGGTCTAAATGTCCTTGTGGCAAAGGAACAAGTCAAGACTCCAAGGCACATGTCGCAAATCACAGCAGAGGCAGAGAGACTTGGTTTACAAAAGCCCAATGGCTAAACCGCACTGCCGTGTCTGGAATCTGCAATATAAACTGTGCTAAGGCAAATCTGCAATACAAACTGAGCTAAGGCAAAGCAAACCTGAGTGCCATGTGCCTCGATGCTGTTCACACCGAAGGGATACGACGTCAGATCTGATCAATCTCACCTTTATTGCCTACATCTCACATACGGGTTTGCCTAGATTGCCATTCACTGTCCACCTGTTCTTTATCATGCTAATCATGCAAATTAGCCAATTCTCCCGGTTTTTGCACTGATTTGCACACCCTTTAATATCATATGGCTCAAAGAGATATAGATGGAATTTGATTTTCTGAGTAAATGACGAAGCAGCTTGTCTGTTGTTCAGGATTTGAGAAAAAAGAATATGTTACATGTTAAATACGAAACATGAATAAGAAACATGCCCACGGTGGTGCCTGACATAGTGTTTAATTTAGTTATGTAAAAGATCTCGTTTTCTCTTCACCTTTGAACATTAGATAATACAATAAAACTTCTTACTCGATTTTGTAATCTTTTTCGGGGCAAATTAATGTGTTTTTACTAACTTTGACGAAGGAGACAATCTAGCAAAGGCAATTAAAATCATCGAGATGGTGTTGTGCCCTGACTTTTACAGTTATGTTTGCGTTTATTTAATGTTGTTTGGGAATCTGGAGCTAATTGCTTTGACATATTCCTTATTAGTCCGTTGTAGCTACGTACAGTATGTTAGGATGTCTGCATGTGCTAAAGGAACAGCAAATATATCCTATTTGGACTATACACAGGAAAATGGCTTACAACCGTTAATATGTTCCGAAATTTCATACTAATCATCTGCAAATCTCCAAATTGTGAGAATTTTTTTCTTGTTTCTATGTAAAATCCATATCTATGCCTAAAATCTCATCATAAGGACTCTAATTGTAGCTCGGCTTCCTCGTATTGTGGTGTTGGAGGTATGAGGTTACCCGCTGTGTTTCATAATGAGAGAAAACATTCAACGCCAGGCAACTCTTCATTTAAAAGCGCAATTATGCAAAAAGGTCAATTTTCTCAATTCATTACTGCTGCATTAACAAAAAACAAAAGGCGACCCTCGGAACCGGAGGTCGTGCCGTTTCTCGGTCTATTAAATGTGTTTTTCTGTTTCATCTGACCCCCGCCTGCCCCTCTGTGCTTGACGAAAGCGTGCAGACCTGATAATGGGTCTGATTTGTATTTGTCCGAGAGTCTTCGGGTTGTTGTTTTGCTCTTCTCTGCTGTGTAATGAAGTAAGTGGAAGGGTTAGGGAGCAAATAAAAGCCTCCTGAAGGGGACAAGCCACTTTTCAAATCAGAAAGAGCGAAACGGCACGTGGTCAGGCCGAGTCGTTAATCGAGTCTCTTCTGCTTTCTGTTTGTGGGTTTTAACACGGCATGCCCTTTTGCAGAGCGGGTAATGTATGCACTGCCCTTTCTCTGGCTCTGTGAAGGGGCCACCAATAGCTGGGCATGTTG
>CM041002.1:13049739-13098097 GCA_022985145.1 Pangasius djambal | reverse complement strand
CCCCCCCCCCCCCCCCCAGGGGTCACATGACCTCGACTCCACACAGTCTATGCTTGGGCCACGTTGCCGAGGCGACGGTGCTCAGGAATGCGAAGGGAGCCGGAGATGATTGCAGGGTGCTAACGTTGGGAGTGCTTATTTTAGTACCCGCGTAGGTGCTTCGCTCAGGTTATGCTAATGAGCCTTAACAAGGGCTAATTGATTTGAAGTGCCCAAGTTTGTGAGCTCAAAAAAAAAAAAAAGAAATGAAAAAAGTGTGGAAAAATGGAGTGGAAAGTTTTTCCCGAAAAGATCCAACCATAAAGTTAATGGTTTTGTTGTGCCTGAAAAGAAATCCTGTGAGTTTAGATGCCGTTTATTATCCGAGCATATTTTCTACTAATAGGACCCACTAGCTCTTAAACTGATACCCACAATCCCTCTGTACTCTTTAGGCCACGGTTCAGTGCTTGGCAATGAAAATCCCCATTATGGCAGATGGCACCCTGCCGCCGGAGCTTATTCGCCCCTTTGATGTCACGCTCTCCAGATCGTAACGAGAATCGAACGTGAAGGGAGCGATGGCAGAAATAAACATGGCAAGCTCCCCAAACACAAGAAAAACTGTGATTCATCTCTTCGCAAAGCGTGTGTGACTGCACGTCAAAGTTAACAGGCACGCCAGCATGGCATGATCAGGGACCAATCGAATCAAATCAGAGCTATCGCCTTAATGTCAAATCAATCAGAAATGAAGAAAAATGCTGTGTATATTTCACTCCTTGAACTTTTCATAACTATCTGATTCTAGTGCACCTTGATGGTCAGTGTTGAAGCTTGTCTTGCCTGTATGTCTTGGCATGTTCAGAATGTTCTTCCCTATTTAGCTGTGACTTAATTTGGTTTGTCACGGCCAGTCACAACACTGCTGGGTGAGATTCGGTGCAGCTGGCCTGCAGACGACGGCTAAGTGCACAGTCGTACCGTTTGTAGTAATGCCGTATAAAGATGTAATTAGGAGCAGAGTCAACAGTTCCACATCTGGCTTTTGAACCGAGCAGCTTTCCTATTCCCCTTGTTTTATTGGCAAGCCACCCTTCCACCCCTGCCACAATTTAAAAACGCCTTTGATCCCTTCCTCACAGAAATACTCTGAGGAGTGCCGGCTTATAAATAGAAAAGAGAGAGCGAAAGGGAAAAAAAAGCAGTAGGGCTTTCAAAATGTCAACCTAGCACCCCTTTGAAAAACGTTCTGTCACTCCACCATCTTATCACCCTTACCACAAGAACAGAGAACGAGGCACTTTAGCATGAACTATCACACTAATACTAGCGGTAATACCTAGTAGCGAGGGCTGAGCGTCACCGGGCAGCTATTTCATGCCTCATAAAAATGTTGTGATAGCAGAAGACAAGCGGTTGTTATCGGAGGACAGGGTCCAGAGCTTGGATTGGATTCTAGCCCTTAAATAGTCGTGTCGATACTGAAAAGGTCTGGCTCTCGTTAGCACGCCAGTTCTAAGGCCTCTGCAATAACATGAGCCTTGCTTGGACAATGAGCTCTGTCTGGGCAAGTCCCAATAGGACCTCTCAACTGGAAGTAACAAGCTAAAGTCGGCGGAAGAAACAGCAGGGGGGATAAAAAGACAGTGTCCCACCAGGCATGTTCTAATTGCATCACTCCCCTTCATTCATTGAGGAACTTCCTCCTTCTACACCCACACTTGTTTCTTGCTCCTACGCTTCAGGTCGACATACTTTCATCTTTTTTTTTCTTGTTTAACTTTAATAAGTCTCCCAAATCCTCATGACTCTGTGTGTATTTTCTTTCCAAGCTTCCTGTACAAGTGCTCAGTTTACGGCCTACACTAATGCTTGTTGGTTTGCTAAAGCCTTTGTTTTTTTGCTTAATGGAAGTTGAGGGTTATTTTTTACCTTCCTCCCAACCTCCTATTTTCAGATGATGAGATTAACGAGATATGTAGAGCGAGACGCGTTGCTCTGCTTTGTTAAGCCAGTGAAATTATTCCTTTCCTCCGTTTCTCTCCCCCCATCCCCTCTGTTATTTTCCCATGTGGCCAGCTGTTGCTGCCACTGCTAGCACTTAGCGGCCACGGCTGTATACAGAAGGCACAGCCAAGCGTGAAGCGGAAACGGGGTGGTCGACTCCACTCCAGAGGTTTGCTGCCCTATAATCACTTGCGCAGGATGTTCAGGAAGATAAGATTGTATGAAGCACATATTTGTTAAAGTCATCAGCTATTGGAGTTGATAAACATTTCCTCAATCCACACTCGAGAGCTGATAACCTTGGCAGTACCACATGGGAGTTTTTTTTTCTTTTTTCTCAGAGCCAAATCTGGTTGAAGAAACATCCCTATGCTACACGAGCATTCGTCCTAATAACGGTTATCTATAAATCCTTATTGTATGTGCACGCAAGACACATCTATTTTTCCCTCTGATAAGTCACGCTGCTGACAGTCGCCCTATTTTTCAAAGCATTCCTAGGGATTTTATGTGGGTATAAAACAAAATCAGTGGCAGTGCAATCTCGGAGGCCTGTGCAGATACTCCAGAAAGCCTTTCCTGGCTAAGTCAAATACTGCTAAATGTTTTACACCATTAATCATGAAACGAGACGACATACTTTTTTATAGACGGTGCAAAACTCTGGGAATGGAGGCAGGGAAATGATTTAAATTTAAGAGATAGAGGGAGAGGGGTACTGCGGCAAGATGAAGCTCGGGTTGGGTTACCCTTCATGATCTTTCTGCTCGGGCAGAGGAATTTGAGCTATTCCTGTGGTGTAGGGAATGACTGAGGTGCACAGAGAGAAGGAAAATGATGGGAAAATCTGTTGCAACCTCGTGACCCCGAGGCCTGAGAACCTTCCGGAATGCAGGAAAGATGAGCTGGGAATTAACCAAGGGAGTTCAAAGCCAAAGGTCCGACTTCTAACATGCAAGCCAGGGAAAAACACACATAATCCGCATTAACTTCACATCTGTGGTACTTCTGCGCCGTTGTCTGTTGTGTCTTTACTTTATCCCTGACTTCATTGCTTCATATGAGAATATAGTAACTGGAGGTACCATCCAGGACTAGCTGACATGGGGATGGATGACTTTGAGGAGCGGTTTTAGCTGGAACTGGAGTTGCCTTGCAGGCTTAAAGTTATCACTGCTTATTACACGTTGTACCCTGCCAGAAAAAGGGATGATATTGCATGGGATTTCACTATAACTCCTTACTATATGAAAACGAGAGCAAGAGGATAAACAGGATTCTGCATACCGTAATCCCCTTTTGACAACCCTGCTAATCTTTTTTGGCTTCCTAATTTAGCAAGAGTGCCAGCTTTTTTGTGCATAGGCAATGTGATTCTCTGCAGCTGATGCTGCAGTAGAACTTTCTACAGCTTTGATTTCATTTTTGCCCTTGCACCATATGTTACATCCGAGCAGAAAGCGAGGGCTGCGTCTCCCGCTGGGGCGTAAAATCGAGCTTCCGAAGGATCTTCCTTGTCCACTTTGCATTCCCACATTCCTGTCCACACTTGGCCCCGGATGTTCACATCTTTTCCTCAGCCGTGCTGAAGCTAGAGCAGCCATTTGGAAACTTTCGGTTGGTGTGTGACTTTGTGTGAGTGTGTGCGTCCACAGCCTGCTCAGCTATTGTGAAAGTGCCACGAAGGCGCCAATCAGGGAACTAATTAAAGTGGACAGACTCTTTATCTCGCACACACACATGAAAACTTACTGTCAAACAGTCTCTCGCACACACACACACACCCACTTGCGAGGTCGGCCGGGTCGAAACCGGTGCAAGCGGCTTCTCTCATTGTTCAGTCAGAAGCTCAGGCGGCTGTGAAAAGTCTTTCCCCAGGGCGAAAAAATGGACAGACAAAAGAGTGACATAGAGAGAGAAGACAGAGAAAAAAAATAGAGAGAGAGAAAGAGAGAGAGACTGGTTGGATTTCTCTGTCATCGTTTTCTGCACCCTAGGGGCAAATTTCATAACTTCCTTCACAGCTTTTCATTAAAAGGAGTGGCTCAGAATCAACCTGGATTCTGCTCCAAGGGGAAAAAAAAACATCTAAATGAATCATGTAACACTACAATCATATCAGTCCTAAGGTTTTTGTTTTATAATGCGGTTCTGTATTTCTTAGTCACTGGCTTTACATCTGGAATTTTCCTTTTTTTTTTTTTTTTTTTGCAGCTAAGGGATTAAAATGTATATTCTACATTCAGCAGGGGTGTGAAAGAAAGAAAGAAAGAAAACAGTGCTTTCTCCAGAAATAGGGATTATCAGCAACAATTAAGCCCAAAAACTGAAGAGCGGCCAAAGTCTCATCAGAACAATGAGCAGATTTAAGGAGATTAGGAGCAAACATCCACCTCATTCTCCAAGTCCCATGTCATGAGCGGCCTAGTTCATATCCTTGCACTTGTTTTATTTATAAAGATAGGATGCCATAAATGCTGGTGATGTATTTTTTCCTTTTAATAGCTACATGCAGAAGTGCAATGCTACTCTGCTGAAGAATTTGTCATAATAATAAGCTACCTGCAGCTGCACCAACATTGCTAACAAGAAAATGTTGGAGAAAAAAATGAATTTTACCACAAAAACTGCTAGCGTATATAGAGGACAGGATGCCTCCATGCTAATAGTACAGATTTTTAAAAAAGCACAAATGCTAAACAGCTTCAACAAAACCCTGTGGCTAAACCTTATATGTTCACACCTGTGATATTAGCAAGAGTTTACTCAAACTACTGATTTTAACTGCTAGCAAATGGTGTTAGCTAGCTAGCGAAGCACTTTTTAGGCACAACAAAGCGTATTCGCTTGATCATTGGCCAAACATAATGAGTATAATCCTAAGAATTAAAAAATATGTCAAATTATTGGGAACTTGGGTTCAACCCTCACATTAAACTAGCTTTATTTTTGTGTGTGTATATAAAAATCATTCAAATAGCTTTAAAACTCCAAAGAATAGTAATTTATGCTAGTATTCCTGTGTACTTATTGAGCTTAAAGCGCCTCACACACGAGTAGATACTGAGCCGCGGGCTTAAAGAGCTCTTGAGAAAGTCAGACTTTCCGAGCGGGAATTAACGGAGGGTTATTCAAATCATTTTTTCCTACTTGGAGGTCGGAAACTTCCCACACATACGTATTAACCTTCACATGAATGCTAGCTGGCTAGTTACTCTAGCTAGAAAGCAAGCTAGCCTGAACAGATTTCCTTGTTGTAAAACGTTTCTTTGTTGAAACAAAAAAACTGATATTTTTTTATTCTGTCAGTTTGCTACCTACTGAAAATTAGCATGCGAGGGTTGTGTAACGGTGGCTAGTTAATAATAGATAAATGTAGAGGAAAATAAAGAAGCGAATTTTGTAATATAGCAGCAACCCACGTTTTTGTGTCTCAGACACACGTAGTTTTGCAGTTTGTCTGCGTATGAAGTCATCTGTGCTGAGGGCAAGGCTCTTTTGAGTCAGAGGGACAGGTCTCTTGAGAGTGTGTCTCGGTATATGTGTGTGTGTGTGTGTGTGTGTGTGTGTGTGTGTGTGTGTGTGTGTGCGCTATCTAGCTGAGCGCTCATGCATGGGGACGGCGGTTGGCAAAGACTGACTCGTTTTCTCACTCTCTCTCTCTGCCTTCTGCTAGTTTTTGTCCTCTCACACTCGATTTTTTTTTCTCTGCCACACATTCCTCTTTGCCCTTTCCCTATCGCATGCTGGCTTTCTCATTTATTCCTTTGATACTTCTCACTCACTCTTTCCCTCTCTTTCTCCCACACACACACACACACACACACACACACACACACACTCCAGAGTGCTCTGTCGAGTCCCACGCTTGCTTCTTGAGCTCATTGCCATTCCCATCAGTGAAGCGTCAGACACTGAGGACTCAATAACACGGAGCATATTGTAGCCAGCTTTTCCTCCTCTCCTCCTCCTGCTTCGAATATAATTATCGCCTCAAGCTAACCTGTCTTTTTTTTTTTTTTTTTTTCTTTTCTCACCCCTCCCGAAATGAAATCAGGGAGCAGGTCATCGAGTTACGGAACTGGGGAGTGGGAGGATTGTTCCGGAAACAAAGAACACGGTGTCATTGCTCCCAAATGCACGATATGCAGGAGCCCCGTGATATATACCTTGTCTACGTTATCCAGGTCAAAGGTCAAAGCGTAACTGTGCCACACGGTTGAAAGGAACACAAGGAACTCCTGAATCTCAGCTTTCAGTTCTAGGACACCTTTTTAATACGAACCGTCCTGCACTCCTATTGGTCTAAAATCCAAACCGTTATGTAATCAGAGGTTTGAAATGCAAGACGTAACAATAATACCAGCTGTACCTTTGAGGTCAGTTGCACCAACGAAGGCTGATGAAAAGGTTGTCGCTAAGTGGCACCTGAAACGTCTACAACTAGATTACTCTAGAATTTGACGGTTTATGATATGTTAGCGCAACGCCATTTTCACCCCGACTTACAGCCAGGTGTAAAACCAGTCCCTGGTTTCGAGAACATATTTTACTATTGAGAGTCAAATCATGCAGAATATAAACAACAACAACAACAACAACAACAACAAATGTAGAAGAGATACTTACCTCATTTTTAAAAAAAATTATCTTGTGTTTCTAGCTGCCCAAAGGAAGCATTGTTAGCATTAGCATGAGGATTTCACTGTCCTTCTCTTTTATTTATTTTGTTTTCTTCATACTTTTTTATAATGGTAACAGTATATATATTTTTAAATAACAGGATTGCTTTTTTTTTTCTAATGCTGTTACTTTTTATGTCACGGTATTACCTTTAATTTAACGGTATTACTTTTTTTCTAACTGCGTTACTGTTTCTAGTGGTTACTTTTTTTTTTTATTATTTATTACTTCTTATTGTATTATTGGGCAAATCATTTCAGCTGCAAGCAGAACTGGGCAATAAAACAATATATGGTGATAAATCCAATATTTTTTCCTGAGATATCACCAGTAGCCTTAATATTTTTAGAACGCTGTAAGTTCACTGGAATATGATAGTTGATTTTTTTTTAATTTGGACTTACCACTTTGTGGGCACATTGTTAGCAAAGTCATATATTGTGATACGTGTGATATGTGAAATATCTTGCGGTAGCATGATACGATGTTTTTGCCCCCTTGCCACCCCCGCTGTATTTAGTTTCTGAACCGCAGCTGATTTTGTGGTGGAAACACTTGGACAGTTTGAGAAGCAGCGTCAGGGCTATCAGTTTAATTTCCGGCTCTGAAACGAATCCAGAGCATTCTGCATTGCTGATACATCGCTGTGTCAAAGGAAGTGTATCGCCAGCGTACACTTTGACCAGGGAGCGCCTCTTTATGGCGTTTTTTCGCTCAATAGCGCACACACACACACACACACACTGCTTTATGAGAGTTTATAAGCGATAGCGAGGTGGACGTTTATCCTGGATAACAATAATATAATTAACTTTTAGGATTGCTCTAGGTAACGTGAAACCGCAGTCCTCTCAGGCCGCTTTGAATGGACGAGAACAAAGACGATTCAAAGTTCACCCCACTCCCTTCTCTCTCTCTCTCTCTCTCTCTCTCTCTCTCTCTGTTGATTGCCATTTACTCTTGGCCACTCGCTCCACCCCTTCTCGTTCCTGGATTGCTGTGAATAGGTGCCTTGTTGACACAGCTGAGAGCCAAATGGCCTCCGACGGCTCTGGTGAATCTTTAACCCTTACGTTATCTCGGAGTCATGATGACCCATTTTAAACGGAACAATACTAAAACTGATTTATTTCAACATAAAAATCAATATTCATATTATGAAGATGGCATTCGGGTATTTTTTTTATCTTGAAAGTAATGCTGTTTGTTTTTCGCTGTTGTTGTTGTTGTAATTTTTGAGGTGCTATCCTTTACTATAAAGGCAACTCTCTGTTTCGGGGTTCTAGGTTTAACCTTTAAGGACAAATGAAATATAGTTTGCTAGATAGAACGTTTCTTTTTGTTTAAAAGTGTCGTGAATAGTAACCACCCGTGTTATACGGCATATTACTGAGTTTCCACAGGATGTTGCTCTGTAGAGGTGACGCTAAGGACACACGTGGATGGGGGTGGATGCTTGTTTTCAAGTCAAACGTAAAAAAAAACGCTTAAAAAAACAAAAAAAACGACCATTTGGTTTGGGGCTGATGTCACCACCAGCTGATGTTAGGATGTTTATGGGTTTATGGCGAGCTGTTCATGTTTGTCTTGGGGATCTAGTGATCTGCTGTAAACGGTTAAGAATGAGTTGTAAGTAGTTTGGCCAAAAAACTTTACGGGATGTGTTTGGTATCTGAAGTGTGTTTATTTCGATTTATTCCAGAGTGAGTAAGAGAACCTCCCAGGCTACCAGTTGAGCAAAATGCAAATCAAGTGTAAATCATTGTGTTTTATCGATTTGATTTGATTGAGGATGAGCGTCGTTTTCATGAAACTTCTGTTGAAGTTGGAATTTCTTTCTATATTGAATCATAAATAATTAGCTGTGGCAGTTCCACAAAAAATACGCGCCCCTATTAAGAAATCTTAATGCTATAAATATGCGAATTGTAAACATCTTAAGCCCTGGGAAACCAACGTTGCATGTGCTCTTCATTTGCATATCGAAAAATGATTGGTTCTTATATTTTATGATGCAATAACACGTATCTGTCATGTTCTGCACTTGTATTTTAAACCTCCGGTTATTTTTAATGAATGAAAAGGGCAGTTTGAGTTCTTTGCACACTTGAATTTATTTCCCAGAAATACCTATCTATCTATCTATCTATCTATCTATCTATCTATCTATCTATCTATCTAAGTTGTAAAGTTTTTGAGTTTAAGTGTGAGTGTTGTGACTGAATGAGTGAATAACTAAAAAGTAATAACTGTTATTATTGCTTTATATGCGTTGATCTCAAGAACCCGAATGAATGAAACCTCGTCTAATCCGATAACCCTCTCTCTGACCCAGGTCTGATCCGCACTCTGGAGCTGCTGGACCGTGAGTCGGTGCCACACTACTGGTTGACGGTGTACGCCAGCGACGGCGGCGTGGTGCCGCTCTCCTCCTTCGTGGAGATCTACATCGAGGTGCAGGATGTGAACGACAACGCGCCTCACACCTCCGAGCCTGTGTACTACCCATCCGTCATGGAGAACTCACCCAAAGACGTCTCGGTCATTCAGATCGACGCTTTCGACCCCGACACTCGCTCCAGTGACAAACTGAGCTACAAGATCAGCAGCGGGAACCCGCAGGGCTTCTTCAGCATCGACGCCAAGACCGGTGAGTGCGAAACTGACGTTTTAACAATATCAGGTGTAAACCTAAACCCTTTTTCACTGACAAAAGCTAAATGGCGTCTAAATAATAATTCACACTTCTTCTCAAAATATATGAGGAAATGGAATGACATTTTACTCAATGAATAAAAACATGAAATGTGGACTGAAGTAAAAGTTTTTACCCCTCACATATGAACATTCAGGAAGTTCAGTTTTAATAACTACATTTCATTTGTCAGCTAAATCTTCAACCAAATGACTAAAATGCAACTCTAAATCCAAATGAGCCGTTAAACTAAACACTGTATTGCAGGGGAAGTAAATACCCGTTTACAGCACAGATCACACAAAAAAACACAAAAAGCTTTATTCTAATTAACTAAAAATATGAAAATATGCCTTTTGTTTATGCGTAAGTTTACACCTAGGCTAGTTAGCTGGATTATGATGAAGAGGAAATGTAATTGTTTGGATGGTCAGAGTATATTTGGAATATTTGTTAAAAAATTCTGTTTAAATCAACAAAATATATTTTAAACAAACGTGATAAACCTGTTCTAGTTAGAAATCACACTGTAGCATAACCAGTTTAGCTAATACAAATCTGCCGAAAACATGAATCGAGACAAACTGTTTGAATGAAATATGTGACAACAGTTACGCAACCTGATGTTCACATAGGTTTCGTTTTCGTTTAAAGAATTCTCACGTGGCTAAACTGAGGATCGTAATCTTGAAAAATAAACGGCAGTGATCGATGCCACCATACTGTTTCACTTGAAAAAATCGTCCCTACTTCGCTGTTCCACTTAAAGGTAGGGCGCCTATGTAGGCAGCATTCTGGCCCCGGGGGTTAAAGCCTAAGGACAGTGGTGTTCGGAGACTCCCTTTTTGAAGAGAAGGTGAAGGCATTAAAGTTTTAAAAACACAGAGGACAGAAACGTAGCTCAGACCTTTGCGCACTCGGGTTAAAATGCCATCCAGGTAATAAATAATAATCATACTGTAAAATTGTCATGATTTGAAACGTTGTGATATATTATCACTGAAAAGAACTGTGTGTGCCTTTTAACAGCCTATTCAGGCCTATTGGTTAGTCTAATTACCTTTATTTATATTAGCAACGTTAGCATTTTGGGGCGCAGCAGCCTTTAATTTAGTGCGTCCAATAATTATTAGCTGCACCGAATATCTCATTTACGCGTATTCCTAAATGTGGGGTTGTGGTGTGTTTTTATGAGCGTGTGTGTGTGTGTGTGTGTGTGTTTTGCTCTCCGGCACGCCTCGCTCTCATCTGGCACAATCTCACATCAGTTCAGCGCGAGCCAGTTTCTATTTGAGCGCTTTTACACAACCCACACTAGCCAGAGAGAGAGAGAGAGAGAGACAGGAAGAGAGAGAGAGAGAGACAGAGACAGAGAGAGAAAGATCACTGTAAATATCTCACTGCTACTACTGTGGCTGTGTCCCAAATCCTAACCTATACATTACAATGGTCACATAAGCACCATTATAAATATCTCACCATCGTTAGTCCACTGTGGTTTTGTCCCAAATCTTAAACTACTATATAGGTTGCATTATGTCCACTGTAAACATCTCAATGTCATCAGTCTACTGTGGCTGTGTCCCAAATCCAATATGTCAGCCACATTAATCCACCACAAACGTCTCAACATCATCAGTCTGTTATGGACGCGTCCCAAACCACACAACATAATCATTATATAGGCTACATAAAGACCATTGTAAACGTCTCACTCTCGTCACTCTGCTGGGGCTGTGTCCCAAACCACAACCTATTCACGACATATAAACTCTACTGTAAATATCTCAGCATCATCAATAAACCATGGCTTTGTCCCAAATCAGAACTTACTCACTACATAGGTCATGTCAACTCTGTAAATCCACTACGGATGTGTCCCAAACCACACAGTCCTTTCACTACATAGGCCACATAACATGAATGTCTCACCATCGTCAGCCAGTGTTAGGCGTAACCACATGCCAGGCGTTGTGTTTGAGCCTCGTGGTGCATTGTGGGTAATTTGTGCCTACATCATTTGTGCATTCTGGGATTTCATGCCTTTTAGCGAGATGTGGAGCTAGCATGCAGACCCTGACCTCGCTAGTTTCCTTTTAAAGTCTTGTTTTTTTTAAAATCTCCATTTAGCATTCTCTCACTCGCTCACTTTCTCGCTCTCTGTCTTTCTCTCTCTCTCACGCTCTCTCTCTTTCTCTCTCTCACTCACTCTCTCATGCTCTCTCACTCCCTCTGTCTCTCTCTCACTCTACACTGTGGGAATTTTTTATATTCTCAATACGGACTTGCTCTGAATATTTAATCCTCGCTGTGAGGACTAAGAGCAGCATCGAAGTGCAAATACGTCTCCTAGTGCATAAGTGTGTATGTGTGCTGGAGAAAGTTTTAGGTAGGAAGAAACCTGAAACTTACCGACCTTTATTCCGGGCTCTCACAGGTCAACCACAGCAGGAGTTAGTCGCTTTTTTACTCTTTTTTTTTTTCTCCTATTCAGGTCAAAAATAAAATGATATGATAACTTATTTTTAAAACTAAACCTGCATATCAACCGGACTGATTTTACAGACATTAGCATATTACGAGTGACCTGCGTCTCTGGGTCAACGGGGCGGAGCTTATGTTAGATTTGATCATCCAGTTGCAGGCTTGATGGTCTTTATGCTAAGCACAACGTCAAGCTAGTCTTTCCGTTTCGTGTGGTTAGCATGAAATACTACTTTTAACAGATATAGCTAGCCTGGTTAACTCTCTAGCTAGCCAGGATTAGGAAACTAGTTTATAAAAACCAATAGCTTAAGTCAGGAACACTATTACACTGTATTTTAGTATATAATTATGATGTTATATTCATTAAGCTAGGGGTCCCTGGAGGACTAGTGGTTAGGCCACAGCGCTCTCACCGCTGCGGGCTGGGTTCGATTCCCGGCCAGCGAACCGACCCCAGCCACTGGAGTTGCGTGCAAAAGTGCACTGTCAGTGCCGGTCCCAAGCCCAGATAAAAATCAGGAAGGGCATCCGGCATTAAAAACTGTGCCAAATCAAATAAACGGACCAATGATCTGCCATAGCGACCCCTAACGGGAGCACCAGAAAGAAGAAGAACAATAACAACATATTCATGAAAGTCAGTATTTCATGCTAATCTTTAAAAAAAAAGATGCTAATGGTGGTCAAGTACGTGATTGGCTGATAACTTAGCTCCAGCCATGTTGACCCCAGCATTGCTAAAGATTTCTAAATAATGAAACAAACTTAAGAATGTAGTTCTTGTCTAGGAGCGTTTTGGATTTGATTTGTTTCCTCCCTGTGAATTTGGTCCACAGTGGTCCTGTGTGGTCCACGCTTTCTCATACACGTGTTTTCAGGCCAAATAAGGGGCTGTGTTCTCTCTCTCTCTCTGTCTCTTTTGGCGCTTCTCCAGGGAAATGAAAAGGGAGAACGAAAAAAAGAGAAGTCGAGTGGGTGTTGGTGTCGTTGAACATTAACTCTGAGAAGGAGAGCAGCAAACATGTGGGTTAATAAAACAACTCTGTGTGTGTGTGTGTGTGTATGGGGGGTGGGTTTGTAAAAGTCATGAGAAAGAGATAAGCGATCTCACGGATTCTTCCCTTCCTGCTATAATTCGTGGTTGGTTAAATGTCGAAGTCGTTTGGCTTAGAGGGGAATTCCTGTCGTATTTATAAATTCCCACGTTTAAATCTCTGACTGAAACTCCGCCTCTTGAAAAGGTGTAGCGCAGATCAGTGGGTGGAAACGACAAAGCTAATGAGTGTTAAAATAAAAGTCTGGCATTCTAAACAGATTCTAACACAGACTCGGATAGCAGACGCCGCTTCCCAGAAAGGTTCACAGAGCCTTCGGTTGAGACTAGAGGTCCACATCAGGTCTGGGATCCGGTGGGCGTGTCATCACGTTACATGCTTACGCTTCACCTCAGGACATGTTTGATTTCAGCACTCCATAGCTAATTCAGCTAAAAAGTAATGAAAGCCTTCGTTTTAGCATTGCGCTAACAGCTGCGTCGTCTCATGCGGCTTTGGGCCTCACACTTGCTAATGTGGTTTCTGACAAAATCTAAAATGTTTTAAAAAAAACCAGCCGCAACTCCATTTTGAAAGTGGTGCGATATGATGTTGTTTTCATAGCGCTAATTTAATTTAATTTTGTAAACGTGGAAACACTGTCCATAAACCTGTTACTTCAGGCACCAAACCAAACATGTCTTTGCTAATCGACTACAGTTGAGCTACATTTTATATAAACTAGCTGAGGTATAAAGCTGTTTGTGTGTGGCGAAGTGTTGGGACGTTTCTAAACACGTCTGAACCCAGCGCTGAATAGACTGAGTGGGCGGTCATTTTAACTACACTGTAACTTTACTCATGATTTTAGTCTCTTTTTTTTTTTTTTTACTTTACTTTCCACCTCTGAGGTAAATATTGATGTTCCTGACAGTTTTCTGTCATTTCCACTGTTCGCCTTTACATTGTAAAGTAAGTCTTAACAGCTACATGCTAGCTAGCTAAATCTCACATGGAATTTCTCACATTTTGGAGTCTTTTATTAATAATTAACCAACACATCTGAGGGAAATGTTGATGTTCCTGACATTTTTGTGTTATTTCCACTCTCACTGAGCGTTTATACTTTCTGTATAAAGACTTAACTACTACATGCTAGCCAGCTAAATCATAATATCACTTATATTGTTTTATTTTTAGTAATTTACCAACACATCTGAGAGAAATGTTGATGTTCCCTGAATTAACCAGCTGGTCTGAGAAGGAAGAGTATCGCTCGCTAACGCTAATCTAATCAATACTCCGATCAATATGAGAACGCTTCGTGACCTCGGCGTGAACTAATTGATTTTCACTTTTACCCTAGATTAGCGAGGTCACGTGAGGTCATGAAATGAAAGAAGACACAAAGCAGCCGTGTCTTGTTTTGTAATTTAATAAACAAAACCAAGAAGAAGCTCCGTCCTTTCCACAGCTTCTTCTCTTTTCCTCTCTGTATTCTAACTTTTTTCCATCTATCCATCGATCTGCGTATTCTGTCCTCCTCAATCCATCTGGCCGTCTAGAGAAGAACCAAGGAGGAATATAGAGCTCTTCACCCAGCCATCTCTCCATCCCTCCATCCATCAATCCATCATCTACCCATCCTCTCCACCTCTTCTCTTCTCTTCTCTTCTCTTCTTCATTCATCCAGACATCATCTCCATAACCTCACACCGTGATCATGTCCGTCAGTCTGCGGACCCGAGTGTGTGTTTTTCTCCCATCTGCTCTGCGCTGAAAGGGTTAAGGCGGTAGAGGCGGAGGCTCGGTAATTACACACCCGCACACGGAGACAGGAGAGCTGGCAGCGCTACAGAGGAACCCGGGGAGAATACACAGAACTCTCACGCAGAAGCAGAATAAAGTCTGGGATTTGGAGCGAGGCCGTGTGTGGGTTTTTATATGTAGCTTGTTTACTTGTTTACTTGTTTACTCCTGCAGTCCAGGTGGTTGCGAAGGCCACAGACGCCTGATCTGAATATTGCAAGGAGGCAGAGCATCCGGCCAAGAATGTGGAGCTCATTTCCTGTCGAAAGTCATTTTACATAAAAACGCAGTAAATTGCAACTCCGTTCTCAGTATCATAAATCTGTGACTTATAATTCAAGACATCGTGTCTGCTTGTCATGTGACATTTCCTGATAATCATTCACACGTTTACTTTGTGCTTTATTTCTCATTTTACATTTCTCGCTTATAAATATATATACAGATTTTTTTTTTTTTTTTATAAAATCAAAGATGGATCGAGGGAAAGGAGGGTAAAAAAACTGACACACACACACTATATATATATTTTTGCCCGCTCCAAAGCGAATGCCAAACACATCCTGTCTCCACTCGTCTACTGGCTCTTGGCTTTCAACCCGACTCCACTTTCAGTGCTGAAAAAATGGAAAGGAAAAAAAGAGGGAGTGAAAAGAGAAAGAGGAGAAAGACAAGAGAAAGGAAAAGAAGGAAAGATATCTGAGCTTAACAACTTCCTGCGGGTCACTTCCTGCCCCTCAGGCAGCTGCGGCAGCACACAAAAGAGTGAGAAAGAGAAAAATAAAGGGATGGGAAGAAAATCTCGCCTGTGGCACACAGACACACACACACACACACACACACACACACACACACAGACACACACACACACACTTATATACTAAAAAGAAAAGAAATAAAAGTACAGAAACAGAGTGAATAAAAGAAGTTGAATAAAAGAGAGTTGAATAAAAGAAAAGATGGAAGGGGGAAGCAAGAAGGACAGTGAAGGAAAAAAAGGAAGAATGTAAGAAAGGGAAAGAAAATAGAAAATAAGAGCAAAAGAAAGAAATGTTAAAAAAAAAAAAAAAAAAAAAAAAAAAAAAAAGGAAAAACAAAAGAAAACAACGAACAAAATCTAGAAAAAACATGCACAATTTGAAAGAAAGAAAGTACAGAAGTAGAGCAAATGAAAGAGAAAGGAAAAGAAGGAAGGGGAAGAAAAAAGTATGGAAAAAAAGAAGAATGTGAAAAATAGAGAAAATAGAAAAATAGAACAAAAGAGAAAAAAACAATAAAAGGACAGAAAAGAAAGCAAAAGAACGAATAAAAATTCTGAGGAAAGACAGACAGAAAGAAAGAAAGATAAAGAATTTTCAAGCATTTCACCACTATTTTCTTCTGTCTTTACTTCTTTCTCTCTCTCCTTCATCCGACATCCTCCCTCCCTCGCTTCTCTCTGTGCTCATTCTCTCTCTCTCTCTCTCTCTCTCTCTCTCTCTTTCCATTCTCTATCCTAAAATGCATGTGGTTTAAAGAAGTGTGAGTGTGTAGGTAGTGAGGAATTCAGGATCTTGGCCCGGATTTTGGTTTCTACGTGTGTGTGTGTGTGTGTGAGAGAGAGAGAGAGAGAGAGAGAGAGAGGGAGAGAAAGAGAGAGAGAGAGAGATTAAATGCTATGCTCAGTTCTGGATCAGACGCTTTAGTACCTGTTCGCTAACAGTAACATAGCTAGCTAACTGACTGAAGCTAAGTAGCAGTTCTCTTGATGCTACTTAGCGAGCTAGCATATCTGAGGTGTGTGAGAGAAAGTAAACAATGCTCTTGAAAACAAATTGTTGTATATACATTAAGCAAATGGCACAGCGCTGTCTTTTATCCTTACGCTAATTGGACGTTCTTTCACTAACCCTGTTTCCCTGCTTGTTATTTTGCTCTTTCTCTCGCTCGCTGTCTTTTGTAATTTCCCCCGAGACGCCTCATCAGTGGGTCGGCGCTACAATTAGAAGCGAGAGCACCGAGCGTGTCGGAGGTTAAACGCATTCTCGTTTAAGCAGAGAGGTGTTTAGCCGTGGGCTGCGCGCTTCCACTGCGAAAGACAAGAAGCCACAGTGCTGTGATACACACACACACACACACACACACGGAAATGTGTAGGCCGATGGAATTTGGTAGCAAGCTAGTCATTTTGAACAGATTTAGCAAACTAAAACAGAATGGACTTGGATGGAACAGCAGTGTGTTAGCCAGGTAGCGGGCGTTAGCCACAGGACAAGAAGCCACAAGACAGCAAGACACACACACATACACACACACACACACACAGCATATAAAAATGTGGACTAATGGTGTTTGTTCACAACCACGTGGCAAAGTTAAAGTTAGCTAGCTGGACTGATTTTGCTAAATGAAAAACCAAAGGAAAGCAGTGTGTTAGCGAGCTAGCAACATTCCCAGAAGAGGTTACTACAAAAGAGATATTTTTAGCTAGCATGTGTTAGCCACAAGTCGAGACAAGATGCTCCACAGCCAGATCTATAAAAATGTGCAGATTTCACAGATTTAGTAAATGTAAGCAACATAACAACATTAGCTGACGTGATCTTTTATCAAGCTTGTCTCTAAAAGAAGCCATATACATAAACACACACTATATGAGGAAACATGTGAGCTGCTAATTACTTTTTTCTAGCAAGTAAGTTGGAACAGATTTAGCAAAGTGAAGGAGTGATATTTTAGTGCGCTAGCAGGTGCTAGCCACAACACGGCTCGATATTCACACACCACATAAGGAAAAGGGTGTTGATTGCTTTTAAACAGCTAGCTCATTTGATTAGCGGATATAGCAAATGAAAACAAAATGAAATTGGCTGGTGACGTGAGAGTTTAGCAAGCTAGCATGTGTTAGCAAAACAATACTGATATTTTAGACAACTAGATGTTTTAATAATGAAAAAAATTAATTTTAGCTAGCTAGCAGTGAAGATGCCAGTGTATTAGTGAGCTAGCATTGTTAGGTTGCTAGTTCCTAGCAGTCTGAAGCTTTCAAACTGCTGAGGGGATGCTAACTGCTAACACAGCACCATCCTGACTGATAATAACCATCTCCTTCTCTTTTTTTCCCTCTCCCAGTCGAGTACATTCGCTCTTTTCTTTCTTCCCTCTACGTCTTTTTTGTTTTTCTTTCCGCTACAGAGAGAAAGCTGTAATTATCTCTGGCCCACACCAGAGGACCGGGCTATTTTTCGGGAGGAAGAAATGGATTGTGGTTCAGAGTTACGGGGCGTCTCTCGAGGCACGGGGTTGTGTGTGTGTGTGTGTGTGTGTGTGTGTTGACCATGGAAAACGAGCCTTCCTAAATATGTCAAGTCCAAAAATGTTCACTGAAGATTAGAGCCCTAAAGCCAAACGCAAATAAGCCTGGTGATTAAAAAAAAAAAAGTTTCAATCCTGTGAATTTGCTAACTTTAAAATCAGTAACCTGTTAAAAAAACAAACAAAAAGAGCTCTTTTTGTTAATAAATAAATAAACAAAGGCACTGCTAATTATTAATAACTAAGTGTTATTAAGGAAGAAACCCAAACTTGGGCTAGTCAGCTAGCTAATGTTAGCTGTTCCCATGTAAAATCACAAGCTAAGTGTTTACGAGGTTTACAAGAACCTGCTCTCTATAAACAGTTTGCTTATTCTTTGGTGTCCATGACTTGAAAGTCAAAATTTGTCGAAGAAATATTTCTCAGTATGGAAAGTGTGTTAGCATTGAATGCTAAATCTAATTCCAGTGTAATTTTAGAGCATTTTCTTAGCAATCCAGCAACACATCCGAGGTAAATGTTGACATTCCGGATGTTTCTGTGTCATTTTCACTGTCGCTGTGTCTTCACGTTGTCCATAAAAGACGCTTAACGACTGTGGCGCAGTTTTTAGCTAGTTTAGGCTTAGCAGCTATACTGACTGGTTGGCTAGCAGTCGTCCTGTCAAAAGCACAAACACACCAAGCTATTTATAATTTTCTGTCTGGTATTCGCCTGATGCTATCACAATATTTTACTTAAAAAAAAAAAAAAAAAAAACAGTTGCCGTGCCAGTTTTGTCCACCATTTTTGGAAGAGAGAGAGAGAGACAGAGAGAGACACAGAGAGAGAGAGAGACAGAGACAGAGAGAGAGAGAGAGAGAGGCTATCTAAGTTATTTTTAATGGTAAGGGGCGGGCTGTGGCTAGGCTATTCCTGGGGTTTGCACTGTGTGTGTGTGTGTAAAAGAGAGAAAGAGAAAGACAGAGAGAGAGAGAGAGAGAGAGAGAGAGAGGCCCGGGTTTTGGGGTTTTCAGAATGTTTTTTCGGCACTAATCAGACAGCGCGGTGGCGCTCGGCCTTCTCCATCCTGCAATTACAGGGAACGCCACGCTATGCATGAGAGAGACGAGCTGGAAAACATCTCTCTCTCTCTGTCTCTCTATCTGTCTGTCTCTCTTTCCGTCTGTCACTCTCTCTGTCTTTCTCTCTGTCTCTATCCCTTTGGGTGCCTATTGCTGTCTCTCTCTTTCTCTCTCTCTCTTTCTCTCTCTTTCTATCTGTCTGTCTCTGTCTGTCTCTCTTGCTGTCTCTCTCCCTTTGTGTCTCCGTTGCTGTCTCTTTCCTTCTCTCTCTGTCTCTCTCTTACTTTCTCTGTCTCTTTTTCTATCTATCCATCTCTCTCTCTTCTCCCTCATTCAATCACACAGAGGCTAAAGCGGTGCTGGCAGAGTCAAACGGGGCTTGAGGAGGTGTTGGCAGAGGCCATGCTAGTAAACTACAGGGTGTTTAGGAGTGTGTGTGTGTGTGTGTGTGTGTGAGGTTCAGGAGGTTATTTTAAGGCGTGGGTGTGTGCTAGCTAGAACATCTTAAGGCGCAGTCCGGATTCAAGGCCTTTCTTGACCTCTGTGTGGCACCGCTCACACGCGCTCGCGGTATTTCACACGTCTGCGTGTTTGCGTGGCCAGAAGTTCAGCAGCCGTGCCGCTCTGTCTGCTTCCCCGTGTGTAGCCGTTAGCTACAGCATCGAAAAAATACAATTACACTACCAAAATTTCATTAAGAAATGGGATTTTTATTTATTTATTTATTTTTTACAAATTTAGCAAAGCTAGATTGAAATGAATTGAAATAAATGTTTGCCAACGTAAGCTAGCGTTCTACTGCTCCATCGAGGTGTTTTTCATTCAGAAATAGCTAAATAGCTAGCTAGCTTGGTTGTTAGCTGCTCTCACACGTGATGTATGAAAGGAGCTGATGTTAGCTGAAGCTAAACACAACAGATGCTACATAGCTAGTAATGATTATCACAGTACGTTAAGAGTTTCGTGCGTTACTGTTTGAATTGTAAAAAAAAAAAAAAAGATTTCAGTTTCACAAGTAGGTAAAACTGACTGAAAACTGATGCTGTTTTGTCAGAATTAATGCTAATGGAGTATTTTTAGGTTGATTAGCTAATTTTGGATAATTTTTTTTTTCCACAGGTCTTGTCACTACCACGTCTCGCAAACTGGACAGAGAGCAGCAGGATGAGCACATCCTCGAGGTAACTCCGCCCCCTTTTTTTAAAATCCGCCAATCAGCTTCTGCTGCCATTTTAACAATCAGTGCTTTCTTTCTTTCTTTCTTTCTTTCTTTCTTTCTTCTCTTGTCTTTTATCTTTTTGCTTTTTTTAATCCCCTTGTTATTTTCCTTATATCTTCATTGTTGTGTTTCCTTTCTTCCTGGCTTTTCTTCTCTTTCTCTTTTCCCTTTCGCCCTTTTCTCTCGCTCTCTGGTCGGTCGTGGTATTTCGCTGGTGACTCGTTCACAGGTTTTACCTCACACACGTGTGTGTAAATTCCCGCTGCGGGGACTGAATGAGGGTTTGTCTGGAGCCACAAAAGAACGAAAGAAGAAACGAGAGAGAGAGAGAAAGAGAGAGAGAGAGAGAGATTCTTTTCCCACCTCCCATACCAAGTTCCCAAAGTGCTTCTGTAAGGGATTCAGATATCAGCCACATGTGTGTGTGTGTGTGTGTGTGTGTGTGTGTGTGTGTGTGTGGGGTTCTTTGTTCTCTCTCGGTGTTCCGGCTCGGGATCAGGCAGGCCAGAACAGGAAGTATCAATCAGCCACCGGCCGCTGTCTAAACTTGTGGATTTTTAATTGAGTTATTTCTCTCTCTCTCTCTCTCTCTCTCTCTTTCTGCCTGACTCTCTCTTTTCCTCGCTCTCTTTCTTCATGTATCTCTCTCTGTATTTCTCTTTCTGTCTGACTCTTTCTCTTTTTCTCTGTCTCTCTCTCTCTGTCCATCTGTCTTTCTTGCTGTCTTTATCTGTGTGTGTGTGTGTGTGTGTGTGTGTGTGTGTGTGTTGTTTTGGCTTGGTGTCACATTCAGTGATGGACTGATATGAGAGAGAGAGAGAAAACCAGAGAACTTAAATCGTTGTTTCTTTCATTCTTTCATTCATTCTTTCTTTCTCTTTCTGTTTTTCTTTTCCTTCCCCATTTCCTCATTTTTTTTTTTTTTGTTAATCTTTCTTTCTCAATCATTCTTCTTAACCTGTATATCTATCTCTCTAATTCATCCTCCCTCTCTATCCATCCTCTCTGGCTTTTTAATTACCTGCTTCTCTACCTCTCTTTCTCTTTATATCTCTCTCTCCGTCTGTCTCTCTCAGTGTATCTCTCCAAGTAATGGAAAAATAGAACAGACTAATGGAACTAATGTCGTACCTCCATAAAGTTACTCCTCTCTCTCTTTCTCTTTCTCTCTCTCTCTCTCTCTCTCTCTCTCTCTCTGTCTCTCCCCCTCTCTCCCCGTCTTTCTCTCCCCTGGTGGTCAGTGTGATTATATCGGTGTGACCTTGCTCAGCGTTTAGTGTTTGGTTAGGGTTTGACATCAGGAAGTCCTTTATTGATGTCCATCCCTCCAGGGTGCGGAAAAGGAGGGGGGGTTAGAGGACGCCTAAAAGCTTATTTAGGACTTTGTGTGTGTGTGTGTGTGTGTGTGTGTGTGTGTGTGTGTGTGTAAAGAGAAGGAAGAACAGCGTGGAAACGGCACTTCTAAATTAAAGCCAGTGAAAAGGGCTGTGAGCTGAAAAGTAATTTAATTCCATGTTTATAAATGTGATTTGATGAATTGTTCATGGATTCTATTTCTACTTCTGCATCATGTTTGGAAACCTCTTTTTTTCTGTTCGCAAGCATGAATCCACGATGACGTTTGGTGTTGCTTTCATTTTTTTTAAATCGCATAAAACGTTCATATCTTCGTCTGTCCAAACAGCACAGCTATCCTCTCGGGCCATGTTTATGTTTAGAACTTGTGGACTTGTGTCCCTGCGTCGCATACCCCATCATTTATTTCGACAAAACATCACAAACGTTGTCTATTTTCGAACAAAATGCTGCAAGAGTCGACTCTTAATGATCAAATGAACTGACTCGCAGAAAAGAGTATTACTATTTCCCCATTACGATTTGCATTTCGTTTGCATGAATTGAAATTTCACTCAGCTTTGTTGCGTCGCTAGCCCCGCCCACTTCACGTCACTGACGGTCTCCTGTTCCCAGAAATCTCCAGCTCTCATAGAAAATGAGCGCGTTCTGGTTCGTTGAGTGAGACCGAATGCTTACAGTGATCACAATATCGTGATTATGTGATCATATCACTCATCCTTAACCTGTGTATTAATTGGTCTAGGTTGATTTTTGTTGCCAGTTTAGCCATAAGAATCAGAAGAAAGGCGCAAGAGCAAGGCGTAGATGATGATTACCAACGTCAAACGACGAAAGAGGCGCTGGTTGCTGTTTTTTTTTTTTAAAAAAGAAATACTTCCTCAAGTGATAATGGGGCAACAATAACAAGTCAATGATGCGTAATTATCAAATTATCAAATTTTCTGGTCTGCTTTTTATGGCCTTTTTTCTGGTTTTAGCGCATAATAATAATTTTCATCCTGACCATCTGGCACATTAATAGTGAAAAATGTGATTAAAAAGGACCCTCCCAAATTAGGAGCTGTCACGCTGTAGCACATTTAGCCAGCAGATGGGAAATTGCTACGACTAAATGAAAAAATAGGGTTTACAAATGCAGTCTGTGAGGTGCCTTAGAAGGAAACATTACAGTATATTTTTTTAATAAGCGATTCTCGGCTCTCCGTACAACGTTCCAATTTGATGCTCCTGATTCAGACTTTCCCAGATCTGACTCATCAGTTAAAATTCTTGGGAAAGAGTTTTGCATTCCTGGCTGCTCAGATCGGACAAGCTTCTCTTTGCAGGCATCGACAAGATCTGGTTTTTTTTTCCAGGCTTTTTAATCAGATAAATTTTTTTTTCTCTAAGTGCTGTACTTTCTGGGTCAGATCTGGCAGTGATAGCGGGATGTTTTGTCTCTACGTGGTGTCTCATACTCATACACACATCTCGGTAATAATCAGTTCTACCATCCGCCCTCATCCTCCTCCAGTGTCGGACTAATTGGAGCGAGTCTGTGTTCTGAAATTTGTTTTCATATAATTGATGTTCTGTCTCGCTGTAATTACGGATCTGGAGCTGCATTTCCATAAAACCGGGACTGACTGAGCCAGTGAACTCCCCACACACACACACACACACACACACACACACAGGCGCACTGGATGGTTAGAAGTAACTCAGTTAATTAATATTGTTGGAACTAACCAGATTAATTAATCGCATTCTCTGAAGCAGCTTGGAAAACAACGGCTTTGGAAGAGGACAACACATTACGGCGTTAATCGCCTTCCGAGCCAAATGGCGTGTGACGAGCCTGATGGAGGAGCTGCTTACACATGCCGAAATGGCCGTGTTTGGACTTCCATTTCTCCGTTTTTTTAAACCAAAACTGCTCCAGGGGCTCGTTCTCTCCGTGAAACGCTTTATTAGCAAGAAAAAGTGTGTGTGTTTGTGCGTGTGTGTGTTTCTGCAGACTGTTTATTCCCAGGTCTGCCATTATGCCAGACCAAATGGTTATTTTCAGAAACCGATCTGCACATTGTCCCTCCACATAAAGATATGTTTAGCGGTTTATGAGTAAAGTCCAGAGGATTCGCAGTCCACTACATAAAAGGGTTTTTTCTTTTTCCAAACATTAATTATATATTTTTTACTCAGTTAATAAGCAAGAATTCATTATTTAAAAATGCGACAGACCTCTTTTGTTGATCCTGAAATATGAAATGGGAATATCCTGAACATTTGCATTTCACCTGCCCCAGTTGTGACTATGAGGGATGTTTTATGTAATTTAATTATTTTAATCATTGTATTCAGATTTGTTCATTGTTCTCATCTCTCGATATCTAACACCTAATATTGACACACCAATATAGTACACCTCTGTAAGTGTTAATAGTCGTTATGACTTTCAGACTGCTGTTTAGTCTTTGGTTTTCGTTAAAAAAAAAATGCTGAGGACAGCAAAAAAAAAAAAAAAAAAAGTTGCGCTCCAAAATTTAATAAAATCCTAAATAGCCGAGCACTGCAAAAAGCCAAATTTAATAGGACATATAGTTAGAAAAATACAAAAAAGTTTTCAGTTGATTAGTCATACTGACCAAAAAAAAAAAGTTTTGTACTTTTGTAACTCTGTGTCCTATTAAATTCAGCACTTTGCAATGCTCGGCTATTTTGGATTTTATTCCGTTTTTCACTCGGGAGGTTTTGGCATTCCCTTGGACGTAAACACCCGATTGATCAATAATACATAACACATTTTTCCCTCGTTAAATGTGATCAAATATAAACCAAGTCAGTTCACACTGAAGAAGTTTCTGACACAAGTCATCAGTATATTGAAGCATGATGGATGCTTTTGGATTCTTTTTTAAAATTGGGTTGGTTTACGTTACCTACTGTACATTGTGTCTTTGAGAACGTTGGATTGACGATTAAATGAGTAATCCCTGAATCCCGAAAACAGCCCACAAGCATCTGTTATTTTTAAGAAAACATTGATCAGCGAGACCAATTAGTTTGCGTCGTGTTTTTTGCGAGATGGTAAGAATTCATCTCTTAGGGATTAACACCCTCTCGTGGGACAAGGCAGCAGGGAGGGAGCTGTCACTCTGATGCTCTGAAGTGCATAACAGCTTTTTCATCTCACCTACCTCGAGGTCTCACTTAGCTGTGTGTCTCTGTAAAATATCTGACAGATAATCACCAGGGGCATTGCTTCCATGTTGGCAGCCAGTTGAATTAGCAAAAGCTTCGTCAAGAGAAGCTGAGAATGTGAGGGGTTTTTTGTGTGTGTGTGTGTCGGATCAATTCCGGCCACGGACGTTTAACAAACGTTTTCAATCGGCCGATCCTCTCGAGACGGCATCGGGCAGACAGTCTATTATTGTCCCGTCGCTCACTTTCTCAATTTGCTGCTCCCCGATCTTGTTTCCTCTCTAATTGGAAATGTCCAATTTGACACCAGATGTCTTCTGGGTTTTGGGGTTATTTGACATAAGAGGGATCAAACGTACCAAAAAAAACCATTTTGGTAGAATTACACATTAAGCACTGGAAGTCTGAGTCCATTACGAAGAATCGTTCATGTTTCTCCAGTTCTCGATGGACAGGGACTTGAGGACCCGTCCAATTACCGGCCGTGAGCAAGTCACAGAACGGCATGAAGTGTAGTGATATGGTAATCATGGAACCATCAAAATATCATTTATTTTTAACATATACCTGTCCCGTTTATGTGGAGGCTAATTAGGTACAAAACTTACACTAGACAACCAGGAAGACTTGTACAGGATCAGATAAAAAAAGCAACTGTACCTTTCAGTGTGTGTACCCTTGTTAAGGGTAACGCGTACCTTTAGATAGGGGGTAGAGAGGATATAGTCTAAATTTTGAAATTAGTAATTGGACCTAAAGACAGCTTTTACTTTTTTTTTTTGACTGACCTCTCCCCTCAGATCTGTTCACAAGGATGGCCCACCTGGAAGCATTAAGCTCATAGCCTTAAATTTCACCAAAGTACACAAGGCCCTTCACTACAACACGGTCTCGTTCCATGAAGGGACCTTTCGTACTTTGGGAAACAAAGACGTAGGATACCTTAAATCCAATGGTTTACTCCCAGATTCTAGTTTTAACCTTCCCCTTTGTCCTCTTCCTTGACAGATCACGGTGACCGATCAGGGTGTACCGGCCCGCTCCACCACAGTACGCGTAATCGTGCAGGTGTTAGACGAGAATGACAACCGGCCAGTCTTCATGGAAAAGGTCTACAAAATCAAGCTGCCAGAGCGGGAAAAGGTGGAGAAGGAGCGTTCAATGCGCCGAGAGCCAGTGTATCGAGTCATAGCTTCAGATCGTGACCACGGAGCCAACGCTGAGATCTCCTACAGCATCGAGGACGGAGACGAGCAGGGAAAGTTTTTTATCGAACCCAAAACGGGCCTTGTGTCTTCTAAGAAGTTCTCCTCAGCTGGTGAATACGACATCCTCACGGTGAGACCTGCAGATAGCATGGATTTAACATGTTAGCTGAAAACTTTTCATCTGTCAAGTGCTTTCCATTGTTTTGGGTGTAAGTATAAGTGTAGATTTTGTACCTGATGGAAACTGGGATGTAGTTTCACACAGGCTTGGTATTGGATCAGCGCATCCCTGCCAATATATGATACCGGCTGCTTTGTTTCTGTACCACGTAGGACTGAACAATATGATGTTTTGATGATGATTAGTATCTTCATACATTACATTACATCACAACACACTTTCACAAGAGTATCGCAGGTATCATCAGCACTTGATATTTTTACCATGACTTCCTACCCTAATACCAGTGAGGGTTCAGGGGTCAAGGGTTTGTTGGGTAACGCCTTCCTTTATGTCTGTACGCTTGCCAGTATCAGTCAGACCTATTCTCTCGTTTACACACAGCCTTCTGTCACATTGCGATCAGGTGCTCAGAGCCAAGCTTCGTCATCCTCGACAAAGTGTTTTGACAGTCATTGTTTAGTGTCATTCAGATCTATTTGCTATGAAGAGGTGGCAAATGAACTTGGATAAACAAGAATTTCTGATGAAGATGAGACTTACAAAACAACAGCAAACCAATTAATTAACGTGTAAAATCAATTAACAAGTGTCAGGAACTGGAGTGCAATTTTTGTTGTATTGTTTTTTTGTTTGTTTGTTTTTGATTTTACATTTGTGAAACTGAATCAACACTGACAAATTATTTAAGTAAATCAGGTGCTAACAGGCAACGAAGGTAATTTTGTACAAAATATCCGTGGTGGTCTTGTCCACTGTACAGACTTATACAGTTAGAATAGAATAGCAATAATATTTAAAATTAAACAGCAATTAAACAATTAAAATTGGGACTCTAATTGAACTGTGTTTATAAAATGGGTCCAAGCACTTCATAAAATGCTTACACAAGCACCTTCCTCTGCAGTATTTTAAGTACTGTATTACAGATCATATATCTATTGGAAACCTTGACAAAAACATAAATAATAAATGAGTTAATGAAATCTGTGCTTCTGAACTGTATGTTTGCAGATTAAGGCAGTGGATAACGGCCGACCCCAGAAGTCATCCACTTGCCGCTTGCACATCGAGTGGATCCCGAAGCCGGAGCCGAGTGCCACTCCGCTGGCCTTCGACGAGAGTGTGTTTTCCTTCAGCGTCATGGAGAGTGACCCCGTCTCCCACATGGTCGGGGTTATCACCATGGAGAACATGGACACGCCCGTCTGGTTTGATATCACAGGTACGGAGATGATGAGATTCTAGAAGTATGTTCGTTAAATTTGATATTTGTTATAACGTTTAGCTTAAGTTTGAGAGTTTTCCTAAATTTGCTAATGAGTCTCTCAAAGCACGAGCATCTTGAAACTTAAACCTACTCATCCCTTTTTTCTTTCTTTCCTTTGCCTTTTCTAACCAACTGACAATCTGTTGCTTTCTCTCTTTTTATGCTCCTCCTATATCTCCTCTCCTTCTCGTTTCTCTCTTCTGCTTGGAAGAAAACGCCGAGCCCAGTGAGGCGTTTCACGTCGTACAAGCTGCGTGCGACCTGAACTGCACGGCAGAAGGTATCCATCGCAGATCTCCATTAGATCTGTGATTGGCTTTAGCTAAAGGCCTGTCATCTTAGTGTTGTGGTGTTCTGTGTGTCTCAAAGTGAAGACTTAGCGAAGCAATGGAAATGCTAAATTTGTACTAGATCATGTGCTAGACTCCGCTTAGCCCTTTTATCTTCATGGCTCATATCTCACACACACATGACTGTTTATAGCTGCTATAATGTAAGTGATATCAGGAACAAAGATTTTATCACAGACATTCCACAATAATAAATCAATAATCAATAAAAACCATCAGCGCTGCCTTCGGACCATGCTGTTATAGGAAAATAGTCGACTTC
Source organism: Pangasius djambal (assembly GCA_022985145.1). Taxonomy (NCBI): domain Eukaryota; kingdom Metazoa; phylum Chordata; class Actinopteri; order Siluriformes; family Pangasiidae; genus Pangasius; species Pangasius djambal. The sequence continues at coordinate 13,070,013 of CM041002.1, read as the reverse complement.
TGGGTGATAACAGCTTCATCGCACCACTCCGTCGTTGATTATTTCCCTATAACAGCATGGCCCGAAGTGCTTTATTTCCATGCATATCACCAACACAACTGTGCTGGATTTCAGCAATACAGGACCAACGTTCTTTCACTTAAGAAAGACTTGGCCTTAACGAAAAATTCTATATATTTTACTGTGTTTTAAACTTTTTATCTCTGTGGTGATTTTTTTTTTTTCTGGAAATTGTGCTTCTAAAATAAGACATGGTGCAAACATTATCTCTCCGAAGCTTCCAGCAGGCATAAAAACATTAGCATAAAAACAGTTCAGCTTCTTAACCTCCTGGAGTTCTTTTGTGAATTATGAATGAGTATATTAATATATTCCCTAAAAATGTTTTTTAAGTGGGCAATCACTGCAAAAGTCAGACTCTGAAGATGCTATCCGTGAATGAAACATGTATATATGCAGCATGGCTCCCAGTTTTATTCACTTAAACATCTTCCAGAAGCAGAAAGGACAGCTTTAAAATATTCACAGAATAATGTTCACCTAAGATAGCTACGGAGATCCGGATCCAGCTAGCTGACTGGGGAAAGAGTGAAGCTAGCCTACTTCTTTGCTTGTTTGTACAATATCTCAGGCTACATTTTATAGAAGTAACATTCACGACAGCTAGCAATAATGTTAGAATAGTTAGCCATGTCTAAACTACTTAACTGATTTTTGCTTGGTCAGGTCTGTTACGCGAAACCGTTAGCTGTTAGCATTTACTGCTGTTTATAAACATTAGAAGATTGAGTATGTAATATTTTTTTGCACATTGCACTATTAAGAAAGGAAAGAAAGTGTAACATTTTGTGTAATACTAGCAGGAAGTTGTCTAGCTAGCTAGCTATGAATATAGCTGATTTATCTATCTGTAATGAATTCAAAGCTTATCAAGAAAACAGTTAAAATCTTTTGGAGTATTTTGAAAAATGGTACTTCAGGTGCTGTACTTTATCTTTTTATAGGTTCGTATACTGAGAAGAGGTTTAGGTATACAAGCTAGCATGCTAATCTGGATGATAATTGTTAGCTGTGTTAGTATTTTGAGTCGAAAGAAAGGATTATTCTGACTTCCCTGTGAATGAGGTGGCAATTGATTATCCTTCTCAAAGAAAAACATTAAGTGTATGAGGAATTTGTGAAAAATAATAACACTTTTGGTCTTGCTAACTGAACCTGAGTGAAAAAGCAATTTTAACTGGGCTAACTGCAATAATAGACATACGGCGAGTGTTTTCATTGCAAAATACGCATGATCTTCTGAATTCATCTCCATTATATTGTTGTATTTTGGTGTTTTATTTATTTATTTATTTTTACTAAGTTCTAAGGTGGTTTATTTCCTATATGTCTCATTTCCTTCCATCATCATGAAACATCACACATGGATAAAGCCGAGGTTTAGGTGTTGAACTAAACTGGGAAATTCCCTATAGAAAATCAATATGCGTCAAAATCCGGGCTTAATCCGGGTCTGGAAAAACAGTCCCTCGTGGCTTTTCCCAGAGCCCTTTGCTGCCAGATTGTGATTTTCTAACGTGTTTGTTATCAGTGATCTTTAGAAAGCAAATCCTCTGTGCAGAGTTTTTCTAATTACTGTAGCTCTTTGAACGTTTAATTACAAGGCAACGTGCGCATGCTATGCGAGTTCACAAGGACTGCGGATTTCATCAGCGCCAGGCTCTGAGAAGAGATGTGGTGTCTGAAAATCGTCATGTCCTGGTGTTATACTGTATATTAACAATAAAATCGTGGTTAAAAAAAACACACAAATACAATATAAAACTCGAGGATTCTGTGGACGGATACGAGTTCGAACCTTCTAATGAGGTTTGGAGCCCGCTCTGTTATTAGGTTCTACAAATAACCTTAAAGGTTATCTGAAGTTTCTTGAAGTTATTTGAGGAGTTAGTTTGAAGGTTCTACTCTGGTTTTCCGTACAGGCGGGAACTCGGACAGCCGTTTCGATGTGGGAAAAGCGAGCGGGACGCTGATGGTGGCGCGGCCGCTGGATGCCGAGCAGAAATCGAACTACAACCTGACGCTGGAGGCTACGGACGGCACGAACACCGTCAGCACACAGGTGAGAGGAACTTACGCAGTGTTAAGTGTTTACGCAGAGGGAGCGGCTGCATATGTGTGTGTGTTTGTGTAGGAGCCGTGTTGTGAATGTTTAACAAAGTCAACCTCTGCGTGTGTGTGTGTGTGTGTTTCTGCCGAGACGTTAGCAGAGTGTGAGGAAGCAGACAGTGGTCAGGTGATTCCAGAGCTCAGAAATTCCTCACGTAGCCACATGGATTGGGCCTGACGCCAGGATTAGACTAGCTTCAGCAGAGTGGAATATGCTTTCCAAATGTTCACCTAACATTCCCCAAATGTTCATTCTGTATAGCTATCTAACAAACATTCAGCTCACTTCCTGAAAATTCTGTGATTGCTCTTCCAACTTTCTTGTATTATTCCACGATTGTACCCAAACATTCCTCACATATTCCCCAACTAAATTCCCAAAAAATTCTTTATCTGTATTCCCCAAACATCAATTCGAAAATTTCCCTGGCATTCTCCTAACGTTCCCCAGACATTCCCAAGCTGTCGCATTTTCCTGAAGCATTGTCTTCAAATGTTCCTCAAAATGTTTGTTCCTGACATTCCTAAGTACATGCAAATGGGGAAAGAAATGCTCCTTAAATCTTTTGAAATGTTCCTTGTGTTAGTTTCAAATTTTCCAAATATTGCCCCCAAAAGATTAGTTAATTGTTCTTCTAACTTTCTCCAAAAGCATTATCATCTTCTAAAATTCTCCAAGTTCCCTACATATTCTCCCAACTCTGTGTAAATGTTCCTTTAACATTCTTCCTAATATTCCTTAAAGACTTTTTTCTAATCTCATACTGCTCTCCCAAGATTTCTCAAATGTTCCCCAGATGTTCTCTGAAGGTTGGTTTCCTAACGTTCTGTACAGAGGCTGATGTCGGAGGCCGCCGGCTAGTTTTTTGGCCACGACTTCTGGAATCTTCCGTTGTCTCATTCTTTAAGCATGTGAGGAGGATGTCTGGCTCTCTGCTCCAATAACTTTTATCTCTTTTTCTCTCTCTCTCTCTCTGTCTGTCTTTTTCTCCACCACTCTGTCAGTATACCTTTCTTTTGTCTTTTGTTCTATCTCACTCCTTCCTTTAGAGAACCTGAAGAATGCTAGCTAGCAAAAAAGGTTTCTGTTTTGTCCTTTGCTTTGAGCGCCGTGGTGGAGAACGCAAAAGCAAGCTTCATGGGATTAGAACACATTCAGACTGACACACACACACACACACACACACACACACACACACACGCACACACACACACACGGGCAGTGATATAACACCTTTATCCACATCATTGCAGCCTGTTAGTGCGTCTCCTCTGTGCCAGTGTGCTAATCTGAGAGGCATTGTTGGAGACTCAGAGCCTTCACCCCAAATCAGTTACAGTCATCACACACACACAAACACACAGCGTGCAGACTTCGGCTGTCCCGCCGCTTGCTTGTGTAAGACCGTGTTCTTCGGACCTCAAGCTTTGTGTCTGGCTCCAGTTTCTCCAGAAGACGCCAAAGATATTAAATTCTTGGAGAATGGTCTCAAATAGGAATTCACTACATGGACAGAATATCATACCCTGATCATATTGTGATAAATCGTGAGTGTCTGTGCTTTGTGTTGGATGGATAAAGATCGGTCCAAATATTCCAAATAATCTTGGAATATTCTGCCTAAATGTACCTCAGAATTTGTTTCCCAATTATTAGTAGTCAAATATTCCTCAATTCATTACCCAGATGTTCCTAAGTGTTCCTTAAAACATACCAAAACTTTTCTTAAACATTCCCAAATGTTCCTTCTGACGTTTTCTTAACGTTTTCCCCATGTCCCCGAAACATTCCCAAACTGTTCTTTGAATTTTCTCTAAAAATGTTTTCTGTGTTCAACAAAATTCCCTTAACATTATCCTTAAAAATCCACATCCTTTAAACATTCTGCACGTTCCTCCATTCTCATAATATTCCACAAATGTTTCCTAAATGTTCCTAAAACCTTTCCCACACGCTACCTGATTTGTTTCCCAAATGTTCCCCCATCAGTGCTCAGTTTCATCACCTGAAGTTCCACTATCATTCTTTAAACGTTCCCAAACATTCACGTAATATTCCACAGAAATCCTTGAAACGTTCCACACAGTTCCCATGTTTGTTTCCCAAATGTTCTTCTAAATGCCCTGTTCCCCAATTTTCCCTAGTATTCTTTACGTTCTTCAAAATGTTCTCCAAAAAATTCTCAGGCGTTCCGAACACATTTCATCATATTCTCATAACTTTCTCGAACCTTTTCCTCCACAAACAGTTGTCAGATTCTAATTTTCTACAAAAATTATTGCTGGACTTTCCCTGTGTTCCATGAACATCTAATATTTCCAAAAATGTTTCCAAAAAACATTCTTTAACACGCCCTAAACAGCTCTCTCATCATTCTCCTGATGTTCTCCACACATTCTCAAAGACTCTTCCTTTTCTCTAGAAACTGCTCATGAAACGTTTTACAGGTGTTCTTTAAAAACACTTCCAAAACAGTCCTCTATCATTCTCCTGATGTTTTCCAAGTATTCCTTGAATATTCTCTCTAATGCAACGTCAATCAACAGCAGGAAAAAAAATACTTTTCCAGACTTTCCGAATGCTGTTCACACTTCTCCCGAGCAATTATTCGAAAAATAGATTCTGTTGATTAGCAGATACACGATGAGTGTCTAATCTGAGAAAATGTTGCGTGGAACGAATTCTTCGCCCCTCACATGAACAGTACAGCCAAAAAAAAACTCACAAAAAGTCTTTACACATTCGTTCCCAAGGCTAAAGCTAGCTAATGTTCCACCGTCAGCTTTCTGAGAATGGATATTTAAACAGCTAGCTCTGAAAGTCCGCTAGCTAGCTGTATAAACTGTATTATGATACATACGATACATGTTTATTGTGTAAAAAGCTCGGAGGCAAGTCTCCAATTTTGTTTAAAAAGCTTACATTCATGAATATAATAGAATAATAATATAATATGATCATTTTTGTAAGGTATACCATATGACAGTTTAATATCAGCACACACTCATATCCGCATCATGTTGATGTAGTGGCAGGAAGTCGGTGTGACGCTGTCTTTTCCGATATTGATTGACATGCTTGTGTGTGACAGTTTGTGGCTTTGGAGAAGCGCCATGTCTTTTTTTTTTTCTGTTCCAGTCACCTCTTGCTTTTCAGCACTTTGGACTATTAGCGTCTTTTTTGCTCACCGCACGTCTCTGTCAACACGTCCTGATATCTCGCGAGCTGCTCAGCAGGTGTGTACTGCAAATATTTGCACTTGCAATAATAAAGAGCCGGCTGGAAGCATGAGAGGAAATAAAGGCTTGATTAGAACCGCATTTGCACAACGTTTTCATTAGAATATATATATATATATATATTACATAGCAATATATTATTATATATACACAATATATCTATTATTAAAATATTGACATTCTTCCTTGTTTGTGGAATCTGTAATAACGTAAAAGAGAAAAATTCTTCTTTGTCTGTAATCTTTCGCTAAAGTGAAGCAATCTTTTCCCGCCTCTCAAAAAACACTCCCAAATTTTTTAACTGTTAGCAGGACAAAATATAATAAAATAAAAATATGATAACCAATAGTTTTATGCCTCGTTTCACCTCCCCCTCCCTATGGCCAATCACATTTCACCTTGTCTTCCCCTTATACCTAGCCATGTTTCACCTGTAACTCCCCCCACCCAATCATACAGTATTTTAACTCCCACTTCCCACCCAACCAGTCATGTTTCCCCTCCCACTCAACTACACCCAATCATGTTTCACCTCCCACTCAACTACACCCAATCATGTTTCACCTCCCACTCAACTACACCCAGTCATGTTTCACCTCCCACTCAACTACACCCAGTCATGTTTCACCTCCCACTCAACTACACCCAATCATGTCTCATCTGCCTCTCCACCACACCCAATCATGTTTCACCTCCTGAGTTGCTTGAGTTTGCTAATAAGCGTAAGCTCAAGCATTGGCTTAAATATTCTAGTTACCATCTCTGTCAAAAATAAACATGGCTGCATTTCTGTATGGAATATTTTTGGCTTTTGCCTCCATCTTTGCCTCCTGTGTTTACAGGATTTCGTCTGCCTCCATCTCCTCAAGTGCTGGTGGTGTTGCGTGAGGCTAGTCGTCCTCCACAATCGACTAGCATGGCCATGTTTGTTTTGTCCTGATCAATTAGTCCAAAGCCCCACCCACCTTTTCTAATTAGACGGAGTTTGTTTCAGGAACACAAACACCACCAAAAAATGCCGCCTCGACCTGAACCGTAACTTTAAGTACTAAATATTGTGATATATTGTAAAGCAAATTATTGCCTCATGCCTAGTTTCTGTTTTTGGTCTGCGTGACGAGTCGAACCTGGAGGATTAGGAGACGTGTCCTCGTGCTCTAAACCTCGTGTCATGCGCTTTGAATTGTTTCTTTTCTAAAAACAGAGCGAGATAAGCAGATTAAAGTCGGAATTCACTCTCCGTCTTTGGTGTGTCTAACACGTCTTTGTTTGTCCCAGCGGTAAACACGTCTTCAGTTCCAAATTCGTGTTCCTTCCCGGCTGTTTTTCCCATCGCATACCGACGGCGTTCCTCTTCCTGTTCTTTTCGTCTGAATCAGAATGCTATGTTCTGTCTGTGATAACGCAGAACCTCAGCACTGCCCTGATTTCATTGTTTTTGTCCTCTTTGTTGCTGGCGACTTTTTTTTCTTTTTTTTGTCGTCAAAGCACAGCATCTGGGACAGCGGGTGGATTACAATCAATTCAATACCATTTTATCCAGGGGGAGATAAAAGCAGTAGCAGAGGAGAATATGTCTCTTAATGATTCTATTTTAAGTGTCCTGAGACGTAAAGTGTGTGTGTGTGTTTGTGTGTGTGGGTTGAATCTTTAAAGGAAGACTATATTTTTAAGATTAATGTCTCTCTGTACTGCATCAGGGAGAACAGTTTTTCACTTTTCCCTATTCTGAGCAATTCACGGTAAATCTGTTGACCTGAAACTCACTTATCATGGAAGTCTAGGGGCAGGTGTTGGGGCATTGAAGAAATATTTAAAATACACAACGATATATCACAAACTCAAGCGTACAGCAGGAACACGAAGGTGAGTAGATAAGACAGACATGAGGGAACGTCTAACTGAAGCGGTTCTAGTTTCTTTGCTGACGTCTCTTCACACACGTTTTCATCGTTATTAGGAGATGTGTCATCTTTAAAAAGCCTTATAATTTTGCAGTCATTGTATTTTGAGTAGCCCTGACAATGAGCATGGACCTCAGACTAGAAGCTAGCTAGCATGACTCTGCGAGATCGGCGCAGCTTTATTTAGCTAACAAGCGCATTACTAAGCTAATGATTGATAACAATATTGTGATTATTGTCATCGCACATACCCAAATATTGACCTTAGCGAAGTCAATGTGTTGAGCAGTCCTAACAGCTAGCTTGGACCTTCGACTAGAATTTTGCTAGTAGCATGACAGAACATCTTCACAAAGTTGTGTAGCGTTTTAGCGGTACACTGAATTAGTCCCGGTTATCTTTAGTGTTCCTACGCCAACCTTAGCATAACCTGAGCCTTAGCAAGGTCGTCCTTGTTAAAGTGTTTCTCTGAAAGGACCGATTTCACAGATTTAGAGCTTCATTATAAAGTTTGTGAATAATTCATATTTTTCATTAATGATTTAATGAAGGAACTCAACAGCTGCTCTTACGGTCGCATTGTAAAGGAGTAGTGTTGTGGTACTCGACCGGTTTTGAGTTTGAAGTAAACAGGTTTTGTGTTGTTTTCTCAGCACAGGGAAACCTGTCAATATGTGGTAATCTCTCTCTTTCCCTCTCTCTAACTCTCTCTCTCTCTCTCACACACACACACACACACACACACACACTCTACAGCTGCAGTGAACAAACATAAAGTTGAAAAATGCCGGATTATTCCTTTAATGCCGAGGTTAGGAGTTTAGTGTGTGTGCCCTGGAGGGATTTCTCTTTCTGGATCCAGTACGATGGTCCTCAGGGATGAACCGATGCACAGACATACACACACACACACACACACACACACACACACACACACACACACACACACACATTCCACTGTGCTGCATTCCACTGTGGGCACCTCACAGACAGGAGAGCAGCCAGACAAACTCATCCACCCTTCCCCCCGTCTCTCTCTCTCTCTCTCTTTTCTTAATCTTTCTCCCCTCCTTTTTTGTCTGTTTCACAATTTTATTCCTCCATTTTCCACTCTCACATCTCCCTCTCTCTCTTTCTGCTTCTTTTCTACTCCAGTCTAACCCTCTCTCTCTCTCTCTCTCTCTCTCCCCCTCTCTCTCTCTCTCTGCTGCCAAGCTCCTTTTATCTGCTGTCACATCCAGCCAGCTAATATGGGCTTCTCTTATTGAGAGCTCTGGATTCAATATGGCCGCCGGCGGGGGGGCCGTGGCTGCATAGCCTGATGGCATGTTGTTCAGCCCCTCAGAGCCGAGTGGAGGAACTGAGGGAGGGACGTTTTGTCTTCTTCAAGCACTTTATAAAAACAGGCCAGCTCTTTCGGGATACTACATTTTGCTTTTCACACATGGAAGCCACACACACAAACACACACACATACACACACTCGAGGTCTACACTCTAGCACCTCTCTGATGTCCCTGCATATTATTTTCCCTCACAGCACAGCCACAGTCATTTGTACAGTCTAATAAAGCATTTGCTGCTGCGCTAGTTTCTCCATGCTAGTTTTTTTTTTTTAATTTCCCTGTTAGCTAGCATCTTTGTTAACATCCATTCAAGTCGTTAATACAACGTTACCGCTTATTATTACTACATACTGTTCTTGAAAAAGTATTGCCGCAGTTGTTATTGTGTCTCAGACTGCTCATTGGTGTGTTGTGCACGCGCCTGCTTTTGTTTTGTTTTGCTCTCTCTGTGACCAGGTCACGCCGTCAGCTCGCAGATAATTACGCCATCGTCTCAGCGTTGACATTTAACTCCATTCAGCTGTTTTATAACCGTTAATGAAATACAGCCTTTTGCATTATTGCGGCAAGCGACTTTTGGTATTTAGAGAAAGAAGATGTCAATCCGTAACATTTTCCCAACGCCACCCACCCAGAGCTCATCTCAGGGTTAGATTGGATTTGAAATATCAAGCGTTTATTCACTTGGCTTAGCAGCAATGCTAGAAGTCGTCTAATTGCTTCAGTCTGATTACCAAGGGCTAATTGCTCTTTTTATTTTGGAGCTGCATGGTATGGACTAAATATCATTCTGATATTCATTTGCTACGTATTGTGAGTGTGGTACGCGTGACGGTTATTAAAATCTCATTGGCGAACCCTCGATGTTAATGGGGAACGAGTTTGTTTGTTGTTTGGAGTGAATGAACTCATCTTGCACAATATGCAAGGGCCAATCATCATAAAAATTAATGTCTACAATGAAAGTCACACAGTAGCTACACAATATATAGTTCCTGGGGCAGTTTAACAATCAGTCATCCAGATTTTCATCCTAGCTAGTGTAACGTCCAGCTAGAACTGCTATTATTAGCCATTTTGATAATCATGTATCATTTAACAAGTAGCAAGTTAGCAAGTAGCTAGCTAGTACACAAGCATAGAAATGAGTGCATTATATTCTAGAGCATGTTTAGGGGCTAATAATATTATGCTATATTATTGTGTAGCTAGCAGAGATGCACTGAAATGCATTGAAAATGGCACCACTTTTGCAAAGTAAAAGCGGTTATTACATTATCCATGAACCTAGTTAGCAAGAAAGTGTAGAAATTAGCACACCTTTTCTTTTCAAAACTAGAATGAATATGAGTATGATGCACTAAATCTCACTCTTCTTCCTCGCGCCAGGTCCTCATCAAAGTGATCGACACCAACAACCATCGGCCGCAGTTCTCCCAGCCGCGGTACGAGGTGAGCGTGCCCGAGGACGCGGCGCCTGACACAGAGGTGCTACGCCTGAGCGCCACCGATCAGGACGAGAAGAACAAACTGACGTTCACGTTGCTGAGCAGCACCGACCCGTTCAGCCTGCGCAAGTTCCGCCTGGACCCGGGAACCGGCGCGCTGTACACAGCCGAGGCACTCGACCATGAGGCCATGCGCCAGCACACACTCACCGTCATGGTACATGCCCGTCTACCTCTGTGCGTGTGTGTGTGTGTGTGGGAGTGATGCAGATGACAGTTCCAGTTCTACAGTATCGTTTACTAGAAAATAAGATTACGGAGCTTATGGAAAAGAGTGAAATACAATGAGTCTTGTAGAACGAAAGCAAACATCGTGCAGCGAAGATGAGGAACATTGTGTGCATTTAATTTTTCTCAATTAATATGATGCCGTAAACAGTTGCTGGCGTTGCAAATGCGCTGGTTTTAATCATGAAATATGAGCTTTTTTGTAGAATTATTGCAGGGGGTTTAATTAGAGACATATGAGGCTATTACATTGAAATGAACTCACAGACGGTTTGTGGTGCAAAAGTTCTGATTGATTTTGTTTGTTCTTAATTAGTTCAATTTGTTTTTTGTATTTGTGGAGCTGTAGATTGCGTGCCTTCGTGTGTGTGTGTGTGTGTGTGTGTGTGTGTGTGTGTGTGTATATGTATCATGTGGCAGTGTTTATTTAGTTGAATTGATTTGTCGTCATTATATGAGATGTTGAGTCAGTCATGCGTCGCCTCACCTGATGTTCTCTCTGGGTTTGTTTGTCGCTCTGTTCGCAAGTCATCGGTGCATGTCTCTGAAAAAAAAAACAAAACGTGTTTATATTCTCAGGAGTGTTTGATGAGTTTGTTGTACTAACTACATTACTGAAGATGGAAAAATCGCCGTCAGCTTGTTTTAACCTCTCTCGTTTTCTGCCTTTGTTCAACTCAAACTCTTTTTCGCAATTTTTTTTTTCTTTATTGCTTTTTAATGAGTTGGCTGTTTGAATTGATTATTGAAGACGGAAGAATTGCTGCCAGCGTGTTTTGACCTCTCCTCCCGCTTCTTCTAAGGTGCGAGACCAGGACATTCCAGTGAAGCGGAACCTTGTGCGAGTGATCGTCAGAGTGGAGGACGCTAATGACAACGCGCCGTGGTTTTTCGGAGCGCCGTATGTGGCGCGTGTGTTCGAGTCAGCCGCTGTCGGCTCATCCGTGCTGCAGGTCACCGCTTTGGACAAGGACAAAGGACAAAACGCTGAGATTGTCTACAGTATCGAGTCAGGTGATTAGTAGACTTTATTAAAATGGTAATTTTTTGACTGAACATTAGTGGGAGCAGTTAAAGTCAACTTTATTATTATTATGCATATTTCACAACAGAATTATATAGTGAGACCTTCAGTGCTACATCACAAACTTTAAACACTTAGGTAAGCTTAGTAGGTGAAAAAAAATGAGAAAAGTGAAGGATTGGTTAAATTGTAGTTAAATTGCCGTTTGTCTAAAATTCTGGTGCTCCGTATTTGTCAATAGTAATAGAGATCGACGGGTTACGAGTTCAAATCCCTGGCCTTCAGTAAAACCTTTGAACATCTTCAGGGGACCAGACACTCTTCCTTTATTGTTGACACAAATCAATTCCCATTAGGAGATAAAAGTTAATAAAAGCGAAATTAAAGCTCTGGGTATTTTGCCAAGTCGTAGAACAGGGGAGTAAAAGAGCTACGGCGCTAAAAGAGCTAAAAGTCCCACCTATTGCTATGAAGTAATTTGTCAGTAGTAATCACTTTAAATCCAACAATGACTTTAGAAGTTTATCTTAGTAACTGTAAATCAGTAATCAAAATATAAACCATGAACACATCTCCCATGACTTTCTAACGTAGGAAAACCTAAAATTACAGCTTTACCTCCAACTGTTACAAAGCTCTGACACTAGAGACTCCTTCCATAAATGTTAATGTTAATCAAACGTCTCCTTACAGAATTTCTATCCATGTGGAGAAGAAAAAGGCAGATTTTTTTTATCTGTTTATATGGAATGACTTCCATACAAGTATCGGTGAATGAGCTGTTGCTATGGAAGCGATAGCGTATTAAAATGAGCGCAGTAATATAAACCTGTGCTTTGCAGATGCACTACTGTCAGGGCTGCAGTTATAGATAATTATTAACAGCACTGTGAAACAAGTAGGACCAAAAAGCTGTTTTATTGCGATCACACGTCCCATAAATTGTACTCAACAACTAACCCAAATGTCTTTCAAGTTCTCTATGAGAACATCAGTTCTCTTTTATGTTATCGGGCCAAGGCATTGTGTGTAATGTGATATAGTAAACAGTTACTATGGAAAAATCCTGGATTAAATCACAAGCTTCTTGCAGGTAATAATGGATTAGCGCTGTATACCTTCGAACAGATGGCATCATTTCAATTGCTTTAGGAGACTATGTTGAAGAGAACGTTGAGTTTATGTCCTGGCTGCTCATGTTTATGGGCTTTAAATTTTGCACACATAGCACAATGACACATGAAAAGGTTTGGAGAGCATGAGGTGACGTGCTTTGACAGACCCCGAGCGGTAGGCAGAGCATTCCTGTCATGTCGCCCACATTTTCCTTTGTGTCTCTGTCCATAAAGAGCAGAGAACCAGCGAGAGATGAAAGTGGGAGAGTTTATGTGTCCCATCCAGAGGTCTCCAACCCACCAGCCTCTCAATCATGAATGGCACGTTTGAAAGCGAGAAGACGTCATGTAGAGAGACGGAAAAAGACTGAAAAGGTGGGAGGGGAGAGAGCTGAGTGGCCAAGTGAAGGATATAGAGCGAGGGATAGCAGAGAGGGAAGAAAAAAGATATAGACAAATTAAAGAGGATTGTGAAGCATGCAGTAGGCTGGTGGTTTCCTCCCTTTTTCATTTCCCATTATTGTTGTCTTAATAAATAGCCAGTGTTTGGACAGCAGAGCGGGGATGTTTCTCTGACACTACGTACTATGTTGAGAACGCACATTTTTGAAGCGCCTCGCATGACTTAAACTAACCGGAGTGTAAAATCCAGACAGTCAGCACTACTAATGGACCACAGACTCCTTGTGTGTCATGTTGAAAGGTGAAAATGTAGCTCTGAAGTTCAGCTAAATATCAATATTTTGTCCAAAAAAAAAAGTTAGGGACCAGTTTTGCAGAAAAAAATGCATTCATAATCACCAGAAAAAAGACCTAGCTGATGAAATAATACAGCCAAAGTTTTATTAAAATGTCATATTTTCAACCTGTCATATTCAAAGGAACACTAATTAATGTAAAAAAAAAAGAAAAAATCTGATGTTTGTGAGGATGTTAGATCATTACATCTCATTAATATTCCCACCGAATTTATTTAAATGTCACAGTCACGGTCAGAAAATATATAAAACTACAGTTTAGTTTCCTGAAAGAATAAAAGAAATCAATACTTTAGCCAAGCATGGTAATATACTACGTCTGTTTCTTGCCTCTCTTCTGCAGGAAATGTGGCTAATTCCTTTGCCATTGATCCTGTCCTTGGGACCATCACTGTGGCAAAAGAGTTGGACCGAAGCAACAACAATCACTTTGAGCTGACGGTGAAAGCTACAGATAGAGGAACTCCGCCCCTTAGTGCTACAGCAACCATTGACGTCACAGTTACTGTCTCGGACAACGCTATGCCTAAATTCACAGAGAAAGAGTATTCTGCTGAGATCAGTGAAACTGCGCTTCCTGGAACTTTTGTAAGTCTGGTTACAGCCACCAGCCAATCATCGGTCTTCTATCAGATCAAGGATGGAAATATTAATGGGGCGTTCGACATTAATCCCAACTCTGGAGTCGTTGTGACTCAAAGGGCTCTGGATTATGAAACCATTCCATCGTACACACTAACCATTCAGGGTTCCAACATGGCTGGCCAAGCTAGCAATGCTACACTTCTGATTCACCTAAAGGATGAAAACGATAATGATCCAGTTTTTATCCAGGAGGAGTTTATCGGGGTAGTTAGTGAGTCGTCTCCTGTGAAAAGTGTGGTCCTCACCAAAGATAGCACTCCTTTAGTCATCCGCGCTTTAGACATGGACCGTGATGCAAATGCTAGGCTAGTCTACCAAATTGTGGAACCATTTGCCCACAACTACTTTGCCATTGATTCTAGCACTGGAGCAATAAGAACTACAACTGAGTTGGATTATGAACAAAAATCTGTTTTTCGATTCACAGTTCAAGTACATGACATGGGAATCCCACGTCACTTTGCAGAAAAGGCTGCCAACGTGACCATCGAGGTCATAGATGTCAATGATTGTCCACCACAGTTTTCCCAGGACTTGTATGAGGCGACAGTTCTAGTGCCAACTTACAAAGGTGTGAAAGTCATCACAGTCAATGCGACTGATGCCGACTCGGTACCAAACGCTAGACTCCTCTACTCAATTGCAGAGGGCAACATTGGAGACAAGTTTAAAATGGACCCACTCACAGGGGTCATTACTATTCAAAATGTCACTCAATTGAGAAGTAGGTATGAGCTGAAGGCTAGGGTGTCTGATGGCAGGTTTTCCAAAATGGCATCAGTGAAAATCAGCATTCGAGAGAATAAAGCAAGCAGTCTGAAGTTCACTCAGAACTCCTACAAGGCTTTTGTACAGGAGAACTCCTTGGAAAAGAAAACTCTGGCTGTCATTGCTGCTGTGGGAAACCAAGTGAATGAGCCTCTGTTTTACACCATTTTAAACCCAGATAAAAGATTTGAGATCAGCCGTACTTCTGGGGTTCTCTCATCGACTGGCATACCCTTTGACCGCGAGGAACAGGATGCTTATGACATTGTAGTGGAAGTGGCCAGAGAGGACAAATCATCTGACATGGCTCACATTCTTGTAACAGTAACCATCGAGGACATCAATGACAACCCACCAATGTTTGTCAATCTGCCTTACCATGCACTGGTTCAGAAGGATGCAGAGGTGGGCCAAATTATTAGACAAGTGACTGCCATGGATTCGGACACGGAAAATAATGCTGACATAAGGTATCATCTTCAGGAACTAAATGAATACATCCAGATAAGCGCTAGTGGAGAACTATCACTGAAAAAGTCATTTGAGATGGACTCAATGGACCCAGAGTTCGTGGTTATAGTTGTGGCTACAGATGGCGGGGAACCACCATTGTCAGCAACTGTTGAAGTGCCTATAACTGTAGTGGATAAAGCCATACCAGTGTTTGAAAAACCTTTCTACAGCCTAGAGATTCCTGAGAATGTACAGCTACACATTCCCATTATCCATGTACAGGCTAGTAATTCAGAAGGGCCAAGGGTAGTGTACACCATCACAGAGGGTGATCCTTACAATCAGTTCTACATCAACTTCAACACAGGTGTTATACAAGTGGTACAGCCTCTTGATTTTGAGACACACCCTGCTTATAAACTAAGTGTAAGAGCCACAGATTCGCTGACTGGTGCTAAAGCTGACGTATTTGTTGACATAATCTTAGAGGATGTGAATGACAACCCACCCGTGTTCCTAGCCAAGTCTTACAATGCAAGCCTTTCTGAAGCCTCTGTCATCGGCACCGCTGTAGTACAGGTATCTGCTGTTGATGCAGACACGGGTAACAATAAACTTCTGTTCTACCAAATAGCCAACAATGATAAAAACTCTGAATATTTTACTATCGATCGTGACACTGGTACAATCTGGACAGCACGCATGCTAGACCATGAGGAGAAAACGCAACACAAGCTAACAGTCAGAGCTGTCGATGGAGGAGTTCCAGCGCTTTCCAGTGAAGTCACTGTGATGATTGATGTTATAGATCTTAATGACAATGCTCCTGTGTTCTCACAAAAGGTTTACGAAGCAGCTGTCAGTGAGCTGGCTCCCCGTGGCCATTTTGTGACGCAGGTCCAGGCTTCTGATGCCGACAGCTCTGATAGTGCACAACTTGAGTTTTCAATCTTGTCAGGAAATGAGGAGCAGAACTTTGTCATAGACAAAAAATCTGGGGCTGTTGTGATTTCAAATCACAGGAAGCCACACATGGAGCCTTTGTATAACCTTAATGTTTCTGTGTCTGATGGTGTATTCAGAAACTCTGCTCTTGTAAAAATTACTGTCAATGGTGCGAACTTCCACAGTCCTTCCTTCCCTCAAGTTGACTACATAGTCGAGCTTCTAGAAAACTCTCCAGTTGGAACGTTAGTGGCAGAGGCGCCGGCATCGGATGAAGATGCAGGCATATATGGACGAGTCACATACCAGGTTGTCAATGACATTGCTAAAGATAAATTTTCTGTGAATGAAGATGGTGAAATTTTCACCTTGGAGAGCCTTGATCGCGAGAATGCTTTGGAGAAAATCATTCAAGTCTCCTTGATGGCAAAAGATGGTGGTGGCAAAGTGGGATTCTGCACCATCAACGTGATCCTAACTGACATTAATGATAATTCCCCACAGTTTAGAGCTGCAGAATACAAAGTCAACATAGGATCAGATGTTCCTAGAGGAACAACGGTGGTTAAAATTGCAGCTTCTGACATGGATGAAGGCAGCAATGCAGATATAACCTACACTATTGAAGCAGACACAGATAACGTATCTGAGAACTTTGAGATCCACCCACTCAGTGGGGTCATCGTGACTAAAGAGAGTCTCATCGGATTAGAAAACGACCTCTATGCTTTCCTTGTACGGGCAAGGGATGGTGGTAACCCTTCTAGATCCTCTGTTGTCCCTGTCTACATTAGAGTACTTGCCCCGGAGGTCAAAGTGCCGAAGTTCCTAGAACCATACTACAGGTTTGCCATTGAAGAAGATCGTCCTCTAGGCTCAAAAATAGATGTGATTCAGGCCGAGAGTGACCAGCCAGTGTTCTACAGTCTGGTAAAGGGTAACACCCTAGAGAGCAACAAAGATGAGGTTTTTGAGATTGACCGTGACACAGGAACTCTGAAGCTGGTGAAGAAACTGGACCATGAGAGCACAAAGTGGTATCAATTCACTCTCCAGGCACAAAATGACCACGAAGGGAATGAAGTCATCTCTTCTGTGGATGTTAACATCCAGGTCAAGGATGTAAATGATAACAGTCCCTTATTTGAATCAGACCCTTATGAAGCTGTCGTGGTTGAGAATCTCCCTGGAGGCACCTCGGTGATACAGGTGAAGGCAATGGATCTGGACTCAAGCACCAATGGGCAGGTGAGCTACAGTCTGGACCCCGTCCAGGATTCAGTGGACATAGCAGAACTGTTTTCTGTCAATAGCGAAACGGGCTGGGTGACCACACTGAAGGAGCTGGATCGTGAGCAGAGAGACAAGTACACCGTGTCAGTCCTGGCCACTGACCGTGGAGACAAGGTACAGCTTACAATGAGCACCAAAGTGGAAGTAACGGTAGCTGACGTGAACGACAACCCACCCAGATTCACAGCAGAGATCTACAAAGGCACAGTGAGTGAAGACGATCCCCCTGGTGGCGTGATCGCCATCCTCAGCACAACCGACGCAGACTCCGAGGACATCAACAAACAAGTCGAGTACTTCATTACAGGTACGCAAATTCCTAAAACATGGCTGGTTGCCATTTCTGTTACTCATATCAAAACATTTCCAATTGTCTGTAAACATAGAGATATTGCTAATTCAGAATATTGCTAATCTACAAGCACTCAATTATCCTGTACTAATAACAGCTTATCACTGCCGAGCCACTTAAACCAGCCAGTATAAAGATACCATCTGCTTGCTCAAATATTCTCCCCATTCAATCTGTAAACAAGTTTCAAATTACAAGCCTAAATATTTAGGTCAGTAGAAAAAGTCCTGCTTGTGTAATTATTCCAGTAACTCTTCGGAATTGGCTGGGGAAATGGGCAGGCTCTGGTGTTAATTAGCTCGTGTGAAAAACTCTGCCAAGCTGAATATCCCAAGATCTTAGAAATGAGGTTGTAATGAGCATCTGCCTGTGCCTTGTGCGACCTTAACTCCTTTGTTATGCTCCTCTTTGCAGGACGTCTGACTACGTTTGAAATATGAATCTTGCAAAAGTGCACTGGTGATATTTTTGTTAGGGAGCTTTTACAACTATTGTTCCATTTGTCAAGTTTGAACCAGGGCAAAATTGATATTTTTGGCTTGTTTGCTATTTGGTTTCATAATGCACATAATTACGCAAACCAGAAAGCAAAAGAAAATATTGTCTGAGGGGAAAGTAGGGCTGAAAATGTCCTTGTAAAACTCTTTCATTCACTGGTCAGAAATATGCCTATGGAGAAAGATAAACAGCCTTTTGCTAAGGGTGTGTAGAAATCACAAAAATCACCCAAGCACAGAGAGCCAGTGCTAAATAAATGATTAGATAATTATATAAATAGGTTGTTTAAAACATTTTATGTGTTGCATCCAGTGTTTAATTTCTCTTTTTTGTTTGTTGGTCCACGTCTCCAGACTTTTCTGCAACACTACAGCTCTGTCCTTGGGCTCAGTTTGCACCTCACATCTCCGTTTAACAGTTTAACAGTTTTGCAAACTGAACCAAACTGCAACTGTTTGGTTCACTTCTTGATTCAGAGTCGAATCTTTTTTTCATTAAAATCAAGTAACTGCACTGAGGGGAAGAACACACCAAGGTTCCATTCGAACGGACCAAACACTGCATATGTATGAGCAACCTTACGATCACTATTGGTGCATCAACTTATTGGCCGATTGAGTGTGAACTGTAACTGCTTCCTCGTGCTGAAACCTGTGCAGTGGGGTAATGACTTGATCTCTGTTTGAAGGTGGTGACCCCCTGGGGCAGTTTGGTGTAGAGCACACACAGAGCGAGTGGAAGGTGTTGGTGCGAAAGCCATTAGACAGGGAGGAGACAGACAATTACCATCTCAACATCACGGCAACCGACGGCACCTTCACCGCCCGGGCAGTGGTGGAGGTCAAAGTGTTGGACGCCAATGACAACAGTCCTGTTTGTGAAAAGGTAAGATAGTGATGCATCGGTTCTAGACTCTTGGAGCTCAGTAGTTTAGGTTCTAAGCTAGTGCTTAGAAGATCTGCAGAACTATAGAACTTTAGCCAGATAATAATTGATTTATTATCATTGTATCGATTCATTTCAATTGTTGCCTTTTAAACTGATGCATCGATCCGAGTTGGATCTGAATTTTTAAGAACCTTAGAGAACCTTTTTTAGATTTTGTGTATGTGTGAATAGTAACAATGGCCTATAAATGAGTTACTACTCTCAGTTAAGTTGGAAGAAAGTTCGTCCACTTCATGCAAATTCAAAAGTAAGCGAGCATTTTTCAGACAGGATGAGAACAAATTGAGAGGAACAAAATTTCACTGAGCCGTAATTTTGCAAAGGTCCTTGTGTGAAACGTCACATTTAAAAGACAAAAAGCATCATTCTGCACCGGTGAGAGCTTTGAGAGTCGTTTTTTAGGCCGTAATACGCCTCAGTTGTGTTTGAATTGCTCCCTGTTTTTGTTTTGTTTTTTTTTTCCCACAGTGGGACTTTCGAATATCCTACACTCTGTCTCTCTCTCTCTCTCTCTCTCTCTCTCTCTCTCTCTTGCTCTGTATCTAATCTCCTCCAGTTTGCTTGCTTTATTATTTTCTTGTCCACCCACACATATTTTGTTTGTTTTGTTCTATATTGTAATACTTTGTCCTCATTACGTGCCTCTGTCTTCTTTCCGTCTCCAGTCTCTGTACACGGTGCGAGTCCCGGAGGACGCCGTATCCGGACGTTACGTCCTCCAGGTCTCTGCTACAGACGCCGACATTCGCTCCAACGCTCACATCAACTATCAGCTCTCAGGAGCCGGAGCCGAGCACTTCAGCATCGACCCTGAGACAGGTACACTGTGTGTGTGTGTGTGTGTGTGTGTGTGTGTGTGTGTGTGTGTAGAGAGGATACACATGTTTTTGTGAGTTTCAGTGTACCAGCGTGTGTAATCATGTCAGTATGTGCAGCCATGTGTCAGGGGTGTGTGTGTGTGTGCGTGTGTGCGTGTGTGCGTGCGTGCACGGTTCTCTATCAGTGTCATAGCTTGTAAGGAAGCTGATGCTCGGCCTTGTTTTGACAGTCTCAGTGCTCCTAAAGCTGTTTACACACACA